>JAMGZE010000019.1:0-1200000 GCA_024713875.1 Morchella sp. 2016-57
ACCCTAACTAACCCTAACTAACCCTAACTAACCCTAACTAACTAACCCTAACTAACCCTAACTAACCCTAACTAACCCTAACTAGTGATCACGCCATGTGATGGCCATCTATCCCGGTACTGCTATGCCATGATATATCCCCTGCCTGATTTGTTGCCGCCTATGCTGTGGCTTTACCCATTCCTGATCGTTACCAATATATATCCCCCCCACTTCCACGCCGATTCTTCTGTTGTCTATCGCGCGCGTGTTTGGTTTGATGGTCGATTTCCATCGTGCAAGATCTTTCTCCTGTATCGCCGCCGCCACCCGCCGGCCGTGATCTTCATCCGTCGCTTTGCAACATTCTCGACGCTCAATTCGGCCCCGCCGCTGTCGCCGCTTGTTTGTGGTTTCTCGATCGCGTGGCTTTTATTGATCGACGTTTCCTTTATCTTTGCTTTGCTGCTTTCAACGTTTTTACGTTGACCTACTCGACGGCTTTTTGACGCGCTACCACCTATCCATACACGACGCTACATACGCTGACACGGTGGTTTCCGACGCCACGCCTTTATCAGATGTTTGCCATGCGCTCATTATGGCTGGCGCTTTCGGCCATCCATTCCTTCCTATCGCTGGCCTAACCCTAACGCACTGTCGATCCACGCCTCCGACGCCCCGACGGCTTTCCGCGATTTTTTCCTGTTGCATCCACGATCGCACGCGCATGTTCCGAGATGCGACGCCGCTGACTTCGCAGTTGGAACACGCTGAACTATTACATCCATACACCGCACGCGCATCGTATGTGTTTGATCCTGTCATTGAACCGGGACTCGACATCTATTCTGCTTTATCGATCGCATGTCCCGTCTATTTCCCGCCTGACTGTTTACTACCCTGTTTCGGGCTCGATATTCCTCGATCTCATCCTACACCTTGACGACCCACAACATGATTTATCGGGAACTCTTCAAATGTTCTTTCAGACTTCAGACGATCGCGAAATGACTAACTTTTGACTCCACGACTATCCTGCGTTGTCCGCGACCGAACGCCTCTTGAACACCTCCGATCATGGAAAATCACTCACCTGGGTCACAGCCTGTGACCATGGTTACCCTACCCCTCGATCATGAAAAATCACTCACCTCTGCCTGTGCAACCTCGGATGAAGTTGTCCATCGTTCGATGAATGGTCGAGATGGTCAGGATCCGAGATCGCCATGTTGATGCTTGTGTTTTTCTCGTCCTATTGACATATTGCATGTCTTCACCGGAATTATTCGCAAAGTGCAAGGTGCAGGTTACCAACCTTAGCTGAATCTGTACCTAACTGTATGCAGTAATGTCGATGCCGACTGAAGATATGGAGTTGGTAACTGTAAGTGTAGCGTGAATGAGTCGCTGTATATCTATTATGGGGCGGTTTTTCATCCCGAATCACGTGGCATCATCTCAAATATGATCCGCTTCCATTCGTATCCCGAAAGGTGGCGAAATATACTATATATTGTGTTCGGTGCACTATGCCGACCCGGTGAGAAACGTTAAAATTGCCGGGAGTTTTTCTCCTGATAGTATGGGTGTCTGCGAGAAATTTGATCCACTTCCCAAAGGATTCCGCCTCCATTTGATTGAGCAAACATGACTGGAGTGATCTTGAGATCGGTCATACGAGGAGACAAGATATGGGTGATCCGAGACGGCCAAAATTTCTGCAGAGACCTTAACTATGAGATTCTACCTCCCACTCCAATATCATAAAATTATACAGCTTGCACATGCGGTTGCCATTCTCCGAAATTTCATGAATTTCTATCATTATTATATGATCTGCTACAAGGTTTCCGAAAGCACCAAAAATTTCTACTCCTTGTTCTCTTCCGGGTTGCATCTCACATGAGTTGGTCGTGCGCTGCATCCTGTTTACTGATTTACCGACAATATCGGCTGTTTGCAGCTGTGGCTCGAGTTAGGTATCTATGCGGTGTAAGATCCGAGACCACGACATGATTCTTTGCAATTTTTGGGTATTTTTGATGACTTGTAATCAATTTATAATCAGCCCCATTGCTCACAGGTTTTAGCCTGTTGAATCCATTTGATCGGTATTTTCTACCTTTATCACGGTAAATATTATGCCATTTCTGAGGAGACCAAAAATTTCCTTGTATTTTTCTTGTCTGAGATGCATTTTTCGTCGACTGATGATACGTTGTGTTGGATTTGTCAGTTTACCGATTATGTTAGATGTTCGGGGCCTTCCTGCGATACGAGCAGGCAAGCAGCGACAATTCCAGGAACATGATGTGATTCCTTGAAAATCTTCGGTATTTTTGGTGTATTTGGGTATATTTATTGCTTGCCTCAAGCTGATATACCTATTGCATATGTTCGGTTATTTATATCTTTCTGCGGAGACGTCATGCATCAGCAAGACTTCATTTGTCTCCTGAGGTCTCCTGAGCCTCAGGAGACTCAAAAAATATCCAGGAGCCTCAGGAGACTCTCAGGAGACCCAGGAGACTGTTGGGAGACTGCATACACAAGTAGTAGTTTGCTGATGTGGTGAGAATTTCAGATGACCAAAGATGTGTACGATTTCCCTCCCGTTGTGGCTATTTTTCACGGTTGCATCACATGCCTATTGCTACCTATTGCTTAATCTCTTCTATATTCAGTTTATGTCTTGATCTATAGTTGATTTGTGGTGTCATCGAGAATCCGATACCGCGAAGTCATTCCTCGGATTTCTCCGGTTTTTTTGGAATATCGTAGCACATATGTTGCTTGTCACGGAGCTATCTGGACTCTCACTATGCACGTTGATTTTCGTCTCTATCGGGGACCATGGTAACGATCATGTGATAGGATCAAAAGTTTGATTGAAATACCTTGGTATTCGCAGTATTATTCAATACTACGATTCACTGCTATTCCGATCAGTGGATCGACCCGGTGCAATCGATAGTATATAGCCACGATCGCGAGACGACGATGGAATGATGTGAAATCCGAGTCCGTCATGTGATTCTCTGCAATTTTCCGGCATTTATCGCATCGCGTACTCCATTTATGGTGGCGACGTGATGATCCCATCGCCAAATCTGGTATAACGGTTAGCTCCGATCCATCGCCATCCCGGCTGACGATCATGTGTCATGTCCCCTTGCTGATTGCTGCTTCCGACTGGCAACTTCTGGAGCCTTCCACGTTCCGATTGTATGGTACAGGTATGAATGGGTATCTCCATGTTGTCGGCGGTGTCACCGCGATCATCCTGGCCCACCTTTCGACCCGATCGGATGAAAGATGGCTTCGTTAGGAATTACGGTACAAGTCGAACACCTTCGATCATGAAAAATCACTCACCTTTCCCTGTGCAACCTCGATCGGAGGGCCTCATAGCTCCACCGATAATTGAGATGGTCAAGATCCGAGATTGCCACGTTGATCGTTGCATTTTTCTCGTCCCATTGACATATCGCGGGTTCCGACTGGAATTATTTTGCTAACGCAAGATTCCAATCATACCTGAATCTGTACCTACCTGTATATGTTAATGTCGATGACAACAAAAATATTGAAGCTGCAACCGAAAATGTTGCGTGAATGAACTGTAGCATATCGAGCATGGGGCGGTTTTTCATCCCGAATCGCGTGGCGTGATCGGAATTGAGATCCGGACTCGACCTGGCCCTGAAACACGAGGAAATGTACTATGTATTTGCTTCGGCGGCGTGTACCTACACAGGGAGATACGATAAAATTGTGATGGATATTTCCCGTGATACAATGGGTGTCTGCGATGATTCTGACCCACTTCTGAAGGGATTCCGTATTCATTTGGCCCAGTGAATGTGACCGGAACGTTCCTCAGGTTTGCCATATGACGAAGTGAGATGTGAGGGATCGGAAGTGGCCAAAAGTTTTGCAGACACCCTAAGTATGAGCTGCGACCTACCACTCCAATTTCACAGAATTATACAGCTTGCACGAGCGGTTGCCGTCTTCCACAAGTTCACGAATTTCCATGATTATTGTATGACGTGTCAGGTGAATTCCGAGAACACCAAAAATTTCTGCTATTTATTCTGTTCCGGACTGCATCTCACATGAATGGATGACACGTTACATTCTATTTATCGATTCCACTACGGTACTGGCTATTCGAGGCTGCACCTAACGATGGAGATGCATGCAGGGTCAGATCCGAGACCACGACGTTATTCTTTGCATTTTTTTGGTATTTTTGGCAACTTCTGGTGAATTTTTATTCAACTCCATTACTACAACGTTGTGGTCTGCTTGTGCCATATGATCGGTAATTTCTATCTTTATCACATGACGTGTTATGAGGTTTCCGAGGGGACCAAAAATCTCCTTGCATTTTCTTCATCGGGGACGTATCTTTCATGAATGGAAGACACGGTTCGTTGTGATTGTCAATCCATCGATTATACGAGGTGTTCGGGGCTTTCTCGAGAGACGACGAGTCAGGCAACAAAGATTCCAAGAACATGGCGTGACTCCTTGAGAATTTTAGGTATTTTTGGTGTATTCTGGTATATTTATTGCTCGCTTCAAACCGATATACCTATTTATTTTACTCGGTTATTCATATCTTTACGCGCGGACGCGATAGTGAGGATCTGAAGAGACCAAAAATAAATATTATTTTCCTTCCATTGAGACAATTTTTAACAGTTGCATCACATACCCAGTCCTATTTATTGATTAACCTTTGATGTCTGCAGTTTACGGCTACATGTATGGTTGATCTTCAGAGATATAGAGAATCTGACACCAAGACATGATTGTACACATTTTTCTGGTATTTTTGGCATATCTTGTATTATTTATTGATTAACGAGAGCTGAATCACCTGCTTGCTACGGTCAGTATTTTCCAACTTAACGGAAAGCTACGACGGGGACAATCTGTGATACAATTGAAAGGGATATATACTCAATCTATTCCTTTGAAATATCCACAACCTAATTAGTTTTCTTAGTGTGGAAGGGTAAACTCCTGTTGTCTATTTTCTTTGTCAGCTTAAGGGATCTTCTCTCGATCATGTATAGTTAATATCTCTAACTAGTACTAGGAATATCGAAATGGTCCACCCCAACATATATGTCGGGGTGGACCACTGATATTTATGAAAAAAATCACGAGCATTGATGTCCGTATAAATACCCCACATAGACTTCAATTTTTTTTTTGATTAACATCACTCTATCGATAAATGTTGATTCGGTCTACCTCGACGTACTTGCGACGAAGGACCATTCAGGTTATACAGGGTTGAGTATCAAACTTGGTATCGATGCAAAACTCTACTAGATAACCGACAAAGTTGTCGGATCTATCGAGTGCTGCACACGCCATCGAGTACCTTAAATTCAATGAATACAAATAGAGGAATATTATGAAAAGATGAACATGATACGCCACACCTGATCCAAGAACTTATAGTTTCTGGTTCATTTAATGTGCACATTCTACCTTCAATTCCGTTACTCCTCAGACTGACCTTCATCCTCCTCCTGCTCCTGATCTGTATCTTCCGGAAGATCCTCGAATGTTACGGCTGGTGGAATACGTTCGAGATTGCTTGATAGCCTCCCATGACGTTGTATTATTTGGAGACCCTCTTTCAACGATAGGGCAGGATGGAAACGTAAGTAACTTTCAAAGGTCTCGCTTGTATTGAGGTTGGTATTCTCCAAGATCTCCCATGTACCCCAATGTGTCGATATCTGTCCCGTCTCTCTAAAGCATTTGACTGCTGATGTCAATACTCTCGACAGTTGCATGAATCGTGGACTGATGGTTGATAATTTGGATAGGAAGAAGCTCCACGATGGTGGATTGATCTTGCGGAAGAATGTGTTTCTGCCTGATATTGGGAGCAGGACGATGACTCCAAGTGCGAAGGCAGCTGTTTCTGGATTGGTACATAGTTCCTTCCACTTGTTGCCCTCTTTCAACCAATCCTTGATATGTTGAATGTTCAGGTTGGTCCTCTTTGTGCTTTTCGAGAATGTTTCGAGTATTCTCTCGTTAACGTTGCCAATCAATTGGGTACTGCGGGAGGAGTTGTTGTCTTGGTTGTTTCTCCGACGCTTTGGTGATGGTGATGATTCGAGCATATGATCGATCAATGCCTCCTGTTGTTCGGACAGGTCGAGGGTGAGGAGCCGTCTGCGGAGGCCATTCACTGTTGTAATTATTTCCAGTTTCGACAGTCTCTTGACGGTATATAAACACATCTCTTCTTCCTCACTCAATTCTTCATGATCTGATCCTGTTTGGTTGCTTTTCGCTTGAAACGCTTTGGCTCCTACTCTTCCTCGCTCGAAGATAGCTTGTAGCTCGCTTATATTGATTGACGTCAATGCTTCGTATACCCATTCCAATAAGAAATCCCATGTGCTTGCTGACAATTTCTTCCCCCTGCCGTTGTGAGGAAAATCGTTAAACATATCCAGTTGAGTTTCCCATTCCCGAATCTGCCACTTCCTACGGTATACTCGTAAAGGATCGTCTGTTTTGTTTCTTCTGGTTACTGAAAGGATTGCTTCCTGGTTGACGTCCATACTGGTATCGTCCTCACCAATATTTCCTCCCTGTTCTATCTGATAAGATTGATATAGTCTGGAGAGACCTTGAAAAAGATTGGTTGCTTGCTCGACTGTATATCTATTGAAGATATCTGATGGAATGATAGGTTCTCCTGCATCGCTGAAGGTGATGACTGCGGGTTCTTTTCCGATTATTTTTGTCTCCGGTGATTCTTCGCTATCATTCCTTGTTGTTTCGTCGACACCGGCGATGGTGGCAATATTTTCAACGATTGTTGAACTGATCGAATTGTTGTTATGGATGTCCAAGCTCATCTCGTAAATCTTTTGATATTTTTGGAGGTTGATGGCTTGTTTGCTGTGAATTAGTGTGGGCAGGACTACAGGTATTGTCAAAGTGACTCACATATTTTCAAAGTTATATGTTTTTGTATCTCATTCTAAAAAATTGCAAAAATTAGTTTCTGAACTACTTGCAAAATTCAAATCAATTAGCAATGGTCCACCCCAACATATATGTTGAGGTGGACCATTTTGGCTTGTCACTGGAGGATGCTTACTAATCAAAGTTTGATAAAGGTTGAAGATTCAAGCACAACTATCGGGGTGATTGCGACGTATTTATACAATTGATTCGTAACACGATACTCGCATGAGGGATCTCTTTGATTAGTAATCAACGAATATGGAGGTGTGGAAATGACCTTTTATTGGTCATACCATATTCGCAGCAGAAGGAACGGTTGTTTGATCGTTTTCAGTCAATTATTCAAATTTACATACATAATATGTATGCGGTCTACCTCGACACATATGTTGAGGTGAACCATCTCCATTTTCAAACAACATTTCACAACATTGGGTTGGGGTGGATTACTTGTATTTCTCTACCGTCCAACTCAAAATTTTCAACTAGTGTTAGTTATTCGGTGGATAATAGTTAATACACAACAGAAGGACAATACCAAGAACCCAATCAAGTACGAAACGCGAGGGTGAGGACCTGGTAACTTAGGATTGAGAATCTATCCAGGAGAGTAGTCTCTCATCGCAATCAAGTACCTATTGTATCTAATACTATGTTTATTAATCAGAGATACATGGCTTCGGTGGGGGAATTCCCCCATCGCGACTATGTACTATGTATCTAATATTACCAATACTATGTTTCTCCACCAACAGGTACACGGCTTCGATGGGGGAATTCCCCCATCATGACCATGTACCATATAAGTCATCTTACTACTAGTATGTTTTTCAGCTGATAGGTACATGGCTTCGATGGGGGAATTCCCCCATCGCGACCAAGTACTTTGTAGCCAATGTCACCAATACTATGTTTTTCAACTGATAGGTACATGGCTTCGATGGGGGAATTCCCCCATCGAAGCCATGTACTATGTATCTAATATTACCAATACTATGTTTCTCCACCAATAGGTACATGGCTTCGATGGGGGAATTCTATAATTGCGACCATACTTATTGTTATCCTTGTACTGGTAATATACATTTAATACTGACTATGGAAAAGTATATCCCTCTGGTATTAGGAATTCATGATCCGACTATGCAGAGAATGCTCTGGGATTGGAGACGAGGTACGACGGTTGATGGATGAGTTTGGTGGTTGAAATTGATGGATATGATACATGTTACTTGGGTTTCCGAGATACGGGAATGGTCTTTTATTATTGGTTTATTGTTGTTTCCATTGTCTTCCTATCCATCGCTCATTTCGTTATCTTTTCCTACTGGTATGTTACTTGTTTATTTTCCCATCGACTGTTCCTGCCTTGATTTTTGGGAATGGTGGGGTGGAGTGGAGGTCTGGGGCCGCTAGAAGTTGGAGTTTTGCTCTGCTTCTTTTTCTTTGGAGGTTGTACCTGTTGTTAGTCCTGATCTTGGGGTTGTGCCTCGGTATGGATTGGGCTGTTGGGTTTTGGTCTTTGCTGTACCGATTTGTAAGACTCGGCTTGGGGGTTGTGCCTTCGACTTGGGTTGAGCTGTTGGTTCGGGCGGGGACCCTTCCTCCCTCGCATGGATGGCTGTTATTAGGGTGATGGCATGCATAGGACCCGTGCTTGGTGTTTTCCTGTTTTCTTCTTGGGTGTTGTAAGACTCGGCTTTTGGGGGGTTGTGCCTTCTACTGGGTTGAGCTCTCCTGGGGGGCTTGTGGGGGTTCATTTTTGTACCTGCGGTTATAGTTGTAGTCATGTGCCTAGGCTTTCCCTAGCTGTGGTTTCTATTGTACCCTTAAACAATATAACTTGATCACTAACCCTAACTAACCCTGACTCACAAGAGATGGGCCACATATATAAATGTTGAAACGGCCATTCCAGGATGGAACTAAAAGTCGACTACGCCAGGACGCCCAGTCACGGGTGCAAGGAAGCATTGAGACCCGCGGAATAACCTCAGATACGAGGAATAGTGCTAGAGTTGGGTTCAAGAGGGTAAGAAACGATAAGTCCTAGCCACACACGAGAGGTCAGGGTCACTTATGCTAGAGAGGTAAGTTCTCAATCCTAGACGTGTGTGGTAACTGTTAATTGACTACTGGAGCTGTACTTTAATATTCAGCATGGGGCTTCCCTGTCAATATGGTTTTCCTCTTTATGGGATATATTAGCAACTTGGGCAATTCCTATATTCGCCGGGTACTAATCGCCTTCATTATATGTTGTAGGCATTTGACGAACACCGGCATTCCATAAACACCTCTCCACCGCTCTTGGTTTGCATCCCGCACCTCGGGATATTGGCAAGGATATCATATCCCATAATTTGGGGAGGTGATGCCCGGCTAGTTCTAAAATATGCAGAGATATTGAGTCGTTAACTACAATACCTTGGAGCGGCGTTCAGCGGGCATCTCCACATGAATTCTCAATAGACGTGTCTGCTCTATCACGAATTGCATGTGAATCCATATTGTGATATATGATTTAGGCGTCGGCCTTCGCGGATATATTAGCGTTGTTCATGAATTATCAGCGCTTGTGCCTGCAATCTTTTGCCGATGTTTATAACACCGACCTCAAACTATAGATAAGGATGGTGTCGGGATAGCCAAGAAAAAATTTCCGATTCACTCGGCGGCTGGCGCGAGCCGGCAGTCTACGTCAAACGGTATCTGTGGTGGTAATTATTTGACGTTCGACCTAGACTCGCCCCCCAGGAGTGCATATCGGTATGGGCATGCTGTCAGGCGGCACGTCTGTTCTCTTAATCTACCACTGCTAGCTCTCTACTACAACACCCCACTCTCTAGAATATCCTGCTGGTACCCTCCGTGCACCTATATTCACTTCATCAAAGGGAGGGAATGGGCAGACGTGCAATTGTATACCGCTGCTGCATAGTCCGCCGCCGCCGCCGTCGCCGCCGACCACCTTAGGCTTATACAATGAGAAAGTCATCATGAATTAGCGGTTCCAAGATGGCTATTACTATGCGCTCCAGAGGTATCCGGATTATGCAAAATTCAAGTGCCATATAAGCGGCCTTGTAATTCAACGTTTTAAAGGGACATATTATCTTGAAGTGGATATCCGCAGAATTGTATAGAATACCCAATAATAGAGACAGGCTTAATGTGAGTCCTCATGTGAGACGTATATTGTATGCGTTGCAAATACATGATCAGTAGAGCTATGTGAAAGATTACAGGCGAGTGTTGGATGGTAATAGGGGATTATTTTGGAGACAAAAGCTGCGC
The DNA here is from genome assembly GCA_024713875.1 of Morchella sp. 2016-57. Classification (NCBI taxonomy): domain Eukaryota; kingdom Fungi; phylum Ascomycota; class Pezizomycetes; order Pezizales; family Morchellaceae; genus Morchella; species Morchella sp. 2016-57. Next base: position 10,297 of record JAMGZE010000019.1, read on the forward strand.
GGTATTCATGTTGGGTACTCTTTCTTTTATGTGCAGATGATATTTGAAAACACGGGCGGCTTTATCAGTAGGCTGTTCACAAGACTGACCATTTTCGCTGGAAACGGGGGAGGGCGGGGACAATAGGACTAGGTCTCTACATCAGCGTGAGTTTGAAAGTGTTCGACATTGTAGTTCACGGATGGACATAATTTTGGTCGGTTGTATATTTTGTCGCCGTCTATTATAGCACGGCGGTGTTGGTGTGATGAGGCCATAGTCTTGGTCGGATATGGGGGGGTTGCTTGGGCGGTGGGGGGTTGATGGGTGACGTCACAAAAATGCCAAGAAGTTGGAACACCCCACCATGTCACGCATGGACTTAGACCCACCAAGACCTCTATACCTCTTCTCAACACCGTCCGGGCGAGTAATGAGTCATCTATCTCAGAAACACGGCGGTACCGTCACCCCCCACAAAGCGAGTTCACCACCTTCCGAATGTGAGATCCTTTCACACGCGAAAAATGACCGCTGAGACTGCAGCCAAGAGGTGATTGGATGGGAATTGAGTACTGCGCTCTGTGGGTAGTGAAATTTCTGTGCGAGGAACAAGATTTCAGCTAACGGTCGGCATATTTCGGCCGCAGAACATATCATTCTATCCGAGAGGATCACGACAGAAGTGGATTACAGGAACATATAGAGCTTTTGCGTCTGGCAAATATTGGTTGTGCTGAGAAAAGGTCTCTAGCAAAGGTCTGGTTTGAGGGTTTGACTAATCCGCTGGCAAATCAAGACCCGGCACTACCGATTAATCGGGAGTTCCAATACTCTACTGAGTGCTACAAAATGGCCCAGCATGCCAGCGCAAGTCTCTATTGGTGGGGGATAAGCGAGTGATCTCACATGACGGTGACCAAAGAAATTTATTCTAGATGGGTACAGGAGCGAGTAGGTTTAATGAGTTCCTTGTTTATACCAGAAGGTTGTTCCAAGTTCTTTCTTGTGGGTTGGATGAGTAAAGACACGGCTTGGGTGCGGTATTAATTGCCCTACATGCATGAGGATAACAAATAAATGGAAAATGGATGCAGCAACTAATTAGACATTTTTGTCATTTGATTCCTTTTTAGTTCCGGGGCAGGTTGGCTTTTGACCTTGGATGTCTTTGTGGATGGCCGGAACATATGAGATACGGCAATGGGGTACCCATTGAAAACTCGTTTGCTTATACATACCTGGCTATATACACTACACTTCGGCCGAATGCAGAGAGATCGATAGAGGGAGTGCATACAAGATCTAAAATCAGAGATTAGTATGTGAAGTTATACAGGACAAAAGCATCTGACATGGCGCCGGGTATCTAATTCCCACACCTTCGATTGAGATATCCTTGGCCGTGACGCGATATAGGGGTCAAGAAAGGATTTATTTGATTTATCCTCGACGCGAGAATAACTTTCCTCCATATTTTCTTGTTTGAAAGCCAGGGTTTGTGGCGGAAGACCGTTCTCGCAGCAAGTATATTTATGCAAAATTGGAGCATCACTCGGGAGACGTGGGCCGAGTGATAGCCAATGACCCGATACAGAGATCATAAAGGGGTGATTGTGGGTCTCGGTTGAGTCAGAGAACAGTGAGCTAATGCTTGGCATATGATCACTTCACGAGGATGGAATTGGTTCGAAACAACTTGAGATGGTAGGCTTTCCAGGCCCAGCTTTTGAGATTTTAATAGTGTAGTCCCAGGAGTATGTATTAGACTTCGTCACCCACCAATATTGAGTACAAGAGAGCTGCCTTATATAGACGTATAAGGTTCCGGACATAGGTACAACGGTTGATTGTATGAATTAAACAAAAAAAAAAAACGGTTGACTGTGCTCGGAGGCAACACGAGTGATGGGTGATGATCCGAGTGATGGCCCATGACGGAATGCCGTCAGGATGAAATACTGCATTATCGACACAGGAATATCAGGAATAATCGGTTCCTTTGATTTGATATAAGCTGCTGTATATGATGGGGGCGTGTTGAGATCAGTATTTCGAGAATGGGGAATTGCACCTTTACTATAATAACTCGGGCAAGGTCTAGACTTGCCAAATTTCAAGTTTGAAATACAATACATATTGACAGTTGCCACTATCGAGTGTGCTCTCGTCCTAAACTTAAAATTTAGCAAGTACTGAGGACTCTCAATACAGCGACGGAACCAGAAAATGGTATCCTTATAGAGTCTCAATCTTAGATTTCTTCTTGGGCGGACAGTAAATTCAATTTCCTATTCCAACAGAGGTTCGCACGCCCGCGCCCCTGTTTTGGCAAAATGCTGTCTTTTTGCCTCCACACATTTTTATCTTCTGGTTAGATTTTTGTTCTCTTGAAATAAGGATGTCTATACACGATGCTATGATATTAAAATATGAAAGTATCACTAAGTCTACATACTGAAAAGTATATTGATGGATCGTGAGTCGACTGTGTCATTACTGCTTTTTTGCCAAGGTAGTTATTGTTACAAAAAAAGTATTAGCAAAGACAAGACAAGGATTATTGTCGCCAATAGTTAAAATCACAAACAGGCGGTATACAATTAATGATGTAAACAAAACAAAAAAAAAAATAGGCGGTATACTTGAGCCGAGTGATCACCCATAACGCAATAAAGATACGAATGAAACTATGGGTGGTAAACAGACTTATAAAGCTTCTTGCTGCACATTGGGGTGCTCTTAGGAGATAATTCATGACGGGAGGCAAAGTAGGAGAGCGAAGAGGAGTAACGGAAGCGAATGTAATACTAGCAGGGGTGGGGGTCGGAAAAAGAGTGGGAAAGAGAGAGTAGAGGAATGCCAACCTGGCGGGTGGTGAGTCTCGAGATATTGAGTGCGCTGGGAAAGAGAGGAAGGGGTGTTTTGATTTGATTTATTTTGAATTTTTGTTTTAGGTTGGTATGGTGGGTGTTAGTAGATATAAATAAAATAATTCGAGATGGTGGTTGGAGCCGAGTGATAGCCTATGATTCCATGTAGGGACGATCGGTTATTCACACAAAGCACAGAGCGCATGGGAGATACAGAAGACCAATCTGTTCTCACGGAATGAGAAAGAATTCCTGTAATATTCTGAGCGAGTGAATTCATGAGTATTATAAATGGTGGATAGAACCGTGGAATAAAGATCAGATGGTATTCGTAGCCCATGCAAGAGTAGATGAGGATGAAGCGCGTTGAGTTTCGAGCTAAGTGATCACTCAGAATAATAGGAATGTGATGTGAAATAGTATCAATAAGACATAAATATTTTGGCGTCGACATGGTCTACAAAGTGTTGGACACGGCGACCGGAGACTTCTATTGAGAGGAGCTGCTTACCTAGTGAGCGCACTATGTTGGCCAGTGCTGGGGAAGCCAGGGAAATATGTTTTAAATTTAATCATCTTTTGAGGAGTACTACACTAACATGCCTCCAATGAGGAAATGTTCTCCCTAACCTACGGGCTGAACGTATATATGAAGTTGCAATCATGTATCGATCTGGTCTTTTGCGTAATGACCCATGAATAGAGATTTATTCTGACTCAAAGAAATTTAAATGCCAACATCCTCTACAAAATTAGTGCATTTTGTTACTCCTGTCAATAAATGTTTTGATGGAGGATTTGCGGCATCGAGTGATAGTGCATGATTATGAGATTGGAAGCAAGCCACATTGATAAGTGATATAAACAATGATGTTAGAAATGAACTGTCGGAGTAAATTTATAGGGTCTGTTCGGGTTATTTTTTTTACTTGGTATTTGTGGGCTGGTAGCCTGTATAGGCTAGACTGAGGTACCTCAAGAGAGCAGCCGGCAAGAACATGATGAAGACGACACGGGGTTCAAGATCACCGGTAATCCGGTATGTTCGCGCCACCCCTGAGCGGATAGTTGGTGTAAGGCTGTGTCGACTCCAGTGTTTCCAGTCATTAAACAATATTTCATGCACAGACGGTAGTTCCAATTCGGGAGAGAATCTCACAGAAAAATGAGTGATGATTAGAGACTTTGCTGGTGTTGCTGTCAGTACAACTAGACATGAGTTAATGCCAGTTCAGATTAAGTTCCTATTCGCCACATATAACTCGAACACTTAATGCGGATATCAATACAAGACATGTTTAAAAGGGCATCCCGTGTACTTAAAACCGGTTCCTCTTCAATGCTTTTTCATTTATCACACTATTACCGTCATGCCTCCTATTCGTTCTAAACAAAAGTGCGTCGATGAGGCACAGAAGGCTTCGGGTGAGTTTTGACACTTAGGGCCCAAGCTCTTCAGAACTAAGAATTGTATTAGACCCACCGGTATTCTCATTCTACAAAAAGAAGGCCGACCCCAAATCCCTTCCCCGTATCTTACCCTCTGGCCAGACAGAAATACGCGGATACCTTACCAGGACTTTCACCAAGACATCAAATCTTTTCAACCTTCCAAATACCACGGCATCAACCGCTTCTCGGCGTCCCATGACCAGTAAAATGGCCAAGAAAATAGCCAAGGAAAACTTCGATAGTATCCCTAGTAAGTCAGAAGCTGAGCTAAGAGCTGAATTGAAAGCGGAAGAGGAGCGTAAGCGTGAGCTTGAGGCCCTGGAAAAGGAAGTGCGCAAGAAGGAAGCAGCAAAGATATACAACAAAAAAATGGCTCAAGAGAAGGGAAAAGAGAAGCTTAATGCTGCACGCGGGAAACAGCCTGAAGGCCAGCACTCACTTTCTAAATTTGGCTTTATTATGCCTAAGTCAAAGACCCAGCCTGAAATGTAAGACACAAGAAATACCTGATTGTCATAGCTATCGATATCATGTATACAGCGGGATTCCGTCGAAATTAAAGTATACAATCACGCTTGATTTTCATTGTGAATTCCGAATATGCATGCTGGCTTAAGATATTAGAGTGCGGAAAGAAAGTGCATCATGGCGAATATAGGAAGACATAATTGAGCTACATGAGAATACGAAGGGCTGTGAGCGAGAGCAGCGATAGTAGAGGACCGAGAACAGAATACCAAGTTGTCAAGAGCAGGCATCGCGAGGATGAATATAATAGGTGAAGGCGGGCAGCGGTCAGTGAAGGATGAAGATTCTATCATTGAAATATATTTTTTCTGCAATAAAAGGATGGCCGTGAGTTCGGAATCTTTCAAAAAATGATTAGGCGTGGTTCGTGATTGGACAGATAAGTATATACCGGCAATATTGAAATTTGGCCTTTGTAGGAGACATAAATCAGGCAATTAATCCACCTTCCACCGTACCTCCACATCCCCACCATCTCTTACAGTCTACACAGAAAGTCACGAACCCCGCGATATTAAAAAAATGGCTCACAATATCACAGGCGCTAGCGGCAAAAATATCCTCAATTGGGATGGAGGCTCAATAGCTAATTGTATGCAAATCGTTCTAGTATTATTACAGCTATTTACATAAATACTAACAGGCTTCTACTCAGCCCCACTCCACGGCAGCTACCAACGGCTTCTGATAATCATGTGCGGTTCGGTTCCCCCACCTCTCGATGGCCTTGAATCGGAGCCCTCGACCAGGTATAAAGACTTTGTCATCATGGGTACTGAAGTTTGGGAGGGAACTCCGACCATCCTTGCCAAGCCCGTGGGAACGTACTGGGATGAATTTCTCATTGCCTCAGTTCTATGTAAAACCACCACATGGGACCAATGGTGTAGCGCACAGAATCAGGAAACGAGAATCGGCAGCATGCGAGTGCGGCGCAGAAAAACAGAATGTCGAACATATCCTGACAGTATGTCCACGAACGAAAAGAAGTCGAGAAGAAAAGAAAGGAAGTAATACGATAAAGGAGCTGCTATGGACAAAAGAGGGAATAGAAAAGGCGATTGAAATATGGAAGCAGTGGAGGAGACTGAAAATAAAAGAAGGAGAGGAGGAGGAAGGAGAAAGAGAGAGGGAGAGAGAATTGAGACAAGGGTGGGGTGATTTGGGGGAGTGAGATAAGAAAGAGCGGAGGGGTTTAAATTGTTAAGTTTGATTGATTGTTTGGTTTGTTTTGTTTGATTTGGAGAGTTACTTGTACGGTGAATGATGAGGCTCGAGATAGCGAGCGCGCCGTGTTGGTTAGTGTTGAGGAGGATGAGAGGGTGTTTTCTTGTTTGTTTTCTTTTGTTTGTTGATGGCGGCGGAAGTTGCGAGTCTGCTGAGTTCCCTTTATTGGGCGCGGCCAGGGGCTGGCGGGGTAGTTCAGGGGGTTTGATATCGTCATAGCCTTAAGGCTGGATACGATTAATGATGTAAACAAAAAAAAAAAAAAACCAATGGTGTAGCTACTTTTGTGCCAAGAACGGGAAGGCCCCCCAACACAATAACTGCTATATAGCCTACGGTTGGAATAAGGAGGAAAATATCCCGATTCACCTCCCCCCGGGCTGCAGACAGCCTGGTACCCTTGAGATCGTAATCAAAAAATGGTTTCCTTTGCATATGCAGGCATTAACTATCGTATTTGAGTATAAGAGCTTCGATGAGGATCTGCTGCACTTGGACTCCGATTCAGCCCTCAGTTCTATGGTTCCTTCCTCACCCCCTCTGCCATTTCGGTCAGCAAGTTCAACTCCATCAACTGTCTCGTCAATGAGTTCAACCCTTTATGAGTCACTTGGTTCCCATTTTAAAAGTTTGAGTCCTATCGCAAGCTACAATCAACCTGGATCTTCTATGGTATCTCCATTGTCCAGACAGCTTGAAGAAGATACATCTCTTGAAGAGATCTTTAGTGCCAGTTCAGACGAGAAAATTAACTCGTCCAAGACTCTAAACAGCGGTGGACTGTTTGCACAAGGTGCTTCTGCCGATGAAACCCATAGTAATTCGGTTGCACAGGGGCAACTACCGTTGGGGACTATTCAGGCATCTTTTTCCTCCATGTCTTTTGCGCAGGTGTGCTTTCTCAAGAAAAGGTCCGAGGAGCTTGCGGCCAAAGAATAAATTGTCTACTACAGGTTTCCATCCTCAAAAAATGATTTATTTTCAGTATTTTTGTATCCCGTGGATATGTTGCTGGTTATTGGTATGTTTACGGGGAATGCCTAGATGTTTTTTTCTCTTAACTTTGATAAGCTTTATACCGGTTCTATGAATACATATCCCTCGTTCAGTCTTGTCTGTAATATCAGCTGCCTCAAGATCACGAGTACCAACACAAAGTAAATATTTCTTCCAGCAGGTGCTCGAGCAACAAAGAACTTTATATTTCGTAGCAAACATATGTTAACTACTATCCGTAATGTCATACTATAATTCTCTAACTTTCGCTCTCTTCATCATCCTCCTGACTTGCCTGTTCTTGCATCCTTGCAGTGGCGGCCCTTGTACGAGCAGCCCTTGTAAGAGCAGCCCTACTATTTGCAGCTTTGCCATTGACGGCCCTAGTGTTTTTTGATGATTTTGTCATTTTCTCACGCACAGGGTTGAGTATATGTTCCAGGACATGACTGGACATAATATACCGAGTTTTCTTTCCTGTGGAATCCTGAGACTGACAGGGACACTCTGCTGGTAGGTCTTCACTCCGTGTAGCCAAGTGCTGCGTTGTAGCTTGCACCTTTAGTGTAAGATTCCGGCCCCAAGCATTCCCTCTCAGCTGCAGGATTTCAATATAGTGAATCCAGTACTTCATTGCAGAGTATAATTCCTCCCCTTTATTTCTAAACAGCAATAGCTGCAGCATTTTATTGGCAACACACGCAGTCTTCAGGAGGTCATCAGTAGAGTTTCCATCTTCATCTTTTAACGGATTTGCTGCTTTATTGAGAATTTCCAATGTCCTAAAAGTCTTTACATTAGGTGCCACAGCCCCCCATATATCTGGCTTGAAATCGGGATATTTATCCAAGTATTTGCATAGGATTGACCAGAGAGCGTGAACATCCTGAGCACACCTAAAGTCGACGCTTCCTACTAATGCCGTCGTGCGATTAGCCTGGCTCAGGGGGTGCCTCCTAGGACTGCCGTCGCCCACCAACCCTGGGGGAGGTGGCGTAGTCGCCTCTGGCGCGCGTCGTTGGTGTTGTGGGAAACGATTTGGCTGACTCGAACCTGAGCCTCACACAACAAAACCCCGTATAATAAGGCCCTGTATGTCCTTACCCTTCTAGCTTCTCTACGTAACGTCTTCTTTCTGTTAGTCTGCTCTTCTGGTCTTCTGTCCCTGAAGCACCTCGCCCGGAGCCTCGTCTCCGATCCTGCCCCTGAATCTAGACCCGAACCCGAACTCGAACCCGTCCCAGCTCCGGCGTATCCTGAGTCGTTCCCTACCCGTCCTCGAATCCCGACCCCGCCCCGTTCGACGGCAGATGGTTATTAGTGGGATCAAGCGAAGAATGACGGGCAAGAGGGATAGGCAAGACTCGGTAAATTGCAGAGCAATGTTGCTCCTTAGTGCAGTTATAACGGACACGGTATTGCTGGGCGAGTATGAAAAGATTAGTGGCATGGTGCGGGTGAGTGGGAGGTGTGCGGGAAGGGCGTGGGCGGCTTCTTCGATTGTGAGGGCTTGCCAGCAATGGTCCTGCAAGTGGGAGAGATCGTAGCGGTGTGGGGCCATCCGTAGCACCCACCAAAGCGGTTCCGACGTGTGATAACGGCGCGCTGGGTTCCGCTGACATGTGCGCATTGGTCTGCACTGTGGACGTACCGAGGTCCTCACTCTGCTTGATCGGTGCAGTGGCTGGCGGGGCGGGGTAATAATGATATCGTCAACATTGTCATTCGCCGCCACCACCACCATCTCAAGATCGTACAGGGCCTCTATTATATTGTCCGTCTCGCCACCCCAATCGCCTAACGAATTGGGCAATACAGACAGACTGGGGCCCTCATCCTACTTGACCTGTGCAGTGACCTGTAGGGCGGAGTAATACCCGCTATACCCGACCCCTAGCCCCTCCGCTACCCCATTCAGCGGATAGCGGGTCACCAACTCCATCAAACCATTCTAGCACTCTCTTGTCGCTTCCTCTCTCATCCTGTCTCTAGAGCCTATCGCTGTTAGCCTGGGCCCTCACTACCATAGATCACACATTCTTGTACCCTTAAATCTGATATCCTACCTATACCCAGAGACGCAACCTCAATCATCCTCCCCATACCGGGATACAGATACCTTAACCTGAGAACCCGGGCTTTGGAAGATCTGCAAGACGGTTATTAGACCTCTGGATGCTCCACAGATCCACGGTAAGGGTGAGTCTTGATTCCTTCAGAATGCCTTCAACGGACACTTAGCCATCCGGGTGCTATTCCTGGAGGCCAAGTAGTTTGCCTCAGAATGTTCATTCTCTGGTGGCGATTCCTTCTAGTCATAAGTATCGGCTATAGAGGGATCCATTATCCTGGTAGTTGCGGTCGGTGTCGTTAATTCTATAGGTTCAAGTCAAAGTGCTGGTAGCATGAGCCCCGTCGATGGTGATGGCAGAATAACAATACGTATAGACACCGCGGGGGAGGAGCGAGTTAAAAAAGAACTGACCAGCTCCTCACGGCAACAACAAGGCAGGAGGTGGTATGGTACTAGGTGCTGCAGCGAGGCTGACACAACGTCTACTCTACCGTATGGCGCATCGTCGCCAGTTTAATCTGACTGCAGGCAACTTTGTCGGCTACGTGCAAAGCGCCAACGGACTGGAAGGACGATGCACTGCATGATTACCTTGTTCTTTTTGTGACTGTGGACAAATAGCGGGTGGGTAAAGCTATGATATCAAGTGAGAGAAGTATATAGGTGCTGACAGATTCAATCACGAAATTCAAAAGCCTTGTACTCACTCAGGCAATCATGTAGGCCATGCCAATGCATAACTACACTACAGCTATCGGTAGAATCGTTGCAGAAAACAGGGACTAACGATCACGCCTAAAACAAGGCGGCTCTCCAACGCCACATTCCCGCAACAATGCTACCAATAGCTGTACATCTCCTACTCAGGGCGGGTGCGTGGAACCTGAAAATGACCTTTGATGGTTACAGCGTCTGATTCGCGTAGCTGGTGAAAGGCTGTAACCAATTGAGTCCTTGCATGCAGCTTGCACTATCAGGTTCCTTCGGCCATGAATACCGCAAAAACTCACGAACTTTAGTAGGAAAATCCAACTTATAGAGGAATGTCTGAAGCAGATCTCTGCCCTTCAGCAAATCATCAATGCAGACATCCTGCACGGCGATAATCAAGGTGGTGAGTTTCTGCGGTACTCTGCACTCAGGGTAGACCGACTGTAAACCGAGCTGAAGATCGGTTTCTGCCACCGAAAACCCAAGCCGACACACCTACCCTCTCTCTTGAACCCCACAATGCGGTGCTGGCGGCTGAAAGGGGTGGGGTCGCATAAAGCATACTGAGTGATGGCTGCCCGAGCCTCACCGATTCTGTTTACCGGCTCAAAATACCTGCATTGCCTTGAGACCTGGGGTTCAGCATCATGCACCACATGACCTTTACTCTCTTTGGAGTAGAACTCGCGATGTGGATCGCCCCAAGTAAAAGAAGCTTTAACATATGATTAGGCCAAATGAAATGATCATTTATAGGATTTTTTGTAGTGTGGGTTCGTGTTAGGTGCCACTATACTTGGCGCCCCCCTCAGGGTATATTGAGCTCACACCTCCGCACCCCTACCTCTGCACCTCGGACACATGGTGGTGGCGGAGAGTTAGGAAGGTGGAGAGTGAAGGAGGTAGGTAGAGACGGTGGGAGGCAGGCGGAGAGGTATGTGGAGAGTTAGTTAGGATTAGTGATCAAGTTTATCAATTAACTACACAAGCCAATGTGTATTATTATGCAGCGAGTAGAATAGGCAATATTCAGATCAAACCAAAGTGCGGCCTCCTATGCCCGCCGGGCCTACATGATAAAAGCCCTTAAGGCCCCTTGAATAGAGAGACATCTGACGCATCATTACCATTAGTGTGAATATCCGCATAACAGGGGAGGAGGGGGCAAAGAAGAGGGGAGGGAGCGGAGGGAGCAGCAGTATGGATGGTGAGGGCTAGAAAGGGAGTGATTCCCTGACGAATGATGAGTCTCTAAATATTAGGTACTTAGGCTTCGGGAGAGGAATAAAACTAGACAGGAGGGCGGAAGACTTTTTGAGCTTGAGTTTGTGTCTGAGCTTGTTTCTCCTTTTTCCTTTGCTCATTCTTACTCTTGAAGCTAGCAGAAGCAAAGCAGGAGTGGTAAAATTCATCTTCTTCAGAAGGAAGTAGGAGGTGGTTGCCATACCCTAGGGGTTGCATGCATGCATGAGGTACAAATAATTTCGATCAAAGTCGATCATGCGTTATCACTCGTCTCTGCCTCCGCCTACTGCCTACCTCTCTCCCTGCCTGCCTACATGCCCCGCAACCTTCATGCCTCTGTGCCTGGAGGGTGTTGGCTATGCAGATGCTGCAGAGGTGGTTAAGAGAGGTCGTCTTATGTTGCTGTATGCGCGGGAAAGGGCACTGCCACGCGAGAGCGATTTCCGGGGGTGGCAATCGAGGTAAAAATAAGGTTTGCAGGGATCTGTATTAACCCTAACTTCACCCCACGAAAAACCCGTAACAAATTTGGAACCTAGGTTTTCTGACAAGGCCTACGAACAACTAATCATATTACTGCTTTACAGGTTTCTGAAGTTTATTAATCGGAACCGACCCTTCCCCTTTGTTCAGATTCAGATTCTGGAATCTAGATTCCTACGGGAAGTCATCAATATCTCGCTAAACAATCTCGATTATTGCATGCAGACGCCTGTTACCGCACTACGTGTACCAACGTTGTCCTTGAATATCAAGCTCCTCCCCCCCTCTGGATCCATATTGGCCGAGAGCGCTCCGACCATTATCGGACAGTGCATTTAGCTCCTTCACAGCTAGATAGCCTTTGGAACACTAACCCTAACCAACCCTAACTTAAATAAGTTTGATATGTATTCTTCCACTTAAGGTATAATTGCTTAATGCTAATCCAACACATTTATTTATTTATTCATTTATACTTCATGCATGCGCACAACTCGTAAGTTAAGGCAAACGCCCCCTTCCCTCTTCCCGGAAGTGTCGTATATCCAACAGAGTTAGATAATGTAGCCGACAACTTTTCTCCCCTGTAGCCTACATTGTTCAAGTGTTTTCTCTGCTTGCTAAGTGACAAGTGATATACGTCATATAAACAAATCTGGTTGTATATGAATCAAGTTCTGGCTCTTGACTAACATCCCCTGGAATTGAACAGCTAATTAATTTCACAAGAATCTTTCTCTGGGCAGCGTATCAGTTAGTTCGTTTCGAATTCTGCAGCTGGTAGAGCGGCACAGACAGTAAGTTAGATGCATCCGAGCTTTAATATTTATCATTACTGAATACTGGCCTATACACTGTCTCATGCCATACTGTCTTACTAACATTCTTTCCTTAGACCTCTTCCATACCTTTTTGTTTATTGCTTTTTTTATGGTGTGGGGTTCGCCTAAGGTGTCACCTAATGGAAATTTTGGCACTACTATAGTCTGAGGCATCCCATGTTTCTTCACTTTCGGCGACACTCAAAAACTCAATTCAGCAAAAGGAGACGCGGGATGAATTCCCAGCGCAACGGAAACTCTAAAAAATTTTGCACACCAGATAACGCAGTTAGATACTGAATACAGGGCCAGTATCTCGAAATATGAGGCGTTGATCTTCCTAAGTGATTAGCGTTCAGCATACTGAGCCAAAGTGATACACAGTTCCTGGGAAATCCTAACCGCCGGCTTCTCATGGATATCTGCATTTAGTTGTCTAGTACTACTGTTGAACCATGCGCCGCTATGCTCATCTAAATAAAGATGCCACTAAGAGGCATATGTTACTAAGCAAAGACTACACTAGAGACGGTTATAGTTGGCATAGCTGGCATAGCTGGCTGGTGAAAATTATAATTAATTATTGCTCAACCTCTAACATTGTTTCAGCCGCCATAGGTAGAACCCAAAGCGCGGATATGCTTGCTTGCTTCATAAATACAAATAATCACCCAGCAACTACTAAACTGCCATCTTTCCATGTACCGGTGGTTAAATTCATGCTAGCTACCTAAAGGAAACAAGGCATAATCTCCCGGTCCTAACATATCTGACAAAAGCCCAACAACATCACCTCCCACCAATCCAAGACATAAACCAAGCTATAAAGGCTCAACCCCCCACTAATCGACATTTCATAATTGCGCCGTAGGGCTTAATTCCACTTAGCCGCAAGCTAAACATTATTAAAAGCAAATGCTCTTTGTGCCCTCTGGCCAACCGATTTGAACTTTTCCTTCAAGCCTTTCCGGGCGTACCATGCTGTCGCAACCGCAGCAGCTGTCCCAACAACTGTACATACTGATGCAATAATAGCAATTGTTTGACTAGATGGACCGTCGTTGGAACCAGTCATAATCGTCGTACTACCGGAGCTTGATAGGATGGAAGTGGACACTTGATTAACATATCCTGTGGCGGTGCTGCTGATGAGGTTCGTTCCTGTGGCACGTGACGTGGCGAGGTTATCGCTAGTAACGCCAGCCCCTGGAGCTGCAGCCGTTTTGGTTGCTGGTACATAACAGTCAGCTTCACGCCTATGTAGTATAACAAGACAAGAACAGTACCTGTAGAGGACTGTGTTATTATTTCAAATCCAGCTATATATATTGATAACGGTATTAGCCACAAGTCTCTAATATAAACAGAAAATCATGGGTCGATACATACCAGGACCGGTGGACCAGTCATACATTATTGAAGCTGGTCCGGTGCAGGCGGCTTGGGAACCGCAACAAGCCAGCGATGGGACAGAACTTGGTCCGAGAGCTGTTGTCATCGTATCCCACCAGTAGCAGCATGCCTGAAATTCACTATCGGGTTCCCAATAATCTGGACATCTTGGAGTTTCAGAGATGTGGATCGAGAGGATCTCCTGGAACTTAGTGGTTTCCCGGGTGGCTATGGTACTTGAAAATAGAATAAAGCTTAATATTTCTTTCATCGTGGACGGTAGCTATCGATGCATTCGTTGATGATTTTGAACAGCTAGAGCAAGTACTTACATACCGGTACTTATATCGTGTTATATCCTCTCCTCCCAATATTTGCAGTACATCTTTCATGATCTCGACGGTGAAGTGTGGCCTATGAAGCTATCCAGCCAGGTGGGTTCAAAAGCGCCACTATTGCCAAGAACATACGATTCTCAGCCCGTTTTCGTGGCACTGGAGTGCAGCCTATCATAGATGAGATAGGAACGAACATCGAATGTTCACATTTGTGTGACCGGAAGTTCCCAAGGCAACATACGGTTTTGGCATAAAAGCTAGTGATTATCTAGCACGCGACCCAAGGATTTTTCAGCTCAAAGTAGTAACGAACCTTTTCAAGAAAGAAAGAATTTCCAAATGCAGGAAGGTCTCTCGCTAGGCTTACCCGTTTCAAACTGATATACACTCGGCGATCTGAAGACACTCTCATGGGGAAGTGTACAGTCTCTTACAGTCACTTGACGAATACTGCCAGTTGACGAACGGGGACTCTGGGCCAATAGAAGTTAGAGTTGACTGGAGATCTCGCGGCTTGGCTATTTCTTGCCATACTTGGAATCCCTGTTCGTCAAGTGGCAGTATTCGTCAAGCGACTGTGAAAGACTGTAGCTATTTTTGAAAGGGGACTTGCGTTGTTCAACCAATAAGCCGTGCAGGACCTTTTGTCAAAGCACTTGACTTTCTGTCTAGCCCTTGCAGTGCAAGGGCTCTATTACAGGTGCTTAATAGAGAATGGAGCCAGCCCTATACTTCTATTATCTGATTGGTAGGCTACGGGATCGGCATCAATCAGGTTACCGGAAAATGGAGCTGGCTCCATTTGCGCAAGGTCTCTATTATACTTATACCACGAAATGAACGAGTTGCTAGGTGACGATACATTGTATGGAGTAGCGGAGATCTCTCATATAAACCATCTTGATTATAATAGTATCGCAAACCTTGGAGGTATGGTTTGTCGCCTGTTCAGAGGGAGCAGCAGGCAGGAGGATGAAATCTATCTAGACCAAATCAGATGCTGACAAATTCCAAGATCCTAAGAAGCGTTTCTACAGTGGTAGGTATGGTTTATAGTATAGCGCAACTCCTCGGGTGGTTGTTATCGGTGAACATAGTTGAGAGGTAGCCGCCTAATGAGCGCCGCCCCTCAGCGAGCACAGAGGCAAGCTGGTCTACAGTCTTTCACAGTCGCTTGACGAATAAGCCGCGAGATATCCAGTCACTCTAACTTCTATTGGCCTAGAGTCCCCTATTCATACTTACCATAACTTGTAATAGAGTCTTTTAGCCAACGACCGTAGAAAATTCCAAACGGAAAGTCCCATGAAATGAGAAGTCTTAAGACCACTCTACATGTAGGTTGCATCACTTTCAATCACAAGACTTAGAAGTACGCTTGAAGATATTTTGAGTCTTTAATATTGAGCATTGCGCTGTTATGCTATTCCTATATACTCCCATGTAGGCCGTCCCTCCAATGCATGCACAATGGTCTTGAGTGTTTTCATTTCTTGGGACTTTTCATTTTTCATCTGGACTTTTCTACGAACGGGGGCTAAAAGACTCTATTGTAGATCCTTACCGTGAAGATTCTCGCCCCCATAAGCGACCGCGTCTAAAGGTGGCTCTGGTTGGCCCCCCCGGTACTACCCTTATGCGCTCTGCCCCAATTATTCCAATCAGTTACCCCCATTACTCAAAAATTGGCTATGCATTGGAGACCAAAATTACTATAAGAAAACCTTATCTACGCCCTCCAACCATTCGTGAAGGAGGTAATACCCGGCCGGAGATAGCCAATCTTTCGAGTTTTTGCGGTACATAGTAGCGTTTCTGAGCGCAACTGCTGTTGCATGCAGTACAAAAATGTAGTTTTGGGGGTCTTTTGTGTATTTAATTTTACTCGTGTCGAGAAACTCCATGAAATTGTGAGTACCCTTCTGTGAGTCACTTACTAATGATGGATAGACTTTCAGCGAGTGCGGCCCCTCAGCGGGCGTCCACACAAAACCCCCGGGAGCAACCGTTGCAGCTGATCGTTGAGCCGCTGATGGGCCAGCTTTTTTTATACCTATGTGATTCTGGATTTCAGAGTGGGCGAGATAGGGGTGAGTTTTTGTGGCGTCTGTGGTTGATTTTCAAGTCCTGACCGACAACACAGCTAGATGTGGTGTGATGTTTACTAGCTGATCCTACTCTATGCCTAACGCCTCTTACGCACTCAAGATCCCAAAAGGGATGCGATGCGGCTGGTGTTCAGTCGCACGATCTCAACACGCCGGATCACTTACTGTCCCGTATGAAATCCTGGGGGTTTTAATTTTCTTACTGCAAAACAACTTTTCTATCCCGGATTTCATGGGAATATCTGCTATCACGTACGAAACTCGGCATAGCTAGGTGCGACTGTATCCACTGCTTTGGGCATGTGCCCTCAACCAAGTGGGCTAGGAAAGAGAAAGAGTGAGTACCGTATTAATTCGTCTCAGCGGACACTTATATTGACGTTGAAGTTACCTGTTCTGGTCATTTGTCTTGCAAACATGCCCCTAATCTTCCCCCATACGCGCTGGAAAAGGCAACTTCGACGTCTGTGTAACCCTCCGCTGAGGCAGAGCGCGAAATCTCACTCATACAGAAATATCATGTCGTCCTCAAGTTATGCTGTATTCTACTGCATTGTCCATATTCGGAATACTCAGAAAACCCATAAACCGGGCAAATTGCTGCTTTGATCTAGTAAATCATTTTCCACATAGGCTACACCAATGCATGGAGAGCTTCTTTCCTCTGTCTCGTCCACCCGGGACATATAGTTATGTATATTTCTGTCTGGGTAGGTATTAATAGATGTTGTGTTGTTCAAGAGGGGCTATGAATTGTCGCGGGAAACGTATGATATTCCATATACAACAGGAACGGGCTCAATCCACTGGAGTCGCGACCACCATCATAGCTAGACCTAGTTAGCTTTTCCATTTTCGTTTCCAGGTACTATAGCTCTGTTTGATGCATTTGATCTATATTGATCATATTCATCTCGTCGCCGTTGCATCACTTTGAGGACACCCGGTTACATGGATCTAGACTCAGTTCCCAAATATGCCAGTGGGTCCACACTATTCACAATCAACAAATCAACAATGACATGCCCATCCAAGAGATTTCAATCACAGAGTGATGTTTTAGCAGCGAATAAGATTTAGAAGAGACCCCCCCCTTCCCCCAGTTTCTAATAGTATTGTGGCTGAGGTATATTGTTACCGTACTGGATCGATATATATGTATGTAGATGCGAGAATACTGAATATGAGGCTACCAGGACTAAATTAAGAATGAATTTAAATACGAGAGCATTGAAATTAAATGTGCATCTAAATTGGAAATATCAAGACCCAGGCTATCGAAGTCCTTTGGTAGCAAAGGTCAACGCCCTATAAGCGGGGTCTAAACCACTACAATCATGATCAGACGATGTGGCGAGTCGAAAAAAATTTGAAAAGAAAGTGCTTTAGCTACACTGGGCTACAAGCCCTTAAAATCATAATTTCTGATCGGGCGGTTGGAAAGATCTGGTATCGATCTTCTTGACATCTGTTGGTGTTGAAAGATCTAAAACATTAAAGATGCCGGAGTTGAAGTCTCTTACTACAAGTTGGAACTGAAGTAAAAGAAAATTTCGCTGCTAGGATAGAATGAAACTTCAAATGGGGAGGGGGTCTCTACGTCGGGAAATCACAACCACAGGCTAACTACGAGAATATATTACAAGTACAGGAGAAAATATGTGGATTAGGTTCAGACACCAAGTGGAATATTAGTGACTTGGATAATAATCTATAGATGTTACAGCTTATGTTTTATCTCAAGCGCTGGGTAATCTTCCGACTTGGATGTCAGGGCGAGCTGCATCGATCGATATCGTCCATAACCTAATAAGGGAAACCGTAGAAACACCATCTGAACAAAATCCTCGGATACCACGCCATATGTACAGCACGTAATCGCCTAACAGATTTGTATACAAATGGGGAATAAGTGTTGAAGGTGTATGCATAATGGTCATGCAAGGCCTGATGTTATACAGGAATATAGTAGTGAAGTTTCTATACCAGAATTTCGAAAAATATTGCCTTATGCTGTAGACTAGAATGAAAACAGAAATATGACCATATGGCTAGGGGTCAAGCCCAAACACTTCAGTTACCCATAATGATTCTATATGCAATGCAAAAGATGAAAAATGTTATATAAGGACAACTACTGGACGTGCTAGAAATAGTTCAGATTCGAATTCCCGACCCATATGTTTAAATTTCAAGAGCGTCAATGGGCCAGCCCGGGCTGGAGGATAGGGTCGGCCTGGCCCAGCCCATGCAATTCAAATCAAGGCCTAGCCCAAGCTAAGTAGCCCGGACCCGGCTCGAGCAAGTTATGTATGGCCTGGGCTTCGATGAATAGAATGAATAGGTGTGTTCGTCAGTAAATTTGAGTATTGATCTACCCTGCCTCTAGCGGTAGGAAATGTACCCCCCCCCCCCGGCGCTCTTAAGGAAACCCTAGGTCTTGGGCACAATTTCGCAGCGTCCTAGAGATCCCCTGATCAGCTGAGCTATCTTAAAACATTCCAACGAGTGGTGCACACAAACTAAGGGATATATGTCTCAGAAGCCGGGCCTGCCCTTTGAGCCCAGGTTCAATATTAGCCTCCACGTGGCATGGCTCATCAAATAAAATCTTAGGCCTGGCCCGGCCCGCCCAACAATAGCCCGGGCGATCCATCTCAAACCACGGCCATTAACGTCCTTGGCCACAACCCACATTTATCATGAAGGCCATTGGACAAACTTTAAAGGAGCGAGGCCTTTTGAAACTAAGTCACTTGCTCTAGTATTCTATATTGCCCTCGTTGTGATTCCTCTGTCAAAGGCGGCTTCTGAGGCAGGACCGTAATAGCAGCCGGGCGTGATGTCCAAGAACAAAATGGTCGTCTATAGCAGGAGGTGGAGGCGTAGAATCACAAAGCCTTTCCTACCACAGCCTCAGGCGCGGGCTGAATTCTGCTGAGAAATAGTAGTCTAATACATAGTAGTACACCCGGAAGAATTGTGGCTATACTCTTGAAAATCTTTGCCAAAATACCCCTACAGCTCTGTTTCTAGCTATAGCTAGGGAGAGATAGGTGGAACTGAAGAGTTCAAGAATCGTGCATATAGATCTCATAGAACAATGAAAGACCAGCAGAAGTGGCGAAGCTTGAACAAGGAATCTCTGAACAAACCTGAACCATCCAAAACCCCAAAACCTGGACCTCAAAACCCGAACCCCCCAACTTCTCAACTGTCAACCCACGACTCCATCTGAATGTCGCGACTCTTCGCGTCAAGGATTCCCCCACCATAGGAGCGCATATTATACAAAGCCGCTCCATCGACAGCTGCACGGCATACAGACCATTGTATACCGCAAAATCTCAGCTGCTGGGCTTGTAACCGAGATATAATTACATGTACCAGGACTCGGTGTACTTCTCCCGCTAGTGATCCATCGCCTACCTCATCTATGAGTCTATTCTGCCATTAGAGAGATATCACCGCCTCCTGAGCAGTCTCTAACCTTTAACCTCTCGTGAGTGAAGCATTTGAATTTAAGCTTGTGGGCAGAACCTCTGGTGGGGTGATAGGGATAACCCCGTATTACAGAAACCTTCCTGTATGATGCCTCGAGTCTCTATGCAGAGACTCTCCCAAATACGACTTAGACAAATAGTTGTTATAAAACACCTAGCCCCAACACATTACACTCCACTTACTTTCCCTTATCCTCTTCATCCTCTATATTCCCCAGGTTAAGAGGAATTATATTCATGCCCAAGGTTGACCATAGTCGAATGATGACCTTCTGGGGCAAGTGGTTTAACAAAGCACTATGAGCAAGCTTTTAGAGTCAATACCCAAGCACAACCAAGAACGCCAATGAGCCAGCCCGGGCTAAATATTTATGGCCCAGGCTCCCTCAATCAGGGGTGCTCAACACAATTCGAACTAATGTTCCTGAGATTATTGTAGATAGGATTGAAAGTGCTACAAGTAACCCGCTCCTTATGATAGGAAGTATATAGATGCCGTTTACCTTGCCTCTCGTAGGATATATGGAGGAAGAACTACTAAGATTGTACGAAGATCTTGAGGCCCAGGCCTACCCGTTCAGCCCGGGCTAAATATTAGCCTCCGCCTGGCCCGGCCCATCAAATAAAATTTGAGGTCCTACCTGACCCGCCCAGAATAGCCCGGGTAGCCCACCTCAGCCCACGGCCCATTGACGTTCTTGGCTCCCTCACGTTACTACTTGATTTCGGCGGACCATTTTCTCCATGAGCCACAATGATACATGAGAGGGATCTTGACAGTGGGCGGTGCGTCTGGGACATAGCATTCCTGCATTTCCCCGTATATATTGGTGTAAAATTTGATTTGTCGAAGGATATTCCCAAGCAGTTGTCAGCCAATATCTGAGGTAGGTCATGAATTCCACCATCTGTATCCGCCCAAGGGATATGTACTGTCCTATCACTGGTGGGTACGTTTTGTGTGTCCGGCCGTGCGAGGGTTTACCAACAGTTGAATTCCTTAGCGCCCAATTTCACCAGAACCATGTATGCAGTATCACTCAAGTGATATATAGAGTGCTAGAATTTCGCTGCTTGGTAAGCCGTCACGCTACAGTACTCATAAAGCGTAGATACCGGCGAGAGGGGAATTAATGATGTCGTGCAGGTATCCTAATCTATATAAGAGGATTTACTCGCGATCGACCTCTTCCGGGCCAGATAGTCCGACCAAACCACGAATATAATCCAAAGAGAAACCCATAAGGTCAGGCGTCCGCATCCCGCCCCTCCAGGGGGTAATTACCCACGTAGGTTCAACACAGCACTACCCACAATTAGCCCTTCTAACGACCATTAACGTCCTGAGAGAACGCTGGTCGTGACACCCCCCCTCCCCCCCCAAAGCTTTTCTGCACGTGCCCAATAGGAAGAAGATCACAATACATATCTGTGACACGCCTTAAGTAAGTCATACCCTGTGCCAACCACGCTTACGCAAACGCCTCTGCCGGTATTTTTATTGTATAGTGTTTGCGATCTGGGCCCATGTCGCTGGTAGGTATCCTTTGGAGATCGCCGTAGATGTGAGCTATGGGTTACGATATTTCAAGGCCACACGAGTAATTTCAAACGGTAACTGTCTCTGGACACCTAGTCAATGGAAATATAGTAACTCTTCGCGGCCTGGCGGCTACTTTAGTCGCATGAGTAGAGATTATCACTCGTATCAAATTGTTAGTCGACGCTAACATTCCCTATCTTAGCACAATTATCACCAGCTTGGTTCGCTTGCCATCAAGCACGCCATGTTAAAATTAAGTGATTGTCGCTTTGCGGTTGTTGCTCACGGTGTCAGAGCTTGGAACTGGGCATATTAGGATGCCTCTGCGAGCGGCCTTGGTACGACGCGCCCAAAACACACGAACACCCCTAGGCGCAATATTATATCATACTCAACCCCGAGCGGTATCTGGCATTGATATCAGCAAGTATCCTGCCCGCGATGTTAATAATCCATCGGCAGGAAATGCGGGCCCGCCCCGACCTAACCGGGCACAGTGGGCAAAAACGCCAGAACTGGCTTGCCTATATATATACAAACGCCCCGGCGCCCTAGGACTAATTTTGGTGTCTCACAGGAGATATTTGGCGCTCCAGACGAGACATCCCGCCCGGACGCCAAAACGAGAGTACCTATTACCAGACAAGCAGTCATGGCAGAACGTAGACGCCTCTTTCCGCCGGGAAACGATATGAATTGGCCGATTAGGCCATTCGGTTGGTAGACGGCACCTCGCGCAGGGCGACGGGGCCATTAATTTTCATTTCTGTATATATATATTCCTGCCCGCGCGTCCCCCAGCGCTCCGACCCTCCTACCCGCATAGGCATTAGTTTGGGCTCTCTGATTCAGGCACTGATTTGGAATCCATTTAGGGCCGAGGTGTTGATTTGGTACCTAGGTGCCAATTAGTCGTCAGTTGTATGCTCTGCTGTCGGATTAGGAGTGGGTGTCGAGGTTGTAGAGGTAGGGAGTGTAAATTAAGGCGATATCGAGAGATCGCTAGAGGTGCCTGGATCTCGTATGCTAGTAATACCAATCCCGCCTAACACACTTTACTACCTAAAACGAGCGTCTTAGACGCCCGGAAAGTAGCTCTCGAGCTCGTTCAATGAGATAACCTTTCTTCAAGTAAGAGATATGCAGCCATCATTGACAGCTTAGCTTAAAATTATATCCTCCACTACTAATAGTAGTAACTAATTCATCCAGCTTCAGAGTACAACCCCACGGCACACCACCACCAACGCACACACTCAATAACCAGAGACCGCAACGCACTCCGAGGACGAATCGGGATAATCTTACCTCCGCAATTACATGTAGTGTTCCCTCCAACCCCGTATATAAATATACAGTTCGGTCATCGAATATCACTGGAATAGCCGGTACTGGAAAGAGGGGAAATGGGGCGCGCTCGACGGGTGCTCAAGACACAGGGAGTAGGGGGCTAGCTACTAGGTTTGTCAATAAATTTGAACATTAATTTCTTTCTCATAAGAGCGCACCATTTCGCTCCGGACAGATGATTGTCCTCCGGTGGTACTACCAAGAGTTCTTGTTTATCTGTCGATAGTTCTTCAAGATGGATGTATTCTGAAACTACCATGCGATTCCAGTTGGGCCCATATGCAGACTCATGATATCCCATCAAAGCATTCTTGACAGACAGATCTCTACCGTTATGATTAGGGATCTCGAGGCTTAGGGGCGCCAAGGGTTCGAGAATTCGTGTTATATTTTTGTAATTCATTATGTTTTAGGGTGGGGAAAAGTTTCAACTTTATAGTTAGATATAGTAGTCCCAAACTTTAGTCGTAAAGTAGTCATTATAGTATATTATACTTTACACATCATATATGCATTAGAAAACACTGTTGATACTAGGGAAACATCTCAAGTGCAAACTTTTGGCCTATATGAATAAGCCTTTAGTCGATAGAATATATATTAATACGACGCCAGGAGTCTCATTCCTTACCAAGTTCATTTCTTGAAGTAAGAAACATATTCTGCCACATTGATATTAAGCGTCTTGAACTATTCACTGGTGATAGCTCTTGGGAATGTGTCTTAACCTAGACATCGTCTCGGCCTCATACTCGAAGCATGATGCCGCGAAATTGGGGCTTGTTCGCATTAGTTCTTGCCGCATCATTTGTAGAGATTGTCCACCAGTCATGGTCACACTGCCCGGGCTGAAGTACGGAGGGGGAGGCAAATACGGAGGGGGAGGCAAATGCGGAGTTCTAAACTGTATAGTGTGTTGTAGTATTTGTTGAGCAGGGTACTCAATTGCCCTACTAGTAGGATGGAGGCTGACCCGGATGTGTGTTGGGTAATGAGGGCGACCTTGCAATGGGGGCGAGCGACATTTGCTCATGCGAATTTGGGGTTGACTGTTCGGTGTTGCGACTTGGTTGCGAATAATGTGATATGTGCGGAACTTTAGACAGCGTTTCTAACTCTTCGGTTTACCAGTTCAAACCGGTTTACTAGAACCGTTTAACAAAACAGTTGAGCTCAGTTTTATCTTGTCTCTATTTGGTTTAGTTCAGTTTTGGGTTAGGGGTTAGGCTAACACCAGTTTTGCATGCAGCTGGATCTCTTCGAACACCCTAGTTAGGGGAGACCCTAACCCTAACTACCTTCGGTGTATAGTTCCAACTATACTAGCGCCAAGACCTCAGAACTGTTCTGCAGCATAAACCGTTCCTGTTTGGTCGGTTCAGTTACAGGGCATTTTATTCAATTCAGTTAATTCAGTTCAGTTCAGTTTTGCTGAAGATGCGAACCGGTTACAATCGTTAAACACTGGCAACCTATATGATTTTAGAGCTTTACGGTACCCTGTGCCATGACATCACACCTTTTCTCCTAATCGCTATCATTTGGGGGGGGGGGCACTTTGTTGATACGGAATCTGTAGCCCGCGGTAGTTACGCGCACCAAACAAAGGAACTGGCGCGTGGAAATGTAGGACAAGCGACGCGAGGTAGCAGTTCAGAATAATAATAATAATAATAAATTAAAGTTCTACGCGAGTAGGGTGACTTTGTATGTACTTAGGTCAAGTAGTCGCTGCTTTGTCGGGCTTCGTGCTTCTCAAACGCGTGTCGGTACAACGCAGCAGCAAGGCTGGCAGCACCTCCGCGGCGTATAAAAACGATATTCGACACTGAAAGACGGACTTTCATTGGGACTCAAGCCCATGCATTGCTGTTACCATGAGGCAACAATGGAGTCTTACTGCGGCGAGGTTGGAGCACTTTGAAAAAATGTCTTACACAGCTTAGTTAGACGGCGCAAGTAACCCCCGAAAGCATCTGTTCAACTTCTCAGCTCGGGCAGCTGGGAGGCTTTACCCTTTTTCTACGAATTGCAGTAGATATCTGCTTAATTGTACGTATCGCCTCACTCGATTCAGATACACAATGTAAGAATCCAAAGGCTGCAAAGTGCAAAAGCACAGTAACCAATCTTGTGCGCCAGCAGTCAATCAGAGGCGCCAGCAATTAATACCAGTAATCCCCAGCTGGTATTTAGTATCAATCAATCCCAGCCACTAGTATTTAATATTAGCCATCTACTGGTCCTAGTGTTTCATAGAGCGATTCCCATACGCCAGGAGGTAGCAAGAATCAATCTCATACACCAGCAGGCAATCTCATATGCCAGGAATGAGCCCCAGGCGTCGTATAATCTAGGGTACCAGTAGGATCTCCAGACGCCACCAGCTAGGAGTAGTAAAATATCCTAGGCGCCGGCAGTAGTTTCTAGGCACCAGCGCACAACTAATTCAACCCACCAAGGAGTGGTCCTGGACCAACTGGCCCATATCGAGCCAGGACCGGTCACAGGCAAATCAATCCATGGTGACATGGTCCCTCTAAAGATACTTGTTGAAATTGAAAGAGCTAAAAGGTCTCTTAAAACCTCATATTTTCTCAAACAGTGGAGAAATAAATTCATAAACTGGTCCATATATATTACTCCGCTCGACCAGTTCAAAAAACCACTCTGACCAGCCCAGACCAGCAGAGAAAAAACAGAAACCGTGCCATATATCTAGTGGCCCATTAAAAGCCTGGTTCTGGGCAACGGAATTTACGGCGCCTAATAGTTTAATTCTGTTATGAGATAATCAAATTATTTGTCCTTATTTGTCGTTGTTTATATTACCTAATGGTATATGAATTCAATTAAACTCTCTAACGCGGGGAGCAGAAGTGGGGAGTTCGATAGCTATAATGATGAACGGGAGCTGGGGGGGGGGGGGGCGCAATCGGAGTTGGAGGGAGGTTAAGAGGGCTGAATGGAGTTGGAGAGCGGCGGGGGAGGTGGAAGGCGGTGGAGGTGGTGGGAGAGGTGGAAGAAGTTGAGCAGCTGGAGGAGGTGGAACAGGCGGAAGGTCTAGTACTCCCTGGTGCTTGGGTTGAGCACACCCATATGATCCACAACTAGATCCAACCTGTAATGAAAATATTTCATCACAGCTCCTGAGACCTTAGTTCCCTTGACCACATTGATAGTGGCAAATCATCACTACGGGCTATCGGATGTCTCCAATAATCAAGCGCTGCTGCGGTAAATACGATTGATATTTGCTAGTATGAGGCCTCATAAGGAAAATTCTCACCAGCTGTGCTTCCAGATATATGTGCATGTGCATTGCAGATATATAATCAGTGATATGCTGAAGGCTCCACTTCGCCTGAGGTGCATATCATACTTAAGTTGTGTGGGCCAGCCTTCCTACTATCTGCAGATCAATACGCCAGTCGAGCAAAGATGCACGAGGCTGCGTGTAATTGATACGGTCTCGAATGTGACCTCAAAACTGGGCGCCTTGCCAAGACATATCTTAAAACCGACTACATATTAAGGATATCTTCTACTTATGAAAGTTGCATATTGACGCTCAGATACTGCATCTGGTTGGCGTATACCGCTGCTGAAATATTTGATCATTTGAGAGTGATGTGAAGAGCGCGCAGGAGATAACATTTACCGAACCCCACCAGTCAGGCGAAGGCTCTGAGACCGAATGAAATATTTATTTAAACTAAGGGCGTTGTCTATTTCGATCCTGCTTGTCTCTAGCCCCGGCCTTAATTCTACCAGTTCCTCTGGTTTTAATGCTCCCGGATTTTACCTTTGCACACTTTAAACATAGCCGACTGGTCCCAGGGCGTGACAAATAATCTGTCCTTCCACAAATATCTTTGGGTGGTAGCTGCAAATTCTTCAGAGGTATCCCGATATTCGTGTCTCTCTGTGGCCTTTTAACAATACTAATATTGAACTCCCTAGCCTCAGTATTTGTGTCAAAACTCTCGCTCGAGAAAACCTCAATATTGTGCATCATAGTGAGGCCGGTAATACAAGGAGTGAGTAATAAATAACACTCCGCTATGATTGCAATTACCAGCGCGTAATGGTCGTGTATATGAACTAACGGCTAGCTACATATAGTCTAAGAACTGAAGCCAAAACACCGAGCTGGCTTGTGTCCCGGTCTCTACGATTCAGCATGACCTCCGGCCATCCACCACTACTCCTTTACCTTCTGTTGTTCGGGGGGCTTCTTAGCTCTGTTTGTGCTTTACCGTCGTCACCACCGTCAACATATAATGAAACCGTTACCCAGTATAACACACCTCTAGGAAAGGTCAGATTCCACGCGGAGCCTACCGGACGAGGAACTGTTGGTATCATCTTTAGCTGCACAGCCACATATATCTTCTGTGTTTGGACCGCTGTGCATCCGAATATCAACGTCAAAGCAACCTCGGGCACTCGACTATGGTATAAATGTGTTCTAATGGTCCTCTCGGTGATTGTTCCGGAGGGACTGCTGGTTTGTGCATTTGGTCAGTTCCTTGATGCAAGAATGCTCAAAGAGGCGTGGAGAAAGAAAATGAGTGATGAGAATAAACCGGAGTTTGTGAGTATGCTAGGCATGAATGAGGCTTTTTTTATCGTCATGGGAGGCTTCCTTACGGATACCATCACATATCCCCGGCCCGAGTCCGATGGTCAAGAACCGGTTGACGGCTTGGAACCGGGTACATACACGTCAACTCTAACCCCCGCTGGCTTTCTGCACTATCTCAAAAACGATTACATCAACGAGAAATCCTTTGAGGTCGCCGAGATCAGAGATAAAGGCAAGGCAAATAACATTGCAAAGTGTTTGGCTGGTGGTCAGGCGTTATGGTTGACCGTGCAGTCTTTGTCACGTTGGGGAGCTCGACTTCCAGTGACTGTCTTGGAGATTCATGTGCTCATTCAAGTGTTCTGCACAACGTTCATCTACACTCTTTGGTGGTTCAAGCCTCTAGACGTTGACGAGCCTATCAAAATTACCTTGCAAAATCTACCCCCATCCGACAGTGACCCGGGAAACGGGTCTAACGCCACCCAAGCTCTTCTTGACAAAAACGCGC
Organism: Morchella sp. 2016-57; assembly: GCA_024713875.1. Classification (NCBI taxonomy): domain Eukaryota; kingdom Fungi; phylum Ascomycota; class Pezizomycetes; order Pezizales; family Morchellaceae; genus Morchella; species Morchella sp. 2016-57. The sequence continues at coordinate 38,019 of JAMGZE010000019.1, forward strand.
CTCCACCCAACCTTAAAAATCCAGTTATATTATCTGAGCAGGTCGAAGGGAGCAAGGGATATAGCAGGACAAACCACCTAGTAACAAAGTTGCCAAACCAGGGAAGTATCGCCATCAAGTCGAAGGCCTTTTTCGATCTCGTCACGTACATCTACTCTGAAGGTACCCAGGAGGCGTCGGCAGAGATAAACAAAAAGCAAATGTCTTTATACGGGGTTGTCGGTATGGTAGTTGAGGGGAGTCTCGTGGTCTCCGTTGGGGGGCTTCACCTGACCGCATGGAATGTCCATTTTCCGTCTGCAATTGAATCGCTTTTGTGGAAGGCTTGTTCTTTTGGAATGATCCTCTTCCCATCAATCGTCGTCATCGTTGCGTCCTTCACCAGATACGAGCGCGATTTATTTCCCATCTTGTGGAGGATCACTTTCGAGCCCCCGAAGCATCGCCACCTCTTATGCTATGGGGTAGGGAAGATTCACGATATCTGTACCAAGCATGCGTGGGAGGCTGTGGGGCTACAGGAGAAGCCCTGGAACTTGGATCTAGAACGATCTTTTCTCACTAAAGTTTACTATTGCTTGCTTGTTTTACTACACTATGCACTCGTTTATCTTTGTCTTCTTTCGCTCCTCTGCTACGCTCTCTCCACGTCATTCATTGTGGTGGAGTCCTATATAAGCATGCGGGATCCTCCGCATGGGGTATTCAAGACCCCCCGGTGGAACGACTACTGGCCTCATCTTTAATATCTTACCTCACACATGCACCCCACGCGCACCCTTCTAAATTTTCTTTTATTATAATCTCATGTTCTCCATGCAATGGGTAGCGTTTTCTTTCTTCTTCTCACTCATTAATTGTATCAATGGGTAGCGTTGAGCTATAGGTGTGTTCTCAACTTGGATTTTGACCATCATTTGACTCCATTATGTTTATCTCATTTGCTTGCGTATCTATATTTTACTAAGGGTCCGGCTGGCGCTGCGGCTAAGGAGCGGGTACCCTTGAATGATCTCATGTTTCTACGACCTCCTCTGTTGGTAAAGCGTAGGTAGCTATTAGTAACGGACAATATGATCTATTCCTTCATTTTTCGGCCATGGACAGATCTCGGGATCGCCGTGCTCCTAACCTGACTATTCGCAAAGCGTCCCACCGGACTATCCCATACCCACTTGCTCTATGCATTCAAAAGGGGTTTTCAGCAGTTTGGGCCCTATATATAGCTAAATGTCCTCTGAGAGTCCGAGTTGTATAATTTGGGGAGTTGTTCCACGAGAGATTCTTCCCCTAGTATCTTTCTTGAAATCCCCTCCTCATAACAGCCCTGAAAGTCAATCACGGAATATCACTCGGTTCTTGCGAAATTCCTTTTAGATATTGATTAATTGATATCTCATACATGTATGCAGCCCGAAGGCTATGACAAAACCTTTCCTTCCCTCTCTCCGGAAGGCAGGGTACTATTTTCCTCCCCAACAATTTCAAAAAACAAAACAAAGCAAAACAAACACAAAACAAACAGACAAAACAGCGCGCCAACCCTCTCACAAACAAATCAACACCACATCCCCCATCACCAGCCCCATACACTTCAGTCTTCCCTTCCTTTTCCCCCCTCCTATCCCGACGCGCTCTATTTCTCGAGACTCATCATTCGTCGGATATACTCTATCTCCTTCTGCCCCCTCTTCTTCTATTCTTTTTCTAATCCTCCCCATCCGTATCCCATCTCTTTCTCAAACAAATTATCCTCTTCATTCCGTCCCTCTCTCTCATACTTTCTCCTTAACCATTCCGACCATATTTCTACTGCCTTTTCCCCTCCCTCTTTACTCCATAACAAATATTCCAATTTATTTTTTGCTCCTTTTTCTCGCCCTTCCTTTACATACTCGCATTCCGGAAGAATATGTTTAACGTCCTGGCTCTCCGCTCCGCATTCGCATTCAGGACTTTGTCTTTTTCGTATCTGGTGTAGGTACTTGTTGTATAATATATACCCGGTTCGCAGTCTTGAAAGAATACATCTTTTCCGCTGGTTTAATTCTTTGCTTTTCGTTTTGTATCGTTCTTTCGGTTCACACAATGCCTTCTTTTTATTTCTTCTCCCGAGCCATTCTTCGTTCCATTCTCTAATATCCTTTTCTCTTGACTCCCTTTCAATATATGCAAATGATATAAATGCATCTTTATCCACCCCTCTCCTTCCAAGACCCTCCTTTGCTGCTTTATCGGCTTCCTCATTCCCTCCCACTCCTGCATGTCCTTTTACCCACTCCAGTCTCACTTTCATATCTTGAGTTCTTGCCGCATCACACAGCCATCTTATTTTATAGACCATTTCTTCGCCTGCTTTCTCTTCCCTTTTTCCTACTCTTTTAAGTGCTTCTTGACTATCCGCTACCACTGTAATCACCTTTTTCCCTTCTCTTGCAGCTTCTTTCAATCCCTCCTCAATCGCCTTTTTTATTCCTACCATCTCCGCATCCATAATCTCCATCTTTTTTCCCAATTTATAACTCCATTTCTTCACTCTTTCCTGATTCTTCCCTATCCTGCATACTCCTGCCGCAGTTCCTTCTTCCTTCTTACTCCCGTCACTATACATCAACACTTCCTCCTTTTCCTCCTTTCTTCCTTTTTGCCTTTCCTTTTCTCTTTCATCATATTTTTCAATTTGAATTTCCGTTTCAACTCTTATCTCCCTCTCCCACTTTTCCTCTTTTTTATGCAATTTATCCCATTTCTCCACTTTCGCCCATTCTCTCCTAATTATTTCTTCTAACTCCTCTACTGCCCCCCCCATTCCTCTTCTTCTTCTTTTTCTTTTTCTCCCTCTTTCTGCTCCCCATTCTTCCGTTTCCCTATTCAAATTCTGTATTTCTTTCCTGACTTGTTGCGCTACTGGCTCCTCTTTCTTCTTCTTTAATGCTCTAACAGCCTGAAGTCATTGTTTGTGATTAAATCGATGTTGCGTCGGAATCATATCGTTTTTGACTTCTACCGCAGCATTTGGCGCTGTTCGTAGGTGTCCCCCTATCTTCCGTATCGCCCTCAGATTTATCGTATCAATTTTCTTCGCCAGCCCTTTTTGTCCTTTCCACCATACTTTTCCTCCATATTCAGCCACTTGTCTCGAGCATGCTATATACATTCTTCTTCCGCTTTCAACCCCCATACCATTATTCCCTCTGTACAGTTGCACTATACTATGTGCTGCTCTTGCCGCTCTCTCAAGGCGGGGGTGTGGTTAGGGCTTCGTTCCGCAAGGTGCAGATAGGGTAGCAGCAATAACTCCGATAGCGTAAAGGAGTTATGAATTATATGGTAAAGGCAGCGATAGTTCCTGAAGAGAAAACTATAATAAATTGCTTAAATACAGAAGACGTTGCGTAGAGAAGAAAGAAAGAAAAGAACGACACAAGTAGGCCCTGTTGCCTCCCTTAGATATCCAACAACCCCGCACTAGACATGACTCATACTATTTACGTAACCCCACTATGACTCACCCTCCTTCGTGCAACAGAACCTCATAGAACCTTTTCTGACAAATCCTTCTTCCCGAACGCACAATAATCCCAATCCATCCATTCCCAGTCCGCCCATCATGCACAGTTCATTGTATCCATGAAACGCTCTTGCAGTCTTTTCTTTCACATGCATTTTAAAATTCAATTTAGTATCCAACCATATTCCCAACCATCTCATCATCTTCTTCTCGCTTTTCTCAGTTCCTGCAATTTCTATTACTTCGTCTTCCTCTTCCTCTTTCCTCCACAATCTTATCCATTCCGTTTTTTCACTATCGAATTTAACGCTGCATCCGTCTGCCCATTCGTGTGCTATTTTTGCAATCCTCTCGGCCCTTGCTATCACTAGATCCCACTCCTTTCCGCTTGCTAATATCGTAAAATCATCGATATATGTAGGAGTAATAGCTTTTCCGAGAAATGTCTTTTCGATTTCTTCGTTGACCGTCTTTATCATTGGTGCAATATAGAGATTGAACAGTATCGGTGATACTGGACTGCCTTGCGGAATACCTGTTTCCACTCTGTATTCCCCTCCTTTTTCTCCATCAAACTTTAGCACCACTTTTCTTTCACTCATAAAACTATCCACCCATTTTGCCACACATTCCTTTCCTCCTTGTTCCCTTATTATTTCCACCAATCTCTTCTTTGACACATTCAGAAATGCCTGTACCATGTCCATCGCTACTACAACTACTTTCTCCCCCGCTTCTTTCCTTTCCTCTGCCCAGTCTAGTGCATAACCCACACATTCCTCCGCAGATCTACCTTTTCTTCCTCCCCATTGATTTATATTCAACCCCCCTCCATCGCCCAACTTTGGCAGCTCATCGGTAACTATCCTTTTTAGCCCTTTTCCCAATGTAGTCAGTAACGAAATTGGTCGGTATGCTTTTGGGATTGTATAGTCGGCTTTATTAGGTTTTGGTATAATCGCTGCCGTCGCCGTTCGCCACTTCACAGGATGATATCCTTCGTCCATGCACAGTTGATATAACTCGGTAATTCTCTCTGCAATTTATTTCCACACTTCCCTGATTACCTTGAACGCAATACCATCTGGTCCTGAGGCTTTGTACGGTCCTTGTCTTCCTATAGCCTCCCTCACTCTTTCCTCCGTTACTTTTACTATCCCTTCTCTTCCTCTTTTTTCCCCTCCACTTTCCCTTTCCTTTGGCGCCTCTGGAAACAGCTCCTTTAGGAACATTTTCTCTTTTTCTTCAAAGGTCCTCGCTGTTTCTTCTCCTTTCTTCATTCTCGGTGTTTTCGCATATCTCCGTCTATTCACCATCCTCCATACTTTCCACATATCATCCTTTTCTGCTTCCTCTACAAATTTCTCCCACGTCTCCTTCTTTTTCTTCCTAATTTCCCTAAAATATTCATTTCTTCTTTTCTTCCATCTTTTCTCCCCCTTCTCGGCATTTGCAGTCTCTTTTCCAATTTTTCCCCATTTCCTTTTTGCTGACATCTTTTTCCTTTTCAATTTAACTTCCTCGTCAAACCACTTTTTGCTCCTCCATACTTTCCTGCATTCTGGTACTGCAACTTCTATCGCTTCCTTCAACAACCTCTCCAAAATTCCTGCCATATCATCCGGATCTCTATTATCCCTCGCTCTTTTCCATTCTTCCTTTGTTCTCATAATTCCTTCCTTCACTTCCTTCTCTGCCTTTTTCCAATCCCCTTTCCGAAAATCCCTCCCACAATCTGTCGCATCATATGTATCCCCTATTTCTACCCTATTTATATCCAATTTTATAAGGGCATCATCTGATCCTGTATCTTCCCCCTCCATCTTCCTTTTAGATATCAATGAGAATAAGATATCGCAAGAAATCATGACATCTATCATCAATACCATGATCTATCCCTTTTATCAAGAGCTAACCATCTACAACACTTTTATTATAGTTTCGATACATCCAGCTGGCTCACATCGACTCACTCGGTCATTCAACATTGTCGCACGGCTGGCCACCGGAATTCTCGAGTACGGAGCGACTTATGATATAACATGAATTAAACTGCGGATCCAGAATATATGTGTACATATATATCTCATCGCGCCGTCCTAGCTACGATGTCGGCACTTTGAGAATTTGAGAGCCCCGATTCCGGCGTTGATGTCTCTATAAAGGAGGGAATGTTGGAGAGTCAAGAAGGAGGTTAACCTATATATACATATATAAGTATGAATATCTACGTCAATGAACTATATGTATATGTAACTGTCAAGCCCTCGAGAATACTCCGTATAGGCATCAACCCCCCCCCCCCCCTAATGCCGTAGGAGACAAACACGAGTGACAAACCATGACTATATCAGTTTTTGTTTTGTTTTGTTTAATTATGACTAAACTAGCTTTAGGGCGCCGCGACATGCGTTTTGGACTGGCAGGACCGGCCCAAAGGCATCAAAGTGGGGCTTGTGTCCTCTTGTTGGTAGTTGAATGGGCATAGACTTTGGCTGGTTCGGTCCCATCACATGTGTTTCGAAGTCCTGCGCCCCTAGCTGTTTATATGCATTCGGTGGGGAAAGGCGGAGGTTCAACCTTAGACTAAGCTTTAGTTTTGAGTATCAGCAATGTATCATTAGTTAACCAAGGAGCTTTACACCCGGAAAGAAGATCGGGAATGGCTTTCCGGACGATGCCCCTGACAACCCCCTCTCCCGAGAGGACTTTAAATGAACCCGGAAAGACGTATATGAGGACTAAATTGAAAGGGGTGCATGTATACTAGACGCGATCGAAATTAGACAGAGCTCCTAGCACCCCGAAACGGCTTCATGCTCTGGTGAGTATGAATAGATAGCAAACGTTGAGGTCAGGGGATCAGGTAAGAGTGTCGGGTGATAGCTCCGGGGAATTGCACAGGCAAAGGATCGCGGATGGATCCGGCAATGTATTTAAAAGGAATGTACCCGGGCTCGTAGGAGCGCAAATGGTGTGGTCCATGAGCCGGCTCGAGTCAAGCCGACCTATAGGCTCAGGCTGGCTCGGCCCATACGAGTCAGAGGCTCGTAAACTAGCTCGAGCCGGTAGTCAAAAATCAAAATAACAGGTTATCCTCCCACTTGACCTACAAAAACGGCAGATAGAGGCCTCATTTCGATATGGTGTAATACTCTAAAAAGAGTAAACTATTCAGTTGAGCATTGAGGTAGGTAAAACTGCCCTTTTCGCCTATTTCATTGCCCCCGAGCCTAGCACAACACATGCAATTAAGGCGCAAGCCCAAGATCGAGCATGAGAGAAAAGGGCTCAAGCCGGCTCAGGTTCGCCCCAATGAGCCGAAAGCCCGAGCCCAAAGCTCGAGCCGGCTCGGCTCATGGACCACACTAGGCGTAAATATGGATTATATCCTTATAGGTAAAAGCACCGATATTCAATGACCTCCGACGTAGGGCGTTGCATGCAAGCAGACCCAAGGTTTCGCTCTGCAGGCTCTTGCGCTGAAAGTTCTGCAAGGATCGCCGAGTGATAATCTGTGGGCCAAAGAACCGGGGTGCTGGTCTTAGCCGCTTTTTAAACAGGCGACAAGAAATCGAGCTACTTCTAACACATACCGCAGTGCTATAGCAGTAGTTCCAGAATGTAGGACTAATCAATAGAGGGTATATTCTCACTTCCACAATTAGGCGTGCCCAGCTGCAGCTCTGCAGCGCGGGGGGCCCCGCCTCGCAAACCTTCCAACACATCATGACACAAGTCTCAATACCGGGTTGATTAGAGACCAGCTTACCGGGCACGGATTCGAGCCTCTTATGCGTGTGTTGAGGTTATAATTATATAGTGCGATCAATACGCTTCGGCATGGTCATAGATTATCACTCGATGCATGGCTTGGAATTTGTGTTGTAATGCGATCATTGTGCCTAGGCCTATTCTCTAGTATTTACATATGTCATTACCATCAGGGCACTGTATGCTTCGTTTATTAGCACATAGGACCTGTCTATAGTCATGTAGTTAGTCAATCAACCAAGTCCCGTACTGTTCATCCTCACTCCAGTCAGATTACAAGAGTTTCTAGCTGCCCGCCCTTAAGTTGAGTATCACCATACGCACATGCAAGATAACCTCCCCCCCCCCTCCCCCTCCCACGCCTCTCTGTGTTGTGAAGGCAGGGCTGATCCGAGTACTTGCAATAGTTTAGTTGATTGATAACTACATGACCCACTAGTTGTATGATCTGAGTACATGTAATCTATATAAATAAAACGCCACATCCAGAACAATACACTCAAGATCCAGACGTCAGGTGCAGAGCACGCATGGGAGGCTATACAACCTGATCTATTTATCCTTGATACCACATGATACTCTGTTAACAAAGTTCCCACTCATCCTGATCACCACCAGCATCCCAAATCACGTACCCCATCATCCACGGTGGTCCTGTCGTCGACCACGTAATTCTGAACTTTCCGAGGAGGTCTTCGAATCTAAATGTCCAATCCTCTCCACCCGACGCATACGTAAGGCTGTTGTTGACTCCACACCTAAGATGTTGTACTGGATCCGTCTGCGCAATCTCAAGCCGGACAACGTCGGATCGTATTAGCACCCTCTTGTCGCTCCCGAGGTCGGTGCCGACCACACGGAACTTGGTCTGCGGGCCCCCACTCGATACTATAATGCGGTCGCCCCCGCGATCGGTTGCCCAGTAAAGGTTCGGTTGCCTGATATTGCGAACATAGTAGGTGTTTCCATTGACCCAATCCCGCCCTGGAACGACGGGAGGGATCGACCACTTGTGGGCCGAGCTGCTTTGGAGGTCCGTCCAAACGACCCCCCCCTGAACACTGGGCGGCAGGGGGCACTTACGCAGGGCGTTGGCGGGCGCGGTGCACGGGTCACTGTGGGTGCAGTCGTAGATCCAGAACTGCGGGTTGCTGCGCTCAAGCTTTGTAAACCAAGGTTGTCCGTAGATGTTTATGAGGTCTTGGCAGGTGCGGAAGAATTCATCCGCGACGTAGCGCGACTCGCAGGTGAGGAGGTAGCCCGACCACCCGCGGTTTCCCTCGTCGGTCTCCCTGAACCAGCAGTACATATATACGTAGTAGGGGCTCATTTTGGGGGGGGAGGATAGGATATATATAGATGATAAGATGAAGACAATGTCGTAGACTATAAAACCAGATCTCAGGTCAAAGCATGTGCTGGTTAGGTTCGGTGTTTGATGTGAGGAAATTAAAACTTACCGTGGGGAGATGGACCGCCTAGATATATGTAGATCAGGCCGCCAATATTATCAAAAGCAATTACCCACGCTCTAATAATTTCCAGACAATTCTTGGTAGCAACGACCCCACAGAATCTCTCAGGCGTTAGTTAATTAACTGGATCCTTGTTGTTCCGTACGAAATCCTGAGGGATTTTAATATTCTTACTGCAAAGGAAATTTGTTATCCCGTACCGGACCCGATGAATCTTGACCATCCGGCATAACGAATTGCGGCTGTGGGTACTACACACCTCCAAGACATGCAAGTTGGATGCAGGTAGGATGTGATATAATATTTTCAACTACAAGACTTAAAGGTACACATATAGAGATATATTCAATCCTTATGCCTATGATTTCCTTCTCAGAGTACTTGTGAGCCCCTATGCGGGCCAAGGGGCAAACGCATGCAGCATAGCCTTGGGGATTAGTAGTTTCTTGTTTGTTGCTTTTCCCCACCCGTGGATATGTTTTATGCGGCCGCTAACATCAAGTATCAAATCTGTACTTGGTTTAATAAGAGTAATATACGATGGTGCAGGTCAGAGAAGAGACAAAACTCCTTTCCATTCCCTCCTTACTCAATCAAACCCTTCCCTCATAACTCCTACGATGCGCGGAAGGCATTGAATCCAATGGGACAAACTGGTTTGCATTTGACTAACAACTGTATTAACTTCACCATTATCATCTAAGGAACAAGCTAAACTGCATCAACTTTGTAATAAAGAGCTTTGTAGTGTTTGTCAACTCTCATCTTAGTAACGTGTGTTTTATAGGTCTTATGAATGAAAATAGAGATCTCCGAACCCATGAATTTCCCGTAATCAGCTAGCTGCCAACCCTTACAAAAGTGCTCTGGTCGGAGTAGCAGGCTCTTGAGCAAGCCCGATAGTGGATTCATAATTATATTTTGTATCGTCGCCAACAGTTAATTGATGGTTCCGAGTTATCTATAATCGGGTAATTACGGAATCCTGTCCCAACTCAACCATCCAACGGTTGTAACTGGGTTGAGCTGAACTGAGCCTACCTACAACTAAACTGATCGAGTAGGAACTGGTTTATATTACAGAACAGTCCTGAGGCATTGGCACTACATTTAGTCACTACACCAAAAGTGTTCTGGGTTAGGGTTGGTCTGGATAAGGTGTTCGTGCCTTTTTATGAGAAGCTCCACCTGCATGGAAAACCAGTTCACCCTAAGCCACAAACTGAACTGAACTGTTTCTTAAACGGCTCTAGAAAACCTGTTTGAGCTGATAAACCGACGAACCGCTGGAAACACTGCAGCCACCAAAGACCCAAACTGCATAAACTATCCCACTATCACTAATGTTTGAACCGGTTCAATCGTGACACCAATGTACTATTTGATTCACTTGCACAAAGATCTAGACACACTGACATGAAGAGAGAACTATATATCACAGGCATATGCATGTGGACCCGCGGTGATTGACCCTCAGCTAACGCTTCCCGGTGTGTGTCGGTCGGGGCGAATATCAGCAGCAATATTCACTGCTGCGTACGTAGGTTATTATATTAGCCCAGCTCCCAATCAAAATGCGAACTTATGCCCCTGAGATTTCGTAGGTAGTATAGAAAATGCCACAATTTAACCCGCCTCCTAGGCCTACGGTAGATGTAAATATCAGAGAAAAGCCAGCAACATTGTATGAGCACCTTGAGGCCCGCGCCTGCCTATATAGCCCAGACTAGATATCAACTCCGCCTAGCTCGGCCCGGCCCGCCCAAAAATGGTCCGGGCGGCCATCTCAAACCACAGCCCATTGACATTCTTGCTTACAATAGATTCCTAGCGGCGGCGGCGGCGGCCCTGTGCTGTTTTATGGGTAGGACCGGGCCCGAGGACGGCAGGTAGTAGTCCGTCCAGTCCCTATAAATAGAAGACCACAAGTAGCGGTAACCGCTACAGGCCCTGGAACTAGGCACCTATGTACAGGTGATGGTTGGTGAACGTCGCTGCCTGTCGTTGACCGCAAATGACTGTATATGGCTATTTCCTAGGTGTTTAACTATATATGCCTATACCTCGAATATAGGAAGGACTCTATCCAAAAAATAGTAATACCAATTAGAGCCCCGTACGCCCGTTTTGGCCTACCCCTAAAGACGAACGGACTACCCTATTGCTAATACTGAATTATATAGTAATCTGATACATCCATGCGGCGCCCTTTTCTTTGTACATCTTTGTGATACGTCCAAATACTTTTGTGGCTGCTGGCGCGCAGCCCCAACACACAGCCCGGCGGGTTTGCGGCTTCCACATATATATATATTGAAGTCACAGCCAATTCATAAGTTTGGTATTACCTGATATTCATTAGATGTCACTTATCGGATAATGAATTCATCTTTTTAAGTACATAATGATTGGTGTCGCGTCGATTGGCGGCATTTTAATATGAGTACTACAATATTAATATTTACTACAGGAGTTTCGTTGGTTATGAAATCTATATATACATACGAAGACATCGCATAGATCTAAGGGCGGCCGCTTCTTGGCCGGTATCGAGTGATATATACACCTCCTCCTGTAGACATATATGGATGTATATATCTGCATTCCCAGATTAAAGCTGCCCATATAAAACAAGGTAACATTCTTTTGGGCTGCAAGGTCAGCCAAATCCAGAATTTCAACAGAAATAGGCAATACCGATCTAACCATATTACAGGCCTTTCTTAAAGATTTGCTACCTAACAAATTATAAAAGAGGACTCATATACTCGTTGATACTTTATGGTAAAAACGATCTCAGCATGATGTTAGCAAGCTGTCACAAACTGTACTTCACCTTCGGCCACGAATTATGTAATCCTCGACCGTTCCTACCTTAATCCTCTATCCGTTAGCTTAGTCTATGTTGATTAGTAGTAGTTAATCGCCCCTACGATCGGATCCACGGACGTCAAAGGAAGCAAATACGGAGACGAGCCATCTCTGCATTCCCGGCACAAAGATTTTAATCGATATTCATACCTATTGCATACCATATGTAGGAAGCAATCACCTCTACTTTATTTGAGGAACCTATCCAGATATTTTGGGCTTCACAGGCTCGGGAATACGGCGCAACCCCCACCAAGCACCCAAGCTAGGCCATCCGATTATGCCTAGGCTATAGATGTGCATGTGTATTAATTACTGATGCATGTCATGGATAGGGAAAGACTGCTTTACTCAATTCAATGAATCAAGCCTCATAATTTAAATAAATAACTAAAATAAACTGGGACTTAAACTAAACACGAGTGATTAACCATGAGCGAGTGATGGGCTGTGATACGTCATGTGGCCCTGCCATGGATTAGGGTCTTCATACTATACCTTTCTCACGCCAGGAACAAGATCATTCCCGATATGTAACCTATTCGATGGAAAATGTGCGGGTACTGGAAAACGGCCAAAAGTTCAAAAACTTAAGTACCGTGAAACTAAACTGGAACCACCCGAGGAAAGACATTATCCGGTAATAATCCCCAAGTACCAATGAACATACTCCTTTACACACCCAGTATGCCCTTCCTAATTGAGGTTGCCTAAGGTTATATACATTCACATACGTCAACATATGATATTCGAAAACACAGACCACCAAGAAACTAACTTGACAAACAGTCGATCGCAAGATTTCACTACGTTCAAAACCAGGATCTCATATATCATTGACGGCTCAGCTCTTATCGTACGTCAAAGCCTTCTATCACGATAAAATTACCATACTAGTCTACCCGGAGAGTTGACGGAGTGCCTTTGGGGTAGTATACACTCCGGCCTATGGATGCATGTATTCTTGCACCTTATTGCAAATAAATCTCCGTTGTGCGGTCCACACTATTTAGAACACATATCTGCCACCTAAATATGAATCGCCCATGTGTTCCTGCACTAGACATGAGCCGGTTCGCTGCTACGCAAAGGCTGCTATCTGTACCCCGCATCCGCGATCAGCTCCGAAAGATTTTTACCTATCCCATCACACCCCGTTACAATCAGTCTACTTCCAAACATAAATCATTGAGGGAGCACTCACCTTGTCCGCAATACCGCCTCTACAAAGCGGACACTTTCCTTCAGGCCCCGGACTCCCGATTTTCATTTTACCACTACACACCTAACCATTAATGATTCCTCCTCAAGCTCTACCGGGGGGACTAGCTGATCAACTCACTCCACACAGTGCAAGGTGCTTACACGGCATGACCAAGACATCTGCGGCGCGAACGCAACATATCACACAATCACCCCCCAGTAGCGAGTGCTCCTCTGTGCTGCTACCTCCTATATGTGTATCCGACGATACGTCTGATGCCGCGGCGATCGCATTAGATACACAGCCGATGACTTCGATAACACTGGCAAGCCATCCCGTTGGTTGGAGAGCAGCAAACGGAGGCAGAGATGAACCGGTTCCCGCAAGGCGCAGCTGGGACTCAGCCCGTAGACGCATCTCTTCGGCCTGACGCCGTGCCTCGGCCTGACGCCTTGCTTCGGCCCGGTGCTGTTCTACTTGTATCTGTAGCTGCCTCTCCCTCTTTATTCGGAATGATTCAAGCAGGGCCGCATGACTCCTGCTCTTCTCCATCTCTCGCTTTACGTGATATCCCAGGGCGAATAGAATAATGAGCGGTATGGTGTATATTGCGGCTTTGGCTGCTAGGAACATCAGCCCGACAATGAGTGGAAGGAGGAAGCTGGCGACAATCAACAGAGGTACCACTATGACGGCTCCAACGGACAGTACCACCAAAATACAGAAAATCATCTTAGATCGGTTTTGTTGCGTATGTAGTTCCTTGGGGGGGGGGGGAGGATGAGCGATCTTTCTTATACTATAAACTAAAATTGAAGTGGAGGGCCTGAATAAGGCTTACTTAATGAAGGATAGGGTTAGGGTTGATGTTATATACCACCTCACAGGCTATGAGACAGATGGATCACCGCCCATCATCTGGTGCTTCTCTCAGGGCGTTCTGTCAATTATTGCCTGTACAGGTACCCGGTACAGTCAAATCCCCTAACTCAAACTTGGTTAATTCTTGAACCTCATCCTACTAGAGTACATAGTACATACTTACTAGGGGTTACCACCTCGCGACCGCGAGTTGTGTAAGTTTACCTCTACATGTAGATACATGTATCTATGTCAATATCAAGTTCTTCAGGGCCTCTATAGTACATGAGTTGTTTTTAGGGGCCTACGGCCCCCGCCCCGCTTTCCCCCTCCCCCCAACCTCGCTCTCCCCCCTGTGGTACATCGATTTGTATGGTGACACGGTAATCTATCCTGGGTACGGGGATAAGAAATGATAATTCTGCATGTTTTGGGCTCAAAAAGTGAGGTTATCTTTCGCACTGGATATATATAGTCCTATTAGGATATATACCGATGTATATCGTCCTGTCAGGATGTATTCCAGTAATATCCTCCTGTCAGGATATTTATCGACCTGTCAGGATATATTCAGGTAATATCCTCCTGTCCAAATATCTATCGACCTGTCAGGATATAAGTATATTTTGTCAGGGGTAAATACATGTATATATCCTGACAGGATGATAGATATCTTGATAGAAGAATACTACTAGAATATACATCAGCAAGACTTCATTTGTCTCCTGAGGTCTCCTGAGCCTCAGGAGACTCTCAGGAGACCCGGGAGACTGTTGGGAGACTGCATACACAAGTAGTAGTTTGCTGATATATTCTGACGGGGTGATATACATCAGTATGTATCCTGACAGGAGGATATATAGGCAGAGTCATGCCCAATCACTCCCAGCCGCGCCTAGTCACCCCCTGATTGCCTCCTGCCGCGCTCTGCCGAGCCATCATGAACTTTTTCAGCTTCATCACCCGATCATCACTAAACCACTATATGCATCACCGCATCTATCAATAGTACCTTCAAATTATCTCCTCCATCATTGGGCTTGCCAGAGTTGGGGAACACAATAACTACAAAGTATTTGCGTGAATCGGCAAAACAGGTTTATCTACTACTGTTCTAATGATCTTGATAGTTGGCATTCATGATGGTGAAGATGAGAAGCCGATGGTGATAGTGATGGTGATGATGATGGTGATGATGATAATGTTAGTGGTTTAGCTTGCTGCCCTGCCGTCTCCGCTGCCCTGCCGTCCTGGCCGCCCTGCTGCCCTGCCGCCCTGCTGCCCTGCCGTCCTGCCGCCCTGCCGCCCTGCGTGATAGCTTCTACTCCACTATATGATAGCCTACCATACAGCGATGATATCTTATCGAGAAGTGGAGATATGTCTATCCCGAAAACTCGTGAAAGTGCACAAGTTACGCAACTGGAGGCATAAAGCATCCTTGGTTTTAGGATACATTAGTATGGATGATTTTCATCCTCTATAGACAATAAGTTATCTTTTCGACTCGTGTACCACAGGGTCCCCCCCCTATCCTTCCGCTCCCTTCTCCTACCTTATGATATCTGTAGTAGTTGAATTAACTCCAACTCCGGTACTGGGAGCATTTGGTTTGGGTGGGCTGGTTGCCATTCTGGGTTAGGGTTTCTCGCTCCTGGCCAATCATCTTTCGAGAAAGTGCGAAAAAGTGTAATCTAGTACATAATAGATCATGATATTCCAGTTTCTTCAATTATAACCGCAATATTATAGGAAATTAAATCCACGGTCCCTATCCCTTCATTATATAGGTCAGTTTAAGATAGGGGATTAGTCCAAATTATATCAAACCCTAACCCTAAATCAACTACGGGGGCGGGTGTCGCGGTGTCACGACGTTACTTGTGTTGTGCATACTTGTAACCTGTAACGGGGCTATAAGTTACCATAACTACGAGGGTTAACTTCTTTTCTTTTTCATCATCATTAATAATAATAATACTTTTCACTACTCTACAACCACAATAGACTCCTTACAGCGGGGGAGCGTGAGTATATAAGTACAAGTAGGTACAAGTATCGACATCATTGTATCTACTCTACCCATACATGTACGTACGCCGCCGGTGCACTACCCCTTTTTCAGTTCCTTTAACCAAGACATGAAATATTATTATATACTACATATATATGTATATGTGTTTATATCTCGAGATACCTCCTTGTATTAAACATTTCAGGAGCTGCACCTTGAAATCTGACTACACTTTGATATTTAGCCAGGTTTTGCCAAAAGAACACTCAAATACATGTTCGAGTGAGTGCTCTAACATCACATTTGGCCAACTTAATAACCTAAACTACCAACAAACCTTTAATTCCGGATAACGACCTACCCTCTATGCGTAAGTGACCCCCTGGAGAAGTCCGCTGTAATTCCTTGCAATGAGCTGCCAAGCTGAACCTAAGGATTATGATATCTAGATATCTGGATATCTGGATCGATGGAGAGAAAAAAGGAAACCGTTTCTAGATAAGCGGCGAGAACAGCTCGATTCTACTTATATCAAAATCTATAGACTACAAAGCTTGCATAATTACAAGATAATGCCTCAGTTTCCACCCACCAAAATTTACTCACTATTTAGCGGACTGGTCTAGTTATAGGTAGTAATCTTGCACCCACATGTACAGGATATGGATATCTGATAATTGGGATAAATAATGAATAATACTCTATTACAAACAAGATCCTAAACATTCGAATGTCCACTAGTATCAAAGTCGCAAAGTCAAAGCATGAAATCAAATAGTTTTAATTGATTCCCTTCCTGAACAAGCCCGGATTGTACCCATATCTTAATACCCTAAAACCCTCGTTCTACACCACTCCGCCTTTCACTGTAGTGATATCATTCATATTAGCATGTGATATTAAGTCACTCCGGTTGACATTACTGTGGAATGGTCTTTGTGGGTCTCACCAATATCTTCAGATACCCATGTGAACGTAAGCGGCCCACACCACTGGTTCCCCAATATGAAAACGGGTCTTTTCGACTTTTACCCCCTTGTGAAAGCCGTTGAAATCCTTAGCCTTGGCGACAACGGACGGCGTGGAACGCAACGTCCTCAATGTCTTGTGCAGCGCAAGGGCAACAGATTCGCCCTCCACTGGGTTATTCATAAACGTGTACACGCTGCTTGCCACTTTTTCTGAGCGTGAATCGTATAATTCCCACAATGATCCTAAACATTCTGAAACCCAGCAAGTTGAAAGGCACCCATCACATGGATTCCCTCATCGAGCAAACCTTCGCATTCACCGTTGCCAGTCGAACATGCCGAGAGATATGCAAGAAGGGGCGGACTCTCGTAGAGCTTGAGCGCTGCTACGTCTAGAACCGTGACAGGTTCTCTCCCCCTACTGACCACCAAACCACTTCTTGATGGATCTTCAAAGTCAGATTTGGCATGTCCAGCAAAATGAAAGATTTTGCAGCCATCCATGTTAACCAAGATGTTCTTTCGGGGTGGCGATTCCAGCAGAGTCCTGGTTGGAAGTAAAGCCGACAGCACTTTTATCTCGTGCTCAACAAACTGAAGACCCTCGCCGTCTCCCATGGAGACAAGAATGATTTTGTCAGCAGGTTTTAGCGGGCGCCTCTCAAGTACGCTATTTCCAGGCAGAGGTTCGCGATGTTTCCCGGCAGCGTATATTGGGAAAAGAGCGAGGGAGCCAGTGAGAACCCACCACACCCTGGGCCACTCATCCTCGCATGACGGCATTTTAGTAAATCCCAACTCCTTCAAGATTGGTTCTGCCACAGTATCCCAAAGCCATTCCAAGACGAGCTCCATTTCCTTCTCCCGCCTGCCCTTATCCTTTAAGATCCCTAATTTGGCTTTAATGTCTGGCTCATTGAGGCCAGGTAAGGGTATTGACTCTATCTTTCCCGAGTGTATGAGTATTGCATCGCATTGGAAGGAGACATTGACGATGATGATAGGGCCTTCGGCTGCGGCACTCTTGAGCTCATCGGCGCTAGGAGGAAGGAGGAAGCTCTCGAACCCTTTGTTCTTTCTAATTCTTTTGACTACGTCCTCTAGATTCAGACAAGCCTCGAGTCGTTGCTGTGCGATTTCATCTTCAACTTCAGGCGAGGCTCCGGGCAGGATTGCGAATGAATCCAACGAATCTCGCAGCTTCTCAAACTTGGCCGCTAATTCTTGCAGATGTTTGTGGGGACTCCCTTTCAGCAATGTAAGATCCTCTCTGATCTCGTACCGCGAAGCTGCTATGATACCTCGGCCAAGCTCGAGAAGAGATAAAGCATCGGAACTGGGCATTTCTGCTCGAATAGTGACAGCAGTGGCCAGGGTTGAGATACCAGAACACACCCTCAACTGCTCCTGTTGGTCTTTCTGCGCCGCCCCACGAGGGCTGAGCGATGGAATAAGCAAAACTGCTGCGGCGGCGAGTGTGCTGATTGCTGCCCATCTTTGGCGTTCTCCAAGCTTCCCAAACTCGGATTTCTTCTCTTGAGACATGTACAGTGTATCTATTCCCGCTTGGCTTAAACTAGTTGCAGGGTCTGCAGCTATAACCTCCTCTGCCCATCTCATAACCGGCTCCAGATCTTCGCGCTGGTGAAGCTTTTCAAGGTTTCCGGCCAGCGCGCTGCCCGGTTGGCTGATGTCGCTCTCGATCTCTGATTGTTTTATGGCTGCTTGGACTGCATTTTTAACCCGTTCACCAGATCTTTCAAGCTTGACCTCATCCACCAGGCCATACAGGACCATCACAATGCTCATAAAATCGAGCCAAACACCCCCTTGAGCTTCGGCGTTCTCCATCATCCTCTCAAATCTTTCCGTTTCATGAGCTATGGTTTCCACTAGCTCATTAAACTCCTTTCCACTTATCTGAACGTCGCCATCCGAATCATCATCACCGATATTTAGTTTTGAAACCTCGTCCACGATAGCTTGGATATCTGCGGCGTATTCATTGGTGGTCTCCTTCAACTCTTCTATAGGCCGTCTGCGCGCGTTTCTCAGGGCGATCCAGGTGCTTAGGTCCCCTAGCCAGCCTGATTGAACCCGTGGCTTCTTGGGTCCTGGAGGGGGAAGTTCCGGGTTAGCGGCGACTTGAGGATTAATATTGGTTTTACCGGGCTCTTCACCTTGAGGGCCTGAGCTGTCCAATGCTGGCGGGGTTTCAGACATTTTATTAATCCTTAACCAAATATTAGCATCACCCCACACACATACCTACATATCTCAGGCTCATCTAGAAGTGGTGGACTCCTACCTTTGATTCTGGGCACTCTGGGTATTCTGGGAGGCTTGATGGCAAAGTTGAAATGGAGCCTACTATCGACGTATTCTCTGTGTATCTCTGCACCGCCGGATGTAATGTCTTCAGCTGACCGACCTTTATACCAGGACTTGACATGCTTACCCACTCCCGCTCCTAGATCCTGCCCATAAAATAACGTAACAGTAAAAACAATAACAACAACAGTCTCTGCTCCTGCCTTCGCGCCTCAGCTCGGTAAGCCCGGTGCCTTCACGGTCATGATCGCCTGAACATGGGAATCAATTGTTGCCCTACTCTTGCCACGAGAGTACAAGCTAATACATGCATACCTTAATTATATTTGGCCCACATTTTACCTATTCAGCTCTTTAGCCTACACTGTAGAGCAGGTGTATGTACTTACTACACTCTACATAGCCGGCACATATATAGTCGCACCTCGTTATGTCGTTAGCGTATTCTGGTAGCCAAATCCCTACGCCCCTATGAGGTAGCGAGTATATATGCGAGACAGCAAATAGTTTTTTGTGGGGAGGGGCGTACCTGTCCCTCGAACATGTACGAGATAGCAAGAGATCCGAGATATCGAGATAAGACATAACGAGGTGCGACTGTATGGAAGTCCCAGGCCAGCCTAATCGAGAATTCATATCTGATGGCCGTTGCATGCAACACAAAATTTCTATACAAAGTCAGATTGTTTCTAGTCTTTTTGAGTGGTGAAATTTTTTACCCAACACTGAGCGGTTGGTTTATATAACTTAGGTCGCTAAACATGGCTACTTTGGCTATAAAAGGTGTGATCCACCAAAATTTATGTCCTAGTTACATATACAGTAATTATAGAGGACTGCAACGTTCTATGTGGACCAGGACCAGGGCCAGGACCTGGCACTCCCGCATGAATTAAGTCATGTAATCTCCAGTATTGTCGGTCTTGGAACTACTAGTGAAATGCCATAGACCCCGCTGAATGCTGATTTACTCTAGTCCATCACTTCCTGCTCATGATCAGGGAACAAGAATGCACGAGACAATGTCTCATAAGCCTAGGGCAAACAATAATTCAATGCATCTCTCTACTTTTAACGCCCGATCGGATATTCCTATGGGCCTGATTTCAGCCTTAAAAAAGGCTTAGTGAAAAGTTAGTCTAATAAAGACCTTATTCAAGAATTTTCAGGAGTGATTTGAGGAATATATAAGGTCTTTATTAGACTAACTTTTGACTAAGGCTTATAGGAATATCCGATCGGGCGTTAAAGTACAACGAAAAGGACCGGTAATTATAATGACGCCACCACCTTATATATCTATCTATATATCGCATATTATATATATATAGAGAGCGTTACACATGCATGTACCGCCAGCTCGCCGTTTCAGCTTCTTACCATATTATTCATGGCGTATCCGAAACATAAGCATACATGTACCTATCTATACCTACTAGGCAAATTATGTATGTACATGTATGTATACTTATGTATACTACATGTACTTATGTAGGTACTCACAATAAATCCAAGTACAAATATTATCCCAATTACATTAGCAACTATACTATTCTATTCATCCCCGACCCACGTACCCAACTTAAAACCATCCACTGTATTAAAACCACTGTTATTCTTACACCCCCCCAAAACATAATAATAATAGTCGTTGGTAGACTCACAGAGGTGGTGAGCTCAATTGTTACTTACTATCGCGAGACAATATTAATACTTAATTTCACCGCAACTACATAAGTATGTAGTCTTGGCGAGAATATCTCCTAATTAACCAAACCCCTGTGCCGATCCCGGATCAAGAGAAGAGGTTTTTATAATATAATGCGCCTCGTATTACCTACTTGGGTAGAGCTCGTGTATTGACGCGGTGTGCGTTCCAAGTTCAGCTTCCAACTTCAGCTGGAGCTGAAAGATTGTTTAAATCCATTTATTATAAACTGATATCGTGGGTCTATATATACTGAGCTAATCATATTATGATGACAACCGTACTTGTGCCGCCACCACATTCTGTCAATGTACAGCGGTGGGTAATAAGTCATCGGATGGCCTAACCAAAACCTTGCCCGCAAACGGGCATTCTGGTGGCGTTCCGTCCGATGACTTATTACCCACCGCTGTACTTAGTGTGAGAGGCAGTAGACGGAGACCTTTCACAACCCTATGCACACCACTTCAGCCAATTATCCCATTGGCTCCTGAAAGCAAATCTTGAGGAGCGCCTCCCTTGCTGTACCATACTGAAGTGGTACTGACAGGGTTTACAACTTCGCCCCCCAATTACAAGATCTCTCTCACTACAGATACTTGTCCTTCCTGTTATCACGACAGAGACTTGATCTGCAGGAATAGACTTGCAGAGTAGCCTTAGGTATTATCAGTTCTCGGTACCTACTCCTTGGGTGTTTTCCTTTCTTTGTGTAACTTTTCTACCGCCAGTGGCTGAAAGATTCACCCCAATTCAGTCCGTTATTGCCGAGATTCTGCGGAAACCTAACAATCCAGCGAGAGGGCGTGGGTCAGTCGATCATCAAGTCCTACAATGCACCCTACACTACACAAAAGGAAGCATCAGTAGGGCCTGGTGATGTGAGTTTTGGGGGGCTGAACATCATGAACATAGCCTAGGGCACCCTGCGGATGACAGAGGGCTTCAGCAGAGCAAAGGAAGTATCGCAGCACGCATCACCGTAATCCTAGTTATCAATACACGAGCCATGAGAAAACTGCCGCTGTGGGGAGCCTCGAGGGGAAATTGGCTGGGGTCAATACGTCTGGGGCATACATAATGCCCATGTATAAGAGCTTCTACCTTTCGACCAATATCCAATATCTCTTATGCAGAACTCATCGATAAGTCCTCATAGCTAGCCTTGAACCACGCAATAACAGACGAAAACCAAGCAAATAATTCTATATTTCCCGAAATTCTACTCCCCCTCTTCCGCAACTCGTAGCCATAAACCCAAAACCAGATGTCTGGCAACGATTGCCCGCAAAAATGGGCGATTCTAGTCGGTATCAACTATTACCCCCGATCTCCGGACAGGGACTACCATATTGGCATCCTAGAAGGTTGTGTTAATGATATCAACAAAGTCGAGCGCTATCTCTTAGGCCCAGCCCAAGGGATGAAATAGGAAAACATCATCAAGCTGACCTCTACCGAGCCGCCCGGTTATGAAGAAGGTGTCCTTGGAATGCTGCCAGTTGAGGACCCAAAAGACTGGCCAAGCTACATAAACATTAAACACGCCCTAGAAAGAATATCAAGCGATCCCGAGAAACAGAAGGTCAAGGAAGGTGACCACGTCTACTTTTATTATTCCGGTCACGGTTCTAGGCTCGATACTTCGTATCCGGAGGAAAGTTGGAAAGGTCCCCAGGCCAAGGACGAGTTTCTTATCCCTTCAGACTCTGAATTCACAGACGTGTATCTTGATGATGTCACGCTTGGTTATTTGTTCCACGATATAGCTAGCGTGAGGAAATTGAAGTTGACTGTCGTCCTCGACTGCTGCCATTCCGGTGGCGCTACTCGTTCTCTAAAAGACGATAGCGGTATGTTATACGGCGCCCCTCGTTTCACTCCTCTCGGCCCTCGCAAAATCCCTGAACTCTACAATATTCCTGCGTCGGAAATTATTCCAAGGGAGAAGTTACTCGCTGCTTGGGAGAGCCAACAAGACCGAGGGGGTCATGCACATCAGGGTGCGATAGTAAATCCAGCTGCAGCTAGTTATCAGCTATTCGCTGCCGCTCGAGCCAACGAATCTTCGTGGGAGATCAATGTGGGTACATGCAGTCAACCGATTATGGCTGGAGCTCTAACGCATTTTCTCCTCGGCGCCCTCGAAAAAAACCCAAATGCAACACAGGGCATGCTCCTTCGTAAGCTGGATGACGATATTCAGGAATACATACAAGCGCTCAATATGGATTATTACCGTTTGCTCAATATCAAAAATCATACCGAAGACTGGGCCACCCAAGTACCTATTATGGAGGGTAATCGCGATAGTTTCTTTATCAGCGACAGGGAGGGCACTCCGCAAAACATTGCCACTACAGGGCTACGAGTTCTAGCAGAAGGCAAAGTCGTACTGGCAGCTGGCGCATCACATGGTGTAACTGAAGGATCGGTCTATGCAATCTATCCATGGGACGCCACTGATCTCACAGACTCCAGCAATGCTCCTCAAGTTAGGGTCACTGGAGTATCTTCACTAAGTTCTGATGCGGTATTCCTGGATGAAAAATTAAGATTTCCAACAGGGACAACTGGTTGCCAGGCAGTTCTACTGAAACCCGCTGATACGCCGCCTGCTCCGAATATCCCAAGTGAATGTTCCCCGGAGGAATCGGCACACCTCACCCGTTTCAAGACCATTCTAGACCTAAAAAACAGTTGGTCCTGCCCATCGTTGTGTGACAGGTTTAAAATATCGGTCGAAGATGAAAGTAAGTATCCTGCCAGCTCGTCGTCCAGATCCCCCCCTCCCCCCTCTCCCCTACCTTGCCCCGTCCTACTGCTTTCCCAGATAATTCTTCGATATTGACATGCAGCCCTGCTAGACTCCACCTACACCCTAGCCCCAACCAATGGTATCTACGAGATCAAACATGGTGAATGGTACAAACTTGTATTCAAAAGTGATGTTACTGTACCCATCTACATGAGCTGCTTCAACCTTGGCACCCAGTGGGATGTTCTTCAGATCTACCCAGGGAACTCAATTTACGACGTCATTTACCAAGGAGAGGTCTGAAAACCGCTGTTCTCGATGAGCGTAGCTCCAGGACTTGATTCATCCTTGGATGTCATGAAATTTTGGTTAACAACCCGCCCACATCCTAGCTTCGAAAAAAGCGTTGTACACAGTCCAGTCAACTTTAGGGCATTGGAGATGCCTAAACTTCCATTGGCTTCTGGTGGAAACCTTACCAGCGATTGGGCTAGTGATTGGATTAAAGTGGTCGATTCCAGTTCAAGTAGGTCAACAATGCCTGCGCCGGACGCCCATGAGGGGCAATGGGAAACTGTGCAGATAGTTTTCCGCACCACACATTAGGTTCTTGTCGCTTGTGAGTCCACCCATCCCCTTTCATCACCAGAAAATACACTTTCTAAGCTTGCTTCCATAACCCTATAGCGGATAGGAACCTGCGAACAATGCGATAGTTACTTGTCTTTATACTCCGTTCTCCCTGTTTCTCCTCGAGGCCTCTCCAGTACGCTTGGAGGCATGAGAACAAGCGTGAGTTTGGAATCCTGTCAGAAGGTTTCTTTGTCTTTTCCCTTTTTTGCTTTATGGGCTTCAAAGCCGTGCAGAATTCTTATTATAAAGCTAAATGATGTAACTTTGCCATCTTGCTTTCCCAATCTTTTCAAGACATGCCTCAGTGAGATCACCGTTAAATACTATCAGCCGTGATGGAACGTGTGGAGTATGATAACCCATCAATGACAGAGATCCCCATGCGACTAGGGTGATACAAGTTTATTTCAAATTATATATCCACACTCCCGAGCCATTCACCTATAGATCTACTAATTCGCCGTAGTTCCCTCTTTGCTCATGCTTGATCACTCGGTCATTGATAGTCACTCGCACCCTTCCATTGTACTGTGAACTTTGCTTTTTTATTTAGGCAGATGATTTATTAATTATCTACGGCCTATCTATAAAAATACCTAGCAATGTTCTCCTCTCTATCCCCCCGAGTCTCCTACTTAGTTAAATTAGCCCAGGATGCAAGTAAGAGAAGTAAATTGATATAGTCTAGTGGTCGTACTTGGCTTTAACGCCTCTACCCCCCCCCTCCCAATACCACCCCATCCTCTCCTGACTTCCCTTGACCCCTCTCCCTCACTGCCGCGCCCGTCCTGCATTTCATGGCGCGCCATTTTACCACGGACTGTTGGATAGAACACCCTCTTGATGTAAAGTCACCCACTACGACCTTATCACTTTGAACGGAACATTTCTGTCTTTTAGCCACCGATATGAACTGGCTTTACCGCGGCGCTAGGGGTACAGATCAAATCAATTGGTTATTCATCCCTCCTTCTGCCTCTCGCTACTGGGCTTTCCCGCCTAACGCAGACCAATCAAGGGTTAGGGTTAGTTATTCCCACATGGACGTTTTATCTTCAAGCACCTTTGTGGCTTTTATTTTACCCCTAATGGGAAGAGCTCAACCCAGCTGGATCCTCCCAACACTCGCCGCCGGTAATGGTATTCCCACTACCCATACTTGATTGTCTTTACACGTAACCAATGACACTTTAGCTAGGAAAAAAACATAGGATATATTATCACGCGCAGAGTCCCCTCCACGCCCGGAATCTATCGTAAAAGTACACAACACTATAAGAAAGAAGGTGGTAGGAAAAGAGCTAAGCTAAACCCCATGTATGGCCGACGGTCCCCCCTCATTATACTCGACCCTCGTCAAGAATCCCTGACTGGCGCCCTGATCCACCACAAACAGCACCTTCGCCGCGACCTGCGCCCCCAAGAAGCCCACCTCCTCGAAGCCCGCATCCTTCCACTCGGGGAAGTAGTCGGGGGCCTTGACATACTTGATATTTGACGGGGTCTGGCTGTATCCGTGGCCGGCGCTGTGGTGGTGCTGCTGCTGTTGCATGTATGGGTTCTGCGAAGCGTGGGTTGTTGCCGCGACAAGTAGGGGGTTGGGTTGCGAGGGGCCGCCCATGGGGTTCTGGGGGTTGGGCGTAGAGGCGCCGGTGGCCATGGGGGTGGACAGGCCTGACGGGAGCTCGGACGTGAAGATGGTGTTTGAGGAGGGGGAGATGTTATATTTGCCCTGGATGGTGGAGAGGAGGGCATCTTTAAAGCCTATTGGGGATTAGTTTAGTATTAGGGGCGGAGAAGAGGGGGAGATGTACCTCTAACTTTGGACCCGTTGCCAACGACAATAAGGCTTTGCCAGAGTTCAGAGCGGGTGGAGACGTCCTCAACGCGAGACATGACACGCCAGAGATTATCGGCGATCTCATGGAGGATTCCGCATTCGGCGGCCTGGAAACGTTCGATGCCGACTTCGACCTCACGGTACTGCTCGTCCTCGCCGAGGGGTGGGAGGCCGCCTGCTGCAGCCCGTCGCTCCTCTTTGCGCTTTTCTTTCTCTTTATTTCTGCGCTCGGCGTCATCTTCGGCCGGGGCGGCAGGAGGGGCAGCAGGAGGGGCTGGGGCTGGGACGGTAGCAGGCGCCGCAGCAGGGACGACAGGGGCGGCGGTAGAGGCGGTAGCTGTAGTGGCGGCCTCTTGGGGTTGCGCAGTTGCAGGAGCGCCCTCAACAGGTTCGGGTGCAGTTGCGGCTGCTGCAGGTACGGCT
The DNA here is from genome assembly GCA_024713875.1 of Morchella sp. 2016-57. Taxonomy (NCBI): domain Eukaryota; kingdom Fungi; phylum Ascomycota; class Pezizomycetes; order Pezizales; family Morchellaceae; genus Morchella; species Morchella sp. 2016-57. The sequence continues at coordinate 64,393 of JAMGZE010000019.1, forward strand.
GCGTCTGTGGTGGGAGCTGTAGGTGCTGGAGGTGCTGGAGGTTCTGTGGCAGGTACTTCAGCAGGCTTCTCCCCTTCAGTAGCTGTCGCGGGGACAGCAGTTGACGCCCCCTGTTCCGCCGTGGCTGGTATAGGTGCGGGCCCCTCGGTCTTCTCGGGGAGTGGTAGGGGCGGCGCAGTAGTAGAGACTGCCGACATAGGTTCGTTAATGATGACTTGTCCCTCTTCGCCCGGCTTCTTCTTCTCGACCAGCCAGAAGGTATTGAGCACTCTCTCCCTGTTTGGGAGTCTCCTCTCAAACTCTCCGCGTTTCTCCTTCTCCTTCTTTGCCAGAAACTCGCGGGTCTTTCCTGACGCGACGATGGCAGCAACATTGAAACTTCCTTCCTCCTCCTCGACATCAAGGTCCATGTTGTCGACGTCCACCATCTTCTTGTTCTTCTCGCCCGCCGCAATTGCCGCATTGACAGAGCCAGCTGTCGGCAGGACTGCGCCTGCGGGGAGGATTTCACATATAGGTGATCTCTTCAGCTGCTCGACCTCTTCGGCCTTCATGTGCGGGAGAAGCTTCGCAAGGTGCTTCGTCATGGAGTCGCCGCCCCAGCCAGAAACGGTGGTGCGGGCGCGCTCCTGCACGATGAAGTCGTTGACGGGGGTGATGTCGGTCTTGTCGTAGCCAACGTCAACGACGGTGGCGGTGGAGACGCCATAGGCCCAGAGCACGGCGAGGGAAGCGTCCATGATGGCAAATCCGGGAGCTTTGAGCTTCTCGAAGACGAACTGTGTAAGGAGCTCCTTGTCGCGGTCATCGAATCCGGGAGGATAGAGCATTAGGATGGGGGTGTGGAATGTGGGGTTGATGGTTTCGTGGACATGTTGCCTTTGAGACGTGTATCAGCATCTCAGTCGAACAAACAATAGAAGAGGGAAAACTCACAAGAGCGCAAAGAAGCAGCCCCAATCAACGACTTTGCCCTCCTTCATACACCAGACGGCCCCCTCTTCATCATCGTCATCCTCCACATATACGCCATCCTCTGCCATCTCCTCGTCCTCGTCCTCGTCGCCTTCCGCCTCCACCTCCTCACCCTCCGCCACCACCGAGACATCCGTCTTCTTCGCGGGCGACTCCTCCTTCTTCAGCACCCGTGTCTCTGGTGTTGTCGCCGTCGCCACCACACCCCCAGCCGCGCCCTCCCCTCCCGCAGCCACCTCTGTCAAGGCACCATCGACCGACGCCGCTTTCGTCTCGGTACCATCGTCCATCTCCTCGTCCCCGTCGTCATCCTCGTCATCATCGCCCTCATCGTCCTCTGGAATGGCCCCCATGGCAGCCTTCTGCTTCGCGATGAGGTCCTCCTTCTCGCCCTCACGCGCCTCACGGATCTTTGTCGCTGTCCAGGTACCCTCCTCGATGCCGGGGAACATGCGGCTGGGTATACGGACCTTGGCGGGTGTGAATGATTCGGGAAGGCCCAGCTGCGCAAGGGTAGTTTGCGAGCCAGGAGATATTATCTATGAGGGAGCAGCAGAGGTAATTGTCAGCCATTGGTGGGGGTGGGGAGGGGGAATGGGGAGAAGCATGGGGAGCAGGAGAGAGAATTACAAGAATATGGTCATCTCGAAAAGGAGGCATTGTTGGTTAAGGGGGTGAGAGCTAGCAGTGTCTTTGTCCTTTTTATAGTCGCCTTTCCTTTGGCTTCAATTGGGAATCTCTCTCTCTCTCTCTATGTTGTGCGGATGATTGATTGAGGTTCTCGCGTTGGGACGGGGGGAGCGTAGCTGGGGATGGTTTTGGGTTTGCGCGCCTCGCGTTGGAACGGAATGCCAAGGTTCGCAAGGACGCTGATGTCAGCACCCCGAGTGATATTTAGTGAGACATACTTAACTAATCTCGGTTCGACTGGTCGGACGGGGTGCGTACTTCTATAGAATAGCATACTTCTATAGAATAGGCATAACCAGGTGAGAGAGCCTGCATTCCGTCGTTGTTTATGGTTTTGATTTGCAAATGACCATCGGATATATAATGCGACTTCTCAACCAATCACCCAGACGTGAGAATACACTAAAGCGCGTCGTGCGTACATATACACAGTTGAACGAAACGAAAAATCACATTGCTGCCGGGACCCCGTAGCAGCACACGTACCTACTCTATAACACGCATCAAACTCATCAACAGTCCAATTTCGCTAGGAGGCTCATTATCCCGCTTATAATACACGCCCAATCAGGCAAGAGCATTGTCAAAAATTCGTTACAAACCTCTCAATCATCTTCGCTAATAGCGCCCGAGAACCCCCACCATATTACATGTACTAGATCTATATGAGCCTACATCTAGCTGAGATATATACATGTAGCTAGCAAAAGGCTCATTGCAGAGCACTCGGGCGAGTATTAACTATCCCAGCACGCCTGATTAAGTATAGACAAGCTCCGGTAGTGCATTTAGCACGTATATGTAGCTATGCTGGGGCGAGAACAACTTCCAATACATCTAGAGCTCTTGTGGCAAGTCCATGGGCGGGTATATACAGCTCCCAGTGCAAACCCACTTGCGCTACTATACTATATGGGGCACATGTAAGTGCAGCTATACTGGGATATACAGAGATAAGGCGTATAGAGGTGCTAGCTATGTAACTGCATATAGTAGTATGTACATGTATGACGTCAGGTACCGAGCCCATCGCGGGTCTTCATACTCTTACAATGTCTCTTGCTCGACAGCGCAACATATCCTTTTTAGTCCCCCCGTTATGTTGAGGACGAACAAACCACCGCCCCACTCTACAACTCCAAATCCTGATTAAGAATGGCAGAAACGACAGAAATGACAGAGCCAAACAGACGCCCTAGTAGGCTTATTTCACCTCCTGTCCCACGCCTTCCACCCCTCAATCATGAGACCAGCTTAAAAGCTGAGAGGCCAATCGGAACGCAAAAAAGTGCGGGCATGTCACAGAACTTGCCCGCCGAGCAATGGAGCAAGTGCGGGGTTCGGCGGGTGTGGCCACAGCAGTGGGCCTGCAAGCGGCAGCGGTGACGAGCCTTCTAGCAGCGGCGGCGAGTCAGCCGGCTTCTGGGCGTGCTCTGGGTGCAGAGGTGGGGTGGGGGCCTTCTTGGCCACCCGCACATGCACCCGTCAGGAAAAAGTGCAAGCGGAAGCAATGCAGGAGGAAGAGCAGAAGGAGGGGGTGCTGGGGGAAGAAGAGCAGGAAGAGCGGGGGCCTCTGGGCAGTGGGGTGGTGCCGTAGATAGTGTACCCACTAGAGACTATGATGGCCCGAGCTGCGTGGGCGGGTCGTTAGGGTAAAAGGGCCACAGGGAATTTACTACGTGTAGTTTCCATCGGCTTGATTCACCACCCAACCGGCTCTCGCCATTGTTCAGCTACAGGACAAGAACATCTCTTTTACCGCCGTAATACTAAGCATCGTATGGGGTGTTGGTGCTATGTACCCGCCATGGCCCTGAAATTGTGTAAAAAGACTAGTTGTTTCTAATAGTGCACATGACTAAAATCACCTCTAAGATCCCCCCTCCACAGAGACAAAACCCCCCGTGCTCCCTGTGCTCCATAGCACGGTGATCTTTTGCTCCATTCGAAGAAATATAGATACATGTAGCAAAGGATACGGTTTGCGTCTTCCGATACAGAAAACCAGAGGTAGCCTTCTGGTACGGCATTTGTTGTCCTCAAGTCCGCTTCTACCTCCATTCTCGTTTATCCTCGTCTATTTTCGTTTACCTTTCCTACTTATTTCCATTTATTTCCATCTACTTCCATCCATTTTCCTATTTTAATTCGGGATGGCGGACCCGACAATGCATGAGGGTTAGGTGGGGGTTCCGGTCCTCGCTAGCACCATGGCTTGTCACTCGAAGAAGGGACCTGGCAAACCTCTGCTGCTACCACAGGCACATGCTATTAATATAATGTGCAAAACTTATCTAGGTCTGGCAATCGCCATGCCTCAGACATCTTCGGAGGCCAGTACTCTGGCTACTAAGCATAAAATCAATACGGCAGTAGGCTTTGTCCCAAAATATGGCATGTGCACGTATTAATCCAGCTCTTTGGAAACCCCGTACCAGATAAACAGTTACAACGCGGCATTCTAATGGGACTTGTTTCTAGGCGTGGATGCCCCGGTATCTAGTTGCGAATTCTGGGATATGTACCTGCGCATCGGGTGAAATTAAGAATTGTCCCAATTAACTGCGCTAAACCCAAGCGTATTAAGGTCACAGTGATTTTACACCCAAAAACAATTGTATCCCACCCTGGCTATCATGTTAATATCAATGATTGCTACTACATTGCGAGAGCTCAATAGGTGGACAGTTCTTAGCCCCACCACAAGTATATATCAGGTGTATGTAAAAGCATCACCAACCCACCCTATTCCCAGAACACCGGCCATATACGTGTGCGTACCATATAAAAATAACTAGTAAAGGTACAAATCCCAAATTGATATGCCTACCCCGACCACCGACCACCGACGACTCCGCAGAAGCCCAGACTAAATCTGATCGAACACGGGGGGCCGGTTCAGAGTTATAAGCGCCAGGAATTAACCAGAGAAAGAATATGATTAACTAGTCATTACCCTACGTCGGGAAGACATCCAATTGGCATGTGCGCTCAGAGGCATTCAGACCCTCAAACCGTTCATGGGGTCACTGGGTGTTGACGAACGGGGAACAACATTAAAAGAAGCCAACTTGGCTGTTTCCCGCCCGTAGTCCGTGGCGCAGGAATTAAAACCCCGATCAAGTATTATTTTGTACGAATGGCACTATGGAACGGTGAATGTGTAGTATATTCCTTTCGCGCTGCAGCAGGGTAGCGCCATCATTTAGACCTTCCAATCTTTATAGACCCTTTGCATGCATTTGACTTGCCCCAGAGAGTTGGCCCGTCGAGAATCTAGACCTCCATCCTTCTATCCCCCTAGAACGACCAAACGATGGAATTCCTCATGCTAAAGCTCCGATGCAACTACACTCCCTACTAAATCGCAACCAATGTACTCGCCCATTAACCAAGTCCTGAAAGATGGGCACCTGTGTCCTGGTTAGATGTTACTTATCAAGTTCGCGTCGCCTCTGTAGTGGATTGATAGTCTTAAACTTAAGTCATGTAGTTCTAGCCTACTTCCATAGCATACATGTAGATGGGCTAAATTTCAACGTTTATAACTTGAGCGACCCAAGCGGGTAGACCGGCGCACATAGATTCGGCACCCATAAACTCAAACCCGGGTATAAATAAACAACCGCAACGCAGTCATCCGAGTGATATCCCGTGATGCCCATCCATGCCCCGGAACACACGGAATGCATGCGACGTCCATCCCTACCACACATTGCCAGTCGACGACAAATCAGACAGATATACGCGTAATACGGCAGCAGGACCGCGGACGGTGATCTCACTCGGCGCCGGTCCATGTAGCTATATACCCCTCTCCTCCCCTAGCTACAGCTATCCATCGCTACATACATGTCATATTTAAATACAAATGTCAAACAGCACGCCAACACCCGAGCCCGATCCCGAGCCCACAGCCCTGGCACCCACACCCCCCGTGAGCGCCGCCCCGCCCGCCCGGCGGCCTAGTCCATTCACTCCCACACCGGTCGTTGAGGCGCCACCGCCAGTGTACTCTGCAGCCGCACCGACCGTGCCCTTTGTCGTAGTAGAGGACGTCCCACCACCATACTCACCGAAGCAGGACCGAAGCACAACAGCGCCAGAGACGAGGAGGGGTCGATTGGGGGTGAAGGAGGGGACGATATGCGGGATCAAGACTGTGAACCTAGTGGCTCTGCTGGCGTTGTTGATTGTGGCGGCAGTGATTACGGGAGGGGTGTACGGGTATCAGAATCGGTGGGGCAACTAAGTACTGCCTGAGGGCGTCAAGGCATCAAGGGAACGGGCTAATCAGTGCATACTTGTTATCTGTAGGTCCTCGTCGAGCAGCAGCAGTGATGATGATGATGATAGTACGGTGTTTGCAGTTCCTGGGCAGAGCGTGACGGGGTCTGATTATTACGGAGGAGGGATGGGACTGGTGGGGGAGAGGTGATGACGCATTGTAATGTGTAGTGAATAGCTGTGAGGGAGAGGGAGATGTATGTGTATACTCGTGATCAAGAGACTGATCCCCTCTTGAATACACGTTGTAGCTGTGAGAGAGAGAGAGTATTGGAGGATGTTGTATAGTTTGTGTTTCTATACTAAGAGACTGATCGTGTGTCAGACGTGCCAGAGTGGAATTAAGTATGCGTATGTGTGTACTCACCTCTTGCTCTCCCCCTCTGCTCCCTCTCATCCACGACTCTCTCTGGTGATGGTGTGTGTGTGTGTGTGTGTGTAGACTCTGCTATGGACACTCTTACTTATTCTCTCCCTCACGAAATACTCGACTGGTACTCTATATACTCTAGCTATGCACCCCCTATCAGTATCTCATAGACCAGCTTAGTAATACACAATACAAACCCCTCTTCATCGATCGTTCCCCTCCATTCCCCTCGTATCATTCCTCCCCTCATCCCCTCTCCCCTCATTCCCCCCTCCCCCTCCCCCTCAGTCCCTCAAACATGGGCATCCCTCACCTCTACACCCATCTCCGCCCCTATGCCCGCCCAGAGACCTTCCCCCAGGCCACCCCCACTCCCCTCTTCATCGATGGCCCTGGTCTCGCCCACCACGTCTACCAGATGGCCCTCTGCACAACGCCCCTCACATCTGCGAGCCCCTGGGATTGTGCACTCAGCTATACCCACTTCCAGTCTGCCCTGATCCGGTACCTCGATCTTCTGACAGACGCACACCTGGACATGTTTGCTCTCTCTTTCCTCTTTCTCTCTCCCCTCCTCAGAGATACTGACACCACGACAGCCGAAAAATCTACTTTGACGGCCACCTCCCCGCCAGTAAGATCCCCACCCGTCACTCCCGCCTCGACGACTCCCTCCGCCGTCTCAAGAACTACCACTCTCTGCATCCACACTCTCTGCGCAGCCCTGGCATCTACACCACAGCCACAGCCACCACAGCCACCACAGCCTTTACCCCAAAAGCAATCTACACCCCCCGAACCACCCCCCTCTCTGCACCCCCGTTCATCCTCGCCGCCGCCATCGAGGCCCTCTCATCCCACACCACCTACCACAGCACCGTCGCCACTGTCCCCGCCGAAGCCGAGAGCTACTGCGCCCGCGACGCCATCGACACCGCCGGTCTGGTCCTCACCGGCGACTCGGACCTCCTCCTCTTCACGGGGGCCAAACAACAAGAGTGGGGCGTCGTCATGTTCCGCGACGTGACACCGACCTTCCCGGGCATCGCCGCCGTGGTCTTCCGCCCGCTGGGCATCGCAGAGGCCTTGGGCGGCGTGGACATGGCGTTCCTGGGGTACCTTGCGAGCGCGGACCCACACGCGACGCTCCCCGTGCTGCGGCAGCGAGCGCAGCGCATCGAGGAGCGGAAGCGCAGCGGCGCCGCCGTCGCCGAGTACGGTAGGGCCTGGCGCGACTTTCGCGCAGTGTACGAGCTCCCCGGCGACCAGCCTCCGACCGCGCGCGGGGTCGAGCCGAGGATCGCGGAGCTGCTGAACTCTACTACTGCGGAGACGACGGTGTTTTTGCCGTTTGTGTGGGAGGACCCTGGGCGCGGGAGTGCCTGGGATGCTGGTAGGGGGGTCAGGGCTGCGGCGTATGCGCTACTAGGGAGGGAGGGCGTGACCGAGGTGTGTCGGCGTGGGCAGAGGATCGCGGACGCCTTTGTGCGTGCGGGGGACGCGGAGGAGGCGCTGCGGAGGGTGCGCTACGGCCAGGGCGAGTGGTGGGTGAGGATGATAGTGGAGGACATTGCGAGCGTGTTCGAGGAGCGCGGGCAGACACTGCCGGGGAGGAGCCTTCTCGAGGCCGCGGCATCCATGCTCTCCGCCCCACCGGAAAAGCCAGCAGCACCGCCACCGACGAGATGGACTTGGGAAAAGGTCCACGTCTTTGCCATGGCGCAGGCAGCGTGGTACTCCTTGCTGGTGCTGAAGGAGGTCCTGACAGCCACGGGGAACAGCGCCTGCGGGGACAGATTCGACTACTTCCCCCGTGTGGCCGGATGCATAGACGGCCGCCGGTTTCTGGACGGACCAGCACTAGCTGGTGGGCGGGAGAGGGACCTGGTTGGCAATGTGGTGGCGGCATATCACGCCCGTGTTTGGAGCGCAGACGACGAGGACCCGGACGCGGGAAACGGGAAAGGGAAACGGGCAAGTGGAAAGAGCGAGGAGGCGAAGAAAAAGAAGAAACGGAGCAAGGAGAAGAAGAAGGGCTCGGGTGGGGTAGTGGATGGCGGGAATATCTTTACCGTTTTGGCAGATTAATTGACTGTATGTTCTAGCACCAGCATCCCAATTCGATTTCGATCATTTACAAATGGTCCTGCAACACGCCTAGGCCGGCCGCATAGGCTTGGGCTATCCAAAGTGCTAAAAAGAGAAAAAAGTGCTCCAGTTGGGGTTTGAACACAAGTCTCCCCCAATATGAATCTTTAACGCTTTTGGTGAAGGCGTGTTGGCCGACTACACTAACGGAGCTTGTCTATGAGCGGTTGATAACGTGAGTATGGGGGCTTGGATGCAAAATGATTGCTCCGGTTGAACCCAAGTCCCTCTCGATTTTTGAGAGTATGCTGACCAGCTGCACTACCTGGGCTTATCTTGCGTCTGCATACCAAAATGGAAGCAATGTGGAGGGGCTTGAAGGGAGTGCAGCTTTAGGACCAGGACGTCAGAGAAGCCTGCTCCCAGGCCTTTGTCACTCGTTCCGCACGAGATTAGAGGGCAGGAGGCGTGGGAATTATGAAGCGTGCCATCTAGGTCAGATAACGTCCAAGATCTGAAAAACGTAACGGTGAGTTCCCGGACACAGAAAGAACCCCCGATTGTCAGCGGCTTGCCCGCACATTAGTCATATCAGCAGCGTGGAACATGGAGTGTCGACCGGCAAGGCAATATGTCTGGTCTACGGGTGTCCGTATCCGCCGCTATTAGAGCGCTGCTGGTGCCTAGCTAGGGACTACCGGGCGCGCAGACGGGTATTGGTGCTGTCCTCGGCCTAGAGCCAGGCGTTATAGTTGAAGAAGCGAAAGCGAGATGGTGAGTACTATAAAGACCTGGTAGGAAGGCGCGAGTGATGGTTTGTGATCCGGAGTCTGCCTTACTCTCATGGTCAATCATAGCCCCGAGCAGCTCAGGGAGAGCTGGAAATGGTGACCGGTGGAGGATGGTGCATGAGCTTATCATCCTGGTTGGGTGCATAAACCCGCATGACCACATATCGATGAGAACGAGAAACCCGCCGCCGTGCCTTGCTATATCTTTTGAGCATGTATACTAGACTTAATCGTTAAATAAATTCCGAGATTATTCCCCTTCCTTTCTATGTGTCCGAGTTGTGTAGGGTGTAAACTTCAAGTATAAGTGGATACATACAAAGCGAGGCAGATGGCCCCTGTTTTGTATCATCCACATTTAATCAAGTCCCTAAATGTAATGCAAAACGAAGTACATGTCGTTAGGCGTAAAGGAATAGGAATCTCCCGTATATAGTCTCATGGACTGATGCATACATATATTACTCCGAGCAGTGTGCACGGGAACTCTGCATGCCCTCTTGCCCTCAGCCTTGTGAAGGGTCTTCATACACTGGCCCCATAACCTCAATTGATCAGGACTAGCATGTTAAGACCTGTCAATATGCCATCTACGGGCGGTACTCTGGTGTTTGGGTCAAGTATTATACATACTGTAGCAATGCCCACAAAACCGTGTCTTTGGGACTGAGATTGGAGTGTGTGAAGGTTACGTGTGGCGTGGCTAAGTGTAAGTACACAATATACGATACGCCGTGTACGTGTGAGGCATACATACAATGCACCCGCACTACACGTAACTACAATGGCCATTTCCTTATGCCTACTCGATACACCGAGACTCTGGGGATAGGTGCATGCATCTACATCATATCCTGCCTGATATTCCCTCTCAGTCATGATCATCAGACTCATATTATCATCTAATGGCACAACCACGCACACATATATATATCCAACGCCCCAAGGCTCTTCGATCATCCCTTCCAGCTAGATCAACCATACATGGCTCTTCCAGCCAGCATTGGCGATGCGATACTTTGCTCCGGGGTCATTTTCGATCTCTGCAGAGACTACCGCAAGTTCCCCTCCGACCATTATCGACTAGTGAACCACATGATTAGTCTGAAGGCACAACTAGATGAGTTTGTCGAGCTAAGCAGCAGTGCCTCATATGCACCTTTGAGCGCACCCAGATCCCAAAAACAGTAGAAAGATTCACGAGACTTTCGAAAGGCTCCTCGACAAATATAATCCCCCTCGAGGAACATCAAGCAAAACAAAACCGGTCATTGTGACGGCGAAGTGGGCTGATCACCCGCCCGGGTCATGATACCAGTCAATAAAAGCAACGATTCTATTGATGCTTATAGCCCTTGTGAAATAGAAAGCCACTGGCGTTACATCAGTGAAACCGGTTTGTATCATAATATATCACTCGAGTCCTGTGGATTAGGGTTCGGTTGAGCGGCGCTAACTCGGCAGGTAAAAAAAACCAATATAGGGAGAAGATATCTCATAGATCTATTTCACTTGATTCCTTATAAAAGCTTGTATTGAAGCTCTGTCCCTCGTCTTAGCGCGCGAGATAACCAATAATCTGATTTCCTTTCCCTTCCGTCAAATCTATGTCCTAGAGATGCTGTAAGCACACTGCATCAAGGCTCTCCCCAGCTTACGCACAACTTCTAGAGGATGCCTGAGGGTCCTATATTGTGACGATTTCTCGACCCTACGGGAAGGTAAAGCTCCGCCGGTGGTGCTCAAGAACAATTCAAATGTGCATAAAGATGATCCGCTAATCTAAATATCTTTGTCTCTCTCGGTGGTTTCAGGGCTTTCCAGCCAGCTGACAACTTCCCACAGTGCAAATCGAGCCCCACAGACCAGCAGCCCCACATCTTAATAAGGCTCCTTTAACCACGAGACGGCTACAGCCCCATCCTTATCTGTACATGTAAGTACATGTCTCTGGAAAAACAGAGGCCTCTCGCTATCCCTGGTCGTAACAGCCGATACTCTGGTCCATTTGGACCAATATCCCCTCCCTAGTGCTCCTCTCCAGAGGTTCGTCAAACACCTCCGACAAAAAGTTGAGTGCACAGAGACGTTGGAGAGAAGCCTCGTTTTATTCGAGACATATGAAGGATTTCTCCAAGTCTGTGTGTCGTCCCGTAACAAGAGCAAACTTGGAACTGACTGCTGTTCCAAAACTGCGTCTGCCCAAGGAGAAACGGGTAGCAAGGATCCAGGAGCGATGATACCAGGATCCCATCCTATCTCTCACCACTTCTTGCCTCCTATACCTAAAAGTATATACTCTTGATCACCTTGATCCCGGGACTAACCCTCACCTTGTATCGTTATAACCTAGATCTAAGGGTACCACCTTTCCGTCCGGATCCCGTCGTTATAACAGGAGGCACTTGTATTTTCTTTGAAAAAATTAATTAATCGAGCTCTCCAGTGTGAGTCTGCCGACGATCTTTATCGAGGCCTGAGCTTGACTAAGGAGACAAATAGTTGGGGTGTTAGCTTGACAGTCAATTAAGGAGCTTACGACTTGTGTGTAGTTAATTAGAGAGGGGTAGTGTGATGAAACGAGTGGTCTTCTTACCCCACCCTCGCTTGAGGCGGTCGGTTGGTGGATGAAGGTTCCCACATGCGGGATTAGGAGGGATCGTGATTATATGAGGTGTCGTGGGATGGGTAAGACAATAGGAGGCCTACTTATACACAGTGAGTACTAAGAAAGGCTAGAGATACTATTTTACTACATATACTTTAGGTTTCCGATCTCATAATACTTCACTTACATAGTCACCCGGCTTAGAGCAACTACATGTCCTAGGTTGCATCGACTACATGTATATTCGCCATATTGTTCCTCAACTCCACACATTATACCTACGTACCTGTTTCCTAGTCAGTGAAAGGGTATCCAAAAAAGCTGCCGATCAAGGATCCATGTTGACCCTAACGCGGGCCCGAGCGCTCGTTCAGAAATCAAAATATCTATCATTTTGTGCTTTTCTTACGACCCGTACTCGATCTAGAAGGCTTTGAAAGTTTACATTCACATATTCTAACTGCAGTTTATATACCGATCAGCCGGGACCATGTGGGAGCATGCGTTTCTAGAATTTCAAGGATATAAGGTAGAAAGTGAGATTAGCTAGAAATACATCCCATTAATTATATACGTATGTGACTTCTTTTAACCACATGTACTTCCCCTAATGAAATGATCACGAGGGATGTCGTTAACCACCGTGATGACTCGCTATATATAGCGAGAATTCCTTACTCTTGTTGCGTTTGAGTCATCGCTGGTGAACTGTGACAATTAGTATGTCTTAAATGTATTGCTCACCCACCACAAATGGAATTGCCATTTGGGGACAAAAGAGCCTTTTTCTCCGTTCTTTTCGACTATGTGCCATATTCCCAGAGATAAGTCATGCCTCAAGAGAAGAGCCCAAATTTTCCTGACCCAACATAAGTTCAAGTAGGTCCACAACCTTCCAACTTCGTTTAGGTCATCTACCCGCATACACTCTACCTAACCGAGAAACCTCCAGATCCCCGCGCGCTACAACCATGTCGTATCGCTGGAGGTTGGGGTGCCGATACAGAAGGATTTGATATATATTCCTGAGTCAGCTCACCAAGTTCACAAGACCGACGAGCTAGGATGTCGCCCCAACTTTCCATGCAGAAACCCTAATAAAGTCGACAAAATATGATCTAGTCATCTGGTGTAAGTCATATGAAAAACTCTTAAAACATGTTTCGAACAATGTAATACATACCTAGGTCTTTCAGCCACCGTACAGTTAACCAGTATTACAAAATTACCAATCAGCAAGTACTATTTTTTTAACTCCACGCTTAGTCGGGTCACACACCTCGCCAAGAAAGGGGCATCAATACTCCCCACCGACCAAACCCGGGGTAAAAGTGTCTAACGTCTTGCCAAGAAAGGGGCACCATGAGAAATTAGTAAAAAACCACATTTTTCCTTCATCAAACCTGGGTTCGGTATTATGCCAATACCAGGATACTGCCAGAACGCAACCAAAAACCCACCCCCACATCTCAGCGATCGACTCTCGACCGCATAACTTACAAGATTTCCCGATTCTGCACTCTGTATCTCCAGTAAGAACTCTGCTTTGCATACCAAGAGTCTCGGGGCCAAGCCCGTAAGCTCTTCCAAGGCCAGCTATTCCAAACAGGGTATCATGACTAGCAGCACAGTCAAGCCCTTGGCGTGGTAGAGTAGTGAAATGATCAACGGCACCTAAATTTCTCTCCGCCGATGCAAAGCCAATGGAGCTCCAAAAAATGATGCCCATGGCTGCAAGCTCCCGGAAGAGAGGAGTGTGGCGTTCGGGTGGCTTCTCCAGCCATTTAGAGGACTCCATCTTGCTGCTGTTGCGCCAAGGACATGGCCTTAAAGTGGTAATTTGTCGTCCGGTCCCCCATGAAGTTTTAGGGGGAGGATATGTGGCCGTTTTAGGATCTGTGGCTTTTTTTTTTATTGTTGTTGTTATATGCATGCCGAGTGAGTGGCCGTGAAGAATGCTGTCTTAGTCATGTATGAGTTTATGTGCTTTTACTACATGTATGTAGTACTCTCTGCTCCGGCAGAACAGGGTGCCTCATGGCAAATTAAATGTACTCTATATTATCCATATATTATTATCCCTTGGTCAATCTGGCGATACTACCCACCGTATAGTATGAGATCATGCAATTAATTGATAAGACAGATAAAAGGCATCAGTCAGCAAAAATTCACACTATTGACCTCAACTTTGTAGCATTTTCACCATAGGAAGGGATAAGCTCGCCTTTAAAGACCACAATCCCCTTTCCCCTAGGTTCTATCAGAGCTCAGGCTGGAAAGTTCCGACAACCAACATTCCCAGTGTTCTGGAAAGTACCGTATGCTGAAACGGGGCGGCAGAGCAGCCAGGAGTTTGATTCGCAGAGAGGGAGCATTATTCGCAACCAGGCGTTTTTGAGACCCCTCTCTCCCCTGTCTCTGGTGGTTGGAAAGATCGTGGGAGAAGGGCTCCTGAAGATCGATTGTGTTAGCAGATCTCTCTTGATCCCGCCATAAGTGCACTTTTAGGAGCCTCATTAAGTTGATATCGTATGTGACCTCTAAGCACAGTTTGATTGGAACATCACTCTCCAGGGTAGGAATGTAGCTCGATCGTTCCACCCGTAGGGACTCCATAGCGCGCCGCAGAAAACGCCTCTGATCAAATAAGTACCTCCTACCTCTATTCTAGCACGTGTTCCTCACTAATGCGCGGTACTGCGAAACTTAGAGTCCTAAGTATAAACTATCCCGGCCGATGCTGACGCGGCGGCTGTTGAACCCTGAGCCGGCGCCGAGGGTTTTTTTGTTTCTTTGCCCGGTACTGCATGCCGATAATTTGTTTCAACGTCAACGTCGCCGAGTTGATCAGTGGTAGATGAGACTTGGCGATATATATAAATGGAGATAAAGGTCTCCACTCTCTAGCACAAAGGATATAGAGGGGCATATAGTCGTACGTTAATTTTGAGGGAATTAATATCGATACGAGTATCTTAAATTAACGTGCTGCAGCTGAATTGGTCCCGGCAAATACTCCTGAGTTAGGCACTGCATGCAAGTTATATACAATCTACATGTAGATATAACTGCATACATATGTTCATATATATAAGCTCTACTTCAGAGGCTGAACCATACTACAATAGTAGTGCTTTCAGCCATATGTTTTGCGGGCTCGGAGCGACTCCTGTCCCCAGCTTTAGATGGGTGTTAATATCTAAATCTCTGCCTATGAGGTTTATACAGTATAAAAACTCAGTATCTAACCGGACCTGTACTATATACTCTCTTGTGTGGATATGATAACGAGTATTCCATTGGTGCTGAGTATCCTAATCACTTGCAGACTTCTGTAGAGTATGAACCCCAGACCTTCTCCCAATGATCCACTAGTCAACACTCAAGACCCCATCTAATCATCTTCACGTCACAAACCGTCACTCACCCTACTCACAACAAATCCGCTCACCTACTCCGCGACTCTCCCCACAAATCACTATAAATTTCCTGGCGGAGAGATGCCCGAGCTTGATCTCAGCCGTTGGAGCCTTGGCCCGCAGATGCAGCGATATCAACTCCCCATGCCCATCCCCATGCCATCCCTATAGATGCCTGCACCCATGCCCCGGGTTTCCAACGACCTCGGCTACCCTGTAACCATCTTTTCACTTAATTGGCCCATGCCGATGCCGAGACGACGAGGCTGCCACCTCTCCACCCATAGATAGGCATGCCGAGCCCATAATTTTAAACCCCCACAAACCCAACTCATCGGAAGGGCCACGGCGCTAGACATGGAAATCCCTACCGTTAATTCTCGAATAATCCACTATCCCCGTATAGGTATGTGTTAAGTCCGAACCCAGGTGAACTGGCGAATCAAACTTCACGAACTCGTGCAGATACATACTTTTTCTCACCCGGAATTAAAATTTAGCGACGCGGGGATAGTGGATTTCTCGAGAATTGACGGTACTTGTCATCTGGAAGTTACCGTGGGTCTGTCTGCCTCTGCCCAGCTGCGATGACCCCAGACTCCTCTGCCTCGGCTACGTTACACCATGATCCCGTGAATTTCCGCTGGCTGCTTCTTGGCGGGTGAGCATTTATTTGGGCACTGGGAGTCTTGGGGGTCTTGGAGGGGGGTGATCGAGGAACACCTTTTTTTTATATGCGTGCCAAGAAGGGCGATATAACATAGGAGTTTTTGCGGGGGATACATGTGTATGTAGCGTATTGTTGGTATGGCGGGATTGAATTCTCGGCTCAATGGAGATTTGGTGGGGAATTGCCAAACTAATTGAGCGGATGTGGTCAGTTTAAACATGGAAGATCCCTCTTTCGAGGGATGTGAAACGGTTTCCGCTTACATGCATGCAAAAAAGCCTTATTCCTACATGTACTTCACCCCGGCCTGCCTGCCTGCCCAGCCATAATTACGAAAACAGATATTAACCCCAAGCCCGAGGTCATGCATATCAAAGGAATAATTGCTGGAACTTCGAGTCAGGTATGTAATATAGACCTGTAAATATATATACCCAACTATTTATATATATATATATATGAAGAAATATAATAAGGAGTGAAAAACAGACTAAGTATGCATAATGTCGGTGGTATCCCCAAAACAATCGCAAAAATACACGCAAAAAACATGAACAAAAAACATGAAAAAAGAAAAAGTCAAAAAGCCCAAAATGCGCCTCTCCAGATCCCCACACATACTGTACGTTAAACTTAACATATATCATACACCTCTCATCCCGCCCCATGCCTGCCATGCGTCCCAACCCACCCCGTGCCTTTTTATTTTACATTCACCCCCACAAAAGAAAAGAAGAAAGGCCAAAAGAAAAGAAGAAAGACCAAAAGAAAAGAAGAAAGACCAAAAGAAAAGAAGAAAGACCAAAAGAAAAGTAGAAAGACCAGAAGAAATGTAAACTCTAACTTTTTTTATTACTACGAAGTGGACTTGTCGACCTTTTAGATTGGGCCGCAGGAGTCTTCGATAATGTTCTCACTGTTTCTCAGCTCGTTTTGGGTAAATCTGGAGTTGAACCTCATGATCTTCTTCATCTTCTTGTACTGCTCGGTCGAGAGATCCAATGCCTGGTCAACAACGAACCAGTTGATCTCCTCCGTGCACGGCGGGGTAGTGAGGGAACCCTTGTAGTTGTAGACCGTTGCCTTCGAGACAGTCTTTGTGATTGATCTATATCGATTACATGTTAGCCTGAACCCCCGCGAAAAAAAAAAAAAGAAAAGAAAAGAAAAACGTACTCAAGGTGAATGTTCGCAGTGCCCTCGTCTCCCTTTTCTTCCAACTCGCCCAATCCCGCCTGAATGCCAGCCAAAAAGCGGTCCCCGTAACCCCGGGTCACATCAAAGAACACACCCACGACGGCCAAGGACTTATCCTGGGGATTCTGGTGCACAAAGTGAACCTCGAGCGGAAAGTGCTCTTTGTTCAATCTGTGCTCACTGGGTGTG
Source organism: Morchella sp. 2016-57 (assembly GCA_024713875.1). Lineage (NCBI taxonomy): Eukaryota > Fungi > Ascomycota > Pezizomycetes > Pezizales > Morchellaceae > Morchella > Morchella sp. 2016-57. Next base: position 81,680 of record JAMGZE010000019.1, read on the forward strand.
TGAAAGTGGAACTGCAGCAACTGGTACTGCTTTCCGCCGAGAGTCGCAGTAAAGTTCGCTCCGCTTGGGGGCGTGTACTGAAGGGTGTGCCCATTGTTCTCTGACGTGAAGCGTCCCTGTGAGGGGTATGAGAGCTTTGTGTCAAGAGCAGTTGAAATGTCAGATTTTGTGTCGACGTTGATGGGAGATTGAGTTTTGCCGTGGGCGCAGGCGCCATTGGTGGTAGTATTAAGGTGATGCCAGACGAGGGGACCGCCGGAGCCTTCGTAGGTAAAGCTAGTATATTCAGCAGCGCGAGGGTAGATACAGGCGGAGCTGAGAGAGGTGAGGGAAGTAAGGAGGAGGATTGAAAATTTCATTTTGATGGTTAAGATGTTGTTGGTTGGAGGTAAGGCCTTAGTCGAGGATTTTTATTCTATAAGATCAAGAAATAGACTCGAGAGTGATATAGTAGATATTGTGGAAGTGCACAAGTGATGGTGAGATCAAAATAGCTGGTTTGTGTATAGACTGATTGTTTGTATTAATGATCACCATGAGGGGGGGGTGTCCATCCCTATTTAAAAAGATTTTTGTCTCTGATAGGAGCCTCATGGAGGGGTGCTGCCGGAAAGATTAGATGTAGGGCATCGTCATGTTAGACTTAGCCACAAGAAAGGTGCTCAATTTCCCATCTCTTTTTTTTTTTTTTTTTTCCCTTCCGAATATTGTTGTGGTTGCTAAGTTGCACGTTATTAGAGCAACCCCTCAGGGGGAGAAAAGAGGTAAACCACATTTACTTAGTAGGATAAGCCTTTCCCTGCTAGAGTCGCCGATCGGTAGCCACTGACATATTTAACTACATGTGCATGTAATGAAGAAGTATCCGCTCGCCTCCTTTTGAATACCCACCCGTTTTTTTTTTTTGGGGGGGGGGATGTTATTAATCCCGAATAATTATCTTCACCTGTCATTAATTATCCACCCCCAGATTCCTACGAATAGTGACAGCCACCTTTAACAGCAGCAATTAGGTTGGTAAATCTCATGTATGCACGGAATCTAAGACCCACTCCAGCTGCTATCAACTGCACGAGGCTACTTCCAAGACATGTATTGAAATGAGACCTTTTCATCGCCAACGCTTTTACCATATGGGCAACCGAAAAATTGAAAATCACTGCGCTATTCCATGCTGTCAAGATGTTAGTCAGTTAATCATCCATATCATTTGTGCGAAATCGACTCCCTACCGCGCATTGTGAGATCTATTGATTTGCCTCACTCGCCGAGCGAGTATGATTTGCCGCATTTTGCCCCCCCCCCCACCCTCTTCCCCCATAAAATTCTTAACTTGATGGCCGAGTGATGCCCCCCCGCGGCCATTGCTTTTTGATTGTATGCCTTCTCCGGTCTCGCGGTGGGGCACCCTTTTCCCTACGGAAATGGACGGAAACGTACTTCCCCCAGCCAGTAAGCAATTGCGGTCAGAACAAAGTTGTCTCACCCACGGTCAGTTGAGCCTAGGTTGGCGGCGGGCGTCTCCCCGTGTTCACAACCCTGTGGTAATTGTTTTGTTATTATTACTTTTTCTCCTGAATATCTCGCCATCGCATCGCATGAAGTATTCTCGCGGCTGGTCTTGTGCTTCTCTGGACGCGGTGAAAGAGAGCTATTTCGTCCGAACTTTGAGAGGATGAATACTAACGTGCTGGTCATGTAAATAGTTGTGTTCGTTGTTATGTGCTATGCCCTGTTACCCACTGTCAGTCATCCAGAAAAAAAGTTGGCATTTTCCCCCAAATCAGCCAAAGAGCTCGAAGGGCGCTTGTGATGCGATATTCGCTATCTTGGATCAAATTAGGACAAACTACGAACATCTCGGCGGCCAAGACGTTGGCCTTTATATATACTTCCAGGTGATAGATGGAAAGTGGCATGATTTCATTTTTTGATTATGTATCTCCCTGGGCCCTTGTTTATTACATTCCCAATAGATGAGATGATCCAGTATACTTACAGTATATACCATGTAGTATATAACGATTTCTTAATTTTCTCTGCTCACTGATCACGAATTCGCCCTCCCTTCCCCTCTCATATCGCGTGCACTGGTTCATCCGCGTATTTTTCCTTTTTTTTTTGCTTCTTCGCCGGCGGGCGCCCGGAGATGGTCAACATGACTGGTCAGCTGTAGGGTAAATAAGCACATACAACAGTGAATGTTTTTCTTTTTCCTTTTTTTTTCTTCCTGAGGTTGTTATGGATGGAGATCGATCTAGATCTGACCTAGGGAGGCTCCCCTTTAATAACCTAACCAGTGTGGCGCTCCAGTAAATGTAAAGTTGTTGTTCTTATTGATCCTCTTGACCATTGACATATAAAATCAACCTCTTCATAGCTATATGAACTCTCTCTTGGCCAGTGAAGTTGAACGTTCCTCTTGGCCGTTGCTACTCTTTGCCCGTCTTAGTCAAGTTCCATGCAACTCACCGCCCCTTTGACGTTTCGGTTAAGGATGCGCCAAGGTGTCTATGCGCGACAAGCATTTTTTTTGCTAAAACATGCGTCCCAGTCACCCGGGTAAATCTAGGAATAAATAGATAGAGACTGAGAAGTGTCTAAGACCACGGTGTGCAGGGAGGATTATACAGTGTGTAGTTTTATTTGTGAACATGAAGGAATTAAACGTTTTTTTTTTATGTGGAGAGGGGGCTAGTAAGTTAAGCAATCCTACCTGTGTGTATCTGAAAGTTATGAAATTATATTATTAATACACATATATATCGTGACATTACCGACACAGCTTATATACATGTAGCTGTGCCACACGGGGCAGCAGGCACAGACAGGGTTGGTTGGTTATTGTGAGGCTGAAACTATCGTGAGCCCCCTTCTCTCTCTCCCCCCCCCTCTCCCCCACACGGGCATGGCACATTGTTGTAGGTAAGCGGGCACCTACATGTAACCTCCTGGGTGTTCCCGTTACCTACATGCTCTTACACACCGTACATTCTACCTATTGGGCACACTCATCAGCAAGCACAAGAAACAGTACAACGACATTATCAAGTCCCCCCCCCTCCCCCTCTCTCCCAATCAACATACCTGTACCTGAATGCATGAGCTGCCTAAGGGTAATAACTAATTGCATTTCCTGACGGATCTAGCTGTCCCGAGCACAGACCGATACTGCGAAATGGGCTATGTATTCGGATTCCGACCGGTGCGATTCGATCCGACCCCGGGGGGCTCGCCGATTTCATGGAGGAGGCTTATGGACGAATCAGGAGAGGATCTCCTTTTCTGCATAGGTACATTCATGTATGTACCTCGCCTTCGCATATTGACAGGTATCGTTGCCCAAACGTTATTCTGTGTTACGCGTCTTCTAGAAATATCAATACGATATATATTATTATTAATCAGAACAAATCAGTGCTGATTATCCTGTTCTTGAAGGTTTTTTTTATGGCCGCGCGTGTGGAACCAGGATATAGAGTAGATTCGTTGCGCCCCCCCAATTGCAACCGCTTCATGCAGTATCACTCGTCCAGGGCCCTGAACTTTCACCGTATTCGTATGGTTGATTGGTTGGGGGGTTCGTGCATGCGTACCGTATCCGTGTTTTCAGTAGGCACAATAGGCACCAAGGGGAGAAACACGCGTTTTCATAACGAAGGATCTTTCCCTGCCACAAGACTCGGCCTTTATAAAACCCCAGTTCGGAAATTCGCTCATAGTTAGTGAGATGGTGGTCATCGACTCTGGCATATGCAAAGGTTCCCCTCAGGTCTACAGTGCATCGTGATATATGTCACCCGGCCATGCCCTTAACACCACGCACATGCTCCATCGTTACGTTCACGAGAACAAAATTCATCCAGTCATTGATCTTAGCTTTGACGCATCAAGACTCGATTACCCGCACCTAACACCGTAGAAACTCTCCAACTTGATTTATTCCGTTCAGGCATACTACTTAAGCTATTAGCTAGGGGGCAGAGATGAGCTTCGTATATATTTCGCGAATTCCTGCGGTTGTGGCTGACGCTTGCACTCTACGCAGAGCAGTGCGCACCACCGTGCACTTCTATCCATTCAATCTCAAACGTCCCCCCGAGAAAAACTAGGTTGTTAACTTGCGTGATTTAACACCCCCTCAAAGTGTCTCAGGGGCCCAAAATCTACGCGAACACTAGTAAGACATGTGTTGACCTCTTCACAGCCACTCACTCGACAGCCTAGGACCCCACGGGCAGCGGCGAAACATTTTTTCGGGGCCCAGCCCGTTAGAGACATCGATGCGCAGATCATGCCCAGTTTTGAGGAAGGCCAAGAGGCTTGGCGAAGGGAAATGAAGGCACTACAACACTGGTTATTCAGTAGGCCGTTATCGTGATCCAAATCTTAAGGATGATCAGAGCGGGAGCCACCAAACCCGTGGTTACGGTTGGCGAGCTAGAGAATGGGGTTGGTGGGCTGAGCTAGTCAAAATTAAGCAAGTGCCAGAATCAACTATAAACATATGTCAACACAGAAAACACCATATCCAAAACGAAATTTATGATTGATCACGACCGCGGGTACCTGAATATTGCATCACATACCTCACCGTTAGACAGCTCGGGAGTATACTCGACCCAGCGCCCAAGGGAGGATTCAACCCCCGGTATTGCGGTATCAGTTGCCCCCAAAGCCCATTCGTGGTATTAAAGAGCTACTTTAATCAGTGATATTACACACACTACTACACACACTACTAGGTTCAAACAACAAGAATCTGAGAGCACTACGCGTGCAACCGACAATGAATCGAGAAGTCAGAGATTCTCCTACATTTTGAGGTCCTGGGTTCCGAAATATTACATGGTGTGGTGTTAGTAAATATCCAAAACCCCTATCTATGCTCTGGTCATCTGCATGAGATCACCTAAAGGTTTCTCTATTGATAGAAAGCCCTTATAGCCACTAGAGAACACTGGGTCTATGCGAGTCTAAGGGCCAGCGAGGCTTCCGGCTATAAAACTAGGCTTGAAGTCTCGCTTAATGTCTCTAGGGCTAACTTCACAATATCTCACTCGGCTAAAAACGGACATCAACACCACTGATTTTTTTTTTAGACATAGCATTACACCTTCCAAGAACCAAGGACCTCGTGACCGTAGTAAGGAGTATACGCAGTAGATTAAATAGGTCTGGATACAAAGTTTCATCTTACTACTGCAGAAGAAGAAATAAGACACGATTGGCTCATCACAGTGGGATTTTACGGAGGTATATGGATGAGACTTTTGATGAGTTATGGACTGTAAAGCTTTGAGAGAAAAAAGAGGTACAAAGTATGGAAAAGCTTGGTCAGTGAACTTAGTACGTTGGTATCAGGAGTTCGGGTACGTACGTGACCATTTGGATGTATAATTTCGTACGCGCACTCACATAAGCAGTCAAATGTTACGTTCGGTTATGTTAACTAATGTCATTGTAAAAGCTCCAAAGACTTACCTTCTACTAAGTCAATTTATTTTTGATACATTAATATCCAGATCTAGCTATCAAGGATTGGACAAACCTATAGCTGTCTTCAGTCTCTGTTTTGTTATACATATATATACTTACGCTCCGTTTCGTATCAACAGCCATTCGGTTTTCCTACCAGGTAAGCTTCCATTGGTTGTCAGCTGAACAGACTGCTTTATGGTTGTTTAATTAAATGGGCGCTTGGCTTCAACGGCACACTACATTTTTGCCATGAACTTGTTGCAGTACAGTAGGGAAAGGATTCCTTAGAGGTCCTTTCACACTTGACATAAAATTGACCGTCAAGTCCGTTCCCATACTCGATGGTTGGGCGTTACCAAAACCCTCTGAACGACATTGTTACTCAACAGCCTCCTAAGGCCCTGAACAGACGGATACTATATACGTATGCAACGGCCGTTAATTCCAAACGGAGCCTTGATCGAAGAAACCGCGTCATTATATCAAGGCTGAGAACGGGACACATCAAGTGCAACAGCTATCTGCAACGAATTGGAAAGAAACAATCAGTAGCCTGTGAATGTGGAGCCGACAAGCAGAACGTAGAGCATATTTTAACTAAATACCCCCTAACAAAAGACAGCCAACAAGCGGCGCAAAACCAAACGGCAATCAAACAATTACTATGGACCAAGAAAGGGATCGAGTACGCGCCGAAAACTTGGAAGCACTGGACAGAGAGGAAGAAAAACGAGGGCGAAGCGGATGATGAAGAGAGGGGGATGGTAAGGGAGTTGGGAGCAGGGTGGGGAGGACTAGTAGAGAATGAGAAGTTAAATTGGAAGCGTTTATGTTCGTTTCTTTCTTTTGTTTTTCTTCTGTAAGAGATGGCGGTGGAAGAGAGGGTACATGTAGTTCTGGGGATGTGATATTGCCATAGCCTAGCGGCCAGATGTAATTACATGTAATGAAGTAGACCAGCTTGCCCATGAGGGAGTGCGGCCCCTCAACGAGCGTGCACCCAAAATTTGGTAGCATCCGTTGCAACGGGAAATCTAGCAGGCAACGCTCGCTGATGGGCCGTGCTCGTTGATGGGCAAGCTGGTCTAAACAAAACGGAGCCTTAAACGTCCTGGGGGTCTTGGCAGTGGTCGTTGAAACCCTAACCCTGGTGGCTCGAGTGATAGAGCATGAGGCATCTATTTCGCCCCGCCTCTCTTTCGTATTTGATGACATATAACCCAAAATATTATGCGAAATTTTGTATGATTGAATTGAATAGCTTGTTCATAGAAACGTGACCGTGGGCCCTCACTGAATTAAGTGGGGTGAAGAACTAATCGTTCACTAAAGAGCGGATGAGGTGATGTATGGTGTGGGTGAGGTCGCGCTTTAGGGGTGAGTGTTCGCTGCGGGGGTCATACTTGAGTTGCGACCACTGGGTGTTGACTATATATAAAGGGTGATACTTGAATCGCGGCCTCAATTATTTATTGATCGGCCTTGAAAACACTCTCGCCACGAGCCCCGTTGGACATATGTGCACCTATACCTCCCATTAAAAACTAAGACTTTGTTTCGTCAGTGCAATCTGGAACGGCCGCAGCACCTATACTACAGAAAACCATGAGACTCTATCGTCAGAGGCGGAGGTAAGTACAGTCCACTTCATATCAAGTCCTAGGTGTAACTAGGTTTGTACATTACATTTACATGAGTATATCTCACTTCCCCCATATCATATATAATAAACCCGAAATAAAACATAGTAAAAATAAGTAAAATAAAACCACTCCAAGACGCTATGCTAAACACCCCGGCCTGTCGCAAAATAGGGTATAGATAAAAAAATAAATAGGTGGAGGCTTTTCAATTCACCGCCCCCGTATCCGATTTCAAGTTTAATATTCCGTCACGGTCAGAAAGATCACCCTGGATAAGCTCCTCAGTGTGACTACCGACGCTGCCACCTTTGCCGCGCTCCACGTCGGCACTTCTGCTACTGCTATTCCCACTACCGGAATTCCTGCTAGGTCCTGAAATGCTGATATTTCTTTCTAACAGCCGCACTGCATCGCTTCCGCTGGTGCTACTTCTGACGGCTTCTAAACTGGCACCCGTGGGCCTTGTTGTAGAGGGGATGCTATTGCTGTTACCCCAACGCCCCAGGCCGATGCGTGTAACATCGGGAATACCTAATCCACCACTGATACCCGCTTCCCCCCACACGGCACTTGGCCCTTCCCCAAGATCACCACTGCCGCTGTTATTGCCACCAGGTGAGATCACTACCTCGACACGAGAGACCCCAGATGTAGAAGAGGTACTTTTGTGTGTCAATTCGAGGCCAAGGGCAGGGCGTTGGAGCCGTGGTTGGAGCCCGAGAAAGCGGCCAATTTCCTCATCCTTTCGGACCTCAACGTCGGAATCGGAATCATCGTCATCAGTAATGGCAAATGCTCTATCGCTCCATGCACCAGACGAGGTAGTTGGGGAACGAGCCCTATTTCTGATTGATGCGATTTCTCGCTCCACATCTAGCTGCGTGTCACTCCCCAGATTTTGGCCTTGAACTGCCTGTATAACTGCCTGTATGGGAGTCTTTTGGCCATCGTCAACACTTTCAGTAGTATCGTACTCTGGTGTGGCGGCACGGTCTTCTTTGCCTTCATCCTCGTCGGCAGTACGAGCGCTCCATGACTCGCCGAAGTGAGTCTCGACAACGTGGCGGACGACTGGCCAACCGTAGGCATTGGCAAACATACGGCGGACAATCATGTTGTTGTGTGCATCCGGTTCTAGACGGACTAAAACTTTCCTCCATGCCATGTCCGCGTGGTAAGCTCGTGCGATCTTTTCCTCGACTTTCATGGTGTTGTCCTTATCAGCGGCAGGGGAGGGAGGCGGGGGACAATCATTGGATGAGTAAACGCGATCATGAAAGATTGTTCGAGGGCGAGATGAGGGATCAATCAGAAATTCAACAGAAGGAAGAGGGGGGTTGAGCACGTGATTTGCAGCTTCAAGCAAGGTAGTTCGCGGGGGTGTGTTGGGGACCGAGTCCACATCTAATGGCTGTGGGAAACTGGGTGTGGTTTTAGTTTTTTTAGATGAGGGGTCATTGTCATGGGGGTTTGTTTGTGAGCGGCGGTAAATTTTGGACGATTTAGAGTCAGAGCTCCTACTTTTACTCGAGGCGCTGGGTCGGAACAATGTCATGAGAGAGGTAAGAGCATTGGGAGCGCTAGAGCCTTTAGCGGAGGAGGAGGATTCCGTTGAGGGGGGCTCTGTGTCAGCCTTGGATTCCAGAGTTGTAGGCTCACTAGTCAGAGGCGCCTCTGTGATAGGATTATCCTTGATATCATCATCATCACTCGCGGGAATGAGGGGGCTTTTCCCTCCTGGTTCTTTCCCCGTCTTCCCCCTATCTCGAAATGCAGGAGAAACAGGGCTTGTGGCTGCGCTATCGGCCTTACTTTTCGTAAGGGTGGGGGAGTATACACTTCCACGAGGGCTGGTGCTCCCACCATTTGTAAGTTGGCCCCAACCCCAGCCAACAAGACTTTGCACAGCGTTGTTCTCTCTCCGCGCTTTCTCAACTCTCCCAAGCCCTTTCCAATCTAGGAATAACAGGCAACTTGTTCGTAACGGAACGATCCCATCATTGACAACATTGGCGTAAACTGTTCTGTTGCGAAACTTCTTCAACACTTCGTGTGCTGGCCCAGTCGGCAAAATCCGTAATAGAGGCTTGCTTGTATCTGTAGGGCGTGCTACTGCAGCCGGCTTTGTGGTGAAGGCCGAGAACGCACTCGGGGCGCGCCAGGTCAATCCTAAATCTTGCCCTGTACGGCCGACGAGACCAAAGTCGAGTGCAAACTTGACATACATGGGGTTCTCGTTACTTAGCCCCAGAAACGGAGTTGCCAACGCGACAAAAGAGATAGGTTTTATTTCGGTAAAGAATTTGGGAGAGTGTGCATGAATGTATGCGATAGCATAAGTTTGCACCAGACCACCGAGGGAATGTCCAACAAAAGAGATGGAAGTAATCTTATACGGCGGCACATCATCATCGCTATCATGGTCAGCCAAAGAAGAGAGCTGAGCAAACGGCGTCAAATGTGGATGATGGTGCGTAGGTCGTTTACTCAGCTTATTAGGGCCAGAAGGAGGCGGAGGGGAGGTGCTGGGGTGTACAAGGTGAAGGACGTAACGGGCAAGACGGCGGCCGAGATATTTTATGCCCCGTTCAGTGCGGCAGACATTATCATGAAATCCTCTGACAATCACTTGCTCTCGATCCTCCTCATCCCCCTCCTCTTCAGCCTCGCTATCTGTTAGTATCCTACCACTTTCCTCACGTTCCTTTCGTCGCCTTTCCCGCCAAGCAATGTCACCTTTTCGCGCTTCCTCGTCGATAGCCTCTTTCATGAACAACATGTCTGCGCCGGTGTTACTGTGGAGACCGTGCGTAAGAATAACAAGATGCACCTTCTTTGTCTTTTTTTTCTTCCTTATTCGCCGCCTTTCGTTGGCCTCATCCTGTTCTTCCGGGTCCAAGTATTCACCGTTCTGCATCCTCCAATTTTCTTCCCTATTCCATCTTGGGAAAGGCGGAGTGTTCCACAGAGCTTGCGTATCCTGAGTTTTGACCTTTAGAGCTCGACTGTAGATATCGCCATTAGACCGGTCACTATCTATCGACCCTGTAGTTAGGGGCCGAGGCCCGGAGGGGGGATTGTAGTTTAGGCTCTTCTCATCTCGACCTAAAATAACCTCAAACCCAACTTGCGCAGTAGCAGAAAAAATTGTCTGGCTGATGACCTCCACGATCCACGTTACGCTTTTTCGTTGTAGCCTTGTATCTACATCGATAAGTCTGGGACGGTTATCTGGAGAGTGTTGGAGACCGTGTTCATGGGCTCTGCGTGCATACACGGGGGAATCTGGTACCGTCTCGTCATCCTGGCGAACAGGGTTGGGGGCATCTTCAATAAGGTCTGAGGGGATTGAAAGTGTTGCATAAAAGGAAGACCCAGCTTTAAGCTGTGGTTCGAACCTAAGGGTTTCGGATAGGGTTAGTGTTCCTCTTCGATGAACAAGATATGGGCCTCGCACAGAGGGAAAGAATGAGTCAAAACACTCACACAGGAATGCCACCTTCACTAACTAACACCGGATCCCGGTCGTCTTCTTGTGATAGCTCCTCCTTCCGACCCTCAGTGCCTGGAGTAGTAGAATTCCAAGGCTCAAACTCCTGACGCCGAACCGAAACGTAGAGTGTATAAGGACCGTGCAAGTACGCGGCACGTAAGGGTAATGACGCGGTGTTCTTTATCCGGAGATGCAGTGCTGAGGGCGGAGGCAGAACACGGTCAAGAGATGGTGTATAGGTGATTGTATATCGATAGATTTCGCCTATTTTACAGACACCGGTGGTGTGCAAGAGCAGCATGACTTCAGTGCTGCCGTTGATGGGGATTTTCCAAAGTAGGGGGGGTATAGAATTATTCCATGCAGCCAAACTAAGAAGGCAGGGACCAAGCTACTATGGCTATCGGAGCAAGGCAGGGTGATGTTGATCCCAAGAGGATCTATAGCGGATGTATCTGTGAATAGATAGAACGAGATGAAAGGGACGGCTTGGTGTTGAGAAATATGTTAGCGTGGAGGAAGGGTCACACACGTTTATTTTCAGCCTCACAAAAACAGCCTTGGCAAGTAGGTACAATTGATTACGAGAGCCACACGCAGATTCAATATGAGACACAAAACCCCCTTTGAGTGGGGGGTAAAATGTAAAATGTGATATCATGTGTCAGAATCATGCCATCAGATTAGACAACAGTTATCAATCACATCTGGACAGGGTTCGTGCAGTAAAGTACCCGGTACATACATGTATATACGAGTAATACCAAAATAAAATAAATATTTGAAGTAGTGCTCTAGATACGTATGGTTGGGGACACCTAGAGACAGAGGGGTGCGACATTGCTCCCAGCTGAAGACCACCTTCCTAATCTAGTAATTACTTGGCACGACTTCGCTCAAAAATGCCAAGATAGCGCATTTATGCCAAGATATCGGTCATGAACCAATGGTGAATTCCCAATTGGGTAATTATTGGCCTGGAAAGGTAGTTATGGGCGACATTCGGTCACCCTCTCACCAAAAACCCAACTTTTAGAAATTCAATAGCTCAACAACCACAACACATAAAATTAATCAGGCTCTGTTACAGTGTTATTCACCTCTTACTCTATCACCCTACAGAACTGTCTTAATTTTAATGTGTTGTGGTGGTTAGCCATTAAGTCTCAAAGTTCGGCAACTTTGACACTCCGGTTCAAGGTGTCCCCAACCATATACCTACAGGAGAGTAATGTACCTACATGTACCGACCAAGAACATACATGTAAGTGAAAATCGTTTTGCAAGTAGAAGGAATTAATAACCGGCCAATCTGATAAAGCACTGATCCACAGCTCACATATCCTACTTGTACGTATTGGGTTAGTCTGGAGACCTAAAAAAAAGCAAAAGTGGTCCATTACCGCTCCCACTCCATGTCTCATGATGATGATGGTTGTGCATAGTGGGGGAAAATAAAAAATAAGTTTTGCTCTCTCTAACACGTCCCAATATCGTCCGGATGAAACCTCTACGCGGCTCTATTACCTATCGCTGTTTATGTAGTCCATCGAGTAAATTAACCCCAGAGTACTCTACATACCCGTGAGTACAGGAGTATGAGGTACCAAGAACCAATCCTCCTCCTCTACTACATACATGTATCTAGCCATTCACTCCCCTCCACCCCTCTTCTCGCACACACACACACCTCACACACACACTCGCATACGCCCCCCCCCCCCGCCCCACCATTACCTGCAAAGTGTCAAGAGATCAATAATCTTGCCCATCCCGATCTTGGAATCGTGCCTGGATATTAGGTACATACTACTTACATGTACCTACACCGCTGCAGCCTGCAGTATCCTCCTTGACATTCCTCCTAGTGTTGGTAAAGAGCCTATTGCAAGTGCCGAGTGTCACCTGCTGCTCTTCTCTCGTCACTCCTTCTGGAAAGGAAAGGTCTCACCAGGTGCCTTGTGTAAAAAAAAATTTATCACGGCATTGGTTGGACCAACGAAAGGATTCTGTCTCGCCTTCCTTAACAGGTCACTCTTCTACACCGTCCGGACATCCGCCCCATCAAGATAGAGCTGCATGTCTTTAAAATCTCAAAATCGGCCTGCATCACTTTCGGAGGTTACTGAGGATGTTGAACTCCAATCTTTATCCCAAACTACATGTAGCCCCTACCCGCTTGAGCCGCTACACCAAAAAACAACTCAAGCCGGATCTGCAGTAAATGCACCCCCTGCCCCTGCAATTCCAGTCACCAACTTTGGTCCCCCCACAAATAAAGGTCATTCTAATGCTTCCTCTGCCCCATCTCCGGTCCAGCCTGAGTCCTCCCAATCTGGAGGTTTGCACACCCCACTTATAGATGGCTCTGAGTCTGCCCACCCTTCATCCGTTTTACACCCTGCGTCGTCGCCGTCCTCGTTTCTAAACATCTCAGGCCTCTTAACTACCCTCATGAAGCCGGCGCATTTTCCTCTGTTGCGCTCGTCCCCGGCAGCTGGCACCGGGAGCTATGGAGCTTTGCCTATCACTGGCGGCGGCGGTGAGAGCAGCTATGCTGGAAGCTCACTTTCGACTTCAACGACCTCAGCGGAGCACGATGGAAGGGATAGCGATGAAAACGAGGTAACTGGCGGTGAACTGTTGGGAGAGTCTGGGATAAAGAGACGAGGTAAAAGAAAGGAAAATGAAAATCACACGGCCTCAGCACACGACCCAGACTCGGAAGGCAATAGTTTTGTTGCGGGATTCCATGGTGTTGACGGAGCAGAAGACGGCGGAGCGACTGTTGAGAGCGACGGGGAAGGTGAGGAGGACGAAAACGATCCTATGGATAACTCGCCGTAAGTTTGAGCGTTTATCTTATACCTCCGCATGATCTTACTAGCTGCACATTACTGCGGGCGAGTGCTGATGTAATACAGATACCCAGAAGTACGCGCTTCTGTACCTGCCACTGATGATTTGTCACTGTCTATTAACACACCACGCATGTGGACTCTCTCGATCTTATTTTCGCTTATTGGCTCGGCTACAAACTTATTCTTCTCTCTACGATACCCATCGATCTCAATCACACCTGTTATCGCGCTTCTCCTTGCGCACCCGTTGGGGAAGTTATGGGACCAATTATTTCCTGAGCCTGACGGTTCAACCTGGGACGAGGAGAAAGGAAAGTTGGGAAAACTAAGGTTATGGCTAGGTCAAGGGCGATGGAATCGGAAGGAACATTGCTGTGTATACATATCTAGCAATGTCTCGTTCGGATTTGCATTTGCTACAGATGTAAGTCATCTAAGGACCAATTGGCCTGGATTGCATGTTAACTCCCTACAGGTCATAGTCGAGCAGACTAAATTCTACAAACAGGATCTGGGGATCTGGTATCAGATTCTTCTCACTCTGTCGACTCAAATCCTCGGATATACATTTGCAGGGCTCACGCGGCAGTGGTTGGTCTATCCCGGCGGCATGATCTGGCCAGGAACGCTTATGTCAACTGCAATGTTCACAACACTACACGGGGAGGAAAATAAGCCAGCAAACGGGTGGAAGATTTCTCGGTGGAAGTTTTTTGTCAGTCTCCCGCATCAGCTGTTCATCCGATTCTGCGTGATCAACAACTAATCTATCTTACTACAGATTGTGGTGTTTATTGGCGCATTTACCTGGTATTTTGTGCCAGGGCTGTTGATGCCGGCACTTAGTTATTTCAATGTGGTCACCTGGTTTGCACCGAAGAGTGTGGTTGTTGCTAACCTGGTACTGTTTCCTCCTGGTTCGCTTGAGTGATGGACACTGATTTGAGAGAAATCAGTTTGGTGTGGCAACGGGCCTGGGAATGTTTCCCTTGACCTTTGATTGGGCGCAAATCTCGTATATTGGATCACCCTTAATGACGCCTTTTTGGGCTGCTGCGAATGTCATCGCTGGCCTGGTTATAGTAATATGGATTATCGCGCCAGTACTATGTTTGTCACCTATAATTGAAGCCGCCTTCATCTTTGCTGACCAATCACAGATTACACGAACGTTTTATATTCGGGATTCATGCCAATTCTTTCCAGTGTGGTTTTCGACAACACCGGTAATGCTTATGATGTGACAAGGGTTTTAACAGCGGACTACAAGTTTGATGAAGTGGCTTACAAACAGTACAGCCGATTGTTTATGCCAATCACGTGATTGCCCCAGCCTGTTTCAAAGATAAGGTTATCAGATTATCTGACATTCATGACAATAGATATGTCTTATCTTACGGTCTTCAGTTCGCTGCATTGACAGCGCTGGTTACACATACATTCTGCTGGCATGGGAAGGATATTTGGAAACAATGGGGACGTGTAAGGCGTGAGTATAATGCAACAAGGAGTGCAAGATCTGCATCGAATACTACTGGAACATATGCACCTATCCCAGAAACCAGGAGTCGTACTAGTGTGAGACGCAGGAGAAGCAGTTTAAGTGAGCAAGAGTGGGATGAACAGATGGACCGCGAAGATGTACACATGCGCCTTATGCGGCGATACGAGGAAGCTCCTACCAGCTGGTATTTGGCCACTTTTGTTGTCATGACGGCAGTCGGGATGTTCGTTGTTGAATACTACCCTATATACTTGCCCTGGTACGGGCTACTATTGGCGTTGGCCGTATGCACGGTATTTTTTATTCCGATAGGGATCGTCATGGCGATCACGAATCAGCAGAGCAGCTTGTTTTTGGTCTGCCAATTGATTTGCGGCACGGTATTTCCGGGTTTACCAGTTGCGAACATGGTCTTCGTCACGTACGGTTACGTAAGCGCATCCTTCACCTATTCAAATGGTAGTAACTAACAAGTTGCAGATAACCTCTACTCAAGGCTTAAAGTTTGCCTCTGACCTAAAACTCGGGCACTACATGAAAATCCCGCCTCGCCTTCTATTCAACGTTCAGATGGTTGCAACCCTAGTATCCTCATTAACACAAATTGGTGTCTTGAATTGGATGTTCCGTAATATCACAGGCATCTGCACCCCCGAAGCTATGCATGGTTTCACATGTCCTATTGCCCGTGTTCATTTCAACGGTAGTATTCTCTGGGGCGTCGTAGGGCCACAGAGATTTTTCGGTACCAAGGAACTCTATAGACCACTTGTGTGGGCTTTCGCCATTGGAGCTGTGGCACCGCCGGTGTTGTGGGCAATTTGGAAATGGACTGGGGGCAGGAAGGGGAGTTGGGCCTGGTTGCGCAAAGTCAGCTTGCCAGTAGCCTTCGGAAGCCTAAGTTGGATCCCGCCCGCCGTACGTTACCCAGAAAAACTACGCACCAAAATTTGCTAACACAGAACATAGACTGGTCTAAATTTTTCTGCCTGGGCAATCGTTTGCTTCATATTTAACCATTACCTACGTCGACGGGCTGTTGCTTGGTGGGGCAAATATACTATGACACTGTCCGCCGCCCTTGACGCTAGTCTTGCATTTGGCCTTGTGGTTATATTCTTTGGTTTCGTTTATCCAGGCTGGATGGATGATTTCACATGGTGGGGGACAGAAATCTACAAAGGTGGATGTGACTGGCAGGCGTGTTCATGGCTGGATCCAAAGAGCGAGAAAGGAGGAAAGTTTGGGCCGAAGATCTGGTAATAATATTTGTGGACTGGAGTAGTGGGGTTTTTATGGTATTTCTTTATTAGCGCTATTGCCCCTCATTAACACCCGGGAAACTTTGGGATCCGAGTATCAGAAGTTATCGCAAACAGGAGTTCAAGTCTAGCAAATATGATTTCTTTTGTCAGTTTTGTTGGTGGGGGGTTTCGGGATTTCTTTAGTTATATTCTCCGAGTATATTAGGCCTTTTTTCTTTTTCTAGTTCATATCTCTTCATATTCCTCCCCAGCACATCGGATAAGGGTGACACTCCTTGGAGCCTTATATATAGTTAATGATAGCTCATCTAATAACCAACATCTAAAATCTCACCTTTTAAATTAGATAGTTTTTACGAGTGATGGCTTATGTCTCGGGTCTTTTGTACCCGTTTGCTTACTAACGCGCCAACAACGGAGTTTTATGGGAAGAGATTGAAAAGTTGCCAATTAACTACACTGCTGTTTGGGGGGCCTAAACTTCGTTTTCAAAGGCCTCTGTTTCCTATCTAACAGATTCATTGCGTAACCGAGTTTCATAATCCTCCTCAACCCACCGCCATCTAGTAGCAGCACTGCGTTGATACTATATAGTTACCATTGCTATCATTATCCCATATTCTTGCGCTTCTCATATCTTGTGGGAGGAGATGATTATAGTCTAAGCAAACATGTAGTTGCCACAAAGAAAGAACGGAGGACAAGTAAGAATCGGGGCTGCGGATGTCAATAGTAAACATTCTTCTTCACATATTACAGCATCCCCACAAAGAACATGGCGGTGCGTATGGTGCGAGAACCCAAGTCCCAATTCCAACCCTCCCACACCATATCATTTCACAGCATGCCACAACAGAACGGGTCCCAAGAGCGATGCTAAGACGGTACATACAAGGATCTTTTCTTGTATCTTGACAGGCTAGAATAGAAAAATTGTGCCTGGAGGTTGACAACCATAAGTAGTCATACTTACCCGTAAACAGGAAAATGACAGCATAAGCCACACCACCATATTCTATCCATTTACCCTGAATGTAGGTACTACTACAAATACTACCGTGAATGGATCTGTTCAAGATGATCCGCTGTGACAGAGACAGCCTGCCAGTAATTGGTATGGATGATTAGACCCTGCATGACACTGACAGTGTTTGTGGGTGCCGGGTAATGATGTCATGTCACAAATTTAAATAACGCATGGCGATTGTTTCGAGTGCAAGATGCACATTGACACTAGCCGCTCCAAAGGGGCAACACCGTCTACCGCGCGTGTCACGGATACCGGATATTTCCCTACAGATCTCAAAAGATCATACCCTAAGTAGAAGTGGTTATGCATAAACTGACGTGACGCTCATCGATCCCCTGCCAAGGTGTTGATCGCCAAGCTAGTTAGTGCACAGCTTCTCACTCGCTTCACGGGATCGTGACATCATCATGACAGGCCGATCTTGGAATTCCCAAAACCTGACTTTTTGGATATCAAAGGGTCCTTGACCACAGGGCTTAAAAGGTTAATAAAAGGGCCCTTCTCCGCCCCTGCGGTGATATTCATACAATACCTTGTTAAACACACATCAAAAGATTACTGCAATAATTATCATATCACCACTTTACGAACAAAAACATTCAAAAATGTCGGGATATAACACCAATTACACCAACAACAACAACAACAGCAACATGGCTCCAGGAAATGCGGGGTACACAGACACAGCTGCCCCAGGGTCGACCACCAACACTGGCTCCTCTACCACTATGCATGGTGCCGGCGGTGGCACCAACGCTGGAGCAACTACTGGACGCAAATTGGAAGGAATCATGAGCGGAATTCACGGAGCCGGAGGTAATTTATACTTTTCAAAGTTAATAATTTCATTTCCAATTACTAATACTTCTCTGCAGAACAAATCCGTGGTCAGTTTAACATGGCCGTCGACACCGCCATGCGAGATCGTGAAGGTCAGGCCAGAAACCAAGGCGTCATTGAACGGGGCCGCGAAGAGATGGCAACTGGCCGTATCATCGAGAACCCCGAGAAGAACAGATATCCACACGGAACTTACAATTCCGGAAACGTTGGTACCGGCTTGAACTCTGGAAGTACTACTGCGACTGGTCCTGGAACCATGAACACGGCGCCAGGCTACAGGAGGAGCAGCTTGACGGAGGGTTCATACGGTGCGCCGGGCCCGACTAATGCCCATAAGCACCCTGGTCCAGGACACACTGGTGGCGGACCGGCCGTCGGTGGTGGACACTATGTTGCTGACGAGACTAGGAGAGGGTCTACGGGGTATTATTAGTCGTGGTATCGAGGGGGATTGTAAGATAAATCGGGCAGGGCCTTCTGGTGTTTTTTTCTCTTTTTACGATGTCTCCTTTTTCTTTTCTACATGGGAGTGACTGTACGAACGCAAACTTCCTACTATAAATAAGGTTACAATTATGATTATTGGGAATTTGAATAGACAACGGTCGAAAAAAATCTAAAGTTATCGTATAGAGTAGCCCCTGGTCATGAAACAAAGAGGACATCATTCGTAGTCTACAACAATGATTACACGTGTAAATATTATAAGCGGTTGAACTTGCGTATACAATTTAGTGGATAAGTTCCTTCTACCTTTGTTTCCCAAGATATGATAATGTGATGGGAACAGTACTCTATACGTACTTATTAAAGTACTACTGCATGTAGTGACAGGTCCCTTACACTACACTTCAAATACCCCACTTATACCAGCTTCTCCTGAGCCACCACCATACACCCTGTCTCTCCTTAGCCCTCCCAATCCCGGAGAACCTGTTCTCCTCCGCCGCCCACCTACCCGCTGACCCTTCACCAATCCCAGCCCTCAAATTCCTCAACTCGATCCACTCCTCGACCGCGGTAATACCGGCGGCCCTCTCAGCTCTCTTACGTGCCTCGATGGTATTTGTCTGCATGCGCCAGGCAGTGTAGGCACCGAGGGCGATGCAAAGAACGAATTCGAAGAGGAGGATGCATTTAAGGGCGATGCAGGTTCTCGTTTGGACGAAGTCGATGGCCGCGATGGGGCCCTGGGGGCACATGTCACGCATGGTGTGATATCCGATGGTATTTAGAGTTTGTGTTTGATTGTGATAACGTTTCTGGCAGTTTTTACGAATTTTCAGAAGGAAATCACTGCATATAAGTATCTACATTCTCCAAATAGAATTGTCAAAAAAAAAAACATCCGAAATTGAAGCCATAGTATGGGTGCCGAGGCGTTTTCTCCCCATTTTTCAAGAACACACTAGACTCGGCTATATTTATTCCAATTCAAGCCCATAAATACATGTAACATCAACCTTCAACTGATCCCGATTCGCGGGCCTCCCTAACCAGGTTATCTTCAACTAATAATCTAAGCTGAGGCCTTGAGATGTTCATTTAGGTAGCTGATAACCTGTTTATACCTATAGTAAGAACTACGTCAGCGCCCTCACTAGCTCTCTTAGAATCACAGAAACATGCTTACCCCCTCTCATATTCCTTGACATTTTCAGGGTCACTGAAATTAGCTCTGGCAGCCATCCAACCGTGATTCATAGTATGATACGTCTCTACAAAAGCCGCGTTTCTCACAGCCTCAATTTTGGAGTTTTTAAGGGCCTCTGCACTCCCAGAGATGGCATCTACCGGTTCATCCTTAGAGGCAAGAATCATATGTGGGATTGTTACAGCCTTTGCATTCTCCGCATCAACCTGGCCTGGATGAACCTGGATTGTCACTTTGAAAGGTGTGCCTTCTCCAGACATGAGTACTGCAACCTGTAGGGTATCAGTTCAATATCTAGTTGACTATATTTTATACAGTGAAGCATATACACACCTTCCCTCCCCAGCAGAACCCGACGGCCCCGGTGCCCTCAATAGATTTATATCTCTCCTTTAGCGCGGGAAGAAACTTTTCGGTGTTCTTTTTGCCCTTTCCAAAGTCGGCCCAATTGTCGATAAAAGCCTTAACAGTAGCCATCTTCTCGGGGGTGTCTGGAGGGTAGAGGGTAAGGTCGAGGACGTTGCCCATAAAGTAGTCTGGCATCACAACCTTTGTCACTGTTAATTTGGGCTAATAGGTATTGGCTGATGAAGAGAAACGCCTACAAGGTAGTCTCCGGAGGCTGCAATAATATCTGCGCCTTGCTGGGTCTGGCTGCGATAGCTGAAGATGTCATATATTGCCAGAACGGCAGCTTTGGCGTTCTCATTGCCGGTTACGTCTGAATTTGATTTTATGTTAAATATTGGACTTATGGGTATGCTAGGATTAGGTGCGACGCACATGTTCTAAGGCCGCCAATCTCGGTGAAAGTTCCTTTAGGGGTGTAATTGGAGGTGATAACTGGGGGGACTGTGCAGCATTCTTTGGAGTGGTTCGACATTGTGTTGAGGAGGTTATCTGACTGACAACTAAAGACTGAAGCTGAGGATGAAGAGTGAGTGTGAAGAGAGAAGGGAGCACTTGAGTTCTGAATTGATCTGGTCGAGATATGGCGGTAATTGAACTCGACTTTATACTCCGGTAGCCCCCTCAAGTAGTCCATCTAATCAGGTGACCAGGTAGCAAGTTCAAGCTTGAGGCGCGCAGAAGGAGATATCAATAGGCAGGGATCCCTTAACTCCGCAACCTTTGCACAAGCTCCATAGCCTCTAAACTCCATAACCTTCTAAAACTAATACCATATACTGCTAAAGACAACTGTAGCAAACTCGGCTCGAACGGCAACTCAATGATTCAATGAGTTGTAAAATAGAAGGAATATCTAGACAGGGAATTAGCCCGATTGCTACTGTAATCATTTTTGGACTCACATATATATATAGGAACAACGTTATTATACAAAACAACCTTCATAGATAGATATTCATGGCAATATCAACAGTGGCACGCCGCGGGGGTGTAATGTGCCTTTGTCAAAAGAGGATACCTAACAGGAATGTATCTCAACCCGATACTCTACCTACCGCAAAAACTCGACAATAACGAACGGGGCTGGACTGAGACCGCAGGGTGAATACTGCTTTCTTATTTGTCTAAGAGGGTTGATCATCAATCAAAACCGCCAAAAGAGTAGATCTGCATGATTCTAACCAGTGAGAGTACAGTATTCCAGCCCAGCCCCGTTCGTTATTGTCGAGTTTTTGCAGTATTTGAACCCGCTCTATCCGGTCGACATACCTCGCGGCGTCACGATCGATCGTATCAATTCCCACCCCCGCCAAGACAATAGCCGTATCAAAGGTTAAAAAACCTATTATATTATGGGCACCGTGATCCTGTCAGGTCAAATATTCTCTAGCACCATCATAATCCCTCCCTATGATCATCAGAAGAATACGCACTTGCAGCCCCCTGGATGTGCCAAGACATTAAATAGTAGTCACGCATACGGTTGTCTCAACGTCAACTTAAGATCAGATAGCTACATGTAAGTATATTGTTACTACATGTATATACATGTAGTATGGAAGTATACCATTCGATTTGATTCTGTTCGCCGACGTCTTTGCATTCAAGATGATTTTTCGCCCTTGTTCGCCCGTATAGATATCGCATCCCATAATAAGTGGCGAGGTTGATTTCTTGGTATTTACAACATAAGCTAGGGTTTCTTTTCGAGAACCACGCCGCCAGGGCACAGCCACTTCGAAATGTGACTCGCACGCAAGATACGAGAGGCATATTTTAGTATTTACATAAGTAGTAGAATTTTAATGAAACTAGTTATAAAGGAAACGGAGAGAATAGGCGTATACGTACCAACACGCAATTGCCGTACCCCTTAGCATGTCAATTGCTGACCATTTTGCGTGGGACTTTAAAAAAGAAATGATCAGATCCAAGTAGGGAGGTGCGCCACTGTCTCACATTGACCTCACCCCGGACCACTAGTAAGACTATGATACAAATCAAAGCAACGGTCTGCGCAAAGATATACTTTACAAAGAGAGCAAAAACAACGGGTTTGAGTACTACGCTTCCCTTTTCTCTTCAATGATCTTGATGATGCCGATGGTACAGATGTCTGTAACTGTCCATTACCAATTGATTTTCCAGATTCTGACTGTTTCCGTTCCCATAAACAATATGAACAGTACCCAAGTTTGCCTTCGCTACGCTTTGGCTTTACTTTTTCATGCTTTCCGGGTTTTAAACGATCTCGAGGTAACGTTTTGCTTGTATAATGAGAATTTCTCTTGAAAACTTGACCCAGTCCTTCCGTAATGAGCTCTTGTGAAAGTATTTCACGGAATTGTCGATGTGTCATCATATCCTTTATCAAAAGACCATCTTTAATACCAATAGTCCTATACAAAAGATATGCATTGACAATTGCTGTATCTAATAGCCAGAAAAACAAAGGGAGCCAGTTTCTAGACACTCGAAGTTGTGTAGGCCAGTAGCTCCGTCTTTGATCGGCAATGTCCACTCCACTCATAAAAAGATTGTACATGTTGACAATTACTGGGATTAATAGGCGTCGTGTCGTACTATTCCCGAAAATTGGACGCACTATTTTAGCGTTCGTGCTTGACAGGCAGGTCGTCGTCTGGTTTTCCATACATAATTGGAGGCTCCTTTGATTTCATGAATAGTACTAAGGAAAAGTACATAATTATTATCCATCCAAAGAACACATAGTACTTCTTTGACAATCTCTGCTTCCATGGTGTTCCAAACTGGACGTGAACTCGATATTGTTGACATTTTTTTCCGAGCAAGGACTATTGGAAATAGTTTTGTTTTAGGCCTAGTCGTACCACATGCTCCAATACCCATTGAATGAAGGAGAGCAAAGAGCGGAATGTTCGTAAAGTAGTTATCCATGTAGAGATCGAAGCGATATTGCTTGTACGGAAGTTGCATTGCAAGATGTACTACATCCGAATCTTTCTCATTCCCACCACCCAAACAATTCCTTGCGCTGAAAGTTGCAGGAGGTTCCGGATCATTCACCCTATCATCACCTAAAAGCATGCTCTTGCATTCTGAGTTTTCCTCTTCCTCTTCCCTTCTTGAACTCTTTCATAATCTGAGGTATCGCTGGACTCTGACATTGGCACAGTGGAATAAAGACTAGATGCAGGCGATTGCATGTATCGTATTAAATTGATTAACGCAATCCACCTTCAGGCAAACCCGGCCCTTTGCCTCCAAACTTGAGCCTCTACCTTGCAAACGCGCCCCTGTACCTTTGATGCCAGCACAGGCCAACCAACAACTTGGCGCGTGGGGTGAACCCCACGAAAAAGGGTCAGCATTTTCGTGACATCCTAAGGGATAATACTAAACGGGGAGTTTTAAGGAATCGGTCTAGAGGCCCGAGCTTTTGGGGTATGGATGTGTTTCAATTCAAGGTAACTTGCTCAAATCCCGGACAAATGATGGACATATATACTCGCGCGTTAATTAAGTCCTGAGAAATATTGTGAGCCCGTTGCTACCAAGAATTCTCAGGACTTAGTTAATGCGTGAGTACTATGCACCACAAACTGAAAAATGCCGAGCTATGCCCCATTTTTGCTGAAAAGTAACTCAATAAACAAAAGAAACAGAATGCATTTCTAAAGCTCTACAGAATGGATTTGCGCCTTCTGGCCCATGACTCGCTGCTTCGCCTCCTCATCCCCTTTAGCTGCCTCCCACATGTCCACTAATCTGGTATTTCGTGCCATTTGTACAACCACAAACCACTTGATATCAGCCCATTGATGCTTTGCGGATTTTTTCAAATCCATCATTGCCATTTGCTTCTCTATCTCGCGCCCTTTTGCCACAGAATTCGTAAAATTTGTCGTTTGTTCTTTATGCGACGATACCAGTTGGGCGGCGGCCTGTTCTTGGTGTTTGATAAGGGAATTTAGCTGTTCAGCCTGAGCCCCATTAAATTTTTCCATCAACGTTTTCTGTCTCGCTTCTTTGTTCGGGCGTCCCTTCAAAAATTCCTGTAGATCAAACCAGTAGTCATCTTCCTCCGAAGCTTGCTTGCTAATAAGAGCTTCGCGTTCTTGTGCAAAACCAGTGTTCTGATTTTCCTCCTCCCTCTTTTGGCTTTTCAACAATGTTGCCATATCACTAATGAACCTCTTCTCACTCTCGTTCTCACGATTTTTAAACTCAATCTCCTGTTCTTCCTTCTGCTTCATGTGTCTGTTTCGCATAATTGCCCATTGCTTCTGATGAAGTATCAACAGTGCCTTCTCCGCAGTTCCATGCTCTGCGGACACCCTCTTCAGCCACTTCTCCTGTAAATCTCTTCTCTTTCTAGCATCATCTTCTGCACGCCGTTCCCGCATTTCCTGATCCCGTCGCTCCATTGCCTCGATCGCCTGTATTGACCTTTGTAGCTCTGCCTGCTCGCGTTCTCGTGCAGCGCGGTTGAGAGCAATTTGTGCTTCACGGGCTGCGCGGCGCCGGATTGCCTCCTCGCCAGTACAAGCGCAGGTTTTCCAAACCAGGCCGCAAATATAGCAGAACTGCGCACCGCATTTACTGCCCCCCACTCCGTCAGTAGGACTACTCATCTCTATCTATTCTATCCATGTGGTCCTTACCAAGTAATATGATTACATCCATGCGACCTCTCAACCATCGTTCTGCACTGAAAACACCTTATCCACCCTTGTCTTTCCCCCTCTTCTAGCGTCAATTGGAGTTCGAAGTCCTCGGGGCAATCTGCTTGTGCGGGATGGGCTACCCCTCTACATGTACCACACACACTATTTTTGCATGTACCACACATAACTCGACCAGTGCCGCTCGGTGGAATCCATGCTGAGCATGTGGGATATGGACAGTAGACCCGGTCGGCAACCGGAATGGCATATTCCTTAGCCTTTTCATGGTAAGCTTGGCGGTCTTTCTTATTTAGTAACTTCTCGATCGTTTTGCGTGGTATATCTTGAATGCAGCAGCGCGGAGGCCAGAGGGACTCATCCTGCATTGCAGTTCTGGGGAGATCAGTATATATAAGTAATGAGATGTAGGGCACAATACCTTATAAGGGTCTCGAGGCATATAAAGCAGTATCTGTGTTGGCATGCTAGTTTTACCAGCTTTTTATTCTTGTGGTCGTCGAGGCAAGATGAACATTCACTGATATTTCGTCACTATCTCTCCGAAAAGAAGAAGAGTAAAGGACGGGAGTTAAGGATAACTTACCTTTCCCCATTTCCTAGGCTCTTCTTCCAAAACCTCTTGACTTGCTCTACCCTTGGCGAAACTGGCATCGAAGCAACAGTACAATCGTTTGCCGGTAACGGGGCGAAATATGGCGCATAAATAAGTGACGCTCCTCCAGAAAGATCATATATCGGCATTTTCCTTCTGCTCTTTGACCCCTTTGAACTAGTGGAGGATATAGAACCTTTTATGGAACGTAAATCCGCCGTGGATTTTGGACTTATGGGGCTTTCAAGTGTTGCCGTAGTTCCCCGGGCTGAGCCTACGGATATCCTCAGAGGGTTTCTCCGAGGCAATGGGATTTCGTCGACTGGTGTGATGGCATCCAAAACTACTTCAGGAGCATCCGCTGGGTTATTTCGTGAACTCCCATCCTCTTCTGCCGTTACCAACCCAGGAGTTTCTCCTTCATTCTCATCAGGCTCGTTCTTTATACTTTCAAGCACACTTTCCAGAGCCTCCGCCCAGTCTTCAAATATTACCCCTCTGAGACGAGAGCTATCTTCAGCAGACCAGATAAGCTCAGGAGGGGGGGAATATTGTCTCCACCATTTTTCTGGGGTGAGATCTTCAGGTGATAGAAGCGACAGGTCAAGGCCGGGAACATTTTCGAGGTCAAGATAGGCATCACTATACACGACTGATGGTTCTGGATCCCTTTGTTCTTGGTGGCTTATCGCGGTGATGCCGATCCCTTCGATTCCTTTGCCTTTATCTAGATTTCCGGGGGCTAGGGCGCCCGGTGCAATTAAGGTTGTAGTGGTAGCCATCTCAAACTCTTTGCCCTTTCGGTGATAAAAATAGAGAAAGAAAAAGGACACTGTGCAAATTAGAGTTGCAAAAGTGATAAAGGTCATTGTGGAATTCGGGTGGTAGCTATCAGGTTTATGAGCAAGTTTGAAAATGACGCGCGAGTGTAGTACTGACGCATACTCGTGCTTTGCCATTATCAGTTTTTATTTCCTGGCTATCATAAGTCCAATGGTGATTAGGGTGGGCAGGTCCTGGGATGGAAAAAGCCATTGGTTGTTTTTTCTTGTTCGATGAGCCATGCACGGTGGTTTCTGCCTTGGCTGTAAGGAAAGA
Organism: Morchella sp. 2016-57; assembly: GCA_024713875.1. Classification (NCBI taxonomy): domain Eukaryota; kingdom Fungi; phylum Ascomycota; class Pezizomycetes; order Pezizales; family Morchellaceae; genus Morchella; species Morchella sp. 2016-57. The sequence goes on from JAMGZE010000019.1 coordinate 108,225, forward strand.
TAAACTGAAGAATATACCTACATGTAGTTACACAAGACCAGGGTAACGCCATTATGGTCGTTGCATTTGTAGCACAATGCCTTCAAGGTTAGTCCAAACCATTTACCGTAAGAAGTAGCGAGCTTTGGCCGATTCTAGTAGATAAACTAGAAGATATATTAATAGAAGGACCACTTGGACGACAGAGAAGTCTTGAATTTCCAATCCAGCTCAGAGCAGAGGCAAAGTTCTGGTTTGGTTTTTGGTCAGCAGATGTAATCCACGTGGGTTGAAGTGAAGGGCTGGATGGTAAGTAAGGCAGATATGGGTATTGAACGCCAGTGAAATTTTGGCTGCAGTGACCTGAGTTCTTGTGTTTCCACTCGGTCTAGCTGTACCCAGAGAGGTTACACACACCGGCTACACGAGGAATTTCTGAAGCTCATCTAAGGGTGTGAGGTACTACATGATTGCAACAGGCCATATACCCCATACCCGTAGCACATACATGTATACATGTATACATGTATGTAACTTAAACATAAAAGTACAAAAAGAAATTGTTTCTTTTCTTAAAAACTCGCTCATGATTAAAATGCGAGGATCAATACATGTAGTCACGCAAGAATACATGTAGCCACTTTGGAAAGCTGCTATTTTAAGCTCTCTTGGCAACAGCGTGACAGGCATGACACTACACGTGTAGCTCTACGACCAGTATCAGCCTGTCGATCGTTTACACTGCCTTGCATACATATTAAGCTACCCCACATCGCCCATCACAGCTTTCATCCACGTACTTTACATAGCCACAAAACCCCTTCTTGAGTACGCCTCAAACAAACAATAATGTCCTTCTTCAAAAACATAATGTCGGACCTCCGCGAAGCTAAAGCTGCGGCCGTATCTCATAACATGGCATCCTACGAGCCACCTTCCACGAGTGGCACGAGTGCAGCCGTTGAGAGCCGTACAGAGGGTTCACCTACACAAAAATGTGATAAACCAGCCTTAGAGTTAGAGGGTTACATCCCTCCTCCACCACCTCCCAAGAACCTACCACACGGATGGACGGCAAGATATGATGAGAAGGAGGGTGGGTTCTTGTATTCTAGGGGGGTAGATGCCAGCTCCGAGCAGCGAGACTTTCGTGAGTGTATATATTAGATCCGTTTAGTAACCTAGTAAAGTGACTAATCTATCTCTATACTAGCTACCGAGAGGAACACTGAGGGATCTACTGCTACAGTTAATATGGAGCAGGTTACAGCGAAGCCCACCTGAATCTTATCTCTTGATTTTCTTGATTTTTAAGTAAGAAGATTGAAGGGCTGGACCTACATAGCTAGTTCATTTGAATATATCCTAATCTCTTCCCACGGATATATACATGTAGTGACCCGAAAACACCAATACTACCCATGTGCGTCCCATAGGTCGTGACTTCACCCTGGGACTGATACTTGGCGAAGAGTGTGCAAGGTTCCACATGTTCATTGGGTATGCACAATCGCTCCACCAATGTGCTGTAGGTAGCACTTAGATCGCTTCCAAGTGCAAGGGAAGGAAGCCTAAAAAGTAACATGTACTTCGGTAGAGTATATGATAGTGCGCCAAAATTGACGCCTTGTCTGCCTATCTTGCTATACAGCCCTCATCGATTCTGCCTGGCGGAGATAATAGCAAAACATAATAAAACGGGAATGGGACCAAATGTAGGGATATTCGACGAACTTTCGGTGAACATATTCCTGCTCATACAAGCTTAGGCTGCATGTTAATGGCATAATTCATAGCTGATCACTCGGCTTCTCACTATGCCTATATTGTGCTAGTTTCAAACTCTCGGAAATTATAGACCCGAATTCCAATCGTTCAATACACCCCCACAGTGCATGTACCTACAACTAAATATGCATTTTCTGTTTTATTATCCACAAGCACAGCCCACTGATGTCGTGCTTTATCCCCACTTATAACCAATTCTGAGTTGCTCCAATAATTCCGTCCCTGTATGCATACATACTCGCCGTATCGCTTCATAACCTCTGATTTGTGTCTATGATTATCAGTAGCAACAGAAATAACCCTCTCTCACATTTCTATAAACAAGGCTACAAAGCAACGGGAGAGCCGAGCGCGCTCGTGTGGGGTATATCACCGCGGAGACAGAGTAATAAAAACTTCTTTCCCTCAGTCATCGGCTCGAATGACAACTCTACGCTCCTTTGGCTTATCTTAGGGCGGACATAAGTACTGTACGACCAGATATTTGAGATAGTTTTCCCCGGCCCAAGGTAATCTGGTGGTCATCCTCAGGTGTGAAAGCTAGATAGCCAATACAGAAAACATGTGATCAACCCATCCACAATCTAGTGTACGTACCAAGTCCTAGAGCCCAACAATGAAGAAGCTTTATATTCTTAAGGAACTCCCGACACCCCTCCCTTGCGTTCTGAACCACCCTATGATTTTCATTTTTGATAACACTATGGCTAGTACTATTTTACGTAATTGCTTAAATTACTTTCTCGGCCCATGGTAGCAAGTGTTTTGAGTCTTTTTTACTCTAGTCCCTTAATTAGAGGCCAAAGGTACATAAATATTTTACACAAAAACAGTGAGGTTGGATGTATGTACATGGTCTGGTCACTAGGTGTACTATTAGCAAGCATATTGTCGCGATTTCCTAACGTTTCCGGTCTGGATTAGTACTGGGTCTGTATCGCCTGGCAGGCCGAAACATGCTCAGAATCTGGTGCACTGCATATTAATACAAACCCGGCTCTTGACTTTCTATATAAGGCAATGATATAATTAAGACTATAACAGAAATTCCCTTAAACGGTGTTTTTTTGGCACAAAGTTGCCAAGGCTGTAGTGCACTAGATTCGATCTGAGTATGTCTCGGCCTGCTAGGCGATACCGTTGTTATGCCTTATATGCAGACCTACATAGTCCAGTCCGAAAACATTAGAAAACTATAAATACATATATAAATACATATATCATAATACCCGTAAAGGGTCGTCCCTGTTGAGTATTAAATTGGGCCTTTATCTACAGGCAAAATTTGAGCCGTAGCAAATCATAGAGATGTTCGTTACCGATATAGAACTTTGATGTAGTACACAGAGCCCCACCCCCCTTTAGAATTATTAAAAACCCATAAGAGTAATAAAAGCCGCTAGCTGCATGATGGTTCTGCTACTATATAGTGAACCCTATATTGTGACCACCTTACGTAATTTGGACCTCCCTTGAATATGTTCGAGCCTGCCTAAAACTCACCAGGGAGTACTGGTAATCATATTATCAGCACTTATTCCACATTATGCTAGATATCTACTAAAGGTTTAGCAGTGTATATCATTACATGCTCATATCATGTCTTCATTGATTCTATTACAGCTAGATGTACTGATCTTCAGCTAGTATTGACCTTGCAACTTGCAAAATAAAGCATTGTAGTCGAACATATATACATGCATAGTTTCATTCCCATCATATTGTGATCTTGATATCACTTACAAGAAAGGATACCGCCGTGGGCCCACCCCAAATAGGCTCATAGGGAGCACTATTTGAATAAACAGCAATGGCAATGACAATAGTACTAATATTTAAGCCAGTTCTCTTAGTAAACCCCGATGAGAGTAACCTTAGCTGCAGCGCTCTCCCCTAGACTTTCGTGGAAACAACCGCACAGAGCGAGATAATAATTAATATGTCTAACCAGCCATAGTCACACTGCTGCTTTTGTGGTAGGCGGTTGGGGTGCGGTTGGAGGTTTTTTTTTTTTTTGTTTACTTCATACTACGCATCTAGCCCTTAGGCTATGGCGGTCAATCTAAGCTTCACTTGGAGGGTTCGATCCTAAGGACCTAATGGAATACCCCAACCGAGAACTAAATCCCGCCATTTTCACTTAGCCACACTCCTTCGCATTTTTCTCTGCATGTCCCATTTGGGCGCCGGGTACCTGGAAAACTCCTCCCCATGGAGGCAGAAACCATCCCACATGCCAAGCCAGGAAAGGAAACCACGATTAATATCCCCTGAGTGCGGTTGGAGGTTAGAAGATATATGTATTACTCGATGTCTTCCCTCTTCTCGTAATATGTTGGACCTTAGATTATGTTAGTGCTGATAGGCATCGTTTCAACGGCAAGGGGGTTAGGTTAATCACTTTTTTTTTTTTTTTTTAGTAAAACCAGAGCATGTACTACATAGCAGTTTTACACTTAAATAGGAGGTGTAGTAACAACAAGGTACCCTAGCACCCGTCTAAGTACATTATTGACCTTACCAGGTTATCAATATCGGAGCTCCTCTTAGAATATGCTTGCATGAGCAGTCCTTGTTGAAGAATGTTTTCCGAGTGATTAATGATGATCATTTCTTTTTGTTATAGTCACCAACCGAGAAAGTTGACCTTGCTGCTACTCAATTATAAGAGCGGACGATACCTCATTCGCGAATGGGCTATATACAGTTCACTTGATATTGCACTGCAAACGAGTTAAAACCGTAAGATAAGAGAAATTCCATTAACCCTCCTCTGCAACACCAACCAGAAAGTTTGCTATGATTATGATTAAAACAGAAGACAGAAAGAAGAACCTCTCAACCTGTGAGACTACTTCTGCCATGGGTATATGTTTCGCTAATTAAAGACACCTTACAATCCTCCTCAGTTTTAGGTACCCTACTCCAGACAATCAAACCCAATAAAGACAAATTGAGAATTGTTGACCATTAGAGACTCGGGACGACTAGTTCCTCTCGGGCTCCGAAACAGCTGCAGAAGCAGTCGGGACAGCTGCATCAGGAGTGGAAGCGGGGACGCCGGGAGTAGCAGTAGCGGCAGGGACGGGAGCAGGGGTATGGGTGACTTCGGCCCCGGCACTAGGTGACTCGGTGACTACAGGGGTAGCAACAGTGGATGTAGGGGAATCAGCCGTGACTTCTGCAACTGGAGTTGGTGTAGGACTAGCGGTATCAGCCAAGCTCAAGTCCTCAAGAGCCTTGGTAGCGGCAACAGTGTCCGGGGCCGCGGTAACTGCAGTAACAGCAGTAGTTGTCTCTTCGGGAACGGCAGCAGGAGTTGGCGCAGCTTCGGTAGCATCCTCTCTATCGGTGTTGTTTTTAGCGGCGTCATCTTTAGCAACGTCATCTTTAGCAACATCATCTTTAGCATCATCCTTAGCATCAGCTTTAGCAACATCATCTTTAGCAACATCATCTTTAGCAACACCATCTCTGGCAGTGTCGTCATTGGCGCCGTCACCCCCAGTAAGGCTCTCTTTAGATGCACCCTCATCCTTTTTCAGGGGTTCGCCGGTACCACCATAAACCGTAGGGATAGTGGTTGATCCCATGCTCTTAGAGAGCTCTCCACCGTAAGAAAGCATGATGAGTTTCTTAAATGTTTCCTTTGCAACAAGGGCTCTCATGGTGGTATACATCCAACTCATGAGGAGCGGAACATTAACAAAAAACTTCCTATCAAGAAGCTCTGGGTAGAACTGCTGGAAGATCTCAATGGTTTTCTTTGAAGCGGTTTTGACCTCGGCCGGACTGCGAAAGAAAGAAACACGAAGGTAATCGTGAACCTGAATTGTCTTGTACGGGTCGATGGTTGCTTTCACGGGGTCATAGTCTGGGATAGGTTCCCTTGCGGAAGCGAGGTCAAGGAGTTCGAGGGAACGCTCCATGAGGTCAACTCTCCAGCGAAGAAATCTGGGAACGGAACTATTAGCAAGTGATCTTGTAGCAGTTGAAACTAGGAAATAGACACATACTCTTGGACGTCTCCGAAAGTTTTCGTAAAATCCTTAACGTTTCCATAGATGTTCCAAGTGACAACGACATTTTTCTCAACTTCCCCGTCCTTGACCTTTTCTGTAGTAATATAGCCCAAATCCTGATACTTGGCCTCATCCCAGTTACCAGCGACTTTACCATCTCCGTCAAAGAACTGCCTGCGCCACTCCAAGGTGTCCTTAAGCTGCTTAAGAGCCAATTCCTTGTCACCCTTGTTTGCCCTTAAGAACTTCTGCAAGATAATCTTTGTAAGAAAATCGTCCTTATTAGGCGAGAGAGTGATTCCCCAGATCTTGTGGGGGGGTTGTTCAGAGAAGATCGAGGCAAGCTCAGTATGAAGCACGCTAAGCGGGTGATCTTCAGCAAGAGCAGGCCAGGCGGGAGTTGCAGTAATAGTAGTAGTAGTAGTAGTCATATTTGGCTGTATACACTTCTGCAGTTAGCAGGCATAGTAATCAGGCAGAAGGTGAGTAATGCTGTCGAAGGGTGACTTACCGGGAGACTAACGTGATCAATTGATAAGTTCGTCAGGGGTTGAAGATGAGGAATGATTCCTCCGATGTTTGCAGAGATGATTGTATTTTTTTTTTTTGCCTTTGTGAAGCTGACGATGATAGGAGGCGGAGTTTGGTGGAAGGAAGGGGGGGAGGAAGCAAGGGACAGCATATAAAATTAAGCGAAGAGGCGCCAAAGCTCAGGCCATTTCACGTCACGCCACACAATTCCCCTAACCCTACAGACATTAGGTACTGGATAAATTACTGTGAAATAAAAAGTGACAAACATATAAGGGGGCCCTGAGTTCATGTTTTTAATGTTATTATCCAGTGGATTGACCCCAGATGCCACTGGCGATCTACTTGTACTTAATGTAATACATAATGTACTTTAAATTCGATCAGGTACCGATCCCCATGTACATATATGTACCTGCTTTTTCAGGCACCGATTTCTTACTCATCTGAGAATCGTTATCGATAACAGTTATTTGAGCCTCCTTCACCTACCCCTGAGAACAGTGGACTGAAATGTAAATTCGGGTTACACAATCCCACAACATTGACAAATTGTGTTGGAGATATATAGATGTCAAGAGAATTTATATAAATCCTAAGATCAAATTATTAAATAGCACAATAATCTAGCTCCGACATCAATTTGTTTCAAAAACCTATATAATTATATAACCATATGCATGTCCACCCCCCTCCTTTGCTGCAACCTGCCCCTTCCTTCAATCCTTTAACAGCTGCAACCTGCCCCTTCCTTCAATCCTTTAACAGCTGCTCTCCGCGACAGAAACATTCACCGCGACACACCCCTCCGCCCCCAGAGTATTCGCGCCGTCCCAGTACAATTGCCAAGTCCCCTGAGCCAAGCTCTCGTCGACCTTACAGGCCTTCCAGCTTCCACTAATTCCGTTCACCGCCAAAAAGCCACCTTCCTGAGTAATCCCAGTGGTGACAGCACCCGTAGGAACAGCTCCAGAGTGTGGGACTGTAAAACCGACAGGCTTAGAGTCGGCGGGATAGACATAAAGACGCTGGGAGCCGGTGGGAGAGGTGTGGAAGGATTGGAAGGATGCGCCGTCACCACCAGAAGTTACTATGAGGTGTTAGTTTCTTGGTGATACGGCTAGGCTGGCGAGGGGACTTACATAGAAGCTTCTCCGAGTAAGTAGAGTACTTAATATTGCCGATATATGCGGAGCCTTCATTGTTTGTTAATTGATCATTCCGGCAACTAGGTGACTTATGGGATTACTTACTGTTGGCATACATGAACTCGCTGTAAATGAGCCCATCCAATCCGGTAGTAGTGGAAGTAAGCGTAAACTTTGATGGAAGAGCGTCACGCTTCTCGATGGCAGCGCCTGAAGCCATGCTGGCAAGGGCTGCAGCAACAAAGGTGGTCATAGTGAACTTCATCTTGAATCGGTGGATTGGTGGAGTGTAGAGGTGAGCGAGTGTATTTATTTTATATGATGAGGATGAACTGATTGATGGCGATGAAGTAGAGATATGGCGGGAGGTTTGTGGGGATTATATACAGCCTGAAGACGCTCTAGAGAAGCCTCCGACTTGCATACATACATGGAGTTATTGGATATCGTCATCATCGAGCTCGTATCCCATCCTATCATGGGTTTGTCCGGATGCAGGTGGGTGCTCCAACATATCCAGGTCTTAAGGTACCGACCAATCAATTAACCAAGCTTCATGTAGCTAGTTATCCTATCAGCCAGGATAAAATAATCTTTTAAGTAACAAACTAGGACACGAGCCCTGAATCGGTGCACAACTAATCAATTCTATCGCATACAAGCTCGTGGTTGGGACGCTGGTGAGCATGATACATGCTTAGATTAGTCTATGTACATACTTCGTATTGTATCCAGTAAAGTAAAGCCTAGGTGGTTACCTACCTATTAAGGACCAAGGCCTAACATACAAGGGTGAAAACTCCGTCCGGCCTGTTGCCAAACGGGCCCTTTAGTTTCTACTGGCCTTCTTCAACATTGGGCCATTTGCGCAAGAGACTCCAGAGTCTTTCCCCAGTACCTAATTAATACCTATGCTCTCATTAGCACCCATCTGACGTAGGTGGAAGACAACCAAAACCTTCCAAATAAAGCAAGGGACCGTGCACCCTGCCCCCTGCCCCCCTGCATCCAGGCTTATAATTAGAAATGCCACCACGGATGTGGCCGGTGTTGATCAATTACAGGAAAGGCTCCAACTCTCGGGTTTCGGCTCTTTAATAAATCACTCTCTCCTTTCTACACCTTTAACATCTTGAGTGGCGGGTTGAGTTCAGCCTGAACCAAGCCAACTTAATAATACAGTACTTATTCTTACCCTTTACTCGCTAAGCGTGCTATAGTTTGTTTGTTTACCGAGCAGTGGCAATATTCTGCAGAGGGACAACAACCTGAGGCCGTTCACTAAACATTTGTCAGGAATTTATAGCCAGTTTCGGGTCGCACAAACGTGTTGTAAATACTGAAGAAATATCAGACTCAACTGATCATAAACTCTCAGCACTTAAGCTCACTCCGAGAGAGCCGCGTTTAAAATAAGAAGGAAAACTATCTTGATCACGCAGTTTACTTTGCGGGACCTTCCTGGCATTTATCGGGAATTACAGCCATAACCGGATCGACAGGTCAGCGCGCTCACATATACCCGCCATTATGACGTTATAACAAAAATAGATAGCAATCTCAAATTAAAAACTACATGTTTCAATTCGTATCAAAATTACCACTGACCTGCCCTACAATTGGTGTTTTGGTGGTATATATATATGGGTTTCCTCTGACTCCCAAGCTTGGTTTCATGAGAGAACTACGAAAGGAAAGAAACTCGGCGGTCTAGAGGTAATCCTGCGTGATTTTCCGGTTTTTTTTTTATAAGGCAACAAGGTGCAAGGAGATACCGATTAGTCTCAAAATATATATCACAATCGGGAGCACAGATCGAAGGATTCTTGAAGATGTCAGTCATTATGGAAAGTCTAAGTTAACTTGAGATCTTTGTTTAAACGTATCAATTAAGCTGATTTCCAGGAACAGTATACCGAACCGGTCATATCAGCATGCCTCGGTATAATGGTTGTGAAGAGTTCTTCCGGCATTTAGCTAGGTAGTCGGGTAGTATGGATAAGGGTTTCCGGGTGTGAAAGTTTGAAAAGAAGGTAGCTTAAGTAGGGCATTGGAAGTGAATGCCGTGCTTGACTGGATCACCGAGACCTTAACTAGATCAGGGCCACCTGGCCATGTCACAGGGTATCACTCGAAGTCACTATTGTCCTACTCCAACCGTATAAATGTACCAATGATACATGGGCTCCCTTAGCTGAGTACTTTGGGGCCTGTGTCTGGATACGTGTACTTAGCTTAAATGAGCCGTTATTCTAGCGGCGAGAACCTTATTTCAATCCCGTATTCCGCGCCCAAGCCTCACGAATAGCCATGAAGTAAACTTTAGCATGACAGTGTGGTGGAGAGGTTAACACGTCAGCCTGCTATGTAGTTGAGCTGATGCCTTCGGGTTCGCGAGTTCGAATCTCGTCACTGTCGTCCTTCTTTTTTCTATTCATTTTACTTGATGGCCACGGAGTAGGTGGGCGCCCGAGAACCCTTTAGACCTATCTACCCTGCTCTTGATGAATACAAGCTTAATTTATAAGATATATACAAATTCCTTTTGAAAGGTTTCTATCATGTAAGTATCTATCAGTAATCGCTAACTACTTCATAGAATGATTTGTCTTTGCACATAGCGCAGGGGAGATTCGCAAAATAGGAGGTTATAACATATCGAGTGATTTTGTATGAAGTACGTGGGATCAACCATCGAACAATAGGAATTACTTGGTCTCGTTCCCAGACCCAATCGGTATTTCTTTATGTGGTGTGCTCAATAGACTAATATACATAAATACTACATCTCCAACCACACCAAAATAGGGGATGAGCACGAGACTAGGAATTACTATGATGTATCGTATACTAAATGCAGTATATTTCTTGAGTGCTATAATGCCATTCATATGTGTTTTAACACACAAAAGCTATGGTGCGTATGTCAGAAACTTACCCCCTATTTATTCTTACCATAATACTTGCAATTGGCTTTGTTATCTTGGATTGAACAAATTTATGTTGTGGTGCTCTATGTGTTTTTGTCCCCCCTAGCTAGACAATTAGTCATATTCACTCTGTTCAGCTTTCTGCTACATACATAACACTACATCTGAGAGTTAAGTAGTTTAAAGGGCACCGAACCAGGCCTAAGGGCCAAAATAATATTAATCATCTATCCCCCATGGGAAAAGCCTAACCTTCTACCAGGAGATTCGGGTATTAATATATATCGGCCCCCTAACCCGTTTACCCCCCTAGATTTACGTAAAAGTTCTCGGGCCATCCCGGTCTACGGACAGTATTCCAACTTGGGAATGATACGGAAGAACGTTATAGCATCTCGGACCCGGGTAGGGTAGATCGCGGACAACGGTAAACTGCCTTCCATAAACGGATATATGTCTCCGAGACCTGATCGGCTGTCAAACCGTTAGGGTTCTCCTTGGTTCTGGGGGGTGGTGGTGCTTAGATCTAGTGTTGAGGTCCTTACCTCTAGCTATGAGTGTCACGAGAGCTGAGCTTATTATGATCTAGCCAGGAGTATTTCTTAGCTTTCTACATTCATACCATATGTAATTCACGTTGTAGAAACTTTTAAGTGGGCCTGGTGAGGGAGAAACAGTTATACCTATATTTGTATTTCTCAGAAGAGATTCTCAGAAGAGAAAGGATTTACTCGCAATTAATGGACTCTCGCCACATGATCAATTGCAAGTTACAGGAAACTTTCTTCTAGGCCCCTTAGGAGTATTAAAGACCGATCTAGTCTCAAAGATAAAACCCCTTAGGAATACGAGCCATAGACACTCCAACGAGCCATTGCAAGCGACGTAAAATTATAAGTCAAAAACCAGCTCCAGAACATACGGTACGGTCCGATGACCGCGCTGAAAACCCCACCCCTTGCATGATGGCTCGTGTCAAGCATAAACAGCCACTCACGCAACAAAGTACCGACTAACCACGCCGCTAGGTACATGTACCTTCTGGAGGGGGTTCTCTTCTCATCGTGAGCTGATCCTTGAACTCAATCTTTTGACCCCAACGGGCGCGCGCGGGTTGGCTACTATTTTTGTCTCACGTATTCTCCCGCTCATTCGGGAGATCGTCTCAGTTCGATCTCGGCTGAATCTAGTTCCGAATAGTCTTGAGTGGCACGAATTAGACTCTACTTCCCAGCTGATTTAGATGGTTAGTACTTACAGGCCTTCATGTGCTGTTGCCGCGGCAGATTTTTCTAGAACCAAGAGAAGTTCTTGGATTAAAGACATGCATGGACTGGGGGGTCAGTTGTCTTGGCTAACGCAATATGCATACCAGCCCGGCCCGGGCGAGATCCAGCACTGGCTCGACTATCTAGGGTAGAGGTAGAGTAGGTTACCTAGACGTATGTAGTGTAGGTAGAGTTTAGACAGTGCGGATCCGGAGTTTCTCACCCCGAGCGAATCTTTCGGTATTCCAGCCGGCCCCCATATTGGAGGGGGGTGAAATGCTTGTTCTGTTGTATTTTCCGATTGGGGATTATGCTTGATTGGGGCCTATCCTCCCATCAACCAATCATACAAGTAGAAAAAGACTCTGGAGCCTTTTGCGCAAAGGGCCTAGTAGTAACAATATTGTCTACATGGTTGTGGAGAAGAAGGCTTAAAGCGACGTTAGTGATTAAAGGGGGGGGGGGGGTTATGGGTTTTCTCTTTTCAGCTGGAAGCTAGCTAGCTATAGGTTCTGGAGAGACAGAAGAATGTGGCTAAGCTGTTTCTTCCTGTATTGTACCTACATCCGACCAGCTGCCATATTATTTTTTTTTTTACATGAGCTTTGAACGAGCAAGTAAACGATTCGTTTATCCGTCTACATGTAGCTCTCCAGTGTATATGTAGCAGTTTTATTATTAGAACATGATATTATCAAGCGCTCCACTGAATTTATATTTATGAAGCTGAAGCTTATGTGTGTGTGTGTGTATATATTTATATCGCTAATTAAGTAGATCTATAGAATAATGGCTGGTCATCATGTCACTCGACCAAGTTTAAAATACGAGTTAGCTAATAAAAATTTGGATGCATATGGCCTGTTTGATTAGTATTCAAGTACTCTCGAGTACTGCCCCCCCCCCCCCTCGCCCAGTCCACTAAACGTCACTACACGGAAAGTAGCACGAACTTCCCGTATTGGGCTCAAGTTGTGTCTTGCCTGTATCCTAGATCATCATCATCATCATCAACACGTTCTGACACTGTAATTAATGAGGGACTGTGCATACGATGTGATATTATTATCATATCCAATATAGCTATCGATATTATATTAACTCTTGGAAAATATACAATTCTTTTATAAATGGTCCTTCCTTCCTCCCTTCTTGCCTCTTCACCATCAACGGCTTCTTCACCTTCGCTCTACATCAATCTTCAACAGCTTCACTCGCCTTATAATACAATCAAGAATACTTTCGTTCGATCCACGATACCAATAATCAAAATGCAGTACACTCTCATCAGCACTCTCCTCCTCGCCGCTACCGCTGCCGCGCAGACCACCTACCGCGTCGTCGCAGAGCCCTCCAGCAACCTCAACACCAACTTCTACCAGATCTCCTGGGTTAACCAGGCGAATTCATCTCTGTATGCTGGTGATATCAAGTTTAGCCAGGCCGCTGAGCCGTACATTGGTAAGTATCCACAGCTCGACCCCAGCCCGGGGTATGGTGCTAACGAATTTTCACAGCGAGCGTCTCTGATGATGGTTACGTGAGCTTCCTCACATATCACGCGGAGCGTTACCAGCAATTATATATCAACCCGGAAACCACTGGGCCCGTCAACGTTGATTTGTGGCAGGGTATCCCAAGGAATGCGACTCAGACGGGATTCACCATTAATGATGGCTATCTTGGGTGAGTCTTGATGGTACATTTCTGCGGTTGAGGGTAATTCTAACAGTGAATTAGACTCGCCGGTGATGGCAGCAAGTGGACTCTGTGCCCTACCGAGACTGGTGGAAGGACCTACCAGTTGTGGTACGTTGATGGCGACGCGGCACCCACTGATTGTGTGAGCACCAAGATCAAGATGCAGGCCTATGGTCTCTGCACCGCAGCTTAAACTGAAGCAGAAGCTTCTAACGTGTGGTGGACGGATGGACGAGAGAGCTTTTGTGGAGGATGGATTGGTGAGGCTTGGGCGAGGGGGTGGTTTGTCGAGGAGTAGATAATAAAGGAGATACATAAAGTCGGTGGTAATGAGTATTTGTTATATCTGTCATTATAATATTCTTTTGTATAGCTAGAACGGTTTGCAATAGATCTAGAGGACAGCATTAATGCTATACCATATAATTAATTATTCAACACCAGACTTGTCTTGGGTCGCGAGTGATAGGATGTGAATATTCGGAATGTTTTCCATATATATAAGCAATAAATAACCCCAAGAAAGTAATTTGGAACAAATAACCTACTTGTTAGCAATAGTTAATCAACAAAGTGGCAAGCAGGTGCGCATGCGGTGTTGGTGTTTCCTCTACTCTTTTGAGATACCTCATAGACGAGACAATTGCAACAATACACTAAATATACGTACTATACTGTGTAGTTATATTTAGTCCCCACCCGCAGCGTACTCGTATCATCATGTTAGTACCCACCAAGATCCTATCCAATAACGTAACTGCCAATATGAACGGCGGTCCCCCAGCTCAGCATTACACTCAAGGCCCACAAGTTTACGGTCACCGTGCAAGATCTTTACTAGTTGTCCATTTGAGGCATGGCATGAAGGAAGGGTAGTTGCATCTAGTTGCAATATGAGCACAACTTAACTGGTTTCATCCGTGGCCAACCTTGAAACGTTTCTAGTACTAGCTAGACTGGAATGATTCGTTGCCCTCAGCAGGTTTTTTCTACGCAATTGTCAAGACTCCGACCAGCTTCAAATTGACGATTAACTGCAGAGTTGGAGAATGTGAATGTGTGACATCAATATCACAGATCTTCTTATAAACCCAAGTATCACAGCAAGCACTAGTAAGATATTCGCGCCCCGGGTCCCCTCAGCCCCCGCCACAGGTAATTAATTATCATTAATTTTATTTGACTCGTTTTAGTGCAACTGTGCCTCTATTGCATTCCTGTGTATCATTTCTTCGTCTAGAAAACACAAGCACCTGCCGGTTAGAGTGAACCGCATCAGGGCCTCTCCCCCGTTCTTGTTCACCTATTTGCTACGATCATCGTCGCTATAGTTGTGATCAGAGATACGACAGTGCACTCATGTCAGTGTAACTATTAAACAGGAAGTGAGCGAAAATTCAAAACCCGGCGCCTTGTTTTGTACTCTAGCACTGATCTCGAAAATATCAGCGATCAGCCTAGATATGTATGGAGAATATTAAACCGCCATTCTTGATAATATTCGTGCATGATTTGGTTGTACACGTTCTCTAGTGATTCTAGGTTTGGTTCTTCAAATATCTACCGGCCTAGGCAATCATTACCCTTGAGACCGGCATAGGTTCATCCATTTGATCCAAATGTTTTAATAATTTAGGGCTTATATCAAAGAGTGTAGACCGACCGAAAGGGATATCTCGCCAAGTCTTTTGATAATTATACCTATTCTTTACCCAGAAAACATAATAGTTGATTTATGCTAATAGCTCATCCCGGTCTTCATTTTCGCAGTGGGAGTCTGAGAATTAACTTCATTTATTCATCGAGCTGTGTATCTTTTCAGTAATGAAACCTGTCGAAGTGACCGTTAACTGTACTAGTACGTATATTGATACATGTTACAAACTTTCAAGACCAGCCAGTGGCTCCCTGTTATCAGGTTGAATTTTGTTCGCGGTGCTGGCGCGATACAGTTGTATGTATCCTTAGAAAAATTTCAAGGCCAGTCAATGTTTGATGTTGTTTTGGGGGGCACAAGGGAATGGGCCTAAGTTGGGCAGGGCGGCGCTCACTGGTCATGGGGTCGGGTGGTTGAGGTCAGACAATGGAATACCTATCTCTATATAGGTAACATGTAGGTACTACGGGTGTAGTTGCAACCGCGGCCGCTGTCTACAGACTTACCCCACACCCGTAGTACTACCAGTAAGCGGTATATACAAATAATAAATGGGAAACAGACGACACTTCTTATATGGGCGGTATATCTCTTAGGAGCTCAGGGGAGGGTCGGGCCATCCCTTCGATTGTCAATTGCTAGCTGCCCCCTATAATAGAGGAATTAAACCTCCATCGAGAGAAAACGAGGTCTGTTAGTAAAGCCACACTGGATTTGCTTTTTCCTGGGGGAAGCATTTTTATTAGTAGACGAAGGGGTAACCAAGTCATTAATAGACTCTTTTAGCCATCAACGAACAAAAAATTATTTCTTCCCAAGACTTCCAAGACATGCAGGTAGGATGTGATATAACATTTTCAACTACAAGACTTGAAGGTACGCGCATATGGAGATATATTCAATCCTTATGCCTATGATTTCCTTCTCAGAGTACTTGTGAGCCCTTATGTGCACCAAGAGGCAAACACATGCAGCAAAGTCTTGGGAACTAATAATTTTTTGTTCGTTGCCTTTCATACCCGTGGCTAAAAGTCTCTAATGCTGTCAATTAAACAAAAAAAGAAAGAAAAACTTAATGTTGTCTTGAGGTCCAATATGAGTGATAGTCTGTGATCATGAACTAGACTGTAAGCTGGCCATGGCATAACAACTGGAAATCGGTTAACGGCAGTCCTCCAACCAACCAACACGCAACTATTGATCAAGACCTTATTACTATTAGTCAATCCAATCGTGCAAACTACATGTAGGTACAATGTACCCCCACGCAAGGTATGTACCTACACGTGTGTACCTATAGAGGAGGATAATGTCTATACTGTACCTACATATCTCACCGAGTGGCCCAGATGATATACGTATGTACTAGAGAATTTGAATCGGACAGGTTTAAAGTACCTCAATGTACCAGGGGTTCACCTAAAGTCTGAAGAATCTGATAAGATAGATACCCCTGTTTTACAGAAAAATCGGTACTCTACTGTATGTGCTCTTTCTTAATCAGGTTAGCCATTCTGACGGCGAGAAGTCATGTAGTCTTTTTGACAACGCTGTGCAGCAGCGGCGACGGCGGATAATTAACCTCCAAAGGCTGCATGTATGTACGTGAGGATAAGCTTTTTTCCATGCTTGGTTTTCGGCCTAAAAGAAGTACCCCCACCCTGACCCCCGACTTGTCTTGTTCCAAACCCACGAGGTCAATCCTACGTGCCGGGCCGTAGGTAGGCAAAGATCTTTCCACCTTCTAAACTAGTGAAGACTGCAGGGTCCATTAATACCTGAAATTCTATATTGGTATCAATTCTACTTCTATAGCTATGTAGTTATCGCTCCCTAGGTATGCTTTAAACTTTAGAAACCAAATGACCGACCATTATGCAATGTAAAAGACTAAGAAAGTAAAACCCGAATGAGAATGAAGAGACCTAAGAGTGTGAAGCTAAATTACACAGAGTAATCATATCCACCCTTCGGAACAATTTTCCAGAACTCTTCAATGATTTCTTTCTGGCCGCTTGGCGCGGCACGAACGGCCATATACCTACGACCATCAACTGCTGGAGTCCATCCACCAGGGTTGGTGTCAACCACGAGACCGCCGGCTTCGGTGAGAATAAGCCAGCCAGCAGCGACATCCCACGCCCAGCATCCACCCTCCTGCCTCACATCAGCTAACGAAAAAAAAGCAAAAAAAGAGTGTGTCCGTCATGGAAATAGTGGAGTCATAAAGAAAAAGAAACGTACCCAATACAAGTCAATGTTTCCAGCAGCAACAGCACAGAAGTTCAAGGCAGCAGATCCCATGCTCCTGAGAGAGTGCACCATTTTGCCACCTTCTTCAGGACCAGCAGCAAGTTTGGCGAAGGTTTCGTATTTGATTTTCCAATTATGACCCTGGCGATCGCTGCCCCATTCAATGGCTACAAGTGCCTTTGAAAGTCCCTCAAGTGGTGATGGGTATGCTTTACGCGGAAGACGGATTTTATGGGGGGTAGGGGAAGCACCATTTGTGGCACCATTAGAGCGAACAGGCATGCTAAGGTATGAGCCCTGGTTCTTGATAGCGGTGTACCTGTGATGTGGCATTAGAAAAAAGTGTAGGGAAAAACCCAGAAGATTTTTTTTGCTGGAATCTTACATGTGGGTGGTATACGGATTGTAAACAACACCGACGACTGGCATCTTGTAAACGCAAAGAGCTAGAGAAATGCACACATTTGGGAATGTGTGAACCTGCAGAACACCACATGATTAGCACGAACAAAAAGTCTCTTGAAATTAAATAGGTTCTTCGCTAAATGAGTGCTTACAAAGTTGACCGTCCCATCAATGGGATCACAGATAAAAGTGGGTTTATCTGTGAGCTTCTTTCCAGGGACATAGCTTTCCTCCCCAAGAAAGCTAAGCGTTGTCAGCAAGCTTCACTCGTAAATTTTTGAATGGAAACATACTCGTAAGTAGGATATCTCTCCTTGAGCTTTCCAAGGACAAACTTTTCAACGGCTTGGTCAGTTTCTGTAACCAAATCGGCAGCTAAAATTCTAGTGTGAGCAGCCGTGAAAGGTCAATTGAGCAAGCCGAGATAAAGAACTTACAGTTCTTCTTGGTTAAAGTTGTGCTGACTAGAGGGTTGGCGTTGGTAATCATATCTCCAGCGAGGTGAGCAACCTCAATGAGAAAGTCGTGAACCTCTTGATGATTGATTTCGTCTGCCATTTTGCGAATTTTACGGGAGCCGGTAGGAAGGATCTGAAGATTGAGCTCTAAAGAGAAAGAAAGAAAGAAAGTAAGCTTCCGAACTGTGGATTGCTAACCAGAGAGATGCTCTTGAAAGAGTAGAGGTATTTGTGGCATATAAATACATGGCTCATGCCAAGAGCCAAAAAGGTTTTCCCCTTGCCAGGGTTTAAAATGAACTTAGTTATATACCAAGGGGGCTGCACAAGCAGGGCATTTTCTTTTTATAAGGAATGATGAACAACCAATGATGAAGCACAGAAGAGGAAAAGGAGACAGAAAATTGAAGGGAGTGTGAGCTACGGCAAAGGTGTCAGATCTGAGCTTACGTACCTTGACTTGATTGGTGGCGTTTAATTAAGGTGCGGCTCTGTAGAGGCTCTGCTATTGCGTTCTCAATTTAGAGATACTGTCTTATGGGGGGGGGCAACACAGGCTCTGATGACTCAGGTTTTTCGAAGACTTTGATGTCAACAACAACAGCCCCATGAAGCTCCAGGAGGAAGCTTTTGAATGATTTTCTGAAGGTGGGGTTTCTCTCATGTGTTTAGGGGGAGGGTGTGCTGTTAGCGGGGTCGTCAGCGGGGTCTGTTAGCCCAGGTATCTGCAGTACATGTGTAATAATTGCGATACAAGAACCTGGGATATTACATAGTTATTACTCCGAAACCCTACTTCTAGAGCTCTCCCTGATGACACTCCATGTCCGTCGGTTATCGATTTTGCGAGATGCAATCGGAGATTCACCAAGTTGCAATAAATATTTTACACCAACTACTAGCTACGGCGCCAGTAGATAGTAGGCAGACAACTCATGGCGTAGATCTTCTTGCAGTGGTGGAGCAGAGAACTGTATCTACATTTTTTTGTCTATATGTATGTAACTAAGCAATGCTTGACATTGACGTAACGTTGCGTACAATTGCATGCAGGAGCGAAAAATGAGACGGTAAACTCACAATTTCTGCTGGCATCTCGGTGAATCTAACTCCGTTACTTCACTTCCCCTCCCTTATGTCTCTGCACCTCCTTGCACTTGTCTCATCGATCCCGATAACCAACGTTTCCTATCTGAATACATAGCAACCTATCGTACCTGCCAACTAGGGGGAAGGATATAGAGAGAGAGAGGCGTTCAGATACGGAACATGTGCTGTCAGTTAACCGGGTTCTCTCGGGAAAATTCATCACCTACCCGGCATATTGCATTTTGATTTTACGTCAACATCAGCAAGTGGGAAAGTGAGATTGCGATGTGGGGATGATAAGGGAGATCCGGTAGATGAAATTAACGGATTGGACCTGACCCGGACCACGTTGTTGGTGGCTTCTAACCCTAGCCCAGTTGGTTGGTGGTATTTGTGCTTGTACTAGTAGGGGGGGGGGGAGTACATACATGTATGTACATGTAATGTAGTAACCAATAGAAATAACACCAGGGAGGATATGGGGCTAAATAATTGGTTATACTCTGTGACCGATAATTGAAGAAGACGGGGAAAATAAGAACCAGAGTGAGCAACGGGTATGCACTGAATAAAACCAACTGACTGGGTTGCTCTAGAAATTCCACCTTTTAAATTTTAGAGATACATGTATATACATACCGGCACCGCGGCATGAAAAGAGCTCGAGAGATGGGCGATGATGACCCATAGAGTGGGCGATAGATCTTTCATCACGATCATGGTCTTTTTTCTTCTTTTTTTTCTTTCTTTCTTCTTTTTCTTTCTTTCTTGTAGGCTTGAAGTAGGTAGCAATAGACCAAACTCAACACCATAATTACTTGTGGTGTAGTTGATTTATTCACTGTGTACTTGATACGTACTTACTATATATATATGAAAGGTACTTACTTGTATGTACTTGTGTAACTGCTGAATGTATAAGCAAGCTGAGCGCCGAGGCTTGCCCCACCAGACTCCCAAATGACGCCATTACCTCGGTCCGGTCACTGTGTGACCTTAGTAATTAAAGAATTGAAAGAAAAAAGGGAGCGCCGTCAATTCTCGACAGCCTCCAGCCAGCTCTAAGCCAGTCCAGTTTCATAGAAAGAAAGAAAAGAGACTACCTATTTTAGTAATCTCAAAACAATGAAAGCTATCACCATTGAAAAAGTTGAGGGGAAGCCTGGAAAGGTTTACTACCCGTATGTAACCCTCCCCCAATCCCCCCCCCCCCAAATATCGCACTAGCTATCCTATGATACTTGTATTGCTCCTTTCCCCCTCCAAGAAGGAGGGGAATTTGTGAGACCACTACTTACAACCTAATATACAGGCTCAAACTCATCGACCTTCCTACCCTGAATCCCAAACCCACAGAAGTCACGGTAAAGGTTCTTGCAGCCGCCCTAAACCACCGCGACCACTTCATCCGTCAACATCTCTATCCTGGCATCTCCTTCGATTCAATTCCTCTCCTTGCTGATGGCGCCGGAATAATCACTTCCATTGGTGGTTCCGTGCCCTCTTCCTGGCTTGGAAAACGTGTCGTCCTCGCACCAGGTCGGGGCTGGGACTCTGATCCGGCGGGCCCTGAAAGCGACACCTATGCCATTCTCGGCGGAACCAAACATGTGCCTACGGGTACCCTACAGGAGTACATCAACGTTCCCCTTTCTGAAGTGGAGGAAGCACCTCTCCACCTCGATGCTGTCGAATCGGCTGCACTCCCACTGTGCGGGCTTACCGCCTTCCGCGCGGTCTTCACGAAGGGTCAAGTTCAGGCCGGTCAGAACGTGCTCATCACGGGTATCGGCGGGGGTGTTGCGCTGATGGCTCTCGCATTCTGCTGCGCGAAGGGTGCAGTGGTATTTGTGACTAGCGGTTCGGAGGATAAGCTGGCCACCGCGAAGGAACTCGGAGCGAGCGCGGGGGTGAGTTATAAGGGCGCGGCGTGGGAAAGGGATCTCAAAGGCTTGTTACCCAGAAATAGGCCGTATTTTGACGTGGTTATCGACGGTGCAGGGGGAGATATTGTTGGTGGGTTTTCTTTCTTTCCTTTTGCCCAGAGGTGGTGAAGATAATGATAGGGTGGGGCTGCAGTGCAGTTCGGTGCACTTTTGGCTAATGCAGGTTATGCGAGTGGATAGCACGAACTGTACCATTGCTTAAACGCGGTGGCAAGATTGTTTCATACGGGATGACACTTGGTCCCCAAACGCCCTTTACGATGCCAGCTGTGCTAAAGAACATCGACATGCTCGGCTCGACGATGGGCTCCCGTAAGGAATTCGGAGATATGGTTGAATTTGTCCGCGATAAACAGCTTAGACCAGTCATCTCCAAAGTGGTAGATGGTATCTCAATCAACAGCCTTGAGCCTCTCTTTGAGGATATGAAGGAAGGGAGACAATTTGGGAAGCTGGTTGTGAGGATTGCGCCGGAGGACACGGCCAAGCTATAATGTCTTTTTCTTTTTGCACAAAAACCTTTGTATGCACGTGTTTGTGTATGGCTTTTCTTTTGTACTTTTTCATATATAGCACCGTGAAAGAATTGTCATTACACGGCATGGCGTTCATTTTATTATGCCGGCTGGACCCAGCTTTCGATGGTTCGATATTGACAACACCCGCTCGCTCGCTAGTAGGTACTTGGTATGGATCGTACAAATAAGAATACATAACAGAAACCAAAAACGAAAAAAAAGGAAAAAGGAAAAAGGAAAAAGGAAAAAAAAGGGAAAAAGTGAGGATATGTTTATTCGTCGCTGCTGCTGCTGCTGCTGCTCAACGGCTTTCGTGCGCAGTAGAAGTACCTATGATCTCGTTAGAAAATTCCACAATAATCCACAGCAGAAGAAATATAACTTACTGTTTGGCGTAAGGGTGGATCTTCTTGTTCTTCATCTCCTTCTTACTATCTCTTACTAGCTCATTGACATCGTCAACCGACATTCCAAGCACTCTTGTTAAGTAGGCCATTCCCAATGCCTCAAACCCGGTCTCTCCAGCTAACATGAAGAATGCGCCAATCTCTTTCAACTTCTGATCCGCGGGCCAGGTTCCAAGTGGCAGTTTTATCATCTTCACTTGGATATCTTCGAACCCGGACGCCTCAAGTATTGGTGCGATATGGGGTGCGATTCCGAACGGGCGACCTATGATACAGGATCACATAAGTATGCATGGAAGAAAGGAGAGAAACGAGAACATACCCGACTGATCAGCAGCTTTATTGACGAGATCGTAGTACTTGTACATGTTGAGGTTCTTGTGGTATGTGCCATCATCACTGTAGAGGTGGAAGTCATACTCAGTAACATCGATCCAACCACCAGGCTTGGTTGTTCTGAATGCCTCCTTCAAGAGGAAGTTCCAGTCCTTGATAGCACCGTTAAGATGCCGTATATGGACCAGGTCGAAGTGGTTTTTGGGCCATGTCCACTCCTGCTCGGCGTCATCGATCTGGAACTCGACGTTTGGTGGCACCCTATAAAAATGAGTTAGTTCCCCGCGCTCGCGTGATAGAATTATTTTGAGAGTTTTCGTCTTACCAGTTAGGCTGGATAGGGCTAAGATCTGTCCCAATGACTTTCGCAGAAGGGTACCTCTCGCCAACATCAATCGCCCATATACCAGTTCCAGTACCGATATCCAATATTAATTGTGGGTCCTCTTCGATAGGAGCGATATGTAGCTTCCCCTTTAACGTTAGAAGACATATATGGTGGAAAATATCTAGACGGTCTTGTTCGATCTGTTGTTGATATATTAGTGACTCAAGCAGTACAAGAGTAAGCAAGGACAGAGGGCACCTCATCGTTGGGGGCCAAGTATTTTCTATCATCCGAGTTCCATGTCAGCTATTTCCATCTTGATTTTGCATAAATGTTTGTTTGACCAAAACAGAAATCTGGGGTTTCGGTCCCCAGGGTTATCGCACATAACCAACCAAGTCCTGTGATTATGGGCGGCTTTCGAACGTAGTAGGCCGCCCTGAACACTGCTTTGCCCCCTAAAAAGGAAAAAAGAAACTCACCCATCCTTGTATGCGTGATATCTCCGACCATTCTCAAAACGATATCTGTGGATATGGTGTTAGGTCACCCTCTGCTCCCCGAAGAAGAGGGGCCCAAGACAAAGACATAAAAGTAGCTTACTCATAGATTGAAGATGCAAGTGACTCGGTAGAAATCTCACTATAATTATTTACCATATTTAATTGGTGTCATCTATTTGGTAAGTGATGGATGGCAACTCACGATTCAGCTACCGAGTCGAATGCCGAGTCATTGGCCTAAAAATGAGGGTTAGGACTGGTACAAGTCGATAGCAGTTCTAACAATACCAGTACTTACAGCTTCATCAACAGTGATATAACCGTCGTTGGTGTCAGTCATTTTTTTTTTTTGTGTGTGTGGATTAAGGAAGCCTGGATGTTCGGGTAGTCGTGAGAAAACCTATATGTTTATACGCCTGGGGTGGATTGGTTGACTGGCTGGTTAGTTGGTTGGTTTGCGGCTGGTGTGTGATTTATGACAGTTCAGGAGAGGTGTGATAGAAGCTTTATATCCTCTAGGCTGGCAACTTAATTTTACCACCACCAGAACTACAGCCAACACCTAACGGCTTACCCCGCGCCTATGCGTTCAGGGTAAGCGAAATATAGGAGGATCAAACCTATTGAGATCAGATCGAGTGGGGGTGTTAGATTGACGCGCCACGTGAGCAGCCGGATTCGTCTCAAAAATTAAAAGCTTCTGCTTAAACGCGGCCGGGTCTAAAGTAGAAGAGATACTTGCTAGAACTCCCTCTGTTAATTGTTTGTGGCCAATAGAGCAATACATTTACTTACCCGTAATGAAAGAAAGCACGTTTTAACCTCGGGACGTGTATGCATGGTTATATACGTGGGCAAATTTTCGTCGTTTTTGTGCGCACTTGCTAGGTACAAAAGTACATGTATGTAGCTACAATGTATGTACCTACATTCTACATACATGTATCGGCTTACTCTTATAATTACATGTAGTCTTAGACAGTGACCCCTCCAGACCGAACGATTTGGCCAATAACCTCTGAATCTAAACACATGTATGTATTTACTCAAGATTTGAAAAAAAAGACAGGGATTGGCCAAATGACTCTCATAAAACACTTTACATGTGCCATGCAAAGTTCATCGATCTAACTCATAATGGTTTGTCCTTTGTGTAAAAAAGAGTGGCGCATGTACATGTATCAACCCAACCGAGCCTCAGACACATTGTCCCAGGGTTCTCAATCTCTGAGCACACTATAGTAGAGTAGATCAAGACAAATGACCTAGTTGCTCAGTCGATATTTAGCCCGACGATAGTTCGATGTAAGACACAAGGAACCTCCAGCAGAATGGCTCAGAATCGTGGCAAATAATAATAATCCAAGACAAGAACGAGCGCGATTGATTATCCTCGAACGATACATCACAAATTATAAATCGTTAGTCTATGTGTGACTTTACATTTGATGTCCAATGTCTCTCTCTGAATTTACAAACATCCCGGCTCGTTCTGAAAAAGTTTCGATGCTAACTCAGGTTCGGAAATGCCATCTGTTTTTCCTACATTACATAGATAGATGCATAATTTTGAATCTGCCGATGCAAGTTTCTCGGGCAGATGAGTTTCCATTAAAGTAGAGTGGTATGCTGCTTCTCAGTCGGTATTAAGGATGTAGCGGTTGATTGATTGACTTGCATCGAATCGGAGACCCTGAAATCGGTAAAAGGCTACATATCCACTTTTTTTGTTCTACTGTATGAATATGGGTTCGTGGTAAGTATACTGCGGCACTAAACTTTGTGCCGTCTGTGTGCAGCAGTCGCTAGATGAGAACCTTTTGAAAGTTGATTGGTCGGGAGCGACAGGGACGCTTTAGTCAGTTAGTTGGCACTCTTCTCATTGATGGGGGAAAAAAATGGGGAAAAAAAAGGAAGGAGAAGAAGCCAGAGTTAGGGGATAGGGCCGAGTTAACTCCCACCACATAGTAAGGAGTAAAGAAAATTAACCAATGAAAGTTACCTGGTGGGTTGAAGTCGAGAGGTGTAGCTCGAAACTTGGGCCTACATGGTGGATACTACATGGAGTTTTCAATAACTTAACCCGCCTATATACTTTAACGCCCGATCGGATATTCCTATGGGCCTGATTTCAGCCTTAAAAAAGGCTTAGTGAAAAGTTAGTCTAATAAAGACCTTATTCAAGAATTTTCAGGAGTGATTTGAGGGATATATAAGGTCTTTATTAGACTAACTTTTGACTAAGGCTTATAGGAATATCCGATCGGGCGTTAAAGTAATTATGGCACAAATATTCATGTAGCAACTCGCGGTCACAGGATGGAACAAGAGACCTAACAGGTACATAATAGGTAGGTGATATGAGAGGTGATGGGAGAGAGTGGGTGGGGGGTGAGACCTTATAACTGTGTGTGTGTGTGTGTGTGTGTGCGTGGAAGAAACTGGGGTGGTCGATCGCGGTCGTGAGGTTTCAATTAGTATGTATTGGTATAGTTCTTATTCAAAAGTCCCGGGACAACGCAACCGCGAGTTGCTACGGGGGCTTGTCCCGGGATTTTTGACATGGAGGTATACATACCGCGACATCCTTGTCCCAAACATGATAAATGGCTAAGCTGGTATGTAAAAGGAAGTCTCAGTTTAAATTTACCGGTATTTCTCTCCCGGAGAATCGGCTGATGGTAAATACGGCTTGTTAAGATACCTGGCCGGTGGGAAAAAAGAAATCATGGTACTGGTTACGTTCTAGAGAAGGGGTTCTTTTCCCGGGCGGAAGAGACATCGCAACCACATCAAGCGAGCCTTGGCCTTTCCCCGCCTGTTCGTCGATCCAGCTACGCTATATATAGCGCCGTTACTGTCGTTCACGAGGACATAGTGATATGTAGATACTGTACTGGCCACCAGACAATCAAGCCCAGTTTATCTTTTCTTATTGGCCAAACAGTCCCTGCCCGTCAATGCGGCCGTCAATACTCAGTGAATATGAAGTCTTGAAGACTGGGAACATGCCTATATGTACAGTAGTTCTGTGGCCTTGGTTGAAATTGACAATATCAGGACGAACCTCCAATACGCATCCAGTCCTTTATCCAGCTGGGAACTGTGGGAGCTTCCCTATGTCGACATAACCCTAACCCTTATATATCAGACAGCATGAATGGACTGCAGCTACCCCATTAGTATACACCTCCAACTAACCATAGCCTCATTTTCTCCAATAAAAGTCACCAGAACTACTTAAGATATTGCTGCTAATCTTTTATCAATCCGAAGCCCACTCTATATCCGGCGAGCTATATGGCATAATTAACTATGTAGAGCGCAGTTGATGCTCTATCCGTTTGGCCAATTGGATGTCCTAGTTTATCGGCGATTTCTGTAGAAAGAAAAATATGTAAAGCCACAATAAATAGAGCCTGCATTACGAATTGCAGTAAACCCTGAAAAGGCAACCAGCTCCAGAGGTGAAAGAGGTGAGCTTGAAGTGGCTCACGGGCGATAAAACCACACATGTGCAGTCACCCCCATATATCTTGCTTTGATATTCGAGACCGTTCTCATAATTGCCATCTTTTTTTTATCACATGAGGTTTTTATGCTAAAGTCAAAATACTCTTAGTATTCTGACGTTAAGCAATTATATGTTAACCATCTTTCTTGTAGCTAGCTTGATGGCCAAATGGATTGGTTTATATATTGTCTCTTTCTATTTGTTTATGAATCTCTCTACAGCTCTACAGACTATCAAAATGAATCGGGAATTGAATCGTGCGAGTAAATGGAGCAAATGTGACATACAATAAGGCATCAAATAACTATGGGGAAACGAATCAGTAAATGAATCTTAAGTTCATTTTGTTACTTAAGTTTACACATTTCCCATCTAAATTCTTAAAAAAGAAAAATGTTGATCTTGATGAGAATTGAACTCTTACAATCTTGAATCTTTAGCCTAGATCTTATCACTTCCGCCAATACTTCAGATAATAACACTTAAGAGAAAGTAGTAAGAAAGGATTATTAATTGATAATGGATCAGTTAATGAATCAAGTAAGGGAATCAAGTAAATGGATCAAGTAAATGAATCAAAATTTTTATTACAATTAACATCCCCCGAAAACGAATCACCTGATTCATTTCCCAAAACCGCCTCAATGGGAAACGAATCACTTGATTCGTTTCCAGAGCTGGTAGTGTCTGGTCTATTCTCAGTTTATTGAAAAATAACCGCGGGGGAGATCCAAACAGAGCCTACCTTTTTGCGGTATACAGTCCTATTTCCCTACGAGGGTACCCCCTATAGGAATAATCGCCCTGTAAGGGTATGTGTTCACGGTCCCTGTAGGCTTTACTCACAAAAATCCTAGATATATATGGGTACGTAAGCGCCCTATAATTATAAGGGTACCAATCTTTAGTTCCGACGTTTATATAGAGAGATTCGACTTTACTATCCAGCAGTGCAGTTATTACTGGCACACAATAGCTTTAATACTGTAGGAGAGTTTCATAAGACAAAGAAAGTATGTAGCTATAGGTGAGAGTACTATCCCCCCCATAACCGGATTAGAATTCTATTTATACATGAAATATCACTCGACCTTAAGACGAAAGGAACTCGTTACTGGATTAAGTATCTACGGAGGTACTTACCTCCGATACGTGCAACCAACCCCGAGAGACACAGCGTCACCCAAATCACACACACACCTACACAAGAAATTCATCACCAAACCTTAGGCTATGAGACGGGCCAGAGAGGTAATACCAATTTGAATCACCAATAATCACTCGATTCTTAACACGCATCATGGGACCCTATTGATTGAAAACTTTACCCACGTAGCAATGCTGGTGGTGCAACAGAAACCCAAAGATCCGAAACGCACAGAATATGATCAATTAATCACCAACTTCGTGCTTCGTGCTTCCTGTCCTGAACTATTGAACACGATAGTTCAGGACAGGAAGCACGAATAGTGATAGGCACGAGACGAGACGAGACGAGACTTGGACAGTTCCTATCTTACCTTATTCTATCAATCTCGTTTCGAAAATCTCGAGACTTCTTAGCTATTTAGTTCATGAGTTAATACCAGGAAGTTGGAGATCTGGTGAAAAACCCTAACCCTGGTCTGGGAGCTGGTAATATCGAGTCTTGTTGCCCAGACAAAGTCCGTACCAATCACTACATGTACACAAAAATGAACGGAACGGATACTCAAGCCACATGTTCAGTCAAATGGTTACACAAGTATACTGGAGTATTACATTAATATACATGTACAATACATGTAGGTAAGACGGTTCATCTACATATATGTTACCACATATAGTGCGAAGTTGAAACTGGGGTTGATAGGGACTGGCAATCATGAATAAGTCTCACATCGGGTGTTTTTTCGGGAACCAATGCAAAGAGGTCCGTTACAATAGTATAGTAATATGCACTACACTAGGCACGACCGGCCCACGACACTATCCGTAACCATGGGCGTGTATTGTCGTATGCCCTTATAGCCGAAGACTCCCATGGCTAGTGGCGCCATACTCAATTTTCCTCCCTTGCAAGATGGGCTAGCTAGCTACTTACGCGGCCTCGTGATTAATGGGTTAGGGTTATTGACCCCATCGAGACGTAGCGACATGTAAATTTTTAGAGAGCTCGAGCGGTATGTCAATCAGATTAGGATCCTAGGACGTTACCCCAAAGCGCTTTAGACTCAACATAGGCATAGAGGTACTGAGCTCGGGGTATGGTGAAAGTCATAGGTAATTAAATTATACGACAACTCAGCTTATATTTGGTCCACGATAATCTTAAAGTTTTATATTTAAATCACTCACTGACCCACGCGTACGTACAGCCAATTGACCCATGGCCAATGATAAACTGATGAGGCTCTCTAGATATATCACTGGCAGGGAGGTAAAATGATAGCAGGAGAGCGACCTTACCCCCGATAGGGACCCGAGTAGGTGTGTACAACCAACCACGAGAACCTCAATCACCTATAGCTATGAATCCATACCCCTATGTAGTGGATCATATCCCCCCAGAACGTAGAGCACTGTTCGTCGTATAAAAATAACACACCGAAATGATTACCATCCATACAGGAGATCAGGCTGAGCCGGGTCTGTGCTTGCCAAGAACGGGTGATAATCAGGGGCATGATCTCCTCATGTGGGCGATCAAGTAAGACAGCTAGTGCCCCAATTTCACTTGTCTGCGAGATGGTTTCGCTACCATTTTGACAGCTAGCCAGCAGCGGATCGCTGTTAATCATTAATTGTATTGGCTAGTAGTAGATAATGTAAGTGAGAGATGCACTTCGACTTGAGTCTGATTTTGAGGACAAAAAATAAAATAAAATAAAATAAATTTATAAACAAAGAAGTAAAAAATGTTTGAAAGAGTGTGTCTTGTGTTAAACACGTCAAGAAATGAACGAAGGTATGAGGTATGAGAAAAGAAAGAACACCGAAACATCCCAGTCCTATCTATGTAAACGCAATTTTATATAAGATAATAATAATTAAGAACGCCTCCCGACCGAGTAGAAAATCATGCAGATAGCAACTTAAACTGAGTCGCTCTCAGAAGCACACTCTGGCCTCTTGACATACGCAATATCATCTAGTACAAAGGCTGCGGGATTGCCCTCCCTGGTACTTTTGTCAAAGCTCTGCCACACAGCGACGGAGACGTCGACCAGGTCACCGAAGTCGCCGATC
Organism: Morchella sp. 2016-57; assembly: GCA_024713875.1. Taxonomy (NCBI): domain Eukaryota; kingdom Fungi; phylum Ascomycota; class Pezizomycetes; order Pezizales; family Morchellaceae; genus Morchella; species Morchella sp. 2016-57. The sequence continues at coordinate 138,234 of JAMGZE010000019.1, forward strand.
GTCCCCATTTCAATCTTCTGCGGTGCAGCGGTAGCATTGAGAGCTCCGTTATGCGTATCGAAGTAGTAAACATCAATAGAGGTATCAGCCCTCGTTACCTCAATTTCCACAAGAAGTGTACTAGTCGTGTTTGCGGTAGTGGCCTCCTTAGCAGTGAATGCAAAGAACGAGATAGACGTCAGATCAAACGAGAACCCGCGGCCCACTGACCCGAAGGAGACGAGCCCATATGAGCGAGAGAGAATGGCATTGGGGGCACTTCCAATGCTGCGGAGCTCAGTGCTGTTGGCAGGGTACGAGATGTTGGAGAAGTATTGCCAGCCATCCGAACCGGCAAACTTGAAGTCCTGGTATTCAAGTGGGAGGCTGGAGACGCCATCGGTTTCAAGGTCATCAAACTGTACCGGGTTTGTTAGTAAGATATGTATTATATGGCTAGATGCGGATCGTTCAGAACTTACGTTCATTACACTGGCCTCGCCTGTGGGGCAAGGGGTACCACGGGTCATTGTTACGGTGGCAACTGAAGTAGATGTTGCCGTAGTCCTCACGGTGGTTGTGATAGTTATGGTTACATCAGCAGATGTTGGCACTCTATAATTTAGATCTCGTTAGTTTAATATCCAAATGATCGCAGGCAAGGAACCCTCGGTGATGACGATGGCAAGGGGTCTAATACTTACGGGGAAGGATCAGATGTATAAGCCAGGGCACCTCCAATCAACATGGCAGTCGAAGCTGCCAGGAGCTGTGTATAGTATGAGAAATGCATTTTTTTTAAAAAAAAAATAAACGAATGAAGAATTGAAGATAGTTGTAAGGAGTGTCAGACTTGGTTAGCGAGATAAGGATTTGATGGAAGCGAGGAATATGGGGAGGTGGGATGGGAGGATATCGTTCTTCTTATATTTCGGTACCATACTTATCCATAAACCAGCTGGTACCAAGGAGAGGTACAAAACAAGGTACCCGTACCACGTATTATTTCATGGGTTCACCCCTCACCCCCCCCCCCCCATGTATGTATGTAGTACCTATTCCAGACAGACCCGAAAATGCTTCTCGACCTTCCAAGCAAACAAGCTGATCGACTGACTTCCCGTCCCTATGCAGCCAGGAAATGCCGCGTTTCTGTACAAATACGAGACACGTTATTAACCCTCCGTTTACCTTGACCCATAACCTTGGCTTGGGTACACTGGATCTCCTCGTTCATACGCCTGGGGAGCTCTTTCTGAATACATTCTTGCTTTGACTCCACCACCACCACCACCACCACCACCTCCGCTAGGTAATAGAAAAATTGGGGAGATTAAGAAGGAAAAAAGTAAACCGTTTATTCTATTTTCAGACCATTCCCGTTGTTCCAATTCTAGATTGTGACCCAGTAAATTCATGAAATGACTCCAAGTGCTGAGAAATTATGATGCGCAGATAGAAACATTCATAATTCAATAATATGCATGTAGTTGGTACTTGAAATGGTGATAGGCGCCCCGAATATATGAATGTAGCTGCTCATCATCATCATCGTCATCATCATCGCCGGCCTTCTCGTCCTCAAGTACCGGCAGACTCGAATTTTTTTTCTTTTATTTTCTCCTACTGCAATCTTACTGGCGGTCGGGGAAAAAGAGAGGGAGGGGGGGGGGGGACGTGCACGTGCTGCAGTGTCTTACAAACCGAACTACCCGCATCCAAAGTTTTCTCGAAGGCGTGGACATCCCTTACTCGTTACGGACTTGTACCTGTACGTAAAAGTAGGTACGTACCTGAGCTGAGGCTGGAAAAGCAAACGTGTGCCTGCCAAGAACACATGTGCCGTTAGATGCATATTGCGTCAGATGAGGGGGGCTTGCTTCGATGGATTGTGCTTTTTTTTTTTTTTTTTGTACCTGCCTATCATGCACCTCTGTGCCTAAGTACATGTACTCTACTTTCTCCCTCTCTCCGAGTCTAGGTATGCAGCTCAGCCTTCACCCTTCAGTACATGTACCTACAGGCTACAACTTTGTACCTAAATGTACTTTATGTACATGTACACCTGTACATGTATGTTTTAGTTGCGATTACAATAAATAAATGTAGCAATGAGCTGAATAAAGGCTTAAAGGAGGGTGTTCCACGCGCTCTTCTTCTAGATATGGGAAAGATACAGCTAGGCATCTTGATACATGGATACTAATACATCATTACATGATGTACCTACATGTACACACCTTATCTACTACATGTACATACATATAACTTTAAGATAGAAACCCCCCATCAAAAAAAATTCTTTTTTGACTTCCGGTCCGTCCCCGGAAAGGGTAGAAACCCCTTGAGATGCTCTGGATGTTACTCATACGTGAGTATTGGTTGTCAAAAGTCTCGTTTTCTCAAAAACACACATGAAGTACATACATGTAGGTTGTACTGATCTAGGGCCGGGTATGCCTGCTCTTTGTTAAAATAACAATTCCGGTACTACATGTACATTTAGTTGTCTCGAACCAGACGTTGGGTTGGGTGGTCTTATACATTTAGTAGCCAGCACGTATCTGCTCTACTTTACACGCCACCTAAGCTCAACACCAGAATGAAACAAATTTGGCGCCAAGACTGGCTCAAAAAGTTCCAAAAATCAACTTATTGTTGAAGAATTTGTCTTAGTTTTGGGAGCTTTTCATCTTTCTTGATGTCACTATGAAGAGCTTTCTGTTTATTGTACGGGAGTGGGTGTGAATAAAGCTTTGAAACACTGGTGTTGAGTATAGATATCCCATTCGCAAATTGAAAGGAAGGCTCTTCCCTACCCAAGGGTGATACTAGATGTGTGATATAAGATTTATCTCATAGGCGGACGAACCAACAACTATTTAGGTTTCCCCTACCGTAGGCCGAACTGAACCTTGGTAAACCCTATGTAACATGTACAACTGTACCCACAGAAAATGTAGAGTACCATGTACTTTGTTGTTGCCCTTACAGCTCCCTGGATGATCTGCCAAAGAGCCTCATGCTCAGAAAACATGTACTCGTAATTTTCTAACGTTTCCGAACTGGACTGGGTCTGTATACTACTAAAATCTAGTTGCCAAGCACGATTTACGCCCATATATATGCAGACCCAGTCCAGTTCGGAAACGTTAGAAAATTACGAGTATGGTGCGAGGAGGCTTGGAGCGCGAAATTGTCAACCCTGTGCACACCAGTTCAGTGTAATATCTCATTGGCTCTGACGGGCATAGGGTCGAGTTCAAGGTAAGGCTCTTCAATGTTTGCTTCCCAGAGCCAATGAAAGAATTGGTTGAAGTTGTGTGTACAGGGTTGTCAAAGCCGCCCTCTACCCCCTCTCGCACCATATGTACACCATGTAAGGCGAACCCCTGTACTACTACTACAGCAAATATCCGGCATCCGCTACATCGAGGGCCACTATACGTGTTAATAAACGGGGTAAGTGGGAACAGTAAATAGATCCGAACCCTATACTAGGCCCTTTAATTGCGCAAAAGACTCCAGAGTCTTTTCCCGGTAACCTGATTGGTGCCTATCCCCATCAACCAATCACACAAGTAGAAAAAGACTATAGTACTACCATTGCCATAATCTCAAATAAAAAAGCCTTGGTTTAATTCCCCCCCCCCCCCCCCCCCCCCCTTTTTGTTTACATTTGAACCTCGTGACCACGAGCTAGTTACATGTAGTTAGGGAACAGTGGTAAACTTTAGGGAACAACGGTGACTGGAGGGAACTGAGCAGTGGACTATTGATATGATCCCTCCTTCACCATGAAGTTCGTACACAATGCCCACCCTCCTATCCGGTGCCTGCATGTATCCAGCTGTTAGCTACCCAGTGCCTATCCAGCTCCCATCGAATTTTTACGCCATACCCGCCCTGTGGCCGCTTAGCCCCAAATCACTCCTGACCCAGGTTGTTCCCAGTTGAATTATTCCCAGCTGAATTATTCCCGGTTGGATTATTTCTAGCTGTGCCAGCTCTTTTTGGCGGTGTGTGGTGTTAGTTACCATGCTGGGTCAGCCAATCAGCTTTTGTTAATTATTATCTAGTACTACAAGATCATAATATATTAATCTAGTAGGTACATAGTAGACTACATGTAACGTTGAGAAGCCAGTTCCAACCTCCTCTCTTACGCATGACCTTCGAAGCTTCGAAAACTAATCTGTACATGCAGCGAGCAAGGGTAAGAGGATGGACGGTCAAAAGCTAGTACAGTAACCCTACCCTGTACGTAACCTATTTCGACATTAGCAACGTCCCGCATTCGAAAGCTAGACATTCATGCTCACTTCGGCGGGACATTCATAACCATATACTGCAAAAGCTCGAAAAAAATGGGCTATTTCCGGCTAGGGATTACCTCCTTTACGATTGGTTGAAGGGCGTAGATCAGGTCTGCTTATAGTAACTATGATCCCATATGCATAGCCAATTTTTCGAGTAATGGGGGTATATAGCCCATGTACAACCGGGCTACCGTTGAGTTCTATAGGAGCCTTTGGCACTCATCCGATTACTCGACCGTGGTTCCAAAGTTGGGGCCGAGCCTATAGCTACCCGCGAACTTTACCAGCTTAGTTTGATTGACCCGTCTGGGACCCGTGATCTGGGGCCAGCGGTCGGGCTTCAACTTCAACCTGTACTAGTGTTCTGTTTAATTTGGGTAGAGTAGATGAGTAATGCATGAGCTAATAGAGGACCTACTATATGTATTTAAGGATGAATTAATAATAAGCAAGGGGGCCTAAATTTTGTAGGTACAGGGACCCAATTGCTACATGCAATATTACGATATATAGGATGAAAGAAGTAACTCACAATTTTAAAGAGCTAATCACTAACTAACGTAACATGTAGACAAAGCTAGAGATGCGTTGATAGTGAAGTTTCATAGGCAGTGCCGTGTCTCGAAATTAAATACCAATGCGCATATATCAGGTATATATTTACTTAAGTAGATGTGTTTTTCCCTATGGTACATCGATTTGTATGGTGACACGGTAATCTATCCTGGGCACGAGGATAAGGAATGATAATTCTGCATGTTTTGGGCTCAAAAAGTGAAGTTATCCTTCGCACTGGATATAGTCCGATATACTATATCATATCTATCGTGATAAGATCCGCGCAGAATGTCGCAGGAACGCTGGGAGGCCATCACGGCGGAACGTACTGAGCGAGGTTGGCGGAAGTAATGATTATTGCGCTTTTCATCGGCTTCATTTGCAAGCATGGCGAAGTACAGATGCATGATTTGTAATAGAGAGGCCAGCGCTTTCACGAGGTCCCATGTTCAAGATGATTTCTGGCCTATATATGCGAGCTCATCCTCGCCAGAGGACTTCTTTTCTTCTTCTTTTCTCTTCACGCAACCTTTTTGTCCTTATAGTCAATATGATACTTTAGGACTTTCATAGTTTCCGCTCAAGAGGCCGCCGATTCTCGCTCCGCCTTCGCCGCTAGTCTTATTCTACTGCTCCCATACCATTAAACTATACTCGCTCGCCATGCTCAGACGTCTCGTCTCAGCCTCGCACCGTCACCGTGATACTAAGGTTGCTGCTTCAACACCAACCTACACAACAAACCTCGCTTAGTACCTCCCAATACTAACATCGCCACCATGTTGCAAGAAGCTCAGATGACAGACTCAGTAGAGGCCAACTATGTATAACTCATGAGGGATATGGATAGCTTTGTTGCCACTTACCCTACTGCCATCAGCAAACTACTACTTGTGTATACAGTCTCCCAACAGTCTCCCGGGTCTCCTGAGAGTCTCCTGAGACTCCCAAATTTTTTTTGAGTCTCCTGAGGCTCAGGAGATATCAGGAGACAAATGAAGTCTTGCTGATGGCCCCTCAAGGAGCTACTGACGAAGCCAAAAAGATGCACAGGCTGATGCATGAAGCCACCAACGCTATCCACATCAGCAACCTACTACTTGTGTATGCAGTCTCCCAACAGTCTCCCAGGTCTCCTGAGAGTCTCCTTAGGCTCCTGGATATTTTTTGAGTCTCTTGAAGCTCAGGAGACATCAGGAGACAAATGAAGTCTTGCTGATGCACCTCCTCCTAACCGAACTTAATGACGTTACCGAGGAAGCAAAAGAGGCTACCAAGGAATAGCAAAAAAAAGTGTCACAGCAAGGAAGGGAGAGCCAAAATCTGGAAACCCAAGTCTCGTCTCTAACCCAAGAGAAAAATATCTCCAAAATCAACTAACTTAAGCAAACCAATCCACGCAAGTGGCAGAGGCAGCTCTAGCAGCCCAAATCGCTCTGTCTCTTCTTTCTCTTCCTTCAGCTAAACCCCTTGCATCACCACCGCCACTTCTACGTCGTCCTCATCAGCAAGACTTCATTTGTCTCCTGATGTCTCCTGAGCCTCAGGAGACTCAAAAAATATGAAGGAGTCTCAGGAGACTCTCAGGAGGCTTGGGAGACTGTTGGGAGACTGTATACACAAGTAGTAGTTTGCTGATGCTAATTGTTTCCTTCAAGGGTTCGCCCTTGCCACAGAACCCCGAACGGTGAAGTCGGGGAAACCTCCTGACCCGGAGAAAGACCGAGGCAATAGGAAGGGACTCCCACAGTTCCAAAATATGCTGAAACTTAGGCTCTTACGCAATGCCGATTGGTACCCCACTCTTCAGAATCAGTTGACCTATGCCATTTCTCGCCTGGAAGGTCTTCCGGCTGACCAGTTTATGCCCTATATTCATCAGCAAGACTTCATTTGTCTCCTAAGGTCTCTTGAGCCTCAGGAGACTCTCAGGAGACCTGGGAGACTGTTGGGAGACTACATACACAACTAGTAGTTTGCTGATGTTACCACCACCGGAATTAATCTCCCCTCTATGGAAAGATTTTTTGAGGTACTTAATACCGCATTTGGAGATCCAGACTATGAAGGAACTGCCCGTCGCGCCCTAAGGAGAATTAGACAAAACAACCGCCCCTTTTCCGAGTACTTCACAGAGTTCCAGCGCTATGCTGCTGAAGCCAGAATGGGGGAGGTTGCCAATGTGGAAGCCCTTATGAAGGGTTTGAGCAAGGAACTAACCAAGCTCATGGTCTATGAGGAGACCCCTGCTACCATTCTCGAACTCGCTACAATTCTCCAACGCATAAACAACAAGCAACAGATTACTACTGCTCGCTACCGCCCTCACTATCAGACTCTCGCGCTCCCTACTTGTCCTGCCCCCAGCTATGTTGCTTCTACTCTGCCAGCCTCCCGTTATCAACCCCCAGCATCTCGCTACCAAGCACCTGCCCCCCCTGCCCCTCGTTATCAAGCTCCTGCTCACCCCAATCTCCCAGCCGCTGCTCACCCGTCCCATACACCGGGGGGAGCGGTCTCCATGAATCTGTCAACTGGTCGTGGCCGCTCAGACCCTCAAGAAAGAGAGGCCCGCCATGCAGAAAATAGATGTTTTATCGTGGAGTGAGAACACCTCGCCATGAGGAACGTCCGCAAGCGCACCTGGTGAACCCCACCCCGCGATAAGCGAGAGCTGGATGTTAGAGATGAAGAGAAGGAAGAAGTCTCCAAAGAATGACGTTAAAGGTGCCGCTTCCTGACTGAGCGCTTACTCTGCGACGGTTAGCCGACCTTTCTAGGATTTCGGTTTCTGGGTTTTCAGTTTCAGAGAAGGATATAAATGGGAATCAATTAGTCGTAACTTGCTCAATTTCTCAAAATAAAGATTCTTTTATTCTATCATATGCCCTCATTGATACTGGCGCCTCAGGATACGCGTTCATAGATAAGGGCTTCGTATGTCACTACAAACTTAAAACAATTCCTCTTTTTCTCCCTCGACATATAGATATAATAGACAGCAGACCCATTGAATCCGGGAAGGTTACGCATAAAGTTGTTCTGAGCCTCAATATAAATGAACATCGAGAGGAAGCTCCTTTCTTTGTTACTCAACTAGGATAGTACCTCATCGTTATGAGCCTCCCATGAATTCGTCACCACGCAGTTAATATTTTTCCTGCAATTAAAAAGTTATCTATTAATTCCTCTAGCTGCATTAAATATTGTTCACTTAACCACACCGAGGTTATTGCTAAGGGTATCTCTATTGAACCCCCAGCTAAACCAGTTACCAATATTTTGGTTATCAAATTATATGCGTTCCACAGGTTGATCAACAAGAAAAGAAAGAGGATGCAAGTTTACCCTACTACCCTTAAAGCCCTCGACGATATCGATATCTGTACCTCCCTAGTGAATCCGAAGCAACTAAGTTACCTCCTCATCGTACCGAATATGATTTGTCCATCGATATCTTGTAAGAAGGAAAGATAGTGCCCTTTATACCTATGTATATACAGTCTCCCAACAGTCTCCCAACAGTCTCCCAGGTCTCCTGAGAGTCTCCTGAGGCTCAGGAGATATCAGGAGACAAATGGAGTCTTGCTGATGTAGTAGTTTGCTGATGTCACCGCCTACATCAATAGCACCTTCAGATCATCATCTCTTCCATCATTGGACTTACCAGAGTTGGGGAACACAATAACTACAAGAAGTATTTGCATATGAATTTGAGCAAATATCACTGGCGCTATGGCGAAGGTGAGACGCGCTGCGCGACACAACCGGCGCAGGACGGAGGCAAGAACGGGTGAATCAAGTCGACTCAGAATGGCATATGACACACAATATCGCGCTGAGACTGAGGCTCCCGAAAACTATGAAGGCCCCTAAAGTATCGTGATTGACTAAAAGGACAAGGCTGCGTGAAGAGAAAAGAAGAAGAAATCCTACAAGTCGAGGAGAGAACTCCCTATATATAGACCGGAAATCCCTTCACGACTCATCCATAAAAACCCATAGAAAACCCGAGCACACCCTCTCATTAGAAATACAATCGTACCACTGACTCATAGAACCCCTGCAACAGAAACCCGTAGAACCCAATAGAAACACCTGACTAATCCTTCTTCCCGCAACCTAGCTCAGTACGATCCACGCCGTGATAGCAAAACAGGTCAGGGTTTATCTACTACTGTTCTAATGATCTTCATCAGCAAACTACTACTTGTGTATGCAGTCTCCCAACAATCTCCTGTGTCTCCTAAGAGTCTCCTGAGGCTCAGGAGATATCAAGAGACTCGGATAAATGAAGTCTTGCTGATGTTGATAGTTGGCATTCATGATGGTGAAGGTGAGAAGCTGATGGTGATAGTGACTCGGATGGCGATGATGATGACGATGGTTATGATGATGATGTTAGTGGTTTTGCTTGCTGCCCTGCCGCCTCCGCCTCCCTGCAGGGGGGCTAGGTGGCGGGACGGCAGGGCGGTATGGCGGCAAGGACGGTAGGGCAGCGGGGATGGCAGGGCGGCAGGACAACGGGAACGGCAGGACAACGGGAACGGCAGGACAACGGGAACGGCAGGACAACGGGAACGGCAGGGCAGCAGGAACGGCTGCCTGCATGATAGCTTATACCCCCTTATATAATAGCTTACCATACAGCGATGATATTTTATCAGGGAGTGGAGATATACCTATCCCGAAAACTTGTGAAAATGCATCAGCAAACTACTACTTGTGTCTACAGTCTCCCAACTGTCTCCTGGGTCTCCTGAGAGTCTCCTGAGGCTCAGGAAACATCAGGAGACAAACGAAGTCTTGCTGATGTGCACGAGTTACGCAACTGAAGGTATAAAGCATTCTTGGTTTATGATACATTAGTATGGGAGATTTTCATCCTCTATAGACAATAAGTTATCTTTTCGACTTGTGTACCACAGGGTTTTACCGATTAGCTGCTTTATACTTAGGTTTCTTCTCCCCCGTGCACATCCTATAGATCTTTATCTAATCATGTACACGAAAGATTATTTTAGGCTAGGTATCTCCTTAGTACTTGGGACAAGCATAAAATTACATGTATATATTGCCACAAACACTACATGTATATCCATATACTTCGTAATGGCAATTGATTGGCCCTAAGCTAGCTACTGACCCGGTAAACTACTCCATGTATTCTACTAGATGAGATAATTGTGATCTTAGATATTCTTAGGCCGTGATTAGGATTACTTTGTTAGCCCTATGAAAACGAGTGCAGCATGCACCACAAAGCCAACGAAACCCAACATGGCATTCCGTTATCGAAAAGTGGACAGTCGATAGCTATAGGGTCGAGTGAGTACATGCATTTGCGACGGACTCTCTGTAATGGCGGACAGGGGATTCAGGCTGATAGTAGGGCTCTCCCTGGCGACGCCAATTGCAAATTCAATTATAATGCAAGATGCCACCAAGCAGCATCTACCTTCAGGCCATAAACAACTATCTTAAGCACCCCGGACCCCCCAAAAATGTGAGAAACAAACAAACATCTCAATTCGTAATACATATCATATCCAATCATACAATCGTGGTTCAATTTTTCCCATAACTCCATATCAACCCCCATAGCCCCCTACATGCCCCGGCCCACTCTCTTCTATTCTGCACCTTTCCACCGAAGCATGTACACACAACAATTCGATTCAGACACATATGTATTGAAAATCAAACAGGGTTAGGGGTATTGTGGTTTTCAGAACCTATGTGTAAAAAGACCACTGTCCTGCGATACTCAAGACGTTAGCGGGTCATGTCATCAAGAGTGCATAATTAATTTGCATAATTGTTGGCGGGAGGCCGCTCCCCCCACCACCCCCACCACCCCCACCGCCATTATCTAGTTCCTCATCTTCCTCATCTTCCTCATCTTCCTCATCTTCCTCATCTTCCTCATCTTCCTCATCTTCCTCTTTTTCCTCCTCATCTTCCTCGACTTCCCTATCTTCCTCATCTTCCTCATCTCCCCCATCTTGACTGCCTTTGCTATCTCCATCAAAGTCATCCCATACCTCTGAAGAGGGCTCAGCTATAGCTAGAGGAGTGAAATCCGGGGTGTATATGGGTCCAGAATGGATAAGCGGTTTTCCACGTTCCCGGTCTATTTACATATTTTTGATTGGTTAGTCAATAAAATTCTGGATGGAAGGGTATAAATGGTAACTTACTCTGATAATCATATCTAAGTTCACCATTTTCCACAATGATAATATCATTGATATCTTCTAGTGTTTTGCAACATTTAAGTTTGGTATCAAGCTCAACGACAATGTCTGGAATCAATGGTTCCGGATCCATAACTTTTCCAGAATTGCGGCACTTGTTCTCGTGCCTATTTCTCTCATATGGAATCCCAAATCTTTTCCGGCATTTAGTGCAGTACAGTGGTTTAAGATGCTTTCTTCTTATGTGGCGTCTTAATTCACAATCAGTAACGCGGGTATGATAAGATTTCAATAAAATGAAGAAATACTTTAAGCACTTGATTGATTTAATCTCTTGCGATCGACACGGATCTTTGGGCATGCATTTGGGGTCGCTGGAGCCCTTGCCATATGGACAAGGATAGGGAACCTGGTCTTTTGTATCTGTACCGGTAGTTTTCGAGTTACCCATTGATGGATGATGTAAATTGACGGTTCGGTTCTAGTTGTGCTTTCGTGCAGGTATATATCCAGTCTTGATTAGTGACTTAACTTGTTGCAGAGAAAACTAATGGGCCGAAAACATTACTCAAGATGCAAGTATCTATAATATAAAGCGTAGATAATGTATATAACTGGGAGGTGGAAGATCTTTCACACAGGAGAAGCATAGTGACCTTATAGAGAACATCTGCGTACCTTGACCCCTCATTGGATGTTTCGGCATAACCAGCCAGCACATAACGATATAGACTGGAACAGGGCGTTTCGGCGCAAACCCACAATTACTCTCAAGTGATCTTTCCTGAGTTCTCAACATGTACACGATCATTACCGAGCGTACCTGCCTGTAGGATACTGATATAATATAAGCTGGAACGCGCGCGTAGAATCATTGGAATTGGTATTCTCGTTGTTGTGAGATTTATGTGACATCTAGACGATGTAGTACTAGTGCTATAGCTATTGGTGTCCTTGAACTCACCAACTTGATGACCCTCACTAGCTAACGCAGAGGGAGATATGCGGGGACGCAGTATCCTCGGATATCCATGTGCTTAGGATTCGTTCGGTTGTCGTGCACGTGGTTTGCTTGATAAACTGAGTTTTGGGTGTTTTGGGTGTTTTGGTGGTTATGAAACCTATATAGGGTCCTGTACAGCTGTGCTATACTGTCCGGCAAGTACGATAACACTATATTATTAGAAACACGTAAATTTGAAGACCCACCTCTAGAGCTGTTTTTTCAGAATCCGGGCCGCTGTAAGCATCAGTATCTGCCGCTGAAAGAATTCCTCTAATCGGCACTTTTCGGTAATGACTGCCAGGACTAGACATCCAGAAAACCACACCTCGAATTACTGATTTTAACCCCGAGTGATAGTTTGTGACCCAACTGTAGCATTACAGCTTGCAGTTGAAAACTCGTATAACTGGTGCGGCGCTCTATCCTTGCTGGTACGGGGGCGCCGCTAAGCGGCCACGAGTCCTGGATGTTAGGGATGCATGTTGAACTATTGGATGTATATAAGCCGATATCGATGATAAAGCGTATAAGCTCGCGCTCCTACACCCATAACACCGGCCGGCCTTCGCTTCGTTCAAGATCTAGAATACTAACATCATATGCATTCAAACGCTTAATTAACCCAATATGCGTCCCTGCTGATCTGTAAATTAGCATATGCGCCTAGCTGGGACGCAGATTAACCAATTTTGATAGGAGAAGGGGAAAGACGCCCTTAGTGCCACGTCTGACGTTTATACATACCAATATTGCCGGACTTTATTTCCTATACCAACTCTAGTTATCGATTCATATTACATATAGTAGTTACTGATATGGGTTCTATCTGGTAAAACCGTCCGCACAGCCAAACCCTTATTCGGCCGAACCACATGTACACATCATGAACCTATTAAGGAATTGTGTAGTATAATCTTACTACAGTCCGCCGCGGGCCCGGCCCATTACTCGTGTCTATTCCTTATCCCTGCTATGCTAGTGGTGTACTAGGTTATCTCACAATCTCTTTTCCCCTTATTGCAGGCAGCTGAAGGTTCTTCAAGATTATATATGATCACTTTTTCAAATACTTTAATCACATTTCCGGGTCCCAGCTTTTAATTTTCATGGTTTGCATGTATACAATTACTAGCACGGCTGGAAATTATGCGTCACTTGAATTGGATTGTACAAACATATTTTGAGGTTAAATTTCTAATATATATACAATCGCTATATATAAATGTGTATAGACTATAGCTACTGAATACTAGTACTGGATATATATATGCAAAAGTAATATGATAGTACTTCTTAGGCTTATTAATGCTCCGGCTCCAGATATACATGTATACTTTACATGGGCGTCCCCAACGTCTACCATGCGCCCAAGTAATTGATCCCTCGACGCCATGACCGATTGGGCTTCAACCTACCAACTATCGATTCCACCCATATTAGCCCTAAATCCCACTTCATATTTCATTTTATAACCCTTATAATTAAATTAGGGCTGGAAGTGGACCTTCGTCTTCCATAGAAAAGATGTATGGGCCCAGTTTTTATTCTTATCATTTAGAAAAGAATTATCATAATGATCATATCAGCTATCCTAGGACAAGGTAACAATCATGACCGAGATTGGGCCCCATTCGACAATTGACTGAATATATTCATCGGCCCGCTTCTAGCTAGATTTTCTATAGATGGCTTGCAGCAACGAAGTGGGTCGAGATTTATGAATTTAGTAAACATCAGGTAACATACAAACAAGATAAAATTCAATATAGATAATCGATAAACTCCTTGAAAAACAACGTCCTTCTTCTTTCCCACATAATTGCAAACGCACATTGCTATCCCTGACATATTTAAATAACAACAAAACAATTTCAATTTGGTAAATAAAAGATAGCACTTTACAAGCATTCATGACTACGAGATAGCATTACTAACTCATACTCCTCCTGAAAGTTTGACTCATTGGGCCGAGGACTTGTGCTGCGGCCTTCGTTATCGGTTTGAAACATACATGTAGCTATTCCGTTATTTGTACCGATCTCACTAGTGGTGCATATATCAAGATCATCTTCGAATTCGCCTTCTGGTTCATCACATTCGGATCCGGGCTCTATGGAAGGCGACATAAGGAGATCCCGAATTAGCAATTTCCTATTGGTAAATCGGTGTATATAGGTAGATATATCAGTAGTAACCAACCTTTCGCAGACATGCAGTCATATACAACTATACCATTCGGTATCAGAATGAAGACCAAACTTTCCCAATTTCTGCAACCCCTCAACATCTTCCATAACTTAGTCGCTATTTCCGGCACCTGGCCATGGGCTACCGGTTCATTCCCCTTTGATTTGCAACTTCCCGCCTGCTTCCTATGTCTCCCCATATCGCGCCCGAGCCGTAAGCCGCATTCACCACAGACTTGCGGTCTGATGTGCATTCTTAAGATATGCCGGCTTGACATTGGTTTATCAATTAGCGGTACTTCGAGGCTTCATGATCACTATAAATCAAAAGTGCACTTACATGAGAAGCCTAAAATCCTTAAATTCTTTGTTCGCACATAGTTTATGCTCAATCTTAGAGTCTCCCTTCGAGTAATGTTCGTAATACGGACAGGTAAAATGTTCAGATCTCATTTTGTTTGTCGTAACTGATATATATACGGAGTCCGTTGGTTTCTTTTATTATTGTACTGGCTTGTAGAATTTATAGTAAGATCTTGTTTGTTAGGCCTCTAAGAGTTCTGCTGTGAGGTAGCTTTAGAGCGATGTATACGGAAGGTTCATGTACTGCATCTAAATATCGCCCTTGTTGATAGTAAGTGTTGACAGTATAGGAAGATATATAATGTGGTAGCTTGACATGTATGCACCGTATATATATACACTTCATCAGATATTCATGCGTCCATGAGCTTTATGTCGTGTCAGTAATGACTATGACCAGCTCAACTTCCCATTTAGCGCCCCAACCATAGTTTAGTAGAGATTGTCTTAGTCTTCAAAAAAAAATTATATCGGCGTACCAGCTAACTAGTCACGAGAAACCATAGAGCGGTCTTGCTAGCTGGCTGGCGGTTGGTTAATATAATATCAGTTGGTCTGAGTTGCGTTCAACACTACATACATACATGCAGTAGCACTCAGATAAGAATTAGAGCGTCACAAGCTCGATGCATAACCTAGCTATGAGATAATACACAGTACGGGAGTTCTTTATAAAATCCGTAAATATTTCTCCCTGTTGCGGTCCACGTTTTAGCCAAGTGACTCATGAGATTGGAAGAAAGCTACATGGGACGCTCATATCCCATGGACGTCCTTTTACGATGGCGAGTTACCCAATGAAATAATCCGGAACATGCATATATATGCACAAAATTAGACATGATACCCAATTGACCAGCCGGGTATCGAAGTCTGCTGGCCATATTGTGAAATATCATATTCCTTAGTTCGGCGTACAAATTAAAGCTTACTATGGCGGTGCGTCCGGGCCAGGTATTAATACGATTCTCAAGCTCCGCATTTTGATCCTGGCGGCCAAACGGGCCATGATGGATTAAGACTTCTTTGATGGGTCAAAGCAAGGGGCGTCTTTAAATTATGGAAATTGGGACGTTAGACCTGGACTACATGTAAGTCTGCATAAGAACTGAACCCTAACCCTAAATAACACCCCCCCCCCCCTCAATTATGTCCTAGATCTAGTTCTAGTCGCCGTAGTTTAGAATATATGTACATGTAGTTATAGGGCGCCAAAACCATCTATAATTATAGATAACGTATAACAGACCAAGATAGAGGAGATTCTTTCTGCAACACAATTGAACGTACCCGCGTGGAGCTCGAGCGAGTTGTCGGCTTATAAATTAAGCTAGCTAGATTTATGTAAGTATATACATACATGTAGCTAGACCTAGATTGTGCATATATTGTACGAGGCTCCGATCAAAAAAACCGGTAGCGTGCATAGCAACGGGGACCCATCTGCGCCGACTCCAATATTTCAACGACGCATAAAGATATTAACTAGATACATATCTCTGATTGCGATTTACCAGAATCAAGTAAAGTATACACCCTCACTCTGGTAGGTGTTGTCCAGTTGCCATGAGGCCCGTGTCACGATGGAGTCGAGCTCAATATCGTTGATGGATTGTATGTACGTGGAGGTGCTCGTTGCTAAGTGCTCTACCGGTTTTTTTTGACTAGAGCCTCGTACATAATTATAAAGTTATATGGTTGACTATATACACACATTATATGTAGGTATAGACCTCATTGGGGCCCTCTTAGAAGTTATCTTGAATCAAATACTTTCTAAATCGTCATGGGCCGCGCCGCCGGGCGTAATGAATCAGTAGATTATATATATTAGTTGATCAACCAGGGCCAGCTGACGTCAGATATATTAAGAGGTGCGTGCCATTATATAATTATATATGGCAAGTTTTCACTCTAGATATATATTCAAGGAAGGCAACTGAAGTATATTCAGAACTAATTCAAACAAATGAAAACTAAGAGATAGTCCCTAAACATAGCCTAATGAAATGACAAATTTAACAAAGAGGTTCATATACATATATATACCACCTCCATCAGATCAACCAACTAAATTCGACATAAGAGGCTGTATAGCTATCTCAAGACTAAACCCGCCGGCCCAGCCGGGCTTAAATTCGAGGAAGAAAAAGTATACCCGCAGAACAGTAAGCTCAATGACAACCAAGCTCGTTGGTGTGGCGCAGAAGGCCTAGAAACTCCTCCCAAAATGGGTCGCGGTCGTCGTATGGTTCATGATCATAGTCGCCGGCCTGAAATTTATTCCAATCGTCATCTAGTCTAGTAGATTCAGGGGTAGAAGGCACTATAATAAATGCATGACGTAAGTATTCATAATTTTGATAAACTCTAACTTGAAAGGGTATAACCAACTGAGTAAATTTACGTTAGGAATGGACGGGTTGGCCTACTTTCTTCAGAATCAGGTGAGGACTGGGTGGTCGTCGTCGGGCTATTATAAAGACCCATCGACCCCAAAGCGGACATCCCACTATAACCAACATTGATACCCCCTAAGGGCGGCATGGCTCCAGCTCCACCGTACTCCTGCGGTTCGTCGGGAAGACCTAGCCCTTTAACAGGGGTCAATATCAGCATGATGGTAGCGTAGATCAACATTACGAATTCTACTCACGATTTATGTTTTGCTTATAGTCATATCGTATGTTGAGATCCCGCGGATCACCCAAAAATAGAACCCTACTAAGTTCCTCCCTGGTTTTACACTTATCAACACTCTCGTGGTGGGCGATAACCAGCTCATCAGCCGCTGTGCGCGGCGGCAGATCGACTTTCTCGCATTTAAAGTTTTTCCAGTGACGCTTCAACTCATACTTAACACCGAAGCGCAGTCCGCAATAACACTCCCACTTCCGAGACTTGATATGGATCCGTTTTTCGTGATTCCTAAGACAGTGAATAATTTACCATTAATATCGGGGTTAATTAGCTTACTTTATGGTTTTCATTGTGTCTAAAATGAGCTCGCGACAGAGCTGACAAGGCGTGCGCTTTGGGGGCATCCCATTGCCCCCTTGGCTACTGCTATTTACATTTCCCGGAGTGTATGGTTGTTTTCTGTTCTTTGGTTGTCTTGAGGTAACTTTCGGTACTGGTGTCATTGGGCTTGAACTTGTGCTGCCGAACTAGGATTTATATAGTTATATATAATTATATAGGTGACTAAGGTGCAACTATTGAGAAAATTAGTACTTGAAAGAGAAAATAGCTAGACTGTTAAATGGATTGAGAGCAATACCAGCAAATTATAAAGCAAAGGAATGTTGTAATGATGTGTTCGAATTTCCCTCTCTTCTAACCGGCGATGGATATACGTATGATGAGATGAGAAACTAGCTAGCTATCTCGGGGTAGGGGGGACGGTTGGACTTTATACGAGTGATATCTCTCACTTTGTAGATTCAGTTATTTAAAAAAGTTTAGTGAAGTAACTCAGCGGCCTCCACATAACTTACATGTAGTCTTCAGCTAGTGGCCAGATGCATGGTTGTTCCAAAACAAATATTCACTGGCTATGGTACGTACGTATCTGTAGGTTGCACAAGTTGACTGAGCATGAGCTCTCATGCTTAAAAAAAAAACTCGAGACTTAAGTCATACCCCTACTCTCTACTCATTTTTGAGATTGATAAGTACTCGGAAGAGAAAAGAAAAGCGGGGGGGGGGGGGGGGGGGTAGTCGAAGGGATCGATGCTAACACGCATTGATTTCCTCACCATTGATGCGCAAAATTATTGACCTCCAGTTTACGAAGACAAGCAGTTTTTTTTGGTACATACATCACATGACTATATAAGGTATATAGGATCGCAAAAAAATCTGATCTGGGTGTAAATAGGACTTGGATTAATTCAGAGTACCCGCGTCCGGTATTAGCTTATACAGCACGTCAAGTTCCCCCCCCCCCCCCCCCCCCCCACGAACTTAGCTTTAAGCACGTAGAGCTTGGACCCAACATATAAGTGATTTAATTAAGTAGGTTGTAACTGATTCAATAATTCAATCGACATCATATCAGTTCGCCTCAAATATATGCAAGTTATATAATGACGTGCAGTAAGCTTAGTTAATTTTGTGTTTCGATTGCATAGGCTGGGTCACACAGTGACCTTTGGTAGGTCCCAGTTTCTCTTCTTCTTTTTCTTCTTTTTTCTCTTTATGTAACATCCTTGAGAGACCGGCGTCTGGGTCTCCAGACTACCTATAAAGAGGTATATGTATTACATATAAGCTATTTAAGCGATTTAAGCGAACAAATACTGCAATTCCTCACGACCTTTTACTAAACGCCTAAGTAGTACCGGATAATAAGCTCTTTTTCCCTGGTTAGTAGATGATAGCTTAACCGCTAGTACGAGATTGACCTGCGGGAAGTACTACTACTCTACATGTAGGTACGTAGGTATGGCCGGCCCTTATACCTGACCTACGTATACGGTCGCGGGCGAGGTGTGGCGCGCCAGTAAGCGCGACATATTGGAGGACTTCCCGTAAGCTATAGAAGCTGTTCTATCGCTATTTAGGTTCTATTGGAGGACTTCCCGTAAGCTATAGAAGCTGTTCTATCCCTATTTTCTTTCTATTCAATAGGATAGAAGCAACCAAAAACAAATGTGGTTTCCCATAGGTAAAGAAAGATCTTTCTGTTCTATTCGATTACTAGTCCAGTAGTGGAAGGTACAGGGATTGTACTCATTGCAATGAGCAATAGAAATCATATAGAAGGAGCAAAACAGATAGGCCCCCCCCTTTGAGAGGGGGTCCTAACGATAGAGAACTTCCTATGATAGATACCCATGTTCTATCCTTTCCAACCTCGAATAGAACCTAAATAGCGATAGAACAGCTTCTATAGCTTACGGGAAGTCCTCCATTAGAGGTTGGAACGGATAGAACATGGGTATCTATCATAGGAAGTTCTCTATCGTTAGGACCCCCCTCAAAGGGGGGGTCCTATCCGTTTTGCTCCTTCTATATGATTTCTATTGCTCGTTGCAATGAGTACAATCCCTGTACCTTCCACTACTGGACTAGTAATCTTTACCTATGGGAAACCACATTTGTTTTTGGTTGCTTCTATCCTATTGAATAGAAAGAAAATAGGGATAGAGCAGCTTCTATAGCTTACGGGAAGTCCTCCATTGTCCGAACCTATAATACATACTACATGTATGTATCCGTAGATCTAGAGAGAGGCACTCAAGTCAATCTTACTATGACTTGCAGACTTCGCGATAGACGCTCCAATTATTCGCGTCATATATAACGTAACAAATTCTATCGCTAATAACTTTTTAACTAGACATTATTGATACCCAATTTTCTGCCATTGGGTTCTAAGCCAGAGTGGCCACGATTGTTCCAGCTTAGATACATACATACATGTTAAGTACTTGTATATACCGACTGTCATCTTTACAGCCTAGCGCATACTAATACTAACTTTGTAGGTACATTTACGCGCATAGCTGAAATCACCACAACTCACTCGCTAATCCAGTGTCTCGTAAAACATGCCCAACGTCTCTAATATGGGTTTTTAAAAGACTTAGCATATTCAAGGCTATGATCATAAAAAAGTACTTGATATGAACTTGAGGTGATTACGTCCTAAGTATTAAATATTAGTCCTTAGGGCTAGCCCGAGAGACCTGTTAATAGTGCGGGAAGTCGTCACCCCAATTACATAACTTGCCCATTAAATATTATCAATATATATAATATCCGCTGATGCTTGAAAATCTAATCCAAATATAAAGCATATATAGAAATCCAATTGACCAAGTCTGTGGGAATCCTATGCTTTTCTGCGATTCAAATGAGGTTCGATGAGCATGAGTTAAAGTAAGGATGACCTTCTCCATAGACTTGCCATGAAGTACATGCCCGCTAAACCTCCGCGGGTATATACATGCATGTAGCGCGACGTGCCTACTTTAAGAACCTCAAGCAAACCCTCTTACACGCATCAGCCAAGCCTATATGCGATATAAGGCCCAGTAGTACAGCCTCACATATATGCAGGAACGTTAAGGTCTCATTCGGATAGAGTTTCTTATATATCGCGTCTAATAGAACTTTTCACCAGCTCGCTTATACAGAAGTGTATCAAGCAAGAGGCCTGACTTTCTATGATAGTACCTGCTCTCACCTCCGCTACATAGTACAAAGTTTGTAATTTGTATGGGCACAATCGCTTAAGCGCTTAGGGGCCAGGAACTATTTCAAAAGATCTGCCACCTTGGAGACTTTCTTAGCTAGGTTGCTGGCCTGCAAGTAAACGGCACAGTCAGTTGTGTAGAGTAGTTCAAAACTGGGTCACAGTTCATTTGGTACACCGAGGCTAAATAAAATCCGATCAGTACATACCTTACAGTTGAGTCGGTAATGCATTATTCCAGACACATCGTTGAACCACCTGATATTTTTTTCAATTCTAAAATCGTAATAAGCTCAGTGGCAGTTACCATACTGCTGAGCGTACACGCGGTTGATGTAATATGCAACTCCTCAAAATATGCGGGGGGTCGGTTGGTGAGAGGACGCCGGATGTGATTCGTTTTACTGAGCACTCCGAGTGCTCATTGAGAGCTCACCAACTGAGCTATAAACTAGTCTTTCTCCGTTTGTTCCTGCATATGTCTACATTATTTACGTACGACCAACTCCCGCTTGCGTCCCTCCTCCACTTAACAGCTCCTGGCGTTCCTCTGTATGTGTACCAGTCGATCATCCACTGGCCGCGCGGAGGAGGTGGGGGGGGGGGGATAGATTCCAGGTGTCTAATCGCCCATCTAAGGCGGCCCCGCGAAAGTAATATCACAAGGTATCGGAAGTGCCGGACACACGTGTGTGAGGGACGCACAACTAGTTCCTTCTCGGCTCATTCAGTTCCCCGGATTCCTCGCGGTATCAATCCACGCGACAGATTGCTGGGAACTCATGGTGGGTGCTTTGATAATTCCTAATTCCGTAGGCCACTTCGCATTTTACGGGGGGATCAGTTTTAAGGTAAGATGCAGATGGTAGGATCCTAGGATAGAATACTATGACCAATGACTCGAATCAATAAACGGCTTGAAACAGTCTCTCTTCTCGCCAGGTCTGTGCTCCAAACTCACTGAACAGAAATAGTGCTTCTACACACTCCCGCGCAACTTGCGAGCGTCCCTGGTTAGCCCCTACAATCAGCGCGATCACAACGACACATCAGGTAGAGCAAAAAGTTTTTACTTCGTTCTCTTCCGGTTACCCCCTCACATATCGTATCATCCATTGGTACCCTCATATCAAAATCCCGCAACATGGGATCCGAAATTTCTTCCCAGTTCTTCTTCACCCGTGTCGATCGTGAGTTTTCTATAAACAGCACAACCCTCATAGCAGTAAGGGATTATGTCCCAGCTTCGTGTATGTGTGTGGGTGTGTCTCAGGTTCCAAATTGAATGCAAAAGTTTGAGTTCTCCAATCGAGCCAAGCACTCTTTCTACCTGCGACCCAGCGTTAGTTATTAAGTTATCATGGATATACAGAGACAGGTGATAGAACAAGATAATTCTATACCCGACCGATACCCGGCGGAGATCACTTCTCTCAGGCCCTAACTTCGGGGACGCCGACCTTGAGTTTGTGCCGTAGACATCCGTCACTGTCGGTCCGAATATCATTCCCTGGCCAACTTTGGGGGGCTGGTCTGGGCGTCCTGTCCCATATATTCTAACCAAAGCCACGGCCGGATATTATATTAACCATATACACCGATTGCTGTTCCCGACATGTACTACCAGCCCCAAGTTGTCGTAAATTTCTTGACTAGCTCCTTATAAGTTGTGCTGCAGTCTCGGACTTTATTCTTCGAACACCTATATAGACTAGAAGTATTTTGGTTGCTGTTGAAATTAATTTGAGTGCGGGGGTAGCTGAGGGAAGAGCTTGTTTAGACAATGGCTTCTAGTAGGGATTCATCGGTAGGGATTCCCCGGTATGCCCATATTCTTCAGTTGGCTTCCTAGGGGATGTGAGAATCATACCTTAGATAGTGCTGTGTATGAGGAGCCCGGATGGTATTAAGAAGTGATCCGAAGGCTGTTTGAACTGTGGTGTAGGTGGTGTAGGTACGGAACATGAGGTGTAGTTAGGACCTGCCGATAGGAGCTAGTGCCCGTAGATTGATCTTGAACAGCTGCTAACCCTCTTTGTTTAGGATGTTTATTTATGCAAATCCCGGACTAGTTGCGCGTTGAACCTCAATCAGATCGGCCCAGGTTTACGTATATACGTATAGAGCGTAATTTTCAATCGTTTTGACAAGTAACGGCAGGTGGGGAAGACTGCATCGATATCTGACTTCGAAAACGAACTGTCAAAATTCCACCTACTTGACGACAATCGTTTCTTATATAGGTGTATACATGTAGGTACTTTATAATTAGAGTTACTGCCTCCCTCAAAATCCCATGGCTTAGACTATGATTAGTTCGCACAAATCTTAATTAACACTTAATTTGAGGGCGCAGTGAAGTTAGCTATAGCCTGGCCATTGCACGTGGTGAGACAATAACAATAAATTTAAAGCTTAGCAGTCATATGCACGTCAAACCTTAATCCAACGTGATATCTGATCATGCCCTCTGGTGTTTTGCCCAGCACCAATTAGTCCTCGCCATCTCACACAGTGTCGACGCGCCCTGAATATTGGTATGGTTGATATGATCTGGCCTAGCGCCTCGTACCCACCCCCCACGGCGTTGTATGAGGGGTGGGAACGGGCCTAGGAGTACGTTTCGTGCGGCGGCGGCGAAGTACGCACGCGCAGTTCATCGAGGCCCTTGTTCGGGCATGAGCGAAGATTCATTGTTTAAAAGCTGTTACGGGGAGATCTAGAGGGGTTGGGTAATTGAGGGTGTTTCCAACGTTTATATATACATACATGGTATAAGAACGTATGCCTGGAGTATATCTTCTCACCAGATGAAATATAAAAGGAAAATACGCGGCCTCGGCAGGGGCAGCTTGGTTACATGTAGAACCAATTAAATGGGGAGGGTGTGTATACCGATATATACAATACATGTACACACCAGTTCACAACGTTTTCGAACACAACCACTATTGCATACCATATAGAAATGTGGCATGGTGGGTTTTTATGTGGCATGCAATAGCGGTTGTGTTCGAAGATGTTGTGAAATGGGGAGTATAAGTACATATTAATCTTTTAATCCGAGCCCTCCTCCCCCTCCCTTTTTTTCCCCCTCGAACACGTTGGGGACTCTTCGCCTCTAGCTTTGGACTATACATGTATGTAGGGTTATGCATGCACTAGTAATATAAATTACGGGAATTGAATGGGTAAGTCAAAATCCCAACGACAACCTGTAACTAACGAGCTCAGTATGCAAGATAGATGCTCTACATTTATATGTATGCACTACCGTTGACGTGACGCGTATGAAATTCTTACCCCTATCTATATATATATATGCATGTATATCTACTGACAATCAATGTCGCACATGTGACTCGTCAACCTCCAGTTAAAAGTCTACCAGTACCTGGAAACCCATTCGTAATTTCAGAATCTAATGATCAATGCACTCTCCGCAATTACAAAATTGGCACATGAAAACTACATTTACTTCTATGGAGGGATAATCCCTGGAAATAAACCCTCAATCAATCGATCAACACTACATAATATGATCATGTCATATGAGCCACCTTTAACCAGTGCAGTACCGCAAAAACTCGAAAAATTTGCTATCTCCGGCCAGGGATTACAATTACCTCCTTAACGATTGGTTGAAGGATGTAGATCAGTTCTGCTGATAGTAATTTTGATCGAGTTATAGCGGTAGTATAATTACACCTACACATAATCTATACGGATCTTACAGCAAGTCATAAACTCGCCTCATGTATACCAAATCGAATTGCAAACATACTTATACGGGGGGGTAGGGGAAAAGTCTCTAGAACTGCGGCCATGGTTGCAACAGGCCATACAATATGTAGTTCTAGAGACTTTCCCCTAACCCCGTAGTAGTTACATGTACACAAAGGCCCATCATATAGCCCAGGCCTCCCAGACGTCAAGTACATACGTTACATGTATTCACCCCTTTAACAAAACCGACTTAAATCACCCAACTATCACTTGACTCCATCAGCTTGTGGAACACCTTCTAGAGGGATGCATTTGCCAGGTCCGCGATCCGGGCGCCGGGGTGTCTGCATCAGCTGGTTCATTTACTAACGTCGTTACAACACTTTTATAATTACTGATATATATATAACCCGGCCCTCGATCCTACAAATATCATCTATAAACACGTATATTCACTGTCCTTAAGTATCTTTAACGTCCTTACACTTGTCGTTGATACCTTCGATCTTCCCCGATGCTTACGTACATACGTACCTAGATTATTTTACGCTCTTGCGACTGCGAACCGATTCATCCACCGAAGCCCCTCTCCTATCACCGATATACTTTAAATTTATAATGGCACAATATTGTATACATGTATGCCTACACGTACCTGCATACATTCTAGTATAAAAAGGTGGGGGCATCTAGTACCTTATCTGGCAGAATACCATCATGCCACGGTATCATACTTCTACGGTTTGCGCCAGGGGAAGGGGTTTGCGCCAGGGGAAGGGGACGAGCTTGCTGATGTTTTAGCTGGCGGTGGAAGTTGCTAGCCTGCTGAATACCCTTTACTGGGCGTGGCCAGGGGCTGGCGGGGTAGTCTGGGGGTTTGATATCGTCATAGCCTTAGGGCTGGATACGATTAATGATGTAAACAAAAAAAAGGAAATATGTTAAATCATAAACAATCACTCGGCCAACACGCCAAAGACACGCGGGCAGCTACATGTAGCTTTAGGTACACGTATCTATGTATATTTCCCAAACGCCACAATTCCTCAACGTCACTGCACCATATGTATCTCCAAAAGTGGCGGTGAATCTGCACAAACATATATGCTGACATGATATGTATATCTCTTAAGGAATTGGCTTTTAAAAGTCTATAGGGCTTTCTCCGCCCGAGTAGATTCCATCCAGTTTCAATTTCATATAGCGAAAGCCTTTGCTGGCGCCTGGGCTTTAACACATCTTACCCTATGCTATTATTCCACTGCTCTATGTCAGCGCTAGCCACAGCTATAATGATTAAATTAAAATAGCCACAACCACCGACCCTTATAGCCACACATATCAACGTCGACAGGGCAAGAAACGCGGGCAGCGAGACCATTTCTTGAGGCCGCTGCCGGGCAGGGCGGGGGTGTGATCGAGTGGTACTATGTTTTTGACATAGCTCTTAAAGTCCTTAAACTAGCATCTAAATACTAATGAAACTACATGTAGACCGCATAATGTCGACCAGCGAAGGGCCCTATCGCTCACCCCGGCCGGTAAGAATAGATCATGATGATGCAGGGTTGCAGCGCCAGCTAGCACTCTACACTCAACCACAGTATTTCGCAACCGGTACCCCAACACCATCTCTAAACTCGCGCGCAACCACCCAACCCGCAACAAAAACCACACCCTACCCTTTACCACACCAAACTCTTGAGCTCTCCTCGAGAGTAAAAGCACCCTATTGACCTAATTTGACCTGCAGCATGTGCGAAGCTGCGGGTCATATCAACTAGAGTAGACCCTCCTCCGTATTCTGCGATCACACACACGCGGGCTCTCGTACCCCCGGCGAGACCAGGCTAGTCAAGGTTTCTCTACTTTCTATGGGAGCCCAGACGTATGTACATGTGGGGGGACGGAGAGGAGCTCTTGATAGGATAGGTAGGGGGGAGAGCGCGGGTACGAGGAGCAGTGGTAAGGTTTGATTTCTGAATTCTCAAGAGTCTCGAGGGTGCCTAGAGGTGTCTTGATTTGCCCGTTGCGCGGCTTAATCACATGCTATACATGTGTGCATTGTTTACAACACCTCTACCCCCAATGTAATAAGACCCTCTAAATTTCGGATAGGTATACCTCCATGTCAAAAATCCCGGGACAAGCCCCCGTAGCAACTCACGGTTGCATTGTCCCGGGACTTTTGAATAAGAACTATACATAGGTATGTATAAAAGTCATTGATTTCAATGTTGTCCGACAATTATCAAAAGAGCCAAATTGCTCAACCTACCAAGTCCCATACAAATCACGATTCTCCCCCCACCCCCTGCACAAGACAAGCTCAAACAAACTTTCGCCAGACTGTAAGTTTCTATTAGACAAGGCTTTACAATTGACCGCTCAGAATTCGGCGCACTACTTTAGAGCTATTCCTGATCCCCAGCTATCCCTATCCTTAGGTATCCTTTTTTTCTTTCTTTTTTTGGACGTCGGCAGCACCGGCAGCAACGGCTCAACCGATATCACATCGGGTCGGATGATCTGCGAGATCATGTATGTAGGTGGTGGATACGGTTGAGGCAGCTGAGCCAGTAAATGTGAAAGCACTTCCAGCCTGTCTGTCTGTGTGTCTACAATGTTGTTTGATGCATCGCAAGGCTCGGGATTAATATCACATGATGCATTGTGCTTGTTGTTGTAATGTGACATCAGATTTTCGGAATATCTGTTGTAGTGTAGTGTAGCTGGTAGCTCATGTCTCGAATCGGGTGCTCGGGCAGGTAGAGTATGAAGAGGAGAGTTGTATGTATCCCGACCTAATTGCTCATGCCAGAAGTTTTAGGGGGGCATGGCGGGGCTGTATGTACTTACAACCGCGTTCTCAAACTTTGGCATCTCCAGGCCAAACTATGAGAGTCCTTTCTGCTTTCCAATTCTCCTGCAATCGGGACCATAGCTGGTCGGAGAAAGCTGGTCAACTCAAAATAGTAGGACTAGTGTGCCAAGGCCTTTTGGACGCGGCTGTTCCTACTTTAGGTATTGCACATTACCACAAGAAGTAGTTGCACATCAAAAATTTCAAAGTGGCACTCTCGAGCTGACATTTTAGCCGTAGGCACTAGCAGAACTTGAAGATTCTTTTGTGATTGTGGAGAATTTTGAATGTTTGCTTACTTGATACATGCATCTATAGGTACTTTGCAATTTGCAGCCAAGTGCTTATACCAGGTTCCAATGAAATGCAAGACATGTAATTTCCCCCATAGCAGCAGCAGCAGCGCAGTAAGCATTAGCCACGTTACATGAGACTCTAAAGTTTAAACCGTTCACCGGAATGCCGATCTGCACCATGATGATTAATTTTGCAGCCCAACTGAACCACACACGTGCATCTTCCAGTCACGGAATATCACTCGTGACAGGGGGGGGGATGATTCTAAATAAGGAACACTTGGCGGGGACTCTTCTTTACCAGGCGTTCCAGGTCAGATCGAATGTATGTATAATACAGGTACATGTGCCTGTGTAGATACTACATGGGTAAGGTATAATGACATAGCAGCTCCACCACGGCCACGATGTATGTAGATGGATGGCGTAGCTATAGGCGTAGATGGCTGTGCATATTGTCAAGGAGGAGTGAGACAGAGATCCGTTATGCGTTGCTGCGATATATTGTTTGATTAATTTCAACATGCATGGGCAAGTTTGAGGTGTGTATAAGTATCGGATGTCCCTTCAGTTGAGTCTCCCCTTCTTTCCTCACCACCGCCATCTAATTGGTTCCTGCGACGACAACTTCGAGATATTAGCTTGTTAGCCTGTTAACTTCACGAATAACTAGCTTATATATATACCTCTCAATTCTTCAATTCAACCTCAGCAATGAAGTTCGCGTCAATCTTCCTCTTCGCCGCCACAGCTGCCTTTACTGGCACCTCCGCTCTCCCCGTAGCGGCCCCTCAGGAAGATGCTGGAACCTGTCCCCCACCCACAACCGCATCCCCCTCCCCCACTCCCACAACCACCTTAATCTCCTCCAGCACCCCAATCTCCACGCTCGAGACATCCCCCCCTCTCCCCCTCTCCGGCTACCAACAACCCATAAACCTCGACAACACCACCACCCTCATCTCCGCATCCATCGTCATGGTCGTCGACGAAACCACCCCCGACACCCCCGTCCCACGCGTCCGCCAGATCGGGCCCAACGCCTATGTCTCCCTCCCGTTCACGGCTGCCCACGCGGGCCGTATGTGTCGTTTCCACTTTGGCATCTCCGGCCTTGCCGACGGCGGCAACGGCAAGGGCTTCGAGGATATCTACCGCCTCAAGTCGGGGACCGTTGATACGGCACTTACGTACAACAACCAGCCGGTGTTGGAAGACACGGCCGTTGCGAGCTTTTCTATGAGCTCCGCTATTAATGCGGGGTCGCCACCGTTGGAGCTCTACCCGGCGGATAAGAGGGAGGACTTTGTCTGCCCTGGGGAGCCCCTGGGACTGGCCATCAGGGGCAGGGACGGCGCGTTGTATAACTGGAGCTGGAACAAGGGTGTGTTTGTGGAGGTTTTGCCGGAGGGTGGCAAGTGGTGGGATGATGGCAAGGGCGGAAAGTACTAGATGGCCAACTAGGTTGGGTGAATGGTTTGTGTGATTACTATGGCGCTCAGTTTGGGGGGGCGGGGTAATGTTTTTATTATTTATTTGTTTTTGGCGTGAGAATTTGGGGATGGCGATGGTTATGGCGGTGGAGAATGTTTATGGACGCTCCCGTATTCTTCCTTCGATTGTTATTTTGTATGGATAGATCTGGGCTCGAGATATCACTATAAATATATTTGCTTATAACCTTAGCTTTGGAACCGAACCCATAAAGTGATTCAATTGAATAGTAGAACTGAGCAAAAGTAGCAGGAATAACAGGTTCCTCTACTAGCTATAAGTGGGGAATAAAAAAGTATGCAACAACAACGCACGGCGAATTCCTTGTCCAGACAAGAGTCGCAGTACGAACCAGTACAGTACGTATGGCAATCAACCCTTTATCGCAATATAGTTAGTTACCTACATGATATCAATAACCGCCAAATCTGTGTAGCTAAAGCCGATATGCGATTCCACAAAAGTACCGTATTGATGCACCGATGGATAACCACACCGCGGAGCCATCCGCAGACAGTCGATTCGAATTGCCTATACCTACACGCAAACTAGCCATCAACATCAACTATC
This sequence comes from Morchella sp. 2016-57, assembly GCA_024713875.1. Taxonomy (NCBI): domain Eukaryota; kingdom Fungi; phylum Ascomycota; class Pezizomycetes; order Pezizales; family Morchellaceae; genus Morchella; species Morchella sp. 2016-57. The sequence continues at coordinate 167,993 of JAMGZE010000019.1, forward strand.
AAACCACCATTAGTGAACATGATGCAGGTACAGTGCATACATACAGCGCATGAACCAATTTCCGGTCAGCGACGTCGATCCCGCCCGCGAACGCTCACCGGGCGATCGTCGCATCGCCCAGTACCTGCTGCTCCTTGAGGTTAAATAAGCATATCATGCTTGGGCCATGGGGCGGAGGAGGAAGCTTCATGGTGGTTAGGGTCGGGTGTAGCAGTGGCTATGTAAACTTTAGTACAAGTATATAAATAGCGCCGAAATAGTCAAGTGTCACAGGAGGGTAACGGGCTAGGCCGTTTCAGGAGTTCTAATTAAATCAACGATCCCGATGCAGTAGCATTTAGTAAAGCTACAGGGTTCATGGCTACTAATTCCTACATGCACTTATGAAGTGAATGGTTTTGTATGGTGAGCTACACGCACAGATTGCCATGACAAGTCCTGAATACAGACAGACACTGTACCTACTTATATGGTAAAGAGCATACATAAGGGGGCAATAAAAGACCTTGCTCCTTCGGATCATACTAGTATTCTACTTAAGCTTTCGTCATAACTCGTTAAACAAACCACTGTTCCCAACAACAGAAGCAACAAAGTGAAAGCCTGTGTCCGCTAGCCCCCGGAGCACGAAAAAGATAGTCCCCCCTATGGCCCATCCTCGATCCTGAATATCCAAACATGTAATGCACCCTTTTGGTATCAAACCTTGCATAATACCCCCGTAAAAAACAAGGTAAATCTGCCCAAAAAAATATCGACAAGAAAAGATTTCATGTGACAAAACTATAGAGGGGAAAAATATAAAAAAAATAACAAGAATAAAATATGAGAATAAAACCGCTATACTATAAACAATTTTTTGGTGCATCTGTAGAGGCAATTCTTCGTCCACAAATAAATGCTCTAATCAGAAATTCCGAAAATAAAAAATAAAATAAAATAAAATGAAGAAGTAAAAAGAGTGTAAGTTCGTATGTCGTAATCATCACCAAAAAGAAAGAAAGAGACAGAGAGAGTGAGAGAGAGAGAGAGAAAGAAAAATCAAACGCTCCTCCCCAAATGTGTATAATAAAACAAGGCGTATAAGTCGTAAAATCCATAAACTCGTGGCGAAGCATTGACTCATAAGATCAATAATCAATAACCGCGACTTTCACTACCCTACTTGGTCTTAAGTTAGTATAAGCCTTGGACGGCGCTGCTTGATAACGGTTGACTCACCCTCCATGATCCAACACTTGTCTCTATTGGCATCCGGCTTTGGTATCCTGAGTGCTGTTGCCTCCAGCGATGGTCCATCAAATTTCCGCTCATAGAGGGTCTACGAGCAGTATATGTAGTCTCAGTCCCAACCCTAGTGCTCTCCGTCCCTACCCTGCTAATTTCCGTCCCTAGCCTGCTTTCCGTCCCCAATCTGCTCTCTGTTCCAATTCTACTTTCTGTTCCTAACCTGCTAGACCGATCAATCGTCGAGACGGGAGAATAAGTCGCATATTCTGCAGAAAAGTCCTCCTCTCTCCGCCGTCTTGGGATTCTTTCAGTTCGAGAGCGACGGAGCTCTGGGATACCGGGGGTGAAGGCCCGAGTTTCGTGTGGAGATGGAAGCGGAGGCCCGGGCGCTACTGGCTCAGGATCCTCCAGATTAATCCCACGCAGGTATTGTTCAATATTGGCATGTTGAGCTCCGCTCAAATACCTACTTGGGTTAATGGATTCCCGTCGTCGGGACCTCTGAGGAGTTTGTTCCCGGGCCTCCGGGGCGGTCTCTACACGAGCGACTCTGGGACGGTGGGGGGTTCTACTCCGCTCTTCGAGTTCCTCAACCTCCTGTATGAGATTAGAAAGATTCTCTCGAATCTCTTCCCGACTTCTTGCGCGTGGCGCGATTCTGGCAACTGGCTCAACCCTCCTCCTCTCTAGCCTTGGTTGCGGGGTTCCGCGAGGTTGTGGGGTCCCTCGAGGCTGTGGAGTTGCTCGTGTAGCTGTCTCGACGTAATCGGCGGCGATTCGTCGAATCCCGTTCCTCAGACCAGATCCGATGGTACCCAACGCTGCGAGTGGGTCAAGTTGAATGGGGCTCGGAGGGTAATATTCATCCTCCCCATGAATTCCTGGTGATAATGAGCCGTCTTCTTGCGCCAACTGTCTGGCAAGTTCCTCATCTTGACGAAGCTGCTCAGCACGAGCCCTGGCTCTTTGTTCTCGTCGTTCAGCTACATTGGCCGGAATTGCTGCACCATCATTGTTCCATACAGGGATAACATATTCTTCATCGTCGTCGGGTTCGTAATTGAACCAAGGACATTTGCAGGTCTTCCATTTGTCTCCACAAACGTAGCAAAATTCGGCGGTGCAGCGACAACTATACGCCTTGTCAGTAATTGTAATTCTTTTAGGGTATTGAGGGGTTAACCCACGTCATATGGTTGCAGCCCCTTTCTAGTTCTACCATCGCTCTGCAGCTATAACATCTCTGAAACTTATTTTTCTTCGCTATTTCTATAAACCTCATTAGGTCCTCGTCCTTGGGGCATTCTCCATCTCCATGAGCTTTTCCATTACACATTGCACAAACTTTCGTTCTGCATTGGGAGCATTTGCCAACATTGTTGTGTATTTCCTTGGGCTGTATCCATTCACCACAGTTCGGCTTCGGGCAATAAATGCGGTTTGATGATGTATACTCAATGTATTTTTTGTTCCAAAGCTTTTTTGTTTCATAGCTGAGAAGTTTATCAACATGCTTTAGTGGAACATGCTCGTCTGTGCAGCACTTGGGAGGCATATGTGCGGGGTCGGTCAAGGAGAGTGTGAATATCCGTTTCAAGCATTCATTGCACCAGTAATGTCCACAGGAAAGCTTGGCCGCTTCTCTTACCGGGACGTCGTCAGAAAGGCAGGTCACACACTCAACACTTTCCACGTGTTAGCTAATCAAAGAGTATAGGACGAACAGGGCGCACTCACAGTTTTTCTGGCCTTTTCTCAATCACAAAACCTAACACGGGCTTCGCTTTAGTACCTGCAGCGGCAGCTTGCACAGCCTCCTTCACCCTCTCTTTTGCTTCAATGATCGTTTCGTCCTCGCTCTCTGGTTCCACCCTCCTTCTTGAACTTTTTTTAACTGCTTCCGTCCGAACTGCTTCACGAACCTTCGGTGGTGGTACAATTGTAATATTTTCCAGTTTCTCTTTTTTCTCTCGCTTTCGCAAGCAGCGTATGCAATTCGCGCGAGCTTCAGGGGTCGAATGATCATGGTGATCCCGGTGGCGGTGTTTCTCCTTTGAAGGCTCTTTTGGTCGTTCCCTGGATACAGGCCTTTCATGTAGTCGTTCCTGGGGTCTTTCCTGTGGCCTTTCTTGAGGTCTCTCTTGAACTCTCTCTTGGGGCCTCTCTTGAGGCCTCTCTTGAGGCCTCTCTTGGGGCCTCTCTTGGGGCCTCTCTTGGGGCCTCTCTTGGGGCCTCTCTTGGGGCCTCTCGTAGGGTCTGTCATAGGACCTTTCGTGAGATCTGTCGTGAGACCTCATCAGGACTGTACTCTTGCTCCTCTTGATAGTTAATTTAGGTCGAGAATCGCTGGGTCGTCTAGAGATAAGAGATTTTGATCTACTGTGATTGGACAAAAAGATTAAATTATGGCTCCCATAAAAAAATTGCACAGGTGTTAAATAAACAAGTGGCCAAAAAAAAGGGTAAACAAACCCAATCCCGCTAATGAACTGCTCGACTGATATCTTTGGTATTGTCTTCTCTTTGGTCCCAACAACACTTTTCTGCTTCTCTTCCTTCCGCTCCCGCCGCTCCTGCTTCTCCCGCTTTCGCTCTGCACGCTCTGCTTCCTCTTGGGCTTCCCTAGCCTTTCTTTCTTCCCTCTCAGCTCTGCGCTTCCTCCGTGCCTCTCTCCTCTGCTCTCGATCCTCATCGGAATCCTCATGCTTACGCACAGACCTTTCCTTGTCCTTTTCCTTTTCCTTTTCCTTATCTTTCTTTTCCGATTTTGACTTTTTCTTCTCCTTTGACGAAACTGCAAGCATGGTGCCAGCCATCTCCCTATCCCAGGGTCTCCCCCTTCCCTCTGAAGTTTCCACCCCCTCCCCTTCCGAATCAGTGAAATATGCGGCCGCCTCGAGCGATGCCGTGCTGTCAGTACGCACCGAAAATCTAGGCGACGCCCGTCTCGGGAGATACGACGAGGACGATTCGACTTCGTTATTGATGAACAGCAGTTGCGCGGCGGGTCCGTGACTATTGTCGAGGGAAGAAACGTCTGAGAGATAACCTCCGCTGGTGGTGTTGTTGTCGGTATCAGCCACTCCACCAATCCCAGCATCAGAGCTTCTTCTCCTCAGAAAATACTCAAGCTCGAATTGAACGAGGTGTTCGGGTTGTAATAGGCTGCCCAGGTCACGAATAACCCTTTTAGCGGAATTGCAGAAGGCATCCAGCTCACAGCTCCACTTAGGCCACTCCCAACTGCCTGCAGTGTGGTTTGAAAACGTGGTGGTTGACGAGTGGGAGGCGTTGGATAAATAAACGGAGGGTGACAGGGGGGAGTGTTGAAAGAGATGATTTGACATTATTCTGAGACAACTATGAAGGGGTTCAAATCACCAATGCGATTTGATATAGGACCGGCCCGGAGACACGCACTATTGGATAGAAATCGAGTCAAAAGAGCACCAAAGAAAAAGATCTGAGGAGGAAGAAAAACTGACCACTTCTTCAGTCTTTAAAAATCGGGATTTTGTATGAAAACGATTCTTAAATTTGTTTGAAAATATTTAGTTTTTCTTTCTCTGCCTCTCTCTTCCCCTTATTGACCCCAAGTTTATGAGACTTGTTTGATACAGAGAATTGTATATGTGCGAAATAAATGACGGTATTTCTAGGATAACTAGATCAGAGAAATGGGATTGGAGGTAAAGGTAATTGCTGCTGCTTCTCCGCTTCACTCAAACAACGTCCGCCCTCCATCACAGTGGATGGACGTATGGTTATTCTTATTGTTGCGATACAGCGAACAACAGACGAGGTTGAAGCTGACCCTGAGAAAAACAGCACACGCTGAGTTGGCCTGCATGCGGAAGAGAGGTAGCAGGGGTGGGCACCAGTAATAACCTCGTTAAGAGACGCAAGAGGCTTCAACTGAGGTGCCGTATTTCCTAGGTGATGATGAGCATGAACCGTACCGGTAGCTGCCGCTTGATACTCCCTAGCTCTACCTTCATCAAGAAGGTATTGGAAATAATTGAGTACATAAGGGTCTCCAACGGCGGCAAACAACCCCCACGTTAGGGATGGCCAACAGAATGGCTCAATGAAAATGTTTTAAAAGGAAGAAAGAATAAAAGAATCCTCGTCCTAGGCCACAACAGGATCAAGCTATTCTTACGTCGCAATTGCTGAAATTCCTACCTCTGGCCCTGTTTGAATCCCCTATCAAATAAACATCTCGATGTTACCAGGCACCAGATAAATGATAAAAGCTCCTACTATTATTTTTTATTATTATTTCTTAGTTATTTCCTGGTTATCATAAGTATCAAATTAAAGGCCGCCATTTTAGTTATGGTCTACTGGGAGAAACAGAAATTACAATCGTGTGGTCCAGATAGATTATAAACACCAAGCAAATGAAGGACCTTTACTCGTAATATCATGTAAATAATTCCTGATATGTGGGATGGATTCCATATAGAAAACGGAGACTACCCTTTCCCTTTTCATGTTATTATCTCTGTCTGGCCTTGCATGCAGGTAACAGAGCACTTTAAAACGAGACTCAATATCCATCTGGCCGGTAACGCAAAGACTTTGCTTTTTCAAAAATGAAGCAAGGTAGGCCAGAATGAAGTTAGTCGAGTCGTTAGGCGAGAGGGAGGGGGCAGTGCAGGTAGGTACGCAGAGATCGTTAACCCGTTTCCCCCTCTGTCGTTGCAGTATGATACCTGCATTACAAGATATCATGCTCAAGCTCATCATCGTACGCCCAAAATCACACCGTTGGGGATGCACTATCATTAAACCCGGCACCTCTATCCAATCAGTTCCTGGGGCGTCAAAAGAGTAAAAAGGTACAATGCTACTGGAGCCACATCATCGACCGCGGCTCGCAGCGCTGAGCGCAGAAAGATCTTTTTTTCCCCTTCATTTTTTGAACAGCGGACGTACGTACGGCAAAGACATGCCGATGTTCCTTTTTGTTTTTTCTATCGGCAGTTCCCTGAATATCTATTCCTTATTTCTAGCAATTAGCGAGGTGGTAGCATGCAACTACCCGCTGTTGTCAGGGTCTGTAGGTACACCCACCCTCCACGCCATGGTTCTTGGTGGTAGAAATCTAGAACCTTTCTTGGCAACAATCGAGTGACGGGCCATGAAACCTGCTTCGCGCCCTCTACTCCGGATGAACACCCGCAGCTGAGATGCACTTCCCCACGTTTAAAGGCCCGCGATCGATCTAGAGGTAATGTATGAGCGCAGTACCATCGATGTGGCCGCTGTTCCTTAGGCAGTGATAAATAATCTTAGCAGTTCCTACTTAGATGTCTTAATTCTCGGGGCAATAGCCTATTATGACGACATCCAAACAGGAGAGGTTTTTCTTTTTCCCCTAGAGAGCAGAAAATTAGATATACCAATTCCCATTATGTTGCTGCTACTCCTCTAGGTGTGCGGCAAATAACTTTCTCTTTAGAGGCCCTCTCGTTTCGTTCTATAACAAGCAAGACACGCCATGGAAATACACGTACAGGGAAGTGCAGATCTGTAAAAGCGTTTCCATGGTTGAATCTTGCAAGACAGGAGATGAATTCGAGGCCGGATAAGTTTTATGTGTATGGGGAAGATGCATAAGTAGTTATGGTGCTCATCTTTCAATACGGCACTGGTGGCCTCCGGAATATCAGTTATAGCAAGTTATGAGCTAAATAGAGACGTCCAGCTCTCTTTCGGCTTATATCAGTTAGGCCGAGATACAAACACACCTCTAGGAAACCGATTTTAAAACAGTCCATGGCTATGAAGACGGGATTGAGAATAACAGGCTTTCCTTACTTAAGAATATCGAAGGTTACCGTATACGTGTTTCTAGGGAATCGGAAAGTGCAGTTCCCAATCAACGATTAGTAACAGATATGCCCCCAACTTCCTGCCTCAAACAAGTAGCCAATAAGTTCATTACCATTCCATAGATAGCCGCTATCTCACCGCTTTCATAGTCCCAATTTTGCGGATAGAAAACCGTCAATAGCTCTCTGTGGTTGTTCCAATCGGAGATATACCGGTAAAAGCCAACAGAAAGATCCGCAGCATGGGTCGAGGATTAACAGAAATGTAGGCATGCGGTCTGATTGCATGATGAACTAAGAAAGATTCCTCCGATAGGACAGGATCCATGCTGCCAATGTAGAAATGTCAGGGCTAGCTACAGGACTGTAGTGGTCCAATTAAGCCTTTCTAGTCGAATCATGAGATATCACTCTTATTGTGCACCACGTTCGATTTTTGGGCAATATATCTATAACCGAGACTTAGTGTTTTGGTGTTCTGGAGGTTGATTTTTTTCAAAGGCCCAAAGGAGTGTCTATATACGCCGAAGCCGGTATTAACTTAGGACACGCATGGGTGACGATGTGTATATCCGCCTATATACCAGGTTCTTCTGACGTTTGTAAAAGGGACCACTGCTGCATACCATACTAAATTTTGGACTTGGCGCGTACTCGTATGGCATGCAATAGCAGTTCCTTTTACAAATGTCAGGAAAATACGAGTAGTCGGATGATACTCGCAGCAGACAACACATACTAAGGACACGCTACGAGTGTCTACAGTGGGAAACTCAACCCTCAAAGTGAAAGTTAAAATTGGCTTTTGACGTCGTATGGCAGCTACGCTTATACATACTTATCCACATAACATCCCCCAGTTAAAGTCCATGCACACGGAGGTCGCCCGTGGTCAAATCTACATGTACACCATTTCATTTTCTCTTCAGCTGATATCAGTGCCGGTGACCTTGATAGCAGAATTCAACTGCATAGCTAATTCAAAATCTATACCTATGTAGTTAATTAAAAAAATATAGGAAATAAACAACATGATTGTTTGTAGCACTCGGCAAAAGATTTGGCCACAAGATGGGAGCCTCGTTATATATATGTAATTATAATATAAAGTAATTACATGTACATGTAGTTACAAGGAAGCCCAATCCATTAGGAGACAGAGATTCTAAGATGTAGACATATATAAATTCATTGCTACTTTCTAATTACAATTAAGATACATAGATTTGATAGGGTAATTGTAAAACCAACCACGGTAACTTCACCTACTCCCTCATCTCGTATTGGTCGAGATGTGCTAGGTCCCTAGTATATGATTACCTCGGAGGCATACATACCCCACAGAATGGGATCCTCTCGAGACAGCTATACCCCTACTCGCCTTAGGTGCTATCTAGGCGCTGATTCTTTGGTTTATAAAATTGGTTGAGTTCTACATGAGTTGGGTGAGAAATTAATGGGTAGGTTTAATTTTTTGCAATATGTTGCCTGAGATTTATCTTCGATAGTGATATATATAGATGATCAGTTTTGAACCAGCGAGGAGTTAGCTCATGCATTGCCCACATTATTAATAGCTCTTATACGCTCTCGATCTCCTGAGATTAACTCACAATCGATCACTCGGTCACTCGATCAACGCAGCCACAAAACCTAAAAATTATATAATCATAATATCAGATATCTTATTCCTCCCCGCTGCTATTTAAACTTTGGTATCCAGTGAAGTACACACCGTAGATAGCGGACGTAGTCATCCCCCAACTTGATTGCACTTCATGATGCGCAAGAAAAGTAAGCGAGCGAGTAGAGTATGCAGTCAGCGCATGCTCTATCTTCTTGGGCTTATTTACTTTTTCCGAGTTTAGGGTTGCGTTGGACTTGAGTCTCCTTCGATCTCACGATCTAGCTACTCTGAATCGGTGTCAGACTTCAGTCTCAGACACAGAGCGGATTAGTGAATACATGAGTTGCAAAGAAAAGAAGAGTAGAGCACCACATGTAAGTCTAGGGATTTGATTTCTAATAATTTGTTTATTTGAGGAAGCTTGATGCGAAACGAAAGCCAACTCATACATGATACTAGAATAACCTTGCGCGCCACAGAGGCTCACCATGGTCTTGGCAGGCTTGAGTCGAAATCAAGATCGAAATCAACTCAGCCGCAGAATACCTTTCTCACCTGTAGAATATCACGAAGGCCTTTAATCTGACCTCAACTCTTGCCCTCACACTTTCATACACACGGAAAAATATCATATATCTTTGATTCTTCTATTTAAAGGGACTCCTTAACAAACGCGTGGACCTCGCGGTAAGTTAATTTCCCCGCCAAGAATATGCCCTCCCCAAAAAAACACTTTTGGCCCCCCTTTGTCTCATAGAATGTCCATTTGTAGCGCCTAGAAGGAGTGGCAGCGAGAGGGAGCTGAGAGCAGAAAAAAAAAAGGGTCTTCCTTTTATTATCCCTCTATCCGCTGTTCCACTTATTCTTCTTCATGCATTCTTTCATTCCTTTCTTTTCCGTTCATGTTACATATCCTTAACATCTCGGAACACTTCGCTGGCTGATCCACTCCTTTCCCCCTTCACTTCTCCTTCTGCTGTGCTTCTTCCCCACTACTTTTCTTTCCACAACACCCACTCATCATCCATCGTCACTCAATCGATCAAACAATAACTTATACGCTGCAATAATAGTCGATCGATCAACTTGTCCAATAGCACTAAAATACCTGCAGCTAAGAACCACCGGCACCGGTGAACCTGCAGAGCATGGCTCCCAGAGCAGTTCCCGACGAAGAAGACCACTCCCATGATCCCCCACCATATGGTGCCACTCATCCTCCGGGTTTATTTCACCATGAGGTTGAAGGAATGCCAATATGGGGCATCATAGTAATCGTAGCTCTCATCATTTTAGTGCTTGCACTGATTTCTTATATCGTTCGTACCCCATCTCCTATGTGTACATCTTTACCCGGAATACCTACACTTTCAATCCCAAATCCTTATTGAATTAACGAAGGGCTACACAATAATCATCTTGGGTATGATTGGTATTAACTCAGAACTGCAATAGGTGTATACACAGCTCCGAGCTCGCCGTCTTGGTCTCCCGGCCCCTAGCTGGCGAACATACGTCCCCTTCATAAAGAACAACAAGCGTTCGGCCCCATCTTCCTATGAGCCTGCTCGCGGAGGTGCCGGCTTTGTCGGTGCAGTAAAGGGAGTTTTCGGAGCGAATACCGGCTACTCCGGCGCCGGAACCCGCTCCGCACGGACCCGCGAGGCTTTGGACCCTGATCAAGCCTGGGACTCTCGCATGGTAGACGAAGAGGACATCTCTTATACTGGTGGCGGATACGGCCAACGCTCGGTTTCTGATAGCAGAGGTCGCTATGGTGAGGCGCATCAGATGCAGGAGCATCACGGACACGAAGAGCCGGAGAGGGGCCGGAGCCGAAGCAGGGAGCCCCCGAGACGAAGTGTGCCACCGCCATATCCCGCTGATGATGCGACAAACCCATTTGCGGGAGACATCAGGAGACCCGAAAGCGAAGGATTCGTCGGAAACAATGTGAGAGGTGGACGACCAAGCGTTGAGAGCGAGAGAAGGAGTGTTTTCAGGGAGAGCATCACCTAAGTGCCTGGGGCATGATTAGGCATGATTAGGAAGGGATGGGCCGGGCGGGGTCCCGGAATTGGTTTGTTTTCGGAGGAATTGTGTGATCAGAGCGTGCTTGGTGAATGCTAGCCCTAACAGAAAAATTTCGTCTTCTCTATCTCATTCTATCAATTACCTCCTTGCTTTTAAGGATCAGCCGGAGCTAGATATCAGGATGGGGTTTTCGGTTTGGTTTACCATTTTTATTTTGCGTAGTGTGGGATAGGTCTGTTTGTACTTCAGCAAGTAAATCCCTCTTCTGATTACTGGGCTTGGCTTGTTTAAAGTAATGTTTTTTTTTTGACCTTTATAACTCTGGTTTTAAAGCGAGGTAAATACACGCCAACACTGCAATTATTTCCTTTTGTGTATAATTTTTGCTCTACCGTATATTTACTTAAAATCGCATCGTGGCCCTTTTCTAAGTAAATGCAAGCCCTATTCTGAAATATATAGAGGATTCCAACTGAGGCCTGTTATTTTAGAAGTACATGTAGTATTTGTATATTGCCGTCTAGTTGAAATGCATACCTGACATACTCCAGAGAGACTTCAGTCTCAATGTAATCATGGCGATCGCCTGATGCTTTACCGATATGGGTGGAACATGAGATGAACGGTCCAGATTCCCCCCCAACCCAGTAGCACTGCCACCCCCCGAGGCTTAATGCTGCTACCAAACACCAACTATTTGATTTCCGACAATCAATGTTTTCGCCGCCACCTGCTCCCTAATCTCGATAAAATTCAATCGTACGTGCCATCGTACCGATTGGGGGGTTTACTTGTAGATATTTATAGCGTATGGCTTGAACCACGGACCCTCCGTTCGTTCCCGGAAGAGCGTTGATCCGTGCGGTGGATCATAGCAGGTTGTATTAAGTGGTGGCTCATCGTTGTTCGCTACGGCCGGTAGGGTTTCAGTGTTTCTGGTCAATTGATCAAGCTCGATGTGGTCTGGTATGGTAGAGACAGTGCCAGTTCTACACATGTGCCGGCCGTTCGACTTTTACGGTTGGGAGGGAGGGAGATTGCCGGATCTCCATGTACATGTTGTTATAGGGGTTTTCGTGTGGTTGTAGTATACACAAATATACGTACATGTCAAGTACTTGTAGCTGGGGTGTTTGGAATCTGTATTCATGTATTCATGTATTCATGTAGGTGAGATTCTTCTTCACGTCGATCCAGAGTGAGATCTTATGACGGAGTTCCCGGAGAGTAGATGCTGGGATGTAGTGTCTTAAATCACATTAATGATTACTACACACTATTACCCTAGATCTATTCTATGAATTGTGCCCAAATGTCATGATTCGCATATATGCTATTGATTTTAACCCTGGTTTGGAAGGAAGTGTTGCAATTCTCAACCTGCGGCTTCCCAGTGAGCCTAGGAACCCCCAATATGCAATAGATGGCCTCATATTGCAGCCATCGTAATATGCTACGTAGAAGAGACCGAACCGCCCCCCAGTAGGTAGTTTGGTTATTTAGAGTACCCATGATCACGACAGGTATGTTCCCAGCATCCCCAGGATCATTGACAGGCGTCAAACCATGGAAATGGCAACCCGCCCGACAACCAGGTCTTCGCCATCCCTGTATAATCAGTTTTACCACCTCTCATCACAATATATCCTCACCTCACACACATCGCGATGTAGTAAGTCGGAAGGAGCCCAAAGTCCTCAATTCCTACAACTGATAGAGACCCATGAGCTTTCCTGAGTACTCGCTGAAGACGTACCCTTGGTGTGGGGGCTGACATGCACCAGTGGTACTGGCTGGACCTCAAAGTCGCGATTCGTATCTCCATTTGGTGGGTTGCAGGTGATATATGGGCCGTTTTTCATTGGAAAGCTTATATTTATAGACGCCCAACAGGATGTTTGACGTTTTCACCCGGATAGATGGTTAAGCGCTTGTTTTACCATATCGATTGGGTTGCTACACACGATATGATATGATAGGCAAAGTAACCATAGATGATTGAGCCTTTGTGATTGATTGGACCCGATCACTAGACCAGGCTCTGATGGTTTAAGTACGGGCATTCGTATCACATATATACTCGGTCTCTCTTGAGGGCTTTTGCGTCCTAGCAAGGGGTCATTACAGCAGATACATGTACTCACTCAGTTATTAAGCCTCCATTCATGCTTTTGAAGTTTATGAGGGTCGACCAATGCCAAGACATTATATCAATCAGGTATTCTGCCAAGACATAATCCGCGCTAAGCTGTGTCGTGCGAAAGTAAACCAACTGACTGCATGAGCGCTGTTATCGGTGCTGAGATGTGTTTGAAGTTGAGCATGGGGGTACCAATCTACAACCGCGGCCTTGTGTGGGGATGTTTGTTGGAAGCCTTGGAGATGCCGTGGAGGGGTTGTGTATTCGCTGCTCGTTTTATATGGATGGTCAAGGCGGGAAAGTTAGGGACATGTAAATTCAAACAATATGCGGCATCAATTCAGTGGACCGGTATTCAAGTGGAAAAGTTCCCCGAATCTTTACCCTCAGGTTCTTTATGCCACGAAAGCCCGCTGCCAACAATCTCATCCCACCACCCCGTTAGAAAGAAACACTTTCTTCAAGCACTCCAGCTCAGGGTCTTTAGCATTCTCTCAAGACGGCCTTTGTAGCCTATATTTTCCTCCTTTGTAGCTTTTCCACCCCGTCCCACCCCGGGGCCCCGTACCTCTCCGGCCCGACTTCAGTTAGCACCACTCCCGACGCAATATTCCGGGCCCATTAATATTAACCTACAAGTACATATCTCGCTGGAGGCAGGTATGTAGGTCACAGCCAGCCGTGCCCGGCCGGCCGGCCGCGATTCGTTGCCCGGTGGTTGTGTTGCTGCTTCGGGATACGTTTTTATAGATTTTGCGGGGAGGTGCGGGGAGGTTGAGCCATCCCCTTCGCTTTTCCTTACTCAACGAGGGGCGGCGGCGAGGGCTAATGTTGTGCCACTCCGGGGTCTAGCTTATGTATGGTGGTAGAATGAGGAGAATTATTAGGCCGACATGGAGCCGGGGGAACCGGAGGAGTGCAGCGGAAAAACGTTGTTTCATTTGGTAAGAAAAAGTAAAAAAAAAAAAAGGAAAAAGGAAAAAAAAGGCTTCTGTTTATCAAGTAGAGTAAGACGACAATTGGTAGAAGTGAGATTTTTGGGATCCGGGTGATATTAACCTGATTATGTTTATTCTAATGCTTTTTGGGCCCCTCTAGGATAGAAACATTTTTGCTCGTATCCAGAGAGAGCGCCCTTACAAAGGAAATCCACAGCCAGCCAGTACGACTTCCGTGAACCCGGTCTCATTCCAATCCGAGAATGACTTAGCAGCTGCCGTTTTCGATAAATTCCAGAAACCAGAAACCCCCCATTCGATCGTTCTCGCTCTGAGTGCTCACTCGCGGGAATGCCCGTTGTGGGGAATATCATCTTTGCGGGGGGAAGACCTTTTTTTTTTTTTTTTTTTTTTTTTTGCCCCACCACCACCTCCGCGGCTTGGACTCTGGAGTGTTGGTCATGCCCTCCAATGCTGATCCCATGCAGTGTGACGTTTTCTTAGAGTAAGTGATTACCAGCAAGGGAAAGAAAAAGGGCAGATCCAAAGATCGGCAGGGTCAGGGACTGTGGAAAGCTATGCAGAGGGAAGAGAGTGTGTGAGAGAGCCTCATCTCAGTTTATCCATCCATCCTCGTGAGAGAAAAGTGTGAATAGAGAGGGCAGTCAGGGCAGTCAGGAGACCAGTGAATAGAAAAACAATTCTCCCACTGGGTAAATTACTGTGCCTACAGTACAGCTGTAGTGTTATTGGAAGTGTTGAAGGCAGAGGCAATATATTTCCCCAGTCTTCTGCTGATTTCTAGCTTCTCAAGCTGTCTATCATTGTCTCAGCCAGGGGAGAAGAGATAGCTACCTACATGTAACCAAGCTCTCGGCCACTTCTCCACAACCTTCGAGTATTCACCCCCTTTATCATCTCGATATCTCAACATTTCCCTAAATCCTGCTTGCTGCCTTCCTTCCCCAGAAAACGCGCCTATCCCCCGGTTCTTGGAAACGGCCCCGGTAAAATACCCAGCAGCTGTAGCCTGTACCACCCCCCCCCCCCTCTCCGCGCCTCCAGAGAGCTCTCGGCGTACGAAACAAGGTCCAAGTCAACAAGTACCTGATAGCTTGTAGCGGTGACAAACGCACTGCGCGACCGACTGATATAGACAGGCAAAAAAAAAAGTACTGACAGTGACCTGAATAAAAAAAAAATACCTCACCGTTCACGTACATACACAACTTATACATACATACTACATACTACATACACACACACCCTACATCCATCTAGCCTAGCTTACGTTGTACTTTTTTATACACACCCCAAACCTGATTCTGCAAAGAATTCCCATAGCAAAGGTGGCCGCGAAGAAATCGGTGATCCGAAAAGAGGAGGAGGAGAAGAAGAAGGCAGTGGCGGTGGGAAATGAGGTCGCGACAGAAACATCAGGTCTCGTCATGCAGCTATGTCCCACGCCAAACCTACAAGATGACGACGGTAGTAAGTTAGGTTCAGAGAAGGGCTATAATAATCGCACCTACCGCACCTTTCCCGCGGATCAATCCTCTCTGTCACTACCGAAGGAACGGGGCTGGGAAAAGAAACATTCCTTTCCATTGCTGCCTTCTTCACGAAAGATGGCTCGCGTGTTGATAATGTCTGTCTTCATCACTCTCGCTTTGCTGCTGACGTATTCGAATGCACTGCCTGTCGTTTCGAATGAGTTGTTGAGCTTGCTACGAGGTCGACAATTGTCGGCCCCTCCGCCCTCGGACTGGGAGAATAACCATGTGCCCCAGAACATCACAGATTTTGACTCAGAGTCATGGGTGTTGAGTACTACAAGTTTCATTCCGAATCATTACCAGAATCAACCGTACGTTGCGAACGGATACCATGGAAGTCGTGTGCCTGCTGAAGGCGTTGGCTTTTGGGTTAGTTCTTATCCCCCTCATATCCTGTGAATGATGTCACTGACAGAGTCAGATTTCCACATCCGACCCTGACTACAACCGTAATGAAGTCCCCCCAATTAATGGTTGGCCACTCGACAACCCTCGCCAAACTGTGGCCACAATCTCTGGTTTCTGGGACTACCAACGCAACACTACTCGTACCAACTTCCCTGAGCTCCTTAGAGACGGTGGTGAGAGTGTCATTTCCGGAATCCCCACATGGACAACATTCTATGTCACCACCCCCGATGGCCAGTACACCTACTCTCCCGGTGTCGACCCGGATTCCGTCATTGCTTTCTACCAGGGTCTCAGCATCCGCAATGGTATCCTGACCACCGAGGTTACCTGGGTTCCCGTAGCGGGAGGCCCAGAGTACCAGATCAAGTTCACATTGCTGGCGCACAGATCACGTATTAATGTTGGCATGATGAAAGTCGAGATTACATCGGACAAGGACGGTGCGGTTATCGCCACTGATGTCCTGGATGGTGCTGGTGCACAACGCACCGACCATGCCGGGAAGGAGTATGTGGCCAAGGACGACATGATCTGGACTTCGGTGAAGCCATGGGGGATTGCGGATGTGACCGCGTATGAGTATTCGACCATGGACTTTGGAGCATGCGAAAGCTCCTTGATCGCGGGGTCAAGAGCTGATGCCGCAGAGCGAGCTTATGTGTCGAAGAATGCGTCTACCGTTGCTCAAGAGTATAAACTCTCATTGGCGGCGGGAGAGACGGCAACGCTGTACAAATATGTGGGCATTGCAAGCTCTGACGCTTTTGAGAATCCAGCCAAGGTTGCGAGAAAGGCGGCTCTACAGGCAAAGAAAGATGGCTGGGAGCAGCTTCTAGAGGAACATGAAGAGGCTTGGAATGAACTGTGGGAGGATGGCGATATTATTGTAGAGGGAGATGAAGTGCTTCAAATCTCGATACGCGCGACCTTGTTCCATCTCTTGAGTAACATTAGAGGTGCTTCCGAGGGCCGCGGAGTGGGCGACAATAGTATCTCTGTTGGCGGTCTTACTAGTGACTCTTATGCCGGTTTGGTGTTTTGGGATGCTGATTGTGAGTTGAATATCATGATCTTGGCCTTTATTTGATTGAGTTGGCTGGGTGCTAATTGATGATAGTGTGGATGCTCCCCGGATTGCTTGTTTTACACCCTGACCATGCGGCGGCGATCAACGAGTACCGCTTCCGTCTCCTCCCTCAGGCCTTGGAGAACGCCAAGAAATACGATAGACCTGGTGCTATGTATCCATGGACTTCCTCACGCTTTGGAAACTGTACCGGAACAGGTCCTTGTGCGGACTATCAATATCATCTCAACACTGATATTGCACTCGTCCACTGGCACCAGTTTTTGAGCACCGGTGATTACGACTGGCTCAAAGAGCAAGGATGGCCCATTATCAAAGCGGTCACAGAGATGTGGGCTGCCTTTGTCCAGAAGAGCAATGTGACTGGTGAAGATGGGCTCAAGGTCGGGATGTATACTGTCCACAACATGACTGATCCTGTATGTGTGCCCCCCTTTGAGTTTTTTAATATAATTCTAACAGGCATAGGATGAATATGCAAACCACGTTGACAATGGTGCATTTACAAATGCTGGCGTAAAGGTCCTTATGGGAATTGCAAAGGCTGCCGCTGAGCTCCTTGGGTATTCAGCGCCCGAGAAATGGACTGATATCGAGGAGAATATATTTATCCCGTACAACACTGAGGCTTCGATTATTCCGGAGTATGGAGGCATGAACGGGAGTGTGGAAATTAAACAGGCTGATGTTGTGCTGATCAACTACCCACTTGAATTCCGTCTCAATGAGAGCCAGGCTTTGGGTGATCTCGACTTTGTAATTCCTCCCTTTCCCCAACTCTAGTTCCTGAAACCTGGATCCTAACAGTAATTAGTATGCGCGCGCTCAATCACCCGACGGTCCCGCTATGACCTGGGCCATGTTCGCCATCAACGCAGCCGACCTCTCCCCCGCTGGTTGTGCTTCTTACACCTACTTTGTGTATGCCTCGCAGCCCTATCTGCGTGAGCCATACTACCAATTCTCAGAGCAGATGAACGACAACATCACCGAGAACGGCAACACCAACCCAGCCTTCACTTTCCTGACCGGGCACGGCGGCTTCCTGCAGATTCCAACCCACGGGTTTACCGGGTACCGCCCACGCCTCGACGCATTCTACCTTGACCCGTCGCTCCCACCGCAACTCCAGGGCCTTGAAATCAAGGGCATGAAGCACCAGGGCGCCGTCTTCAACGTCCGCATCGAACTCGAAAACACAACCATCACCCGAGTACCCCCGAGAAAGACGATTGCTGCCAGAACAAACATGACCACCGTCCTTGATGCACCCGTAACTGTCCGCATCGGTGCCCGCAACGCCATGGCAGGCGACTGGCCAGTTGCACTCGGCGAGTCTCTCATCATCCCAACCCGCCGCCCCGACCTCAACGGAACGGACCTCCCCGGAAACCTCGCGCAGTGCAAGCCCGCCTTCTCGGACAGCACCTGGGTCGCTGGGCAGTTCCCACTCGCGGCCGTCGACGGCTCCAACCACACAACCTGGCAGCCGTCCACCCCTGATCCCACCGCGGTGACCGTCGACCTCCAGGCACCAACAAAGATTAAGGGTGTCTCGCTCAACTGGGCAAGGTACCCACCGGACGCATGGACACTGCTAGTGTCTGACAGTGAGGACGGCGAGTGGAAGGTTGCGGGGGCCAACAACACTGTGGAAATCAGTGATCCGTGGAGAAGGGATGAGTCGCTGGTTGTTAGAAGACACATTGGGAATGTGACGGTGCAGATGCTGGAGAGTGAGGTAGAGGCAAGGTGGGTGCGGTTGGTGATTGAGGGGACGAAGGGGGATAAGACGGTGGGTGCTACGGTGGCGCAATTTGGGCTGCTGTAGCGGAGTGGATAGATTATGTAGGCGTGTATGCTATGAAGTTTATGCAGTTGTGGTTGTATGTTAGTTATGTCTGGTCATAATAAGACCCGTGGGCGTAAATCAGACTATATAGTAATGATACTCATCTCTCGAGAGAGAGTAAATGGAACAGTGAGGTTTAGTTGTCATCTTCCACCAACCCTTTATATAGCCAATGCGATGTGTGTGTGGGCATGATACGCCAGGATGATGCAATCTGCATGTATATATACATGCTAACCTCTACAAAAACGCAGGTACTCTACAATCACCCACTGGCTCGCCACTTGGTAGATTGGCGGTCACACCGCCGGCACTATTGCAGCTGTAGTTATAACTACATATAAGTACCTACCCACCCCACCCCAAGAACTGCAGGTGGGGGGGGGCTAATGACCAGCGGGGCAGTTGGTCAGAAATTACCGGGTACCAGGTCAGACTGGGCTGGAATTACTACACATGTATAGGTATACGCGCCGGGGGCGGGGGCGGGGGGGGGCAGGGGTAACCTGCTGTTTGATCATTGACAGACAGCGGTTGAACCCTGATCGAGCGGGCTGGGTGGGGCTGGGGTTGGACTAGGGGCGGGTGTGTGTACATGTATTGTAGCTAGCTAGGTGAAACTGTTTAGAGAGATGTGTATGTATTGTGGCTTAGATTGGGTTAGAGTAACAGAGGGGCTGTTGGAAATGCTCTCTTTCCTCCACATATATAGGATCTGGTGATGTGGTGTGGGCAGTTACTGGAGTTGTATGTAGCTATATAAAATTCAGAGTATACGATACTATACTAGATGGCAATCCCCCTCGTAGACAAAGTAGCCCCCTCCCCCCCAACAATACAGCCCACACACTCACATACATGGTCATGAACTAGTGAAAGGGTGAATAGATTTTATATTCCCCCCAAGACAAATCTCGTCATAAGTTGACGTATAAACTACTACACTGAAATGAGACATACCAAGATAACCAAAAAATGGGCGCACTACAGGATAGGGTAGGGTCGGTATACAAATACCGCCGCATACATGTATCAGTTGTAATAAATGCCTCGCCCGCTCCGCCGCCCCCCACTCGGCCTCCTTCTCACCGCCAAAATTATAGTGCCCCAGACCCGCCGTGTGGACTCAAGTGTCTACATACCATATAAGATACCCGCCCGCTATCTGCCCGCCCACCAGCGCCGGCGAATCACCGGTTCTGCGTCATCCTCACAAACTCCTTCCTCTCGTTGAACGTCGGCCGTGTCCTATCTATCTGCGGCTGCCCGGGCATCCTACACATGGTGAAGCGGTAGAAGCCCACGCCCTCTTCCGTGGTCATGGTGGCGTGGCTGACAACCTTATACAGCCCGTCGTAGCGTATGCCCACGGTGGGCGCCCAGTGCGAGTTTCGCGCGCCGCGAAGCAGCCGCACGGGCTTCCCTGTCTGCTCCGATTTGATGAGTGACATGGTGGCGTTTGTGAGCACGGGGGGCTCGGAGGCCGCACGCTCCTCGCGGGACCGCTCCGACCCGCGAGAGCCGGAGTAGAAGACTGTGTCGCCTTGGTCTGCGTCGGTGTCTTCGTACTCGAGGTTGCCGGAGATGACGACGCTGTAGGCGCCGCCTTGGACGCGGCCGTGGATGCCGCCCATGCGTGAGCCGTGGGCGCCGTCGCGGAGGGCGCAGATCTGGTATGGCCACCAGCTGTGGGGTTAGGTATGTTAGTGGTGAAGAAGCAAAAGATAGAATTAAAGTGATGGGAGGGGGAAACGAACTCTCCGACTGTTAGACCGTTATGGCCAAACACAGCAGCCTCCCTCCTCGGATATTCCGGGTCCAGACTATACGTCCTCCCGCCGGTCCTATTCCTCGTGATCCTGATCCCTCTCATCAACTCGCCAGCCTCGAACTCCTCCTCCTCCCCGTCTCCCTCCTCCGATCCTCCCTCGTCATCGCTCGTAAACTCAAAGTCCTCGTCGCCCTGCACCGCCTCCGGCGCGAAATCGCCGCGATCCCACCGCTCCACGAGCTTGCTGGCGGTCCAGGCGATATCGGCGCCGTAGATGTCGGGCTTCATGAGGTGGCGCACGGCGCGGCCAATCTCCGAGACGGGGTAGTGCAGGCCCTCGGCGTCGAAGGGGTGGTGGGAAACCTCCGTGAGCACGCGGCGGAGCGTGTTGAACTCGCGGGCGCCGATCGAGAGCGGCCCATTGGACTTTAGGGCCTTTTCGACGTTGGTGATGCATTGGCGCAGGTAGAGGAGCTTGCGGAAGGGTTCGTGCTGCTTGAGGGTGACTTTGAGGGCGTTTCTTTCGGCGCGGGTGGCTATGTGGGGGGTCAGTATGGCGAGGAGATATAGAGAGGGGGACTGACTGGGAATCTGAGGAGGAGGAGGAGGAGCGGTGGACTGACTGGGGTCCTGGGGAGGAGGAGGAGGAGTAGGAGGAGCGGCGGACATGGTAGCTAGGATCTTGACTGGGTGAGAGGGTTTAGATGTCGAGACAGACTGAGTGAAGTGAGAGCAGCTGAGTGGGGTTAAGTATCGTAAGAGGATCGTTGCAGTTGCAATCTAATCTGCATGACCGCCCTCTACCCTGATTAGTCGAAGAAGGAAAGGGAAGGAAAAGAAAAGAAAAGAGACAGGTCAATAACGTTGAGGATCCCAATCCCCAATCCAATGGAAGAGAGGTGAGTCATTCATAAGTACTCACTCGATCAAGTTAATGGTGGGAATTCAAATACATACCTGTGTGTAGGTAGGTATGTACACGTAGGTAGGTAGGTAGGTAGAGTATGTAGGTTATAGGACTGATATGATATGATATATAAGTAATCATAACAGAGCAGAAGAAGAAGGAGGAGGAGAAGAAGGAGAAGGAGAAGTTATATTGGTGTTGTTGTCATCTTACGATGCAAACCTGTTTGTTGATCATTACCCACGTGGCCTGTATCATGGTAGATATTACAGCTGAGCTGTCCGCAACAACCACTCAAAAGCGCCTGCACTCGCAACTGCAGCAGATAGCTGAACGGCGGTGGTGGTGGTGGTGGGAAAAGAAGGATTGGAGACTGGCTCGTGTGTTCGGGGCGGAGGAGGGAGGGAGGGAGGAAGGGAGGGAGGGAGGGAGGAAGGGAGGAGAACCGGTAATTAATATCGTCCAGGTATGTAGACAGATCTGTCTGGATGCAGGTACGCGTGGCGAAGGCGGCGGTGTCGCTCACAGGCCCTCACTCGACTTTGGCTATGCTATTGATGAAAGACTCTGGGCATCCCCCACAAACTACGGTAGATAGGATATACTTCTAGCTATACTTCTAGTCTTGCTACTCAAGTGCACGCAGATCCAGGAGTACATACATATGCACCAACGACAGTACTGCGATACAACTCCCGATACATTAAGCCTGTCTACATGTACCTACTACTAACCACCACCCCATCCATACAAACACGCCTGCTTAACCAACTGCGCCACTAACTAACGGGGCCTTTGAAAACAGGCAGGTACAACTTAAGTTGTGCTGCATTGCTGGCAATCAAATAGCATACATACCCTCCAATATAGATATTTATATAGTTAATAGCTAGCAATAGCAACAACCTCAACACTGCCATGCCTCCCACGAGCTTACGGATTAACCTCCCCCCCGTATGTCATACGGCTGGCATGAGACTAAGACAACTATCCGCAAAATCGTTGGGCCTATATATAAGTACCTAACCTTGACCCAGTACTCCTCTGGTCCGGCCCCTACACATTATACAAGCCCGTGATTCGGACTTGAAGTGCCCCCCACCCCCGGGGCGATAGCTACCTGTACTTGGCTTATACCGAGCCCCAAGAACCGTATACTACACCCCCACCCCACCCCGCCTCCACCACCTCCACCGCCACACCCACCAAGTCACCAACACCGACCCCTTCCGTCAGTACATGTAGGTACTATAAGCCCAAGCCCAAGCCCAAAAACGCCCCCGCCCGGAGTCATCCTAGGGCAGAGATACACCACAACCAACACCACAGTGTCCCAATCCCACCATCGGATCGGATCGAATCCCCCACACCGGGGGGGGGGGGGGGGGAGAAAGGGATGTAAACTACGCCGCACCTAACAGACGGTCGGCGTGGGGCTGATACGGATATGAATATGGATATGCAGTACGGTACAGTACGCTGGCTGACCTCGCTGTACACTGTACGTACGTACGTACGGCTGGATTGAGTACTTACTTACACGCCATTCAATGGCCCCAGCCCACCTACTTGTGCTCCAAGGCCTACACCTTCCCGTAGCAGCTATTCCTAATCGAGACCCAGCCCCCCCCCCCACCACAGCCCCACCCCAACCCGCCACAGCACCATCCAGCCCGGCTCTTAGCAGCCAGCTAGCCAGCCAGCTACACACGCACGCACGCCTCTGCGGAGAAGTGCCGGTCCACCGACCTCGAGTGACACGCCGTGACCCCAGCGGCCCGGCCTAACTACAAGAAGGCCGCCCACGAGCAGACGCCAGCACTGCGCTTCGAGTCCCCTGCGGGCAGGTAGGTGCGAGTGATGGTTTGTGATTCGTACTGCATACATACATCTACAGACCAACCCGACAATGAAGCGTAAGTATCTACATAACTCCAACTCAACACTGCAATGATACTATCTAGACATTATTGGTAACCACGGAGCAGGTACATAGTTACATGACGGCCCGGAGCAACACTTGTTATAAAGATGACATAACACAGAAGGAGGGAAAGGAACAGTATAATAAGAAGCTAGACGCCATCTATCCGGAAGAAAATAGTAATAAGAGTAGTAATAATAGAAACCCGGAAGACAAAAGGAAAAAAATATATAAAAGAGAAAAGCAGAAAAAGAGAAATTATCTATCAGCTGTATTCTACTGATACCTTACTAAACCCCCATATAACCAGCCAATTGTTGCCAACTGAGCTGTCTATACGACTATGGGTATCTGGTATCCACAACTGTAAACACTCCATATAAACCCGATCGACTCCAAGACAGAAGAAGACCAAGATAGTACGCAGGCATGAGGACATATCATCGTAACAACATAAGGGGGGGCATAAAAGGCATTACGTACTCAAGCCACCCTATTCCAACTTAACAAACCTCACCATAAACCTGCACCTCCCCCCCACCTCTCTATCCTTCTCGACGCTCTCCAGCCTGCGCCAGTCCTCCTGCTCCTCCCCGCCTTCAATCAGACGCTCCATCTGCGCAACGCTCATGACGCCGCCTTCCTCAAGGTCCAGGTCGAGAAGGATGCGCTCGCCAATGTAGGGAAGCTTGGTGTGGAGGATACTCATGCCCCGCTTCCTTATGGGGCTGCCGTGAACACGGTAGAGCTCGACTAGGGGCGCTGTGGCGGCAGAGGCTGCGTAGGCGGGAGAGGCGACGACCCTGGTCTTTGTGGTCTTTTTGAAGGTTGTGGTTTTTTTAGTGGTGGTGAGGGCCTTGGTGGTAGTTGTATTATTAGGGCGAGCTTGGGTAGTGGTAGTGAGGGCATTGGTGGTAGTAGTGGTGGTGGTGACGGTTTTGGTAACGGTTGTAAGAGCTTTGGTAGTGACAGTAGCTGCAGCAGCTGCAGCAGAACCACTAGCGGGCACAAAGCTCTGCACCCTTCTCTTCCTAACCAATGGCTGTCCCGGCTTGACCACCGGCTGCCTGCCATCCCCCATCCTCATCAACAGCTGTCTACTCTCCCCCGCCTTTGCCACCGGCGACCCAGTCCTCTCCGGCGGCTCCGAGGTTCTCCTCTCCCTCCTCCTCGCTGCAGCGGCCACCGCAGGCGCAGCAACATACGTGACCGGAAACACGCCCACCGCCGGGGCCGCCGCCCCGGGATTCAGGTTTAGCGCTGGTAGCTTGAGCATGTGCGGGCTGGGCGGCGTATAGAACGGATCGATGCGTGTCGGGCTGACCATGAGGGGGTCCCATTCCGTGGTGTCCGACGGGATGATGGCCGGGGTGCGCGAGTTGAGGGGGGATGAGGCGAGGTGGTGGTGGGGGGGGGGGGGGAGCGGTGGTGTGGGGGGGACGCGATGAGAGGGGGTTGCTGGTGGTAGGGATGGCATCTTTGATATCTTTATATTAGACGGGATGGGGGGGGGGATTATATGGCGAGATGGAGGTGAGTGGGTGGGTGGAGATGGGGGATGGGGATGGAGATGGAGATGGATGGGGGGCGGAGGCGGAGATGACGCTGGAGATGTTCTGCTGTGATATCTAGCCAGATAGACGTACGTTGAGGTACGTGGTGGATGTTGAAGCAGCAGCAGTAGTGCAATGGTTTGTAAACTACATGCCAGAGAGAACAATATATATACATATATATACATGCACTACTCTCCTCACCTCCTCCCCCTCGTCATCCTCTTCTTCCTCCTCGCTTACTAGTTAGTGTCTTTGCTACTAACTTAGTACTCCCGAGGACCCTGACCCCGTCTATTCCGTCATTTTCGTCAGGGCCCAACCAGGCAACGATATCGTCACAGACTATCACTCGGTCGTGTTTTGTGGCGGTTTTGTGGTGGGATGTTTCATCTCTGTGTGTTGGGGGTGGAGATGGATGGGTGAAAGAAAGCTTGTGGAGGGTTTTTCTTTTTTTTTATTGAGTAATATATATATATATTTGATTCAGGGGCGCTAATATGATGGCGATGTGATGATGATGATGGACGACCGAACGCCTATGTAGTGTACAGACATACAAACTAGCCAGAACCTCGTGCACCATATACGTACACATTACAGGACCTATACCGGGAGAGAACAGAAGAGGTTACATATGGAAGCTTAAAGTAGAGAAGAAGAGAGAGAGAGAGAGCAAGAGAAAGAGGAGACTCCAAGGTGTGCAATACATGAAATCATTACTACTCATCATCACAACAAAAAAGAATAGAACGATAGCAAAGGACTAGTGGTAGGTATATAAAAAAGAATAAGAATAGTAAAAGATATATATAAAAAAAAAAAATGCTCAAGTTAGAAGCACAAAAGAGAAAGAGAAAGAGAATGAGAAAAAGTAAAAATGGAAAAAAAAGAAAAGAGCAGACCACCTACTGCCATGTGGCCACACTACTCAATCCTCGCCGCCTGCCTCGTTGGCCTCTTGACATAAGCCCTCTTTATCGCCGCCTCGGCAGCCGCCTGCCTCGCAGTCCTGCACACAAAAGTCGGCACCTCATACTCCGCGTCGTCCTCATCCGCCTCCATGATTGTCATGCTTGCCTGCTCGACGACCGCCGATCCGGCCTCGCCCGCCTCAAGTGTGACCCTTCTCTGCCGTTGCTCGACCTTATAAACCTCGATAGCATCGGCCCTCCGGACTCCTTCACCATCCTGTTGTTGCTGTAGTTGCTGCGTCTGCTTCTCATCCTTCTTCTTCTTCTTCTTTTCTGGGGGTGCCAGCTCCTCCATGAGGATTGTGGAGCACGGGTCGCAGGCAATGTACTCGCAGCGCTCAAGGATGCACTTCCACGGGTGCTTCAACGCCGTGTCCGTCCAGCTATTGACGAATCTCTCGCTGCAGCGGCGACAGCGGAAGGCATGGCCCTGTGGGCGGTAAACGAAGAAGTGGCCGCCATCTAGGCGGCAGTCGTGCATTCTGCTGGGGCGGGTTGCCGTTGAGAGAGGGTGAGGGGGTGGGGTGGAGGTGGAGGTGGGGGGAAGAGACGGGAGGGAGAAAAAAAGAAAGAGTTAAATAAATAAATAAAGATGGAACAAGACGTGACGAGGGACGGTATTAACAGCGTACACGTGAGAATGGATGTATTATTTCTATTTATTGAGGGTGTGTGATGTGATGTGTGAGACTGAGATTGTGAGATTGAAGGCGTATTAAAGACCGGCGAGCAGATGCGGTAAATGAGTATTGAGTGTGGGGATTGAGTTCTCCTCTCCTTCTCTCTCTCCTTCTCAACAATGCCCGTCCTGTTCAGCACTGCTGTCTTGTGATTGCGTCTAGCTGTCAGTGTATCCGAAAAGAAGCAAAAAAGAAATACGAAAAACACGGACGTCAACAAGTGATGCTATGGAACAAAACAGAACCCCCCCTCCCTCCCTCACGCGTGAAACAGCCAATTCCACCCCAACATTTGGAACCGCCCCACCGGTACCCAATGGCCGTCTGTCTGCCCGGTGCCAAGCGCTGATCCGTCACAATTGAGATCGTCCCGCCCGCCCGCACGCCAACGGTGGCTGTAGCGCCATGTAGCTGAGTAGGTGCAGCTACATGTAGTTCTACTATTAGCCGGCCCCCGCGCGGCCGTCGCTTGCGCGCTTGAGTTCCGGGAAGGTCGTGGGTATGTACTTGGATACTACGAGTCTACTGCCTCGGGTGGAAGAAACAGGGCGTGCCTAGAGTATATTGCCTACATGTGTGCATTGTAGAGCACCTACCTAACCTACATGCCTCACTCAGCCAGCCAGCTGCCAGGGGACAGAACAGAGCAGAACAGAACACATTTACCCCTAGATGGCCATGGGGAATATGACAGTGGCTGTTTGTACACTAATTGGTGCGGTGGTGGCTGGGCTTGGCTTGGCTTACCAGACCAGATTCGGTCAGTTCAATTAATTGGTCCCCTTGCAGACAGACAGACGGATTGATTGTTTCTCTACTTTGTTGCGGGATACATACATGTACATAGCCCTCGTTCTCGTTTCCGTGAGCGTGATCATCACTCGTTTCATTTCGTTTCGTTTCACACCGCGCCATACCATACCATACCATGCCAACCAACCACACCATACATACCATACCAAAAACAAGACAAGACAGGCCAGGCCAGACCAGACCAACAAAAACAAAAACGAAGCAAAAAAATGGGAAAGACGTTAGCATGTATCTCTCCATGCCTCCCAATATAAAATAGAGTAAAAAAATAAAAAGAATAAAAAAATAAAAAAGAATAAAAAAGAATAAAAAAAATAAAAAATAACTTGTTAAAAAAACAAAAAGGTTGTTAGAATGGCAAGAGGGGGGGAGGAGGGGAACGACGGTAGGAATAGGAATGGAGAGGAAGGAGTTCCGAGAGGGGTGAATGCCCTATATGTGGCCCGTGAATGGGGGATCATTGAATTATTACCTTCAATGTGAAACCCCCCTACACTATGACACCACCACCCTTCACCGCCTTCCCCACCCACATGTCCCTCTTCCTCTCCCCCGCCCCCGCCACCGCAACCCGCCTCCTCCTATCCTCAAACCGCACCGTCTCCACCGCAAACCTCCAATCCACCATCCCCGCCGTCCGTCCGCCCACATCCCTCACCTCCAGGTCCGCCTCCCTCTCCAAACACACCCTCACCCCCTCGACACTCCCCGCCATGGCCATGACATGCATGACGCTCCTCCCCTCGCCATCCTGGACATTGACATCGGCCCCCGCCTCCACCAGCGCCCTCACAACACCCATATCCACGCCGCCGCCCCCGGCGCTCCCCCGCCGCCGCCGCAGCCCCTGCCCCCCCGCGATGTGCAGCGCCGTTGCCCCCGCCCCATCCTGTACATTTACGGCCGCGCCGGTGGCCAGCAGCAGGGCCACGAGCTCGCCCCACCCGCCGCGCACCGCCATGTGCAGCGCCGTGGCGCCCGAGGACCCGCAGCGCACGTCGGCGCCCGCGCCGGCCACCAGCAGCGCCCGCGCGACGTCGACGTTGCCGCGCTTGGCGGCCACGTGCAGCGGGGTGCAGCCGGCGGCGTTGAGGGCGTCGAGGTGTGTGCCGGGGGACGCGGCGGCGAGGAGGCGGGCGATGGCGGTGTTGGCGGCGCAGGGCGTGCGCGCGGCGACTACGTGGAGGGGGGTGTTGAGGTCGCGGGGGGAGCGGGAGGATGCGGGGGCGCCCTTGGAGAGGAGCAGGCGCACGTAGGGGAGGCGGAGGGCGGTCGCGTAGGAGAGCGCTATGTGCAGGACTGGGCTGTCGGTGGTGGCGGGGTTGTAGTCGCTGATGAAGGAGGGGAGGGGCCGTGGTGGGGAGGTGGTGGAGGAGGTGGTGGTGGTGCTGCTGGTGGTGGGGGAGGTGGTGGGGGGGTATGATAGTGTTATGGAGAGGGCGCTGGTGGGGGGGAAGGAGGCCTGGTCGAAGGGGTTAAGGGCCACCACTGCCACCACGGGGGCAGCGGCGGGGGGATGCTGGATGTGCATTCTTCACGGCGGGCGAGAGAGCGTGGGGGGGGGGGGGGGGAATATGTATGCAGAGAAGATATGTAGATATGTAGATAATATGTAGATCTAGAATTAAGACTGAATCAATTTCACCAGAAACACACCCCCGGCGTCTGTATCAACCACCAGAACAGCGGACAAGAACAAGAACAAGAAAGAGCGAGTAAGTGAGTGAGCGAGTCCCTGATATCTTATATCTGACCGTACGTGTGGGGGAGGGGGAGGGGGGAGTAGAGGGGTGGTGGTGGTTAAGTACCGAGAGACCCTTTTTTTTTTTCAGCCTCCTTTCGACTGTAGGTACAGCCAGACAGCCAGACGGACATCTTGCCTACATGGATGGAGCTTACACTACGTTACATTACATTACATGACGCGCGCGTGGCTGCTACCTAGCTACGTACGTACATGCTTCCTGATATCTCTCTATCTCTCTAATATCATCAATCCAGACAGACATCTGGAGAACAGAGAGCAGCTGGCGATGGGCCCTCCAATCATAATATTCCCTGAAAGAGCCCCAGGGCTGGTGGTGGTGGAGGGATTACTTTCCTGTCGATGCGGCTCTCGAATCTCTTTGGTCGCCTTGCAATGCTGAGGGGGGTACGTTTCGTTTTTTCTTTTTTCTTTTCCGGGGGATGACTCAGGGGGGTATTTTATTATACGAGAGCTGGATAAGAAAGAAGACCAGAGCTATAAACACGTTCGTATCGTATCCACCGGCCAGAATAGGTACAAGTATCTGGACGGCGTTGTTCGGATTATCCTAATTACTGATCAAATACTCACGCCGGGCCCGCGCTAGTACTCGCCCCGTGTGGCGCTAGACTGCTTGTGGGCGGTTTGTAGTAGTAGTGCTTAGAAATGGGTTAGTGGCAGCTAACTACATGTACTCTGGAACTCTGGCGGGGGCAGAAGTGTTCTCTGATCTGATCCGTGACTCGAAATACATACAACATACACACATATACCAGAGGTTCTTCTCCCCAGATAGATACATGTAGATGAGCACTGCAGTTCGCGCGCCATGCTTCCTTTTTTTTTCTCTCTTTCTATTTTATCTTGGGCCGCGTCCCGAGAGTGCGAACCAGGCGAACCACCCACCATCCATATCGGTCTGTGTCCATTGAACATATGGCATGTAGAAGTACACGAGTTCTGCCGAGGCGGGGACCCGGAGGTCATGGGCTCTCACTCGGGGGGGACACACGGATGCGGCCTAGCTTAGACGGCGCGCAGGGAGTGGGTCTTTGGCATGTATCAGATGGGCCATCTGATACATGCCTAAGGAGCGCAGCAACGTGTGAAGTACCGACCCCTCTTTCGTGACTTGGGTACACTACTAGCAGCGGGGCGGGGATACACTCTCCTTGCCAGAATCTGCTTACTTGGTCCTTTATAATCCCCTCACCCATGGGAACCAAGAGCGGTGCCTAAAAATTAAAACTCACTACATAAAGTACATGTACATAGTACTTGCGGTGAAATCAGGTACCCTTCAATGCGGTATTGTCCCCCATCAACCCACATACTTAGGTCCCACCGTCGCCCACCGTCGCCCACGGGAACATAAAAGACCGTAGATTCAACACTTGTTATGTCTGTATCGTGGGTTCAACTGCCAGCGCCATTAATGTACCCAATCTCTCCCCAAGCTGTAGAGTACATACCCCCCCCCCCCCCCAACAAAACAATTTACAGCCCACGTAGTAAGTAGATACACATACACGCTATGCGGAACCCACCTAGGGTACTACTCTTGTGAACACACCTATCAGTCCTGTTTGGGATTATTGTATGGCAACAGGTTGCTAACAAGAGTACACACACCTGCCCCGCTCCCCCGCGGCCTTTATCCTATCCACCGCAATATTAATCCTTTGTCCCCTCCCCGCACTCACGACAAGATGAAGCTCCTCCTCGCAAAGCCATTCAACGACGTTCCCGCGCCAGGGCCCGGCCGCTTCCTCCTCCCTCTGGCGCTGCGGAGACGCTTGCGCCGCGCGCTGTCGAGGCGGCTCAGGGCGGTGTTTTTGGTGTGGCGGGGTGGGTTGGGCGGTAGCTCGTTGGTATGATGGAGTATGCTAGTGGATAGGATAGGATAGGATTGGTTCGCTTTGCAGATGAGATGGGGGAGGGGAATTCTTGGGTTGTTGGCGCGGAACTAGACTAATGGGTCTTTTCTTTTCACTGGCGCGATGATGGATGGGCGTGTTCATGGGCTATCACTCGGCTCGTATCATTGGGTCTGTAGACATATCTAGAAGTTCTTGGCTCGAGATGGGTTAACGAGGGGCTCTACGGACGCAGAGTCCAAGTGGGGCTCATATATATTCTAGACTCTAGCTCAAGGGTGATGGCTTCAATTCCAACAAAAAAATCTATGTACCCCTGTTTCCGCACCCCCGTATCAAAAGTAAAAGAATAACATCAACGCACAACACAAACGAGAAGCAGATATAAAAAAGGAAAAAAACACAGCTGCCGCCGCAAATGACAAAGGAAAAATAAAATCCAATAAAGTATTTTAGTCCCAATACCGAACCCAAACCTAGCACTCGGTTTTTTTTTAAAAGAACAAAAGAGAAAAACATATAAAAAAAAGTTTAATTCTAGCAGTTAAGCAGCCGGAGAATCCTCATATTTATCCCAGTTTGCGAGAACCTGCCCAATCCTGGGGCTGTTTGTCAATCTGTAAACATCCTCAAAATACTCCTTGGTCAACGCAAATGGTTTCGCAGTGACGTTTGGAATGTACTTTCCAATAAGCTTGCTCGGATCGATGGAGCTCTTGAGAATCTTCTTCATTAAGAAACTTCTGAATGGCTTGACACCACTACGTAAGAAGGTAGAGTGGAAGGGAACATCGATTCCGCGAAGAGGGATTGTAGCAAGACCACGCTGGAGTTCGAGTGGCTTCGGCTTGGCCTCGGTTTGCTTGGCACATTCCTGGATAATCTCGACTAGCTTCTCCTTGACACTCTCAAGCGACATCTTGGCCATGAGTGCTTGGATATCAATCTTCTGAACCTTAAGGAAGTTGAGGACGTTGGTAAGGCAGTCAAGGGCGCGGAGCTAATATGAAATTAGCAAGGTTCTAACAAGTATCATGTAAAGGGGTCAAATGAAAACTCACATCTCCAGCACAAACATATTGCTGATTGGCAACGTTATAGTTGACAACCTCGAGTAACCACTTGGTCTCCTCAGCAATGTTATCAACGACATATTGAAGGGCTTGCTCGTTAAAGGTCTTGGAGATCCTGCTGGGATTGACCGCAACCATTGAGTAATTACTCCTTCCCTCGGCATCACGTTCAACAGCGACCTGCATAGTCAAACCACGGTAGAACACAACGGATACAAGCGACTCGATGGGCATGACCTCGGCGAGTGCGGCAAGTGCGGAATATTCACCCAATGAGTGGCCAGCAAATACAGAGTCACGCTGAACCAAGCCTCGAGACCTCATATCTTCAAACGACGCCTTCTCCATCAGTGTAAGCGCAGGTTGTGTGAATTGAGTGGCGGACAAGAGACCGGTAGGCGAGCGGTAGGTGTAGGAAGTGGTGTTCTCATCAATCTCTTTGAAAATCTTCTCAGACTTGGTAGAGCCATCGGCCATGATGCTTTCGAAAGTCATTGACATGTAATTCTGTCTGATAGCCTTTCCGCGCGGTCCGCCGAAGTGGACAGTAAGCTCGTTCGGGTTGTTCCTGACGATATTTGTGATCGAAAATCCTTCGATGGACATTAGCCAATTTGAATTTATGCATACAAATGATTGATAACTTACCATAGTTATCCATGAAGTGCTTGTCGGCTCGCTGCCAAACCTCTCTAGCAACAGGTGAAGAATCGTATAGATCCATCCCCATTCCTTGTTCCTGAGAACCTTGTCCAGTGAAGACATATGCTGATACCGGTTGCTCAACCTCCGCCTCCCCGACGATGACCTTCTCCTCCGTCTCCTTGTTGGTAGTTTCAACCCTGATAATCTTCCTACCACTAACCATACCAATGTGGTGTAACTTCGTCTCGATATCATCATTTGGTAATACCATTCCGACAAATGAGCAAGAGAACGATCTGACACGGCCGATGTTGTTCTCAGCGGCCCAAGTCTCAACAAGGGAGCGGACAGCTGCGGATGAGAACATTCCATGAGTAATTGTCCCTTTGAGGTTGGCATATTTGGAGAACGTCCTTGAGACGTGGATTGGGTTGAAATCTCCAGAAACTCTTGCATAAGCCTCGTTACTCGCAGGGGCACGGATGATCAACTGCGTCCCCGCATTGAGGGGGATTGCGTTCTCAAAGTTGACAGGCTGCTCGATACTTGATCCATGGCGTTCTAGATAATCGGTGACCGGGTTTCCGTGACTCTGACCGGCGACATACTCCACGGATGCAACCTGGATGATCTCTTTGGTAGGAAGCTCAAGTAGAACCTCACCGAGTGTCTCAACAGAGCTAAAAACCTTCTCGCTCTTGAAGCGGACAAAACTCGAAAGACGGAAAGTGAGAGTCTTGTTAAGAAGTTCGGTTTCGGGCTCATCAAGCTGGAACCACTCCTTGGATTTGAGGACCGCGACATCCTTGCTCGAAGTCAAGGTCACCTGCATTGGGGTCTCGACCTTTCTCTGGAACGTGTTTTCATAATCGGTGTAAACACCACGGTAAAGGAACTGAGAAATGACCTCCATGACTGGGCGACCGTCCCTCGAGATCGTTCCGCAAACCTCAACCATCTTCCCTGACGGCTGGTTCAAGACAGAGTTGATATGGGCTTTGGTATCGACAACATCATCCTTTTGCAATGGCTCAGCACCTGGAAGCATCCTGAAACTGTTTGATAAATGCACAAGTCTGAGGAGGTCACCGTCGATGGTCCTTGGGAAGATGGCCTTGATAATTGCCTTCCATCCGACGACAATCGCAAAATCCATAGGGGCGTATACAATCTTTCCAGGTCTTTCCACAAAGGCTTCGCCATTATTGCCAACAGCATGGACAAAATCAGCGATCGCTTGTCCGGTTACTGTAGTCTGGCCACCCTCAAACACGTCGGTAACAGATGCGTCCAAAGGAACCTCCTCATCATCACCAAACCAAAGGCGGTAGTAGAACTCCTTGATTCTGTCGTTTCTGCCTTCCATAACTTCACGGATAGGGGCATATCCAGTCTCTGGGTGGAATTCAAGTAAAATGGGCAATCCGACCGACCTTCCGGAGACAGTGCGTTCCTCATACATGATCAGGGAGATTTCCTTCTTATCAGTCATCTTCACCTCCACGGTCTTGACATAACGTCCACTGCTTTGGTGTTGTTCCTTAACGGTGATGACAGTCTTTTTCGGGTTCTTGACATCGGTAATCTCAACCAACATTCCGTGCGCAGGAGAAAAGATTCGTTTCATCGGATTGTCCTGATATTTATTACCTTGAACGAACACAGCAGTAGTGAAGAGTGCGTGCCTCCACGAGCGAGTGTTCCCCGCAAGTAACTTCAACCACGAGTCTACATCGGGGAGAACACCCTGAGATGGTGAAGAGGATAACCTGTAAGTGACCTTATTTGTTTCCTCAGATATAGTCAATCCATCTACTTCCTCAACATCTCCACCTGCCGTCAACTTCCTGCCACCAAAGTACTCAATAACTGGTATGGTCGATTCGGCTCCACTATAGAGATCCTTAGTCAATGAAGTAATGTGGGCATTGTGCACACCATCCAAAATTTCTTTGATAGGCTCGTTGACGACTTTAGAATATTTAGCCGCCATAGGGCCCTGAAGAATGCAGGTTCTACCGACGTCCTGTCCCACAACTGCTTCGAGATCCTCAGACTGCCAAAGGGAATCTTTCTTGAACCAATATTCAAAATTCTCGTCGAGAGAAGGAACAAAAGGCACTGGCTTCTGACCCTGTCTCTGACAGAGTAACAAAAAGTGTTGCATGTCTTGAGCATTTATGAGTTGTGTATTAGCCTCGGGGTAATGACTAAGGATATTTTCAACAGTGGTGAAAGGATCATCCAAATCGGCATAGTTCTGGAGAAGCGACGGTTGTCCGAGGGCAGTAGTAAAGCGCTCCTCAACACGTCGGATGAAATCGCCAGTGAGACGTTTCAATGAGGGGTCAATCCAACGAGACTCATGCTTCACGTACATGAGTTCAACCATACGGCGAACAACCTCAGCATAAGTCATGTCCTCAAGATCAACGGCCTCGCCCGTAGTGTTGCGACCAAACCATGTCTTTTGGAAATCAGCATTAAGGCGTTTTATGATATAATCACGTTGTTTTTTGAGTTCAACAAGACGTTTGGCTTTGTCGAGAGCAAAAATGGTACGGTCAAATTCCGCCCTACAGAACATTAGTCACACTCGGTTTGGGCTGGGGTGGTGTTGTACTTACCAAAGCTTAACACCGCGAGTAGCAAGCTTGTGAATAGGCTCGCCCATCTCCGACAGAACTGTAATGACGCCTCCAGCAGGGCCTTTGTAGGTTTTTTCCCAGTCCTTGTCATCTAACCCTTCCGCTTCACAAATTGCCTTCTTGGCCTGTACCGATATAAGAATTCTAGATTAGTTGTTGTTTTGTGAGATAAAAAGTTGATTAGATGGTCTCTTACGTTCAAGCTAGTGTGGGCTTCTTTAGAAGTCATTACTCTACTGGCAAATAAAACACCGTCGAATGGCATCGGGGGGTAATGGAACCTCTCGGACCACTTTCCGGTGAGGTACGGGTAAGTGTCTTCGGCACCACCGAAACCAGATCCAGCAACGAGCGCAATGTTGTCGCACTTCCTAATTCTTCCATACATTTGCAAAATTGGTTGATGGAAATCTTCAAAAGAGTGATGCCCTCCGCCACGGCCACCAGTCCACTGAAGGATAATCGGGAAGGTCGGGTTCGCTTTGGCAATGTTAATGACTTGCTGGATTGCGTCGATAGAGCCGGGCTTGAAAGAGATATGCTTCAACCCAATCTGCTCAATGTACTCGTTGGCAACCTCGATAGACGGTACACCAGCTCCAATTGTAAGACCCTCGATCGGTACACCTTCAGAACGGAGCTGCTGGAGGAGTGGAATTTGCCAGGCCATAGCACGTGGATTAACATAGATCAAGTTGACAGTAATACCAGCACCTGGTGTGGTTCCCTCTTCAATCTTGCGCAATGCCTCAGTAAGACCCCGCGCATTGTAATATCCACCACCAGCCAACTCGATCTGGTACCCAGCATTCATTGTCGCAGCAACAAAGTCCCATGGGACGGTACAAGGGGTCATCCCCGCAACCATTACCGGAGCTCTTCCCAGAAGTCTAGAGAACTTAGTATCAACAAAGGTTTGTCCTTGCTTAGTCTTAACAAGCTTTGGTCCATGTTGATCGAGCCAATTGACAGCGTATCTTACGG
Organism: Morchella sp. 2016-57; assembly: GCA_024713875.1. Taxonomy (NCBI): domain Eukaryota; kingdom Fungi; phylum Ascomycota; class Pezizomycetes; order Pezizales; family Morchellaceae; genus Morchella; species Morchella sp. 2016-57. Next base: position 204,304 of record JAMGZE010000019.1, read on the forward strand.
CGTGCTCGTCATCTCTATCGAAGAGCTCTGGCTTATATCCTACCTCACCATTGGTTCCTTCAAATGCTCCGGCGATGATTATCCGGACACCAGTACCATCTTTGTTACGGTGCGTGAGAACTCCGAGACCGGAGATACCACCGGGACCAAAATCCAAGATATGAGTTGCCTTAGGGAATACTGTGGCGGCCTCCCAATAAACTGGGAGCCTAGTAATCATATTGACGAGCTCAGATATGATCGATTTATCGCCCTTGGCTGTGCGGAGATCCTCGCCATTGTAAGTGTTGTAGACTGGGATTGCAAGATCTTTTCGGTTGAAGGACTTGATGCCTTTAAGGTCCTCTTCGATGATTGGGGTTGCTGCCTCCAAGTATGGCGAATGGAAAGGTGCAGAAATAGGCAAAAATCGGTTTGTGAATCGAACCTTCCTCTCGGTAAATGGAACTCGGTTTTGATCTAAGCCTGTCGGCGCCTTCACCTTCCTGAGACTCAGGTTAAGACCATAGAGAGATTGTGGAGGACCAGTAACGACGACGTTTCGGGCACCGTTGATCAGCGAAATGTGAATGTGCCTGTCCGAGGGCAAATGGTGATTTGTAGTATCTACATGTTGCTGTACCTGAGCTTGTGACAAATCTCGGACAGACAACATAGGAGAGGGGGTGCCTTCGCCTGCGTTGATCGAGTCCTGGAGAACATTGGGAGCGAGTGAGGTACGGGGGTAAGTTTGTTGCGAACGGCACCCAATCCAAAAGAGAATCGTCAAGGAATCATGAGCAACCTTGTAAAAGGATTCCCAGGATGATGCGGATGCAATTGCAGCAGCCATGATGACACCCTGCGAGTGACCAGTAGTACCGGAAAATCTATCTCGCAGATCGCCAGGCTCCTTTCCAAGAATCTTACAAGTTACGAAGTAATGCGCCAATTGAACTAGCCCAATCAAGGGAAATGAAACTGGCGCAGAAACAAGATATGTGAGGTCAGGCGTGGCATCTTCATCCTGCAACCACCTCATAACATCCAATCCTTTCGAGTAAACCTTTGCCGCCTTTGGATCTCGTGACAATGAGCTCAATACGTGGGCGCAAGAGATCAGGAACTCCTCAACCAACCCGCCATAAACATTGTGCAACTCTCGGAGTTCGTCAAAGTACTCTTCAATGTTTCCCTGGCCACCGAAGACGGCATAGATACCGGCCTTTCCATCAGTAACAGCGCGGAAAAGAGCCGACTCATGGGCCTTAATCGGGCGGTTTGTAGCCTGACGGGCAGCATAGTAATGCTTGACGACATCGAGTCTTTTTGATGGGATACCTGGCAATTGAGCCGCAACGGCATGGACTTCATTTCCTCTCAGGAAACGAGTTTCAAACTCGCTCAGTACAAGCCGCAGGACATCCTCATAGGTTCCCTGAGCATCATCCTCGCCCTCAAGAACCTGCTGTGTAACATATCCCAAAAAACGGGCAAGCAATTCGGGTACGGATGATGGCTCGTCATCGAGAGCCAATTCATCTGTGGGGTTAGGCAAGTGAGCGGAGAACCGCTGACGAAGCTCAGATGCATGATAGTGGAGGGCTGTTGGAACGAGGAGGGCATGCTCCAATGAACCATGGGTGAGCACGAGTGGTCGCAGAGAGGATGCAGAATGAGGGGTAGAGACCCCAGTGGTTGTTCCTGTGGTGCCGTACATGATGAAGTGCGGTGAAGTGTCTTGTGGGGCTTAAGAAATTTGTTGCGCCCGTCTTAGCAGCTAAGAGGTCAGCACGATGCAGGCAGAAAAAACAAGAGAATTCTTCGATAATAGTATCAATTATATTTATTCTCACATATGTGAAGAAGGGGGCCCACGAAGGAAGCACAATGCTCTTTTTTCTTATTAATACTGATTCCTCAATTAAGTGGAAGATTGGATGAAACGAAGAAAAAACTTGTTCAATTCCTGATCCTGGGTCGTGATGGTTCGTGATTAAAGAGGATGATGGAAAGGATGGTGGAAAGGATGGTGGAAAGGATGGTGGAAAGGATGGTGGAACTAGAGGGAGAGGGGATAGAGAAGAGGTGGGGGGAGAGAAGAACTGAAGTAATTCTAGAGGAAGATATGGAGGGGAAATGGAAATGGAAATTGTGGCACGGATTAGAGTAGACTAGGACGGTACACGAGAGCTACCAAAGCATGCAGAACAGAGCTATTTTCTTTTTACAAACGCACGCACCGACATGCAGCGGCTCTCTCTGAAATGTTTTTCTTACCCGCGAGGGGCAGCAACCCATGACAAGAGCTCAAATCGCGGGCAAAATGTTGAGGGGAACAAGTTGGGTCAGGCCAGGCCCCACCTCTCTGGACCTATATCGCCCCTGCAGCCCGGTTGCCTATCGTAGGCTATCATAGGCTATCGCTGGTCGATCCAGGGCCCTTTAGCCCTCTTCCCAACAACGGTCTGGAATATTCCTCAACCTTCAACAATAAATAATAAATGGTGTGGGTTCCAAAGTGCTTCATCTCATCCCGAAAAACATCGCAATCGATGCTCACTATGTACTCTTTTTACCCTCGGCTTCTCAATAAATATAACCTTTAATCCCCTCGGCGAAGATTGATTACGATGATAATATACATGTAGGCACCAGCCAAACTTGTTGGGAGCAGCAAGGAGTTAATCTCTTATCAGAACTACAACCGTGCTATGCTTGCCACTCGCAGACATCGATTCAGACATGAGCTCATACGTGCTTGCGCAATATTTACCTACTTACATGCCTCCGTAACACAGGGCTTGCGGCGATAGTTGCTTATTTTATGTATGCAGTTCCCTACCGCAGTGGCGGGACTATAAAAGAAAGTTTCATATTACCGTTGTCACTGAGATTCGGGCCGGAACAACCAATAAACTTTCCGGTGGGCCGAAAAACAAACTGTAATCAAAAGCAAAAGTAGGAGCTTAGCGGCAACCTAGAAAAAACTCGATATGAAAGATACATGTAGGTACATACAGTAACTGTAGCTAGCACCGCGAGAGGGGGGAGCGGAGAGGAAAGGAAGCACAGGGAAACATTAGGGTATATTAGCGGTGAAAGGTGCGGCTTTTGCGTAGGTCTTGACGCTTGATATTCCAAACGAGACTGGGTCCCAACACTTTCCGATCCCTGCGTTTCAAACACTAAGAGTCTGCGGGTAGACCCCACCAAGGGGGGGGTAATGAGCTTCCCTTAGGAGTCACTGATAGAGCGATAAAGTGTTCTGGTGGTAGTCCCTGTGGCCCTAGTAGTTGGCTTCGGCTTGAGAGGACCTGGCATTGAATACTTTCTCCTCCGTTGCTGCACGAACTGCCTTCTTGACCCCCCCTCCTCACCCTCCACGCCTTCTCTTTACCTACTTCAATCCATTCTCTCCCCTCCCCACCCCGTGCGTTGACTCCCTGTATCCGCCGGCCAATCTTCATTCCCTTACCATTAACGAAAAACGAAACCCCACCATCAAGGAGTTTTTAGACAGTAAACTTCACGCTCTCCTGGAACGGCTGTGAAATCCAATTCTTTCCCCATCATTTTTTCCATCGGGAGTGTTACTTTCATCAATTCCTCAGACAGACTTTGACTCTCGGGGCTTCGCGATTGTTACTTTTAATACCCCACCTTCTCCACCCGGAAATCCCCTAATTCCAAAAGCTTGAACATCCCCATCACAAGAAACCATGAGACCCGAACAAGAGCAGGAGTTGGCTTACACCTTAATGGTGGAGCTTCTAGCCTACCAGTTTGCCAGTCCCGTTAGATGGTTTGAATTCTCGTATCTCGTTTTTGAGCTTCCTACTAACCCAATTGTTCAGGATTGAAACTCAGGATGTGATTCTATCCCAGCACTCGGCGGAACGCCTTGTTGAAATTGGTCCCTCCGACACTCTCGGCGGTATGGCTCGGCGCACTCTTGCAGCCAAGTATGAGGCCTATGATGCTGCCCAATCTCTCCAGCGTCAAATCCTTTGCTATAACAAGGATGCAAAGGAGATCTACTACGATGTTGAACCTGTTGAAGAAGAAGCAGCCCCAGAAGTTCCGGTGGCCTCGTCCTCAGCACCTGCCAATGCCCCAGCGGTGTCAGCCCCTGCCGCTGCCGCTGCACCTGCACCATCCTCAGGCCCAGCTGCCCAGGTTGCCGACGCGCCTGTTCAAGCTGTAGATATTGTTCGATCACTCATTGCACAGAAACTTAAAAAATCCCTAGCAGAAATTCCATTATCAAAAGCCATCAAAGACTTAGTCAATGGCAAAAGTACATTGCAAAATGAAATTTTGGGAGGTTCGTACTTCACATAAATCTTGGTTCATTTACAAACCCACTGACAATGGATTTAGACTTACAAAAGGAATTTGGCAACACCCCCGAGAAACCGGAGGATACCCCACTGGATGAACTAGGTGCGGCAATGCAGACTACATTCAATGGACAGCTTGGCAAGCAGTCAAGCTCAATGATTGCCCGTATGATATCTTCTAAAATGCCTGGTGGCTTTAACATCACAATGGCAAGGAAATACCTTGGGGACAGATGGGGTCTTCAGTCAGGCCGGCAAGATGGCGTCTTGCTGATGGCAATCACAATGGAGCCAGCGGCGAGGCTAGGAAGTGAGAATGACGCAAAGGCGTTTTTAGACGACGTATCAGCAAAGTATGCTGCTGCATCTGGCATTTCCCTATCTGCGCCTGCGGCAGGCGGTTCTTCTGGCGGTGGTGGTGGTGGAATGATGATGGATCCCGCCGCCATTGATGCTTTGACCAAAGACCAAAAAGCTTTGTTCAAGCAACAACTTGAGCTTCTGGCAAGGTACCTGAAAATGGATCTTCGCTCTGGTGATAAAGCACACGTCAGTTCCCTGGATACCCAGAAGGTTTTGCAAGCCCAACTTGATCTATGGAATGTCGAGCACGGTGAATTCTACGCCTCAGGGATTGAGCCTTCTTTCTCGCCACTCAAGGCCAGAGTTTATGATTCCTCATGGAACTGGGCCCGACAGGATGCACTTCACATGTACTTTGACATTGTCTTTGGTCGCCTGAAGCTAGTTGATCGCGAAATTGTTTCACGGTGTATTCACATAATGAACCGCTCTAACCCTACACTAGTTGAGTACATGCAATACCACATCGATCACTGTCCCACGGAACGTGGTGAGACATACAAGCTTGCAAAGGAGCTTGGGGATCAGCTTATTATGAACTGTCAAGAGGCTCTTGGCACACCGCCCGTGTTTAAAGATGTTCAATATCCCACTGCTCCTCAAACTACAATTGACGCCCAGGGTAACATGTCATATGCCGAGGTTCCCCGGCCTGCGATTCGGAAACTTGAGCACTATGTCAAGGAAATGGCTGCTGGTGGAAAATTGAGTGAATATGGAAATCGAACGAAAGTCCAGAACGACCTTGCCAAGATCTATAAGATCATCAAACAGCAACACAAAATCACCAAGTCCTCGCAAATGCAGATTAAGACTCTCTACGCAAATATTTTCAAGAGTTTGTCAATGAACGAAGCCCAAATTCTCAATGAGAAGGGTGGCTCTAAGGGTGGCGTTAATAACAAGAAAAACAGCAATGCAGGAAAGGTTGAATGCATTCCATTCCTTCACCTGAAGAGAAAGGAAGACCACGGCTGGGAGTACTCGAAAAAGTTGACAGGGCTATACTTGGACTGCTTGGAGCAGGCTGCTGCTGTATGATCCTCCCCACCCTCCACCCCCACTTACTTGGCTTGCAGATTCTGATATATCAGTAGTCCGGAGTAACATTCGATGGAAAAAACGTTCTTATGACTGGTGCGGGTGCTGGTTCTATCGGAGCAGAGGTCTTGCAAGGGCTTCTCAGCGGCGGCGCCAGAGTCGTTGTTACCACTAGCAGGTTTTCGCGTGAAGTTACTGAGTACTATCAAACCATGTACACAAAGTTTGGAGCCCGTGGCTCTCAACTGATTGTTGTGCCCTTCAACCAAGGTAAATACACCACTAACCCCTCCTAAATTACAACCCTTATTTTGACAATTTTATAGGTAGTAAGCAGGATTGTGAAGCCCTTGTAAACTGGGTTTATGATTCCAAGAATGGACTTGGGTGGGATTTGGACTTTGTCATCCCCTTTGCTGCTATTTCTGAGAATGGCCGTGAGATCGATGGCCTCGACTCCAAGTCTGAGCTTGCGCACAGAATCATGTTGACAAATCTTCTCCGTCTCCTCGGAATGGTCAAGACAAACAAAGCCTCCCGTGGCTACGAAACTCGTCCTGCACAGGTCATCCTTCCTCTTTCCCCTAATCACGGTACCTTCGGTAACGACGGTATGTACTCTGAATCCAAGCTGGCTTTGGAGACATTGTTCACCCGATGGCACTCCGAATCATGGGGCAACTACCTCACAATTTGCGGAGCTGTTATTGGATGGACCCGTGGTACCGGTTTGATGGGCGGCAATAATTCCATCGCCGAGGGTGTTGAGAAGCTTGGTGTCCGTACCTTCTCGCAGCAAGAAATGGCTTTCAATCTCTTGGGTCTCATGGCCCCAGCTGTCGTCAACCTCTGCCAAGTCGAGCCGGTCTTTGCCGATCTCAACGGTGGCTTCCAGTATATTCCTAATCTCAAGGAGGTTTCTGCTCAGCTCCGCCAGAATCTTCAGGAAACTTGTGAAGTTCGCAAGGCGGTCACTGTTGAGACTGCTATCGAGCACAAAATTGTCAACGGTGATGAGTCCGAGAAACTCTACCAAAAGGTCACTATCCAGCCACGTGCGAACATGAAGTTCTCATTCCCAGAATTGCCAGATTACAAGAAGGAAATCGAACCTTTGGCTGCTGATCTTCGTGGTATGGTCGACTTGGAGAAGGTTGTTGTAGTTGCCGGGTTCGCAGAGGTCGGTCCTTGGGGTAACTCCAGAACACGCTGGGAGATGGAGGCTCAGGGCCATTTTTCACTTGAAGGATGTATCGAAATGGCTTGGATTATGGGACTTATCAAGCATTTCAAGGGACCAATCAAGGGTAAACCATACTCTGGCTGGGTCGACGCCAAAACAAACGAGCCTGTTGATGACAAAGATGTTAAGGCCAAATACGAGAAGCACATTTTGGAACACTCCGGTATCCGTTTGATTGAGAGTGAGCTTTTCGGTGGTTACGACCCCAAGAGGAAGGAATTGCTTCAGGAAGTCGTTATTGAGCAAGATTTGGAACAATTCGAGACAAACAAAGAGAACGCTGAAGAGTTCAAGAGGCAGCACGGTGATAAAGTCGAGATCTTTGAGCTTACAGAGACTGGCGAGTACACTGTACGCCTAAAGAAGGGTGCATTACTGTACGTTCCCAAGGCATTGAAATTCGACCGCCTTGTTGCTGGCCAGATCCCTGCGGGATGGGACGCTCGTAGATATGGTATTCCCGAGGATATCATCACCCAGGTCGATCCAGTCACTCTTTATGTTCTTGTCAGTGTTGTTGAGGCTCTTTTGGCGGCTGGTATCACTGATCCCTATGAATTCTACAAATACGTGCACTTGTCGGAGGTCGGAAACTGTGTTGGCTCTGGTGTTGGAGGTGTGAGTGCTCTGAGGGGAATGTACAAGGGGAGATGGCAAGACAAGCCGATTCAAAAGGATATTTTGCAGGAATCCTTCATCAACACCATGTCTGCGTGGGTTAACATGTTGCTTCTCTCTTCTACCGGTCCCATCAAGACCCCTGTCGGTGCCTGTGCTACTGCTGTCGAGTCTCTTGACATTGGTTACGAAACTATTGTTGAGGGCAAAGCAAGAGTATGCTTCGTTGGTGGTTTCGATGATTTCCAAGAGGAGGGCTCCTATGAGTTCGCCAATATGAAAGCCACTAGCAACGCTGAGGAGGAAATTGCACATGGCAGAACCCCGGCTGAAATGTCCAGGCCGACCACCACTACTAGAAACGGCTTCATGGAATCGCAAGGATGTGGTGTTCAGCTTATTATGAGTGCCAAGTTGGCGTTAGAGATGGGTGTCCCAATATATGGTATTGTTGCGCTAACAGCCACCGCCACCGACAAGATTGGGCGCAGTATTCCAGCTCCTGGTCAGGGTATTTTGACTACTGCTCGTGAAGCTGGTAGCAAATTCCCAAGCCCCCTCCTGGATATCAAATACAGGAAGAGACAACTCGATATGCGCAAGGCCCAAATCAAGCAATGGACCGAGTCTGAACTCATGTACCTCCAGGAAGAGGTTGCTGCCATGAAATCTCAAGGTGTCGACTTTGATGAGAGCGAGTATATGCAGGATCGCGCCGGCCACATTGAGCGCGAATCTCAAAGGCAAGAAAGTGAGGCTCTAAACGCATGGGGTAACAACTTCTGGAAGAAAGACCCCAGAATCGCACCATTGAGAGGGGCCCTAGCCACATGGGGCTTGACGATTGATGATTTAGGTGTTGCCAGTTTCCACGGAACCAGTACTAAGGCAAACGACAAGAATGAATCCGATGCCATTCAAAAGATGTTGACTCACTTGGGAAGGAAGAAGGGTAATGCCATTTTGGGTATTTTCCAGAAATACCTCACTGGTCATCCTAAGGGTGCTGCTGGTGCCTGGATGATGAATGGAGCTATTCAGTGCTTGAACACTGGTCTTGTACCAGGAAACAGGAACGCGGACAATGTCGACCAGAACTTGGAGCAGTTTGATTACATCCTTTACCCAAGTCGAAGCATCCAAACCGATGGTATCAAAGCATTTTCAGTCACTTCTTTTGGTTTCGGTCAGAAGGGTGCTCAGGCCATCGGTGTCCACGCTAAATATCTGTTTGCCACTCTTGATGAGCAGACATATGAAGCGTACAAGGCCAAGGTCAACTCCCGATACAAGAAGGCTTACAGATATTACCACACTTCTCTGGTCGAAAACAACATGTTCCAAGCCAAGAACGACCCGCCATACACTTCTGACCAGGAGACCCAAGTCCTCCTTGACCCTCTTGCCCGTGTGCAGGCCGACAAGAAGACTAATAGCTACATCTACCCCGCACAAATCCAGAAGAAGCCTGCGGATCCGTCGGTGGAGAATACTCGCAAGCTTGTTGAGAACCTTGCCAGTGCTACTGCAGGCGAGAACAGCAAAATTGGTGTCGATGTTGAATTGATTTCTAGTATTAATATCGATAACGAAAACTTCATTGAGCGCAACTTTACGACTGCTGAGCAGGAGTACTGTCGCAAAGCCCCAAGTTCGCAAGCGAGCTTTGCGGGGAGATGGAGTGCGAAAGAGGCTGTGTTCAAGGCACTGGGTGTTGCGTCAAAAGGTGCTGGGGCCCCATTAAAGGACATTGAAATTCTTAGTGATGATAAGGGTGCTCCTGTAGTTCAGGTATGTTTTCTCCCTTCAATTCTCCCATAAACCGATACTGACATAATAAAGTTGCATGGTGATGCCAAGGTGGCAGCAGCCAAGGCTGGTGTGAAGGCAGTGCAAGTCAGCATCAGTCACAGCGATGCTCAAGCTATCGCAATTGCAGTAGCGAACTTCTAGACGTTTATTCAGTGATTTCCCTTTTCCGCCACTTTCTATGATGGTATGAACATAAGATACAGTTTGGGTTACATATGTAATTTTCTCTCTTTTTCGGTACGGTTTTCCTGCGGTGAGGCTTTCTTTGGTCTTGTAATTCTTTCTTGGTGATTGGATAAATTGGGTATGCAGGGGGGCACAACAAAAGCGGAGGGTTTCTTTTGTCAATATCAATAGAAGACGTTTTCGATCTACTATATGCCCCTTACTCCATTGCTACTTCGGAGTTGTGTGTTTTTAGCGGGTGATCAGCCATGATGATCGGTCATCTTTTCGCTTATAGGCGGTCAAAAATATTAGTTTATCTGATTTTTTAAACTGAATCCTGACTATAGATTCTTCCTGAGATATGAATCTCTAGTACCGGTCCGGTTTTCAACTCGCTAAGGAACCCTGCGGTAATGATTGATTTGACACCTTATCCTACCCGTTGCCTCAACTCTAACAGACACGACCGATTACTCAGCCTACTTTATTTATCCAAGAACATTACCATATATCGAGGGGTCGCAGCCCCCCTCCCCCTCCCGAGAATTACACCTACGCATTCCTATCCCTTAGACATAGACTTTTAGAAACCTATCCCCCTCCCACAGGGTGGCTCAGCATATTACGTATTTGTACAGTATGCCAGGCCCGAATAACCTATGAGAGTTTTGAATGGCCGGTATGCACCAAATGACTATGGCTAACCACCAGCACTATGTACTTTTGTAGGGTTGGTATACATACGCTTTTATACAACGTTTCAGCCCTATATCCTAACTCGCCTTCCTGCTCTTTCTGTGCGCAGGGCCCAAAGCTTTAAATCCACCATATAACAGCCGTTCTCTACCATCTTCGGTTATCACTATGTATAAGGTTACAATATATCATACGCTATATAGCTATCACCCATAGCGATCTATAACCTATTCTTATTCTGAAGAAGCGTGCCGGCGCGCGCCTACTCCACCCGGTTCTTGCCACACGCAGTTAGCTTTGATATACGATTACATTCTTCCCATATATACTTCCTTCGTTTAAATCATCTGTGAACGGCTTGGCACAGGACCAGATGTTTCACTTCATAATATATCACTCACATGTCTTGGCACCACTCGGAAAAACCTATATGTATATAATTATTTTGGGGGTTACATCTACAAAACCCACTTCACACATTCCCATCTTTTAGATATATAATAAAATTTAGATGCACTAAGTCCGATTATGTCAGCTGAGTTTAACGGAAACCAGAGGGGCACACTACTAACCTGAGAGTAGTAATCATTGAGCTTGGTGCAAGTCGATCCGGACACACAGGCAGTTGCACCAGTCCATCCGACACCTCCACACTGTGCCCACTTAGCTGCCAAAGCGCCAGTAGCCGATGCAGATGCTGAAGTGACAACTGTGGTAGTAACTGGGGCAACGGTAGTTGTAGAAGTAGGAGTGGTTGTGGTTGAAGCAATAGCAGTAGTAGTAGATCCGCTGCTAGTTCCTGCAGTTCCAATGACGGTGTTGATCGGCCCATTCTCAACATACACACCGCTGTAGTACCAGTCCTCAGCAGCAGTAGAAGTAACGCCGCTGCCGCTAGCAGGCAGACGAAGGACACCCAAGTGCCAATCAGCGGAGTTGGTGGAGGTAGATGCAGAGAAGGGACCAGCGGTCTGGACGAGGGGCTCGGCACCGACAGAGTGCCAGAGGGTTACCGTGCTGGCGCTAAAGTCGATCTCATAGGCGAAGTTGTGCCAGACGTCAGCAACCCAGTCAACGTTCCACTTTGAAACGCCACCGACCATCCAGCGGAGGTTGTTGTCGGGGTTGGTGTTGGTGTTGCCATTGATCCAGCCGTACTTCATTTCTGTGAAGTGGGACTCGCTAGTTTCTGTTAGGATACTTAATATTCTAATGAGAGAGAGTATTGGCCCTACAAGAAGTTGACCTGGTGCTCAAAGTTGGCATTCGGTGCGTTTGTGTCAGACCTCTTCATGCTGAAGTGGTAGTACAATGTACCGGTTCCCAAATTTTGAGTAGTCTGTGGGATCAACTCTGTTCTCCACATATCAGAGTTCCACTTGGCCGTGTCATCAATAGTGATCTTGACACCCTGGTTTGAGGCAGCATCGGCGGGGTTTTTGTAGTCGACAGAGAGGTTGACATAGTCGGTTACATCTCCACTACCGTGGATATAGTATTGGTAGGACCCGACCTGGTTGGCCCATGACCAGGTGTTGAGGTCGGTACTACTAGAGTAGTCACTATTTATTTTATTAGTACCGTTGTGGGTCTTTTATATATCGCGAACTTCTTCAAACACTCAAGAACTTACTTGAATCTTCCGTCCCAGATGACAGTGCCAGCACTGGCAAGTCCTAGCATAAACGAACTGACAGAAAGCAGGCCAAGCATATTGTTGAGAGGGGGTCAAAAAATAAATACAGATCAACTCAGTTGAAGGAAGGAAGGAACGAAAGCTAGGTGCTAGTGGATAGACAAGACAACCTCTTCAACTCGCAGCGGCGTTGATGGGTTATAAGTTTTTTGATAGGAGTCTAACCCAGTATTTATGTGAAACCGCCAATATTAATAAAGGGCCGCCAAACAAAGTCACCCTAGTTAAGTCGTGGATCATATATTGAATCTACTACTCTATTCACAACTCCAACCCCAATGAACCCAAAAACTGCAGTACTTTTAAAATATCCAAGGGAATAGACGGGGCGGAAATCACAGCCCCGAATCCCTGACCCCCGTCTCGGACCCCTGAGTGCCAATAAAGCTTACATGGAGTCGGAGATGCGGGGCGCCGGCGGAAAGGCCTAGTTGCCCGTCCGAAGTAAAGTAAAGTGACCGTCATGGATCATTGATGATGATTACATTGCACTTATGGCTATTGTAGGTTTAGCCGCCATCTGGAATATCGGCCCTGGATTGGCGAACAACGACGTCGAACCACCAAACGAACTAATTCGGGAACGCAACCCGATGGAAGAATAGGATTTGTACCTGACTATCGAAATGTTAATATATGTTTATCTGGCGGAGAATTTTAAAACTTGCTCCTTACCTTGGTATGTATATACCTACGCCGCTAGAGTACGCGCGCGGTTTGCATGGACCTTGATGAATAGTAATCACTACATGTAATTAACAACGGGAAAAGGAGAGGAGAAAGAGCATTGATCCCTCTTTCATCTCTTATATCAAGCCCACCAGCTCAATTAACATGTACTACATGTATGTATTGATATTAGCACCAGGAGAGTACACGCCGTTATGAAAGCAATCCTTTTGACATGCATGGGTTTGAAGGTACATGTACATGTACATGCACAGTTTGTTGCAAACAATGTCCTCGAGCTGGGGTTAATGTATACACACGTACCTTACCGCTCATGACTGCGAGGGGACACAGAAACAAATTGTTTGTCATATAAAAATTCTAACTTAATCACATTAACATAGCCCGATTCGGTTTCCACGACATACATATGTAAAAATTACTACATGTAGTCTGCAGCTAAAAGTCGATATCAACCATCGTCGCCAACGTCACCAGTACACAATCACCACACACCACCATCAGCTACTCTACATGTAGGTATCACAACTGCCACGAACGAGCTTAGTTGCAGATATACTTGTATGTCCAAATTACCACACATGGCAGGCCTAGGACAATCACTCTAAGTAGAGTACACATAGGTAAGTACATGTATGTACATGTACATGTAGTGGTATCTGAATCTGAGGGTACATTAGTACATACATACATGTATCAAATCAATCAACCACCCGGTCAGTCCAACCCGAAAAACCGTTGGCTGACACCTGTACTCTGCCCCTTCCTCCGCACGTGTTAGTACTCCGGACATTGACCACGAGGATTATTATACCCCCAATTAACGTCCAAGATCCTCCGGAGTTACCGGTAATCCCAACCCAATCGGTACGGCGCACGACTCCATTAACGTCAAGACGCGGGGTTAATTGCTTACACGTTATGAAGGTATGTCTAAGGTTGTGGTGCTCTATCTGCTCGCTCGCTCGCTTCAAGGGTTCCAGAGTAGTTCTGAGTTCTGCAACACCACGACTCCAGTCCCACGAACAGGGAACGCATAGTAAAACCTACATGTACCTACAGACGGATGGATGCAGAGCCCCGCTCCACTAAACTTCTACTAAATAACTCTCTCTAGCTACACAAGGCAAAAGAAAAAGAAAATCAAAAGGCAGAAAAGATAAAAATCTCCTCCTTTCGGGCAGTGGCGATGGGGAAAGCTTAGCATTCGATTATCGTAGCCAAGGAAAACTTGGCTGCTTGGACGTCACTTTAACCAGTTAACAACCAACGATAAACATCATGAGACATAACTACACATAGTCACCCGTCACGAGAACTAAATCCATCCCACCTAAGTAAGAAGGAAAGTATTCCATTACAACGCCGCCAACGAGTACAATAACTCCCGCAGCACCTGGAACCCAAAGTATTAGCAAGGAGATAAAGCATGGCCAACCAGAAGCATGAATAATGCATTAGGAAAAAGTAATTATATTAGGATCGCCACTTATATTACATTCTAACAATTCCTCTCGCGTCTGCGTCTACCCCCACTGAGTGCAAATGATGAGGGGTGGGAATCCCAGCACTTTCAGTTGTAAAACAATTGCAAATAACAATGGATAAAGGAAATCCACCCTCAGAGCTCTTATCCCTTTGGTTATCCCACGTTTTCACGATTTTGATCACCAAGAGCTTTAACCAAGGAAGGAAAAATGCATGACCAGAATTGGCAGATATGTTAGCTGCGCACGAAGATTACTCCCTCAATTGGAAAAGTCCCACAAATTGACACAGGCGCTGGATACAACCAACTGGGTGTCAGGCATTGTCAGCCAGGTCCCAGGGAAATGATATTATCAATAATGGGCCGTCTGCAGCAGCACTGACCAAGAAAGAAAAAAACGCCCAAGGACACGCGCAAGAGCCACATCACGAGGTCGTAAAGACGCTCTTGACCGCCAGTAACCGTTTTAGCCTGCTCTAGTGTAGCCTCCGAAAGGTGTAAAAATGTGAAGAATGATATTAGGGCAGAAACAGCGTAGATTCGAAGAGAAAAAAAAAGTGAGTGGGTTTTCTTGTTTTATTTTATAATTTCTCACATTGCGTCTCGTCAATGCCTTACTAATAGTATAGCTTAACAGACCCAACCCAACCCAACCACATCTCCTCCCCGCTTTCTCTTTCTCGACGTGCACAGGTACCTATGCGCGCAATAGCTTGGACCAAGGGACTAATTCCGAACGGTATTAGAAGGCAAATGAACTAAAAACGCCAAAAAAAACTCCCATCATCACAACTTTTGAATAACTATACTGAATTACTACGTTCTGGGCTATGCTTAAGCATGCTTAGTCCGCAAAATGTTGAAATAGCGCAGAAATGCTCTCGCCTATTGTTAGTGTGACAAGGGTCAGCCCACTCGAGATTTTATTTGGATTTAATAAAGCTCTATGTTCGAGTTTAAGATGGGCATACCATGGTGGTTCCTCCTAATCGCCTCACTGAGAAGTTGGCTCAAATCGATAACGGTCAATTTTTTAGCGGCTCTCCTCCCCTCCTCTTGGATGGGAAAGCTGTTGGTGACAACAATTTGATCGATGCAGCCACAATCCTCCATTTCCCTCAAGCAGTCTCCACCAAAGACACCATGGGTTGCGATGCAGATGACTTTCTTTGCACCGCCCCGCAATTTTACGTGTTCAGCGGCAGCAATCCACGAACCAGGACGATCGATCATGTCATCAACGATCAAAACGGTCCTATTTCGAACATCACCAACAAGGGTAATCATCTTCTCGGAGCCGGGTAATCGGTCAGCTTCATCCTCATCATCGGAATTGTCTGCGTCAATCGATCCCCCTAATGCATTGTCCGCGGGGTGTAGAGACGGGAGTGAGTGAATGGAAGACACCATCGGATCGTCACCATGGCTAGTAGATGCTGCCATTGACGGGGAAGGGGAAGGATAATCATCATCGACGATATGGCCCGAGATTAAGCGTCCATAGGTGACTGAATGGGCATGACCATCTGCATATTCATCATCATCCTCTTCATCATCGGCATGGACTCCATTCGACATGCTGGTGC
Source organism: Morchella sp. 2016-57 (assembly GCA_024713875.1). NCBI lineage: Eukaryota > Fungi > Ascomycota > Pezizomycetes > Pezizales > Morchellaceae > Morchella > Morchella sp. 2016-57. Next base: position 220,028 of record JAMGZE010000019.1, read on the forward strand.
TTCCAATGGAGGGTGAGTTGGTAGCAACAGTTGAGATTCCAAGGCCTGCGATAGGAGCCGATGCTCTCGGGGTTGTTCCGAAGTCGATGCTGTTACCAACAGCTGTTCCATCGTACCCAACACCACCAACTGCGCCAGTGGCCTCCTTTTCATCACCATCGACACTTTCAGCGGGGGAATGTCTATGGCTTTGGAATCTAGAACTAGCCCACCCATCCCTGTTGATTCGCCTTCGATCGGTGGTTATCAGCGCAAAATTAAGCTTTAAAACATCCGCTAGTTGTGTCACTCTCTTCGTTCCACCTGGGTTCTTTGAAACAACAACGGATTCGCGCCAGTTATGGACGTTGTGTCTGATCCATCTAGCAAGAAGTGGCTCGGCGTAGAGGTTATCAACGGGCTTCGTAAAGAAACCCTGCATCTGAGAAGCATGCAAATCGACAGTAATCACATGGTCAACACCAGCCACTGTCAAGAGATTTGCGAGCACTGTAGCAAAGTCCGTTAGCTTCTATCCCCATATATTCCTTTAGTATAATTCGGCACGAACTTCTCGCAGTGATGGCTCCTCGATGGGACTTCTTCTTGGATTGCTTTGAATACGGGAAATATGGCATAACAGCTAGAAGGGATGTCAGATGATAGGCTCACGGTACTAATTCGGTACTATCATACCTGTAATCTTATTGGCGGAGCCTCCTTTGCAAGCTGAGATCAAAATCAAAAGTTCCATAATGCTGTCGTTTGCCCTGTTTAAAAACAATTTTCAGCACTCTCCACCATTTTAACGTTGAGAGATTACTTCTAACCTTAAAAAAACTCATAGAGAGGGACTCACTTCTGACTCCCACTCTGCACAATGAAAACATCTTGATCTCGTATGGAGCAACCAATGTCCACACTAGTCTCGCCATTGGAGAACTTTCGTAAATCGCATTTCCCAAGTGTGGTACCGAGACGTTCGCATATTGAATCTGTCAACTCGGGGTGCGATGAACCGGAGAAGATTTTAACACGACGCATTTTGCGGACGGTGGATTATCGGCGGGTGGGTGGTGATTAAAGAAATCAAAAAATTTGCATAAGATAAAAAGAATGAAGTCGCACTTTTAGGATAGCTGGGCCTCTGCTCCAGCTAGCTGCGTACTTTTGGAGCAGGCGATGGGAGTTTCTTCGTGGGGTGTACGAGCAAACGAGATTGAAGGCCGAAGGCGGGGTGCTCCTGCTAGTGCTCGGGAAGAATTTTCTGGGTTGCTACGTTCCAAGCCTTCTTCAAAATGCGTACTTCATGTCACAGCCTTATGTTAAGGCGCGGAAAGCCCTAACCCACAAGTACTCGGAGCCTCAACTACATGACATTAGAGACTTTGCGCAAATGGAGCCAGCTCCATTTTCCGGTAACCTGATTGATGCCGATCCCATAGCCTGCCAATCAAATAATCGAAATATAGAGCTGGCTCCATTTGCGCAAAGTCTCTATTATGACTACCAAGTCCCCACTCTCCCTACAATCTATCAGACGATCTTAATGAAGGATCCCCACTGTGAAAATAAAAAAATCAGGTTTTATTACCCAGTGGCTCTACTGCATACATGTACATACACGTACTGTGCTATAACATTTTCGGTATAGAAGGGCATCATCGAAAGAAGCGTGTAAGCGGTCGGACAGGTATCCCGTTCGGACAGGTACACATCTTAATCCGAGTGACAACTGATGAACTAGCCTATCATCACCTTGGAATCGTCATTGCTCGCCTTGGAAATCTCCTGCTAGCATCGGCAGCACATGATCCTCTGAACTCAGTCTGTGAACAGTGACAAACAGGCGCCCGCTTGGGCCCGATTGCAACAACTCCCCTTCAAGACCGCGATCAAAGTTTGAATTTCATACACTCGCTCATCTGGTGAAGGCGGTCTGTCTGATAGTGATTTTCATTGTAACTTAGGGTGTCTCCAAGTTGAGTACTGGTTTGAAACCCCCAGCCGCCATCAGACAGGAAAAACCGTCGCCCCATAGAGTTACATTATTCAGTCGTACAGGGGTTGAAATCAAAACGCTCCGGTTGATACTCTATCTGGATTGACTGTCTTGGATGCAAGTCTCCGAAACATAACGCATAGCGGAGTCTGTTTTTTTGATAGGACAAAGACACGACAGGTTTCACCGCATCAGGGCAGAAGAAACCCTTCCACATCAACCCAGTACTTGGCGATGAAGTCTCACATATTTGTGACCTATCGTTTTTAAGACTTCATCTGATCGTACGACCACGGTCATCCAACGTCGAGATGGCAAGGCAACGTCGATTTTCCGCCTTTTTCTGCGCTGCAATACAATTAAATGTATATTTCAGCTTAACGTGCTGAGCAAATAATTTACTGGAGAAATGTGTCGCTAGCCCAGTAGGCTCTATCTTTATTTTGTAACGATATCACCTACGCACAAGAACCCCCGCAGCGCTTCGCATTGATCATTATCTAGGATTCCCCACGGGAATCGTGAACATCGGATTCGGTCAAATTCAGAGATATGTAACATGGCGAGTCTTTTAGCTTACTGTGTGCGTAATCCAGAGAGCTTTGCTGACGCTTACATCCACTGTAGCTATTCATTACGACAGCTAGATATTCACCGGGAATCCAATACATAGCTGAAGCATGTCTTATAGCCGGATTACCTCTTAATCCCGTCGTGTCTCTGATAGAGATATAATGTGCTTTGACAAAAAAGGGACCTGTAGCGAAATGAAGATGCTGGTCCTCGGTCATTTGACCGCAGGGGGAGTGAAATGGGCATTTGTAGGTGACAACACTTTCACTTTGCGCCATACCATTGGTACCTGTGTGGGCCTAAGTCTAGGGGCTTCTCTTTCTATGATTCTATTATCTAAGCCCTGCTGATATGATACAAACTGAATTTTAAAAAGTGACAAGTCTCAATCTTCAACTTTAGCCTGACGAGTGATATCCCATGAAGTTGATGAAGTATCAAGATTGCGGTTGTGATTCAGGCGGGAAAGCCAGAGTTATGAACCGAAGATAAAGTTAGTCACTGATCTTCGAATTTGCTGAATTCAGACTAGAGGTGTGCTGCCGTTGCATTGTACCCAATTGGTCAAATACCACTCACCCCTCCGGTATTGGCGCTGATAACGGCGAGTCGGCCACGTCCTTCGGCCCGGACCAAGATACATATGCTTCTTCCCTTTTGAATTGAAGTTCGGCTGCTGCCCAGTTATTCCACCCTCAGCATTGATGCATGGATCATGATGATGTCGATGGGAGGCGAGGCCCACGCAATCAAAATCAAACGGCGAGACCTCAGTAAGTGTGTCCCCGTACATTTGAAGCAAAGAACTCCTCTACTCTGAGCCATCTTGCTTATCCACCCATCACTTGCGTGCAATTTAGAATTTTACCGATCTTCAACAGCAAAACTACGCCAACCCGTATAAGGAATCGCGACCTGCATTTGATGTGTTTCCCGAGGATGCTTCAGTGACATGGGTCATGCAAACTCAAGTCCATCAAGCACATCCTCACTTACCCGTAACCAAGCCAAACCACGGAAATTCTTTCCTCGCTGTATTTTATCAACACGCTCAGGTATATTTATATACTTCTGCAGTCGTGTCAAGACCGGGTTGGCAGAGCCGTGTGATTTTGGCGATATTTAATGTCACCCAGCAGAGTTTGATATATTATCCTTAGTGGTTGCTCAACGCCAAGAAAGAAAATTTCCCCACGCCCCATTGGGCACTAAATAAGCCATCTACATGAAAAAAAAAAACAGGAGCTAGGCTAGGTACAAAGCCGAATCGAGTGAAGGGGTAATCGGAAACCGCCTCCCCCGTGAAATCGTGAGATGTTTCAGAACTAGATGTTGAAGAGGTGGGGTCCCCAGATTCTGATTTTTCCGACATGCAGGATGTTGTGCAGACTAGGCTTCTACTTGCCCCAATGGAATTATGGCATCAAAGTGTTCTAGTCCCTTAGGGAACGCGACCCATCTAACACATCCGAATGACCAAAGTAACGCAAACAGACGTGCAAGGGATGCCTTCGTTGATTCATCGGACATTTTCAGCATGATATCCGGGAAGTACACACAGAGATTCTTGGGCTGAACCAATGAAGAACACGTGAAAGGATGGTGGCTTTATACTCATGCGAAGTTATCGGGATGAACAGGTGTTTGCACACCTCAATCTGGGAAGATGCAGGACGCCAAAGACGTGTCATATAGTACCCGTCCGCAGATGATGAGTGGAGATCTTCAGCCTAACCAAGGGCTTGGGATCGGAATTTATTTCTGGATGCGAGGCCTAGGGAGAAATTTTTTGGAGACGAAGACGTGTCAAGACTTTTTGCGGTGTGAAAAGACGCTCACTTCAATGACACACTACTGGTCTGAAACATTGTTTGAAACTTATGGAGGATCAGCCCAAACACAACCAAGGGGAAAGAGGCCATTGAAGCTATCTTCATCAGAGAGATGTTTTGAACTCATTGTTTGCGATGCAGCTGTCAAGATAATTTCTATGTCGCTCTTCGGAGGTCTGCTTGTGTGTTGTCAATAGGTGGTCTGGACTGCTGGTAACACGAGATGCGCGGAAGACCGGTGAGTTGTCAGACGGAGCTAGGACTGCTGCCTTTTCTGGTCAGGAACGGAATTTTTAACGTTCGAGAAGCACGTCAGTTCAAGAACGATTAAGTTGCTACATGTATGCATAGAAAGACGGATTAGTACTCTTGATTTTGTCTGGGATAAGATAGACGCCCTGCCAACCTATAAGTTAGCCTTGACCGCCAATGGCTAACAAAAGCAGATGTTGAACTCTGTGGTGGGACTAGGTTGCAGAAATCATTAATGTACTGTGGGATGTGGCTAAGGGCACAATATTCAATAGTGAGCAGACTAGTCTTATGTCTTAAGTCCACTAGCACTGGTAGCTGATGGATAAAATGCGAGGATATCATTACCCTGAGGTTTGTATGTGACCTACAAACTCCACATATGTTCTCGACTATGCCGTTGGGAGGAACCACAGATCATGCTTCTGCCGGGTTACAGCATGATAATTATATGCGCATACTACATGTATGCAGGCGATAGAAATCTGAAATATCACTCCTCGGCCTCTATCGTTCTATGCGGTTATCATAAGAATTGAGACTGCTCCAGGCACTTACGGCCCTATAGCGTATTTTTGAAGGATGTTTGCTTTTATAGTGCCTATCCCCACCACATGGGTCTAGTTACATGACAAATAGATTGCCCAAGGCATAAATGATAACTATCAGACTGGCCGGATAAAAGAAGATGTCTTGCCAACTAATTGAGCTATCGAGGAGGGGAAAAAACATAAATCTAGTATACAGACCGAGCCCAAAGAATAGAGATAAAGGAATGAGAAAAGAAAGACAAAGAAAGAAAAAAAAACCCAAGTTTTCCTTCCCAAAGGCGCCCAATCATGCCCCATATGCATATGATCCATGACCCACCCAAAAGACTCTAATAATACCTTGGTTATCGTCCCGTAAGAATTTAAGAAAAAAGTGAATAACCCATCAATCAGTCGACTCAACGGTTATTACAAAAGAAACAACACAGTAATAATAATGAACGCCATTCCCCGGATAGGAATAATAATAATGATACAGATTTGTTGAACCACCCATGCCATCACCCCCGGCCTCTCTGCTAGACCAACCCCAATGTGTACTAACCCATTATTATGTCGAAAAGTCAAAAAACGCACCCTCGAGATATCGAACTCGACTTCGGGTCCTGACTCCACTGCCATTATGTACTTTCCATCTGTCACAGTATCTCGTTCTCTCCCCTCGCTCACCGCCGCTGACGCCATATGCCCCGGCACCCACCCGAATTCGATGATACCTGTCGACTCGGAGGTAAGGGTCGAAATGATTTTTTAAGCGTTATAGGTGCAAGGACGACAGGTCTTGAGCTTGCAATATTTGCACTCAAACACAAACCAGTGTGGTCCTGATGCGCACATCCCACAGCGCCATAATAAGAGTGTGTTTTCGCTCTTAATTATTTTAAAACTGTGGTGGCAGTAACCAGGAACGGCCATTTTTTTGGACTTAATTTTGAAGGATTTATGGGGGGAAGTAGTGGTAATAGGCAGGGCGATCAATGCGCAGTAGTAGCAGCACTAGTGGTGGTGGTGGTGACGATGACGGTGACGGTGGTGGTGGTGGCAGTAGCAGTAGTAGGAGGACAAATCGAAAGAGTCGCTCGTCTTATTTGTCTTGAAACTCTGTTCGCAGTGTGATCAGGAATCAGATACTGAATGAAAAGTTAGGACGTGGGAGTGAGGGGACAGTCCTCGCATTATATCTACTCTGGAAGGGAGGAAGAGGGGGGGGGGGGGGAAGCTGTACCTAAGGGGATTAAGTGAGGTGAGCGTCAGCATGGAAGGAGGTGGTGTGGGCCTCAGACCTCGACCCTTCATACTCCCTTAATCCTCCTCTCTCCTTCCTACCAATCGCCGAATTTTTGTTACGGCTCTCCTCTCCCCCATGACTGTTCTTTTTTTTTTATTTACTTACCACTTGATCTCTACCGAAATTAACTACACTCAGGTCCCTGCTGCGAGATCGTCCAACTGATACGTCAGACAGGCACATTGGAGAGACTCGAATATGGAGGATCTGCTCTGTATGTCTGCCTGCCCTGTCTGTTGGTTGGAATGTCTGCTTCTTTGTATGTATGAATGAATGTGCGCATGCATGTATGTATGTATGTAGCCCTGGCCGACAGCACAATCACCTCTCGAAGGAAAGTGGTTCGTGAATGAAATACTCATTATTCAAGTAACAGATCAAGTCGCCGACGACGAGTAACGCCTATACCCGCAACCTCCACATCAAGTGACTCTCAAATCAGACCTCTACTCTCATAAGTGACCTAAGAAAAAAAAAGGAGTTCAATAATGACTCTCCTTTTCCTAATCTTCGCTCCAAAAAAGTTTCGTTTATAGCCAAGGCTGGTCAAGGATTATGTGCAATTGAAATGTTTAACCCCCCCCCCCCCTCCCACCCTAATCGAGAAAACTTTCACCGCGCCCACCTTGCTCCGTGAAATTACTTTTTAGTGGCTGCCTCCTCATGCCCCCTCCCCTCCCCGTACCAAGCTATCGGGAACAAAAATCCAACAAGTTGGTTCGGTGTTCTATGCCTGCTGCACCTACGCTTTGACATTTCTGCGCGTTCCTTGTTGTATGGGGAGGTAGGAGAGGTGACTCGCGCGATACCCCCAGCTTGCCCTGAAGTGATCAAGTACCTCGTTGCTGCGCTCTGCATACGTACAGTGGATCTTCCAGAAGCCTTACGTAGGCAAAAGGAAACAAGGGCACACCACGGTGAACTCGGATGCCTGTTTTACCTATCATTATCAATCTCATTATTAGACATATTACTTCCCCGGTAGGGGTTAAGTGGGTAGGTAGGTAGTATGGGAGGATCGAACTTCATATAAAGGAGAAAGGATAGAGAGTGAAGTTTTTTTTATCCTTCCTGGCTGGAATAGGTTCGTTGCAGCATTGGTCTTGTTTCCTTTTTATTACCTACCCTTTTGCTCTCTCCATCGGTCAATTGGCACCATGTGTGTGTGTGGTGTGTGTGTGCGTGTGTTTATCCCCCGTTTCTCAGGAAACATTGTGGGGGTAGAAAACGGACATCGATAATGGGTACTAACTAGCCAGGAAGGCACGGTAAGAGGTGAGGTGATGAGTGAGGTCGTCGCAGAGGGAGGTACAAATGACTACAACTAGGAAGCACCTCGCCTTTAGCGGAAGAAACACATGTTTCACTTTGTACCCCCCCCCCCTTCTCCCCAAAACGAAAAATACCGGGCGATGGGATGTGGTGTGGGGGGTAATGTTTCCTCTGGTACTGCTAGGTATTGCTACGGACGTTAACCCAATTTAAAGGACCGTGGAATCCCCCCCAGCCTCCAGCAACCCATGTTCGAAGTTGCACAACCACCACTAATCCTAACACCACCACCATCATCATACTGACTACATGTTTACCCACCACCGGAATTGGTAGACAGGACAGGCAGTTTTATCACAAATGTTAACTAGGTGTTCGGCGTTTGTTTTTCCTGACATGGCCGGGTTGTGTTTGCTTTTTTCTTACCAGCTACACTACTAGCTATATATCAAGTCGGGATTTATATGATCAATTCAATACTCACCACGTGAAGTGAAATTGTAATCCAGAAAGTTGCGTCCGATGTAGTAAAAATAGGTTTTTGAATCTGTCTTCTTGCTAATGGGTTGATTTTTGTAATCAAGCTGGCGAGCATTAATTCAAACTTCTGTCCTGATATGAAGTCCCCAATTAACCGGTCTACAAACGGCATATTCTCGAAGCTGCTGCTTCTCCCTTGTAGTGTAATAATGCACCCACACGCTTGTCTGCTTTCTTGCAGGAGCTGAACCAGTCCCTCGGTTGTGGTGCTGTGAAGCGGTCTGTGAGTAAAGTTGAGGTGAGGTAGGAACGGTTTTTAATATAGCTGATCCCTGCCCTGTCTGTCGGGTATCAATCCCTCTCTTTCTCGGCTCGGCAGTTGTCACACGTAGGTACAAGTACGGAATCGATTCCTTCCCAATTAAATGAATAACGAGTGAGGTGGAAAGAGAGGGAAAAAAAGCGCGCAGAGACGAGTACTCAGGGTTGTGTCTCTTACCCGTGAATCGTGCAAGATGTTTTGATGGTTAGATGAATTATGGGGTGTGTGGAAGCTCGAGAAGAAACAGGAGGCTCAATCCCAGGTATGCGGGACCGATTGGAGTCCCAGCTCCCTTTTGAAACCTCATATCTAACCCTGGTCAAAGCAAACTTGGGTCTGTCCGGGTGCCACCCTACGTGCACCCAAATGACATATTGCTACATATGAACAGATACACATCTACCATCAGACCACGGTTGATAATAATTATTTCGGCTTCCCGAACATTTGTCTCTTCTATCAGCCCGAAAATAATGGGAAAAGCAAATAAATAATTAAATAAATAAATAAATAAATAAATAAGAACGAAATATCGAAACAGGACCTTGCAGGGCAACCCTGGATATCGTCACTGACAGGAGTAGTACCCCTGTCGCGAAATCCCGAACCTACTACGTTAGCAGATAACAAGACCCTGACCTCACACACGTTTTCCACTCTCGACCGCATTTATAGCAGAATTCCGCTTGCAATGACAGGTAATGCTAGATTTGGACAGATAGTTAGACGACGTGACAAGACAAGTCACATATGGTGAAACTTACTGCTGACATCCACCCGACTTTTCCACTAGGTGTTGACATTTGTGGCACTGTACCCATCCAATGTTTTTTCCAACTTGCAAAACCTATCCATCAATACACCTCACGATATAATTAATGCCGTACCGGGAAAGGGGAACGGCATATAAGATCAATTATAGATACGTACTTCCATACTTTCACGATCCTCGATACAGACCCCTCGGTGTTTCCCTTTCTTGCAGTGCGTACACGTTATCCGCCGGCATTTTCGACATTTTGCATCATCCATTTGGATGTTTGCTGGTGGGACAAATGCGCTGCAACGCTTGTTGTAGCAGTAGGTTTTATCGGCCGTTTCGTATTCAAGCATCAGTTCATTATAGCGCGCAATCTTATTCGCGCTCAGTATGGTACCCGCTACGGAGGCGTCGATTGTTGTTATCCCGCAGCACTTGACTGGGAATGAGTCGTGGGGGTCATCCAGGGCACGGGTAAATAGAACTAAAGGCCAACCCACGCCCAAACCATGTAAGCCAACTCTTTTCCGGAACAATAATCTTGTCCCTAGGAAATCAGCATTTACATAAATAACATACCTTTCAAGCAGTTTTTGCAATAGGAATGCAAACATTCCGCGGGAACTTGAATCATGGAATTTTTGGCAAACTCTTCAAGACACACCACGCATTGAGACAGGGCCTGGATTTGGGTCCCCTCTGCAACTGCTGCTAATGGTGTGCCAGTGGCCCTGCCATCCTTCCCGGTAAACTTGTTCAACAAGCTCACTGAATGTTTCCTCAGCAGACTTCTGATTGGCATGTTTGTTGAATTAGCTTTGGGTAGTGGTGTACTATTATAGTTACTTCCGGCAGGACTTGGCAAGGATGAAGTGGTAGTTGATTTAGGTTCATTCCCAGCTACTATTTGGCCCCACATTGGATGAACATCCTGCTCATATACACTACTCCTCGAGGATGTAGAACCCCACTTCGAGGACGAAGACTTCCGGCTTGAGGATGTAGAGCTCCTAGAAGACATAGAACCATTGTTTCTACCTTTCATGGAGAAAAACCTCATGAGCAAACTCTTTTTCCTCTGTGTCATCTTCGCTCTTCCATCTTTAACGGTGGAAGCATTCATTTTGGGCTCCACTGTTGACCGACTTTCGGCTACGGTGCCATCCGTTTGGGAACTTGTAGAAGCTCGTGGAGATATATCTCCGTCGTCGTCAGTAGATAGTGAATGTGTGTCAAACAACCCCGTATTGTCCTTTCTCCAAGATGACGTCACGGTCCTAGATATTGATGAGGAAGAGGACAGTGAGGAGGATGATGATGATGATGTAGGTAATGACTTTTGACCTTTAGTGTTATCTGTCTCTCTACTTAACCCATTTGTCGGTTCTTGGAATCCTTGTACATCTTCTTCGACAAATCGAACCTTCCTCTCCCCAATACTATGTCGTTTTACCCCGCTTGACATGGAGCTCCGGTGGTTTTTGTGGCTACTCTCGGATCCAACTAAGCTCTTGCCCGCCATCAACCCTCTACCCGCAGCCCGGCTATTGGATTGGTCCATGTAATGCTGCACTTCCTCGACGGGGCTGGAGGACACGTTGGCCGATGATGTAGGTGATATGACCTTAGGCGTTGTAGCCTGCCATCGGGGAGCTGTAGCAGCTTTTGATAGGTTATTCCTGGAACGTGAGTTTACCTTCGTACTAATGGAGCGAATATCCCTCGAGCTCATGGGCTTCTGCATAAGCGGCTGTCTCTCTGTTGCCGGTTGATGCTTCTGTTGCTGCTTGTGGGGCCTCCCATTTGAAGAGCCCGAGGCGGGGTAAAGCAAGCGCGAATCTTTGTCAGCTGTCGAAATTCGCACGTCCGAGGAGCTGGAGGGGATGGAGGAGCTATTGGGTTGCCGACAGCTGGCCTGCGGTAGCACGGCAGCTTCACCAACCCTTCTTAGTTTATGCAGTTGAGGAGCTTGCTCCTCCTCTTCGGCGTACCGCCACTGCTGTCGCGAGCTCTGTATATGTCGCGCCTGGATGTTATTGAGATCCCTCATATCCTGTTGCAGAACCTCGAGTTGACCCTCAAGGGCCATGATCTCACTAGGCCGAAGGTGTTTCTTCCACGCATCATCATCTTTCCCAACTCCCTGTCCCCGATGGCTGATTGGCGTTACTAGTGTGTTGCTGTTATTGTTGTTGTTTCCTGCAAGCTCGAAAGCTAGTGCGGTGGAAATGCTCTGAGTGCTTCGTCGCCGGTCCTCCGGGAGTGCTTTTTGAATATTCTCAAGGCTCCGCACAAGTGTTAATCGGGCAGCATCGATGTCGGATGTGTACCGTGGGGCCAGCATAGTTATCCTTGTTATCGTTGTCCCTAGCTTCGCGTCTAACGTGTTGATTAGCAAGCTAGATAATAATAATTATCCCTCGTAGGATATATATTACATACCTGTAGTTAGTTACTGAAACGCCAATTTACTCTTGAAGAGATGATGTCGATACCAATCGTATGCAAGGATGATGTATCTATCACCAAAGCTTCTTCGTCCAGGCGATGCGGGGAGTTGGCTGCTGCTGCAGGCTCATGATGTGCGGGAAGTTCCGATATTGGCGTCCAATTGAATCATGGAACGCCGAGTAGCAACAAAATCAACAAGATATAAAGCGAGTACACCTACAGCTATTTACATCTCCGATGGTACAATCCGTGCGAGTATCTACATACATGTATTTAGTTTCTAATATTTTAAGCGAAAATGCAAGCCTTCCCCGCTGGGAAGCTTGACCTGGCCCTGCGATTACGATAAATGGTTTAGCGCACCAACTGAACCCCTTACCCAAGATCTTTCATTGGCTCTCCACCTCTGATGGTTCCAGGTTAAGATGGCTCTCAAGATCCCAGTCGAGCCAAGACAGGCAAATAAAAAGTAGGCATTTCACAAGAAATGAACTCATCTGTATCTTTGACGGAGCAACAGCAGATTGACGTCTCGCATCATGTAGATTGGGGTTAAACCTAGATAGTTTCGTGCGAATGACTACCGCCCGACTACCCTCGCTGCCATCTTGGTTGGTAATTCAAAGGCTCAAGCCCTACCCCAACTTTGACGCATTGCTTATCGATGCCAATTACAAGTGGGATCTTTCTGAAAGTCTTGGGTTTTGTTATATATATATATTTGTCCTCTTCACCAATTGGCCAAGACCGATGAGGCCCTAAAACCAGCGGTGGAGGTCAAAGGGGTGCTGTATGGCATTCATGAGCAGCCGTTTTCACATTCTCCATAGCCCATCACCTTTTATCTACGTGTCTTATGAAGTAAGTAGAGTCTTATATAATCGACATGCTAATCGACATTTCAAGGTATGTGATCTAAGTACTCTTCAGGTGCGGTACTCATGTCCCCAACACCGCCCAGTGTCACACTTGAAGGTCATAAAGTAATACTCCGTCTGGCGCCGGCTAAGTCGCACTTCAAAGTTATCAACATCGTTGGTGCCGACTTTACAGTCTATATAATGTTGAGGCGGCGACCACGGCAAGTTGACTTTCGACAGAAAGCGTTTGTATCATGTCGTGGACTCTATTCTTTTGTTATTTTATTTGAGGAGCCACATCGGAGGTAGAGGGCGAAGCATGTATGTGAGCTAGAACTAACATCCAGTGCGTTTAGACGGAGTTTGCGATTGTTAAATCATATTCTGTAGCTTCTGGTGGATCTTAATGTGGTCTTGGACTGTATTCTGAGTGGTGAATTGCTTTTTCCGGAATCATAAACTATCACTCGTTATTTAGTGAGAATCAATGTAACTAACAGTTTAAGGTACAATTGTCATCCATCACCACACTACACCTCTATACCCTCTAGAATATAATCAAACTTTGACCACTCCTTTGGCCTTGGCTCAAACTCACCCAACTCCCATGACCATTCGACAACCTCCCTATCAAACCTCTCCAGCATCCACTGGGCCGTCATGTCCATTCCCGCTGTAATCCCAGCACTACTCCATACTTTTCCATCTATTGTCCATCTTCCTTTTAATTCCCACTTCACCCCTTTCGGAACAACCCCCAACTTCGCCATCATGGCCAACGAAACCTTATTTGTCATGGCACGCCGACCCTCTAGTAATCCAGCTTTCGCCAGAATCAGCGCCCCAGTACAAATAGTCAAGATGCTCTCAACTTCGTCGTATCGCTCTACTAAGAATTCCTTCACACCTTCATCAAGCGGGGCGGTGGGGTCTTGGCCGGGAACAAGGAGGTAATCGAGTTTTGGACAAGTGTTGTAGGTGCAGGTCGGGATCTGGAGAGGCCCACCTGTGGGTTGTACAGGAGAGAGGCTGTGAGAGATGAAGTGGAAGGTAATGTGCGGGGCTTTCGCAGCGATTTCGGGGGAGGGGCATATCGCAGTGACGAAGGATGAGGTGATGTTATGGATGAGGTCTATAGGGCCAATTGAGTCAAGGACTTGGTGTTCTTTGAGGAGGAGCACGCCGAAACTGATAGACCTGCCTTGCGCCATCTCTGTTTGACAAGAATTCGTTTAGGATGTTGTTCTGGTTAAGATCTTGAAACAATTCGCAGTAGGTCGATACCTCGCCTTTATATAAGTTTTGCAGTCTTGTTTATACTAATCTTGCGCGCCCCAGAATTATACAGCCATCACCTAATAGAATCGTATGGGTTCTCCGGTTCTAAATTCAATAGCGAATAATATCTACATACCACCCTTCCACAACCTAACACCTCACCACCATGGAGCTCCTCAAAGCCAAAGCCAAAGCCCAAAGCCCAAAGCCGACGGGACTATCTAAGAATCGGAGATAAATCTTGATCAATTGAAACTTGGGTCCTAACAATATTCAGTCAATCAATGTTAACTCGCTGCGGGGTCACATAAGCGCAAATACTGATCGTACCCAGGACTGTAACACAAAAAAAACCTCTAATGTTCAAATGTACGTAATCGTCTAGCCTGACATTGGAGCATTATCTTACAGTCTCAGGTCCTCGGGAATTCACCGCATACACAAGACTCGTATCGGATAAAACGTAGCGAGTGGCACTGAAACCCATCCAATCCTGGAAATTGTGAAACACCAGGCTTCAAGTAGACCACTGGAAGAGAACCATTATCGGTAACTGTACTGACGTCTCGGATGATATATCCAATCGGACATTTCATACACGGTATACACGCTGATCGTCCCAATTCCACACAAATCTTCTTTCGGTGTTACGGGCACCGTGTAGACTTCTTGCCACGACACACAAACAAACAGTAGGTGTGTGGAGTAAGTACATGTATGTACATGTCAAATCATAAGGGTGTATCATATTAACAATCTCCCCGCCATGAAATTACTATCAACAGACCATCCTGTACTACCCAAAGCGTCCCTGGTAAGATTTCAGGGCATGCCGTAAGACATCATAAAATTACGGACCAGGGTCTCTCTCCCCACACCTTCTAGAAGTGCTACGACATAGGCTAGACTTTGGTATTAGCAGCTGTCAGACAGAAACGGATATTCCGAGGACCGATTCCACCTTTACCGGGCTACGGGTAGACACGTAATGATTAATCTAGAGTAGTTGGGTTCAAGCTGATATATAACCAACCCTAACCCTAGGGTTACACGGTAAGAGATAAATTTTTGATTCCGGGATAAGCAATTGGCTGGTCAAGGTATAAGAATCTTATGGTGCTCGATGCAAGGGGCAGCTAAAAAGCTCCGTAGGCTTACATAAATATACGTAGTACAAATTACAAATAAAGGAGCCGGATAATAACTACATGTACTAGTACATGTAGTACTACGGTGTCAAGGGTAAGTGAGTAGAACGTAGCAACGCAAACCGCACCGCCGCGTTCTATTCACTTACCCTTCACACTGGAGTATACTACATATATGTTTACGGCCATCGATCACTCCTTTAACTGTGCTACCTCTCTCTCGTCAGCAGGGCTGATAACCACCGTTCTCCTATCCTAACCCTACCATGATAGAAGGTAGAGAAGTACGCCCTATTTATCAGAGCAGCAGGATGGGCGCTCAACCAAGAGAAACCCCAGATGGATGGGCACCATTCATTAAGATGTTTAATTCCTGCACCTCCTGAGCGGCCTCTAAAGGTAACGTACCAGCACGTGCATGATATGGTGTAGCAGGTGGCGTATAATCCTTCAATAAATTGAAAATGACGGTGGGGCGATTAGAATCCTTCAATAAATTGAAAATGACGGTGGGGCGATTAGGCGTCGACACTTAGTCAGCCTGATCACCATGTCCATTTTTGATCGGGCATCTCTCCGAATCATTGATCACGTCCTTCTCTATATTTTGTATATCCTGCAGCACCTGAAATGGGGTGTAATGCATGTCTCACCTTTTAAGAAGTTAAAGGGATCTTTTGAGTAGCTACGGGTCACCTAGTACTACCGCAAAAACTCAAAAAATTGGCTATCTTTGGCCAGGGATTACCTCCATCACGATTGGTTGAAGGGTGTAGATCAAGTCTGCTTATAGCAATTTTGATCTCATATGCATAGCTAATTTTTCGAGTAATGGCGGTATCCCTTAGTCTGTCAGTAAAATACTGACATGGCAGATCCCGTTATATCCCTATAAAATAATAGGTCCATAAAAATCTGATCCCTCTATTATAGCTAGGGGGGGTCAGTATTGACAAGCTAAAGGATGGTTTAGTCGACGATTAAGCTGGCCAGTAAACCACATGTGCCTTCCAGAAATAAATGGCTATAGGTCAGTACTACTTCCAGCTTCGAAATCAGATCTAGTTGCGCCTTAGGTGGTGCGGTCCACAATACAGGTATTCCGCCCTTGCATGCACTCGTAACCACTTCATCTAGGCCGCATAAAGTACATAAGATGGAAGGGTTCGTCCAAACTATTGATGCAGAGTTCAATGACGTCGCGGGTAATGATGATGTCTAAAGATGTTTCATTGATTTCTTTTTCTTTTTTTTACATCAACTGGTTCTTTGAATCAAACAGTGCAGAAACTAGCGTTTCGAGTGACATTGTATGATTTGACCACATCTTCTTGGCCCGCATTTTCAACCCGATGTTTTTAGCCGCCGGTTCTTGGCACATAGGTTCACCACCACAGAGAAAGTAGATAATCACTCATAGAGGTATCTCTAATTGGTTTTTATGGACCGCACTGGTGATTTCTTGAGACGGCCTGCGCGTGGTTCGGTGGATACATGTAAGTAGGCTCTCACTGAGAACTGCAAGCAACCCCTGTACTAAAACCTAAAAGGCTGCGCCAAATTCCCTCAAAACGTGACATTGGTTCGCATTGCTAAATTTTCGGTATTGTGGGGGTGGGTAGATTTTTAGGTCCCCGTACCTAGGCGACAACTATTAAAGATGTTAGAAGATTCAGTATAGGGGCAATTTGTGGAGGCCGCCAGGGCCCATGTATGTATATATACGCACCGTAGCTAGTACCCCCTGACCACGATCATCATGGGCAGGGTGAGTGGCAGTGATGAAGATGGCACAAGTGATATATGGTCCTGGATTTCGATATAGAACATGCTTTTGGGCTCGAGATGTGGTTTGGTGAATGTGTGGCAGTTCTGTCCCTTGGTGAGTTAGTCATATGGTATCACTCGGCTCCCAAACCCCAACCTCCCATTTAAAGATACACATAGAGTTTTTGGGTTTTGTTTAGTTCATTAAAGATACACATAGAGGTATTAATACATCTTTTAGAAGTCTTGAATTTATTTATCAGTTCTAATTTCGCAGTATATACCCATTTTTCTTTTGCGCCTATCGCACAATTTGACTAACCATTGTTGAACTTGAAAACCGTACCAGTGACAACCCAAGCCTAATAAAGTAAACACCCGACCAAAGTCCGAAGCCGCAAAACGCAAAAACGCCCACACAAAAAACCGCATATACAAAAAAGAAAAAGATATACAAACACCCAAAAGTCATCCAAGGAAAGGGAGGAAGTATCTAAACACATAACTTCACCAACTCCAGCTTGCTCCTCACCACCGCGACCTCATTCTTCAGCTCCTCCTTGACACTTCCCCTCTCATCATCACCTTCCTCCAACTCTGTCAAGATTTTCTCCACTTCTCCCACCGCTGAGAAATACGGCAATGCCATATCGAGTAAGCACACGATATGTGCGGCATACTCCTTCTTCGACACTTGGTAGTCCGTCATTGCGCCCTTGTCCTCCAGGTCCCTAGCCATCTCGGTCAGTGCGTCCATTAGCTGTTTGGTGGCTGTAATAGTCTCTCGTGCACCCTCGGCACGCGCCCTAATCGCAGCAACATTGACAGAGAGGGTGTCGAGTTGCGTGACCAGGTGGTCATGTGCATGGAGGGTTGCGTGGTATTCGGCTTCTTTTTTGGTAAGGGAGGTGAGCTCGTCTTGTTGCTTCACGGCGTTCTCTTCGAATTCTTGGATTTTGGCCTCGTTGCCTTTGACGGCGTCCCAGAAGGGGCCGTCAACTTTGGCGATGTTCATGCCAATGCCAATTGGGAGGAGAACCCAGCCGGAGAGTTTGATCTATTGGGTGTTAGTAAGTTTTAAATACATGAGATGATAGGTGTGAGGGAGTCCTACCAAAGTCTCCATGCTCTTTGCCTTCTCTCTTGTGGCCTGTGCCTCCTTGAGTTGTACCTGGTTGGCCTCTACCGCGGCAGCAGACTCCTTAATCTTTTCCTGGAGTTCCGAAAGCGTTGTCTGGACGCCGTTAACCTCAGTGGTGATTTCCGCCTTCAGCGACTTGATTTCTCTTTGTAGCGATGGCAGGCCCGAAGTCTGATGCTCACTCGACTACCCAAGCAAGTATTAGTTAGTACAAGAACCAAAACCAAACTAGTCCCAACACAGCCACAACTTACAAGCTGATATATCCTCTCAACCAATCCCAGCGCCTTTTCCGTCCTCGTCGCCACATTCTCAAACGACCTAATCATTGGCCTCAACACTGCATCGGGATTCGACTTCGGCACACCACCATCCTTCACCTCCTCATCAAATTCACCCTTAATACAGCCCGCCAGCTTTCCTAGCCTCAAGAATGCTACCTCAAGCTCCTGTAGAACCAGGCGTTGATTCGATGTAACCAAATAGTCCAGTTCAAATGCCGCATTATCCATTGCCGACTGCTGGCCTGTTATTAGACTAGCCATGGCCAGTAGCTTCTCGCGCACATTGGGGGAGATTGTTGATTCGCTCTCCTCCCGCCTTTCACCGCGACAAAGAGCACCGTCGTGATTTTGGATATGCTCAGTCAGGTTCACGCATACGGGCTGATCGGTCCATGTGCCATCTTTGCGTTTCAAGTTTGCGCTAAGGACCTTCCCATCCTGTAATTCGACGTTTTTGGCGCTGGCGCCAAAGTTCATCGAGGTCCAGTCGAAGGTGCCTGCGTTGACGAGGGTTTTGTTAGAAGCTGTTGAATGTCGACGTGAGTGAGCCGGAAATGATATACCGTCTGAATTTCCGAGGACGCTGTTGAGATCAATTGTCGAGCGGACCCAGTCGCCATTGCATGTTCGGCAGAGCGCGGAAAGTTCTTGACGGCTGCTCAGGTTGATATACACAGATGTTTGCTGATATGTTTTATCCATTTTGGCGCGTGTTGATATTTTATATTTATTACTGATATGCGTGGGGGTGTTGAAGTAAAAGTAGACACTCTAAATGATATAGACTTCTTTGTGATGAAGAAAAAGTCGAAATTCCTTAATTGGTAACTATGCACCTTAACTATGCACTTTATAAATTTGGAAGTATCGAGCCAAAGCAAGAAAAGAGTGGAAATCCATCCCCTCTAATAGTCGAGAAAATTCTACCCCATACCCGTGATCTCCGATCCCAAAGGGAACGAAAAAAGTAATCTAACCTTGGTCGGATCCAACCCTCGACGCTGAGTTGTTCATGAGCCACAGCCACACCAAACCATCCGAACGAATGGGAGCTGCCTACGTTATGGCACCATGCAAGAATCCCATTGGGAATAGGCCAGCGAGCGAGGTTTTTGCGATAAAGCTGCATGCAGGTTTACGCGTTGCAGCTCCTTCTCCATGACACGAACAGATGGCGCCTATCATGCGAGGAGGATGGATGAACACGTTTACCAACGTTTCCCACTCAACCCTCTTCCCCTCTTTTAGTTTTCTAAACAGGAGAAACGATTCGGTCGGCCGCGTTTCAATCTTTTCCAATCTGCAGAAGAAGTGGGGTGCCGCGAACCGTTGCGGCTCTAGAGCTGTCTGTGGCTAAATAGGGAAATATTTCGGCTCACCACCATCGAAGTTTTGTTTCTTATCACTGTTGAGGATAAAGGATTCGATGGGGTGGTTTCGATTATTAACGCGCCAGTAGCTTGAAACGATCATGAAGAGCGATCGTGGGGTTATTAAGCATTATTTTTAACTGTGAATTGGATCCTGGTTTATGCTTCAGATTCAAGTCGAAACAACGCTGATCCTCTCGGCCTAAAAATGTTCTGATCCACGTCGCGTATCTTGCGGGAGTTCCCGTCTTCTTAGACAGCCTAAAACACGAGTGATAGGATATGACTTACAGCCTCTGGCTCGGCATAAGCTAACCCGTTTCGGTGCCAATAGGTTGGAAAAGAAGTGGCTGAGTATCTACATACAGGTACAAAGCTTCCTCAACTGAGTCATGCTAGGGAAAGCTGTTCCTTGCTTCAAGAGTCACTCACGGAGGTACAGCCGTCTCCGGGAGATGTACCTATGGCTACTCTACTCCCGGGTGAACCGCTTCAAGTGGAACCGGTTATTTTGGGGCGGGGCGTTAATTGATTGCCCAATAATGCCCGGGATGTAGATCACCCTTGGGATAGAAACGAATGGGGGTAGGTACTCCATGTTCCAGTTGCGCCCTTTTCCAAAATCTCAGCTCGGGGTACTCTAGAGTATAACTACATGTATATACTAGTAGGTAGTAGGTACATACATGTAGAGAAGGCACTATTGTTAGAGTACAATCACGCTTAGGCCTTCAAGCACCCCGTGGGCTGAAGATTCGGGTGTAAAATAGGGCGTACCCACGAGTGCCCAATACCTCTCAAGGAAAGAATTGAACCAGCCAAGTTTACTTGCACCGATGATGCTAGCCAGTGATGGTAACAACATGACTCTTGCCAATATGGGGCGAAGAGTCTGAATCACCATCGACATTGGGGTGTACATCAATTGCTTTTCTGATGTGGAAGTTCGAGGAAGCTCTTCTCCTGGCATTTTGTCCTCTAACCTTATTTCCGATGCCCTGCCAGCCTACTCAATGCTCATCTCCTCCTCGATGGCCCCAAGAATCCCCAACGCATCCCCCCAGACTGTCAAATGCACCCGAAAGAAAGCTAAATAAATTCCGCTCCGCATGCATTTGCAGATGACGTGTCGATTTTTCGATACGGGTTCCAAGTGTGAAGTACCGACCGAGGCTGGGCTGGGCTGGGTTGCAGTTGGAACTTGGAAGGCTCCAACATCCCAAAGTAGTTACCCTCACAACAGTTACGTGCTAGCCATTTACGTGCACGGTCACAAAATCTCACTCGGAGCCGGGACTTGTACCGACGACAATATAGTCAGCGAGTGCACATAGCCGCAGCAGCACAAATATTGAGAGGTTTCTGATAGAATTCCATAATAGGTACCCGAATGGCCTTGATTGTTTTTTATCTTTTTTTTTTTTTTGGATAAGGGAGATGTGTGGTTTCATGCGATGGGCCAATGTTAAAAAAGTAAGTACATGTACCCGTGGCTTCCAGGTAGTAACGGAGATGAACAATTCGAAGTCTCGGCTCGGGCAATGAAATTCATGCCATATTTGGGTCTCGTCTCTGGAAAATCCATCGGTACCGTGCTTTATGCCAGAACACGTATGTATAACCATGTTGTTTATATAATTCCAGAACACCTACTTTCTATGGATATATATGGAGAGAGAAAGAGAGAAAGAAATGGGGAAATCCAAAGTACATGTAGTTAATACATATTACACGGTTTTGATGGTTGCTTGGGTGTGTGTCTATACGGGCTTCTCATGCACGTTCCGCCCCCTAATCCACACCTTCAGCACATTTCTATCATCGCCCGAATATAACCACTTGGCCACTGTTTCTTCCCAATTCTCCCAACCAAACAGGTCTACTGGGCCCATGCTTCCACCTACATCCTGTTTCTTCTGATTCATGGGCTCATCCTCACGGCACTCTTCCTCCTCAGGTACGTATGTGAGCCCTACTAACAACGCATCCCACTCCATCCCGACCTCAAATGCCCCCACTTTCTTCTGTAGCCCTAGAACCTCAGCGCCTCCTCTTGTAGCAAGATATAGCGCCTCCTCCACACTCAGCTTCGCGCTCTCACCCTCTGTGAGTGACACGAACCGACTTGTCATGGTCGCCTGCCTTGCAGCCTCAAGTATAGACGGTGAATATCCTCCACTCACATCTGTCCCCAATCCCACCACAATGCCCTCGTCTAACAACCTCCTCACCTTCGCCGCGCCAGAAGTCAGTGCCGCATTAGATACTGGGCAATGACTAATCTTCGAGCCCCTCATCTTCACGAGTGCGATTTCCTTATCAGTAAGATGCACGGCATGCGCCAACACCGTCTTCTCTTTCAGCAACCCAAAGCGGTCATACACACTCGCGTAGTTCTCACATTCGGGGAACATATCAGCAACCAGTTGTATCTCGCCCGTATTTTCCGAGATGTGTGTCTGGCACAGCAGACCACTTTCTTCCATAAACTCCCCGAGCCCGTGCATTAGCTCGCGACTACAGCTCGGCGCAAACCTCGGGGTAATGATGCTCTGTACGAGCTCGCCCTTGGGATCTAGCTTTGCGCAGAATTCCGCGCATTTCTTTGTATCGGCCAGAGACGTGGCGGCGTCGGTATCTCGGTAATAGTCGGGGGCCATGCAATCCATGCAGCAACGTCCAACAAAGGCACGCTGTCCAGCGGCGTGACAGGTGGACGCGAGGATGTTTGTAGATTCTGCGTCGCGCGTTGCGTAATAGGCCGCTGTAGTTGTACCATAGGAGAGAGTCCGGGATACACAGCGGGAGTACACTCGGTGTGCCTTGGAAGGGTTCGAAAGGGAAGCCTCAAGGGGGAATGTGTATGTGTTGAGCCAATCGAGCAATGTCGATTTGCCGAATATTCCAGAGTTTGGGTATTGTGAAGCGTGGATATGTGTATCTGAAAGAGCCAGAGGCTTAGAGTTAGCCTATCTAGGGGTGGGGGGAGGAATTGCCACATACCGATCAAACCGGGAAAGAAGAACTGCCCTGGTCCAGCCTCAACAATGGTTGTACCAGCCTCTTTTGCCCAAAGCTCAAGCGTGCTAGTTTGCACTGGATGCTCCACCAGTAGGATCTTGCCCGACTCGTCGTCAACCGCCACCGCAGAGCGTTTTAGTACCTGCAGCTCTGCGAGCGACACTGAGTGGATGAATGTCCCGACGTAAACCGTCCTTTTTGCTACCGATTGTATCGCCATTTTTATAATTTACCAGGATATGATTTCTCACGTATGGAGGGGGGGAGGTTTGTTGTATGATAATTCGAGCAAGAGAAATGTGGTGGATGGGAGCCAACAGGTATTTAAATCCCCACCCTAACGTTTACCAACTCAACAAGTCTCCACTCTAGCTACATACTTAAGTACATGTAGCTACCAGGGTAACTACTCTAGATACCTGTAGGCTACATGTAGGTTGTGGTGCTCCTGCAGCTCAGGAACGCCGGAGCAGGGGGATGTATGTATGTCTAAGGTTTAGCTGGCACGAGCCGACGGAAACCGGCGGTCTCGGCGCTCCCCGGGGACCCTGAAAATGATCGACGGGCTTATCCGGGAACTGATTGAGGCAACTGACTGCAGCAGAAGAAGAAGAAAAGAAAGAAGAAAAGAAAGAAGAAAAGAAAGAAGAAAAGAAAGAAGAAAAGAAACGAGACTCAGCTTGGGGGGCGGGGGCGGGCGTCGGGCAGCTTATCTCTAGCTGTGTTATCTGGTTACTACAGCTAAGGGATCTAAAGAACCGGAGAAATGATTGCCGCGTTTGGAGGCTTCGGGATTCTGGCTAAAATGCTTTTTTGGCTCTGGCGAAACTTTAAGCGCTATAACTTTCTGTTTCGTTATTACGGAACTCATACTAAAGATCTGGGAGATATTTTACTATTCTATGCTTGTGTTCGGCCTTTATTCTAGTAACTATCCGATACATACTTATAAGTATACAAGTAGTGGGGATACAGTCTCGAGTCGTCTACCCACAAAGGGTAAGGAAACGCCCAATACCCAACCCAAACCAAGAGTAGAATATCAATTTCCTATTAAGCTCGCAGCTGCAGAGATCTTACAATAAACGCCAAATGCATAAAAAAAAAGGTATCATAAAATTTACGCTCCTCATAATCTCCGTGTAGGTGTCTAAATGCTCGCTCTCCTTGGCGCCATTGTCCTCCGGAGCCCTCTACCCACCTGTCCTGTGGCACTTTCATTCGGTAACATTCCTTTGGCCTTCATATCCTCGAGGAATTTCTTCCCATAGTCGTATCCGACCCTGTAGATCTCGTCAAACTTTGCAAAGTCAAGCGTCCCATAGGCGTCGATGGGGGGTCGCATGTAGATGCACCCTGGAATTAGCTTAGCACGCTCTAGGGCATCAACACTAGAGACGTAGGCAAGACGGGCTTGAATCTCAGCCAGTGTTGGAGGGTTGGCATGAGGTGAGAAAGGGTTCCATCTGTTCTCCGTTAGCAGGCCCTTCAGGTTAACACACCAAGACATACCTATTGAAGAACGCCCAGAAGCCACTTAGGCTGTCTCCGAACTCCTGTGGTGTGTTATCATCAATACTGCCGACATCGACGGCGAAGATGACGTCTGCACCTAGGCTCTTCATGTGTGCAACAGTGAGATTATCGACATAACCACCATCTAGCAGCATATCACCTTCATCACAAAGGGGTGGAAGAAGGCCAGCGAGCGACATAGAGGCACGAATGTACCGCCAAGCATATCCAGAGGTGTGAATTTCCATCCGTGACTTAGAAATAGATGTGGTATTGCAGTAGAACTCTAGCCAGAAGTCTTCAATCTGCGAGTTCCCGAAAGTCTTGAAGATACCACGGTTGAATTCGTGACCGGTGGTGTAGGATACACTGTTGGAGGGAGTCTTAGTGATCTATAAGAAACCTCGATCAATTTAGGATATGAGGTACTCACGATGGATATGTCAAATCTAAGACAAATCTCCATAGACTTGCCATTCTGCCTGCGAATTTCTTCGCGCGCCCAAGGACTGGTACGATATCAGCATCTCTGGAGTAAAGTGCCCCAACGAATGCACCAATACTCGTTCCGCCTACGATATCGATAGGGATTCCCGCCTCTTCCAAGGCTCTGATTACTCCCACTTGTGAAATGCCTCTTGCACCTCCACCGCCAAGAACAAGACCAATAGACTTTCCGCAAAGCCTTCTCGCCAACCTATGGAAATCACCCTTAACAGGTGTTTCGGAAGAGTAGACGGGCGTGTTTCGTAAACGTCTGGAAGTGTATTTAGTGATCTCAGCTTGCAATATCTGGACCCGTTGCTTCAACGCGCTAAACTTCTTTACTTGCGGATGGACTGGCTCGGGGGTAGTTCTGAACGCCATTTGGATGTGATGGTGCCCGCCGTTGACCCACATGCGGTTCTTGAGCCATGTCCTCGTCAATCCAGGGGTGCAATATCTCTCTACGTGTAGAAGTACCAGTTCCTTCCTTGCGGTTGTTTTCATCCCCACCAAGAACTTCTCGTACTCACCAATTGCAGGGTTGCCCTCCGCCAAACCTACAAGTAGGATACAATCTGCTTGACTGATGCATGTCTGGGTCCATGGAGCATTAACAGAGGTATCAGCAACGTAAATAACCATTCCATACCGCTCCTCAAGATCAGCAAGGTAGCCTTGGAGTTTAAGTTTTCCCATGCGACTGAATGCATGGCGGCCAAGGTGGTTGAGAATCGCAGTTTGATTCAAGACTGTTACGCCATTGGGAGAACCAATCTGGGTAAGCGCGTTTGATAGACGGTGCGAGAACTCGCCAACCGGTACACCTGCAGTGATAGGTAATACACAGACAGTTCGTAGGTTCATGGTAGAAGAAACCTTCTTTACTGCAGAGCTTCCACTACGTTCAATTCCTCTACGTTGTTCTGAGAGCGGATCGTCGATCAATGCCCTCATCCTTGACGCAATAATCTTCGAAATCTGGATTGTGATTCCCGGGTGTTCTAGGGCGAGGCTGTTAAACAGAGACTTCGGGAATTTGGCAATCTCCGTGTCGCGGATGGCATGGAGTGTGGCCGGACGAGTTGTCTCGGTCATGACCTCTAACTCGCCGACACTCTCCCCCTGGCCAAACTCTCCAACAACCCTCATTTCCCCATCTTCGTTCTCTAGAATCGCTCTCAAGCGTCCATTGAGAACAATGTAGATCGCGTCACTTCGGGATGGTCAATAAATGAACCTGACAGAGCAGCCGTAAAGATAACATACCTTTCATCTCCCTGGTGATAAATGACTTGGCCAGCGTTAACTTGCAACCATTCAAGTGCAAAGTCGATATGCAAAATCAACCTTGGCAAAAGACTCGTTAATCTCTTCGCCATTGTGAGCAAGACCACTGGATGCCTCTCAACAATCCGTTCCAGTGCTGCTCTGGGCAAAAATCCCACATATACATCGGTCTTAGCTCTAACATCTATGAAACTTCGATAACTGCTGATGGAACCAATGTACCCCGCAACACCACCAGGTTTGATCATAAACAAGCTTTTCCTTCCCATCTTTTTCCCTCTTCCGATTCTTGACGGGCGCTGACTTGAGCTGCTAGCGAATGAGCTCTGTCTCTTCAAAGGTGGTAGACCTAAATCAGTCCCAAGAGAGCCAATATTCATGGGCGTGCCGCTGTTTCCTCCACCTAAGACACTTCCGCTGTCCTTTTCATCGACTGGGATAGAAACATCGAGGAACCCATCAATGACATAATACAATCCTGGGTTCCTCTCACCCTGCTCCACGAGTACCGCGCCTTTGGGGAAAAATACAATCTCGACATCATTCTTAAGATCAGCGTGTATACCACTGATACCTCCACTCACAAATCCACTTGTACTGGCGCCACTAACACTAGTGCTAGCAATTGAGCCTGTATCTCCATCGTGGGGCCCGTCATAAGCGTCAAAATTGCCGAATGCATTTGTGAACACTGCCTTTTGGCGCATGGAATCATACGACACCAGACGTGGTGATTGGTCACCGGACTCGGTTCCGGTAATAGTATTAATCGTGGATCCTGTCAATCCAATCGCCTTAAACATGCATTCCAAAACAGCCTCACGGAATATCATGTCCTCATTTTCGGTCCCATCTGGCATGAACTTTGCAGCCCTTTTTGAAAATGGGTTGAAAGGCCGCTCTCCAGGCCCGGGAGTCTCTGCATCCAATCCGGCAGGTTGAGATACTGTCCAGCCTTGGGAAAATGGGGATACCTGATTTGCAATTGAAAGGCTGCCTTGAAATTTGGGTCGTAGCGCAGGTGAATGTGGTACGTCTCCTAACTTAGTCCTCAGTGGTGAAGAAGCAGCATCTAGCGCCGGCGATGGGATACCTCTGGCAGCTGCAAGACGGGCGTGAACTGCCGCCTCTTTGCGTAGAGAACTACTGGATCTTCTCCTCCGTGATGCGGCAGCACCGGGATTATGCAAAACAATTCCTTTCATTGAATCTTCCAGTTCTGCACGTTCTTGCTCGCTCTTGAACTTTTCCTTTAACCTCTCAAGAGCCCCACCACGAAGATGATTTGGAAGCTCGTACATGGTGTACCTATTCATGAATTTTTCTGTCCGCAGAACCTCACTCGTCAGGCCAAGATAATTATATCCTGTTAGAAACGTAACTCGCTGGAACCTTGTGAGAATGACCTGAACGATATGGGCCGTGGCTTTGGGATATATTCGTGTAAGCCTTCTAAATGCACTTGCTGGAATGACTGCAATAGTCGTATCAACCGTAGCTCGAGCCACGATATCTGGGTGCACAGATTTTGATTTCTTCATTCGTGGCCTTTGCGGTCTCTGCGGCTGAGGGGGGTGATTATTTGAATGTTCCTCTCCCGGTGTGATAGGTCTTGAAGTATTTCTTGATTCTTTATCGTCATTTAACGAGAATGGTGGAACAGGTGCCATCCTCGTCTGCTGATACCTTCCTGTACTTATGTCTGCTACATCGTACGGAGTCAGATCACCGACAGACTGTAGATTTATCATGCTACTGCTTGTGGACATATTCCCTTCATCGTCATCTTCGTGCCGCAGTTTCACATCCTCAGTAAATAAGCTTAGGATGGTAAACAAACTACTCATCGGTGCGCCATTTTTCACTTCCGTGAGAAGTTGGTAACCTTGACCATCTGCTAGTGTTTCCTCTTCCTCGTCGTGGAATGCTCCGCCATATCCAGCTGGCCCCGCACCTGCTTCCATAGCGGCTGCGCGAGCGGCTTTGACAAACACCTGAACAAGCCCATCGACGACGATACAAAACCCTTTCTCCTCTTCGAGTAGTAATGTTTCGCCTAGTGATCCCGATTTTCAGCATTCCACTCATCTGCGGCAAATAGATGGAGGTAAAATATACCAGCAAGCAATTTTCTTGTTTGCATACTCCTTGTGAGTTCATGGAAGACAGGCCTTTCTAGGTACCCGAAAATCTTGATCGCACTTAAAAATTCATCGAGATAATTGCTCAGTCCTGGCTTAGAATCACCCTCTTGGCTATCCGGGAATAGATCAATTTCTGGTTCTTTTCGTTGCGGCTCGTGTGGAAGACGATTGTAGTTATAGAGTAGCCGGTAGCGGACGGCCCATGACACTATCGATCCGAATAAGAGTAGTATAATCAAGCTATGTTTGCCCACAAAATCAGTATTTCTGTCGTCTCTGTTGAAGTAACATGAGCTAAAGGTCCAGAGCAACAAACAGCGTCGTAAAGTTCATGGTAAACGTCAAGCTCGTACTAAAAAGCGTAAAAAGCCATGCTGGAAGAGTATAGCCGCTAAAGCTAATGATCCAAAAACTGATTCTCTGGAGCAAGTATGCCGCGCTATATACCAGGGATACCGAGAGCCAAAATATACTCTGTTGTGTTGAATCCTGCACCACATGTGAAGTCGTGAGATCTCCTGTCGCGTTAGCCGTGGATGAGGCTACGGCGATAAGGGAAGACGATAGTGTGTTGGCCAGTTCGGCCATAGCTAGCTCGGTATGTTATTCTCGTATTTATTTCGTTTATTTCCTGGAATGCTGAAGGTGTTTGAGGACGAAGATCGTGGGAGTTGCAGTAGTTGTCTTGAGGCTCTGTGGAGTGGAAGGGATTGTAACACGGGTCATGGGGTGGATTGCAATATTGAGACACGTGCAACTGCCTCTTCCCCGCGACCATACTAGTGGAATTGATGATCTACTAAAGTAGCTTGCTTCTTTTATCGGTATTAACAGGTACTGAACAAAACACTCTCTATGTGTTAATTTCTCGAAGGCCGAAACAATAGATTAAACACTAAAACATTTTTGGCGATGACGTCACTCAAGTACATACAAGCTTTAGAGATGTGCTCTTCAGTTCATAGTTTCTCACTCGTACGAGTGATCGCCGAGTATTATCACGTCCCGACATTGCGGATACAGTTACTTCCATGATGTCTTAAATCCTGAAATACCTAAAGCACGTGTATATATTATAAGCAAACTTTTCGGAATATTCAAATCTCCAGGGCCAAAAGTGCCGCTTCATACAATACAACCTTAAAGCAGTCTTATTAGAACCCGTTGTAAAATGTTTTATAATTAAGTAGTAGTGATGATTTCTGATTTGGTTCGTGATGCGAGCGAGCTAGGGTTCGGCGGGAATTTATGAAGGACTGGAAGACGGTCACGGAGCCTATAAAAGAATTATATCTTGAACAACCGAAATTCCTCAACAACTAAAGCTGCAGTGAGTACTTGATTCGTAGGGTTTAGATCTAGTCTAACTTACATCCGTCTAATAGTCTGTTAAGTATACATTTATATACGTACATATACTGCGTACAGTACCAAAAAAGCGGGTGTTAGTACCTTATCTATCAGAATACAATGACACTCCGGTATTGCTACAGCATTGCTATGGTATAATGGCCGAAATTCCGATTTAATTCGGAAGTTTTTCACGATACGGTATTGCCATGGTATCTATTACATCCCCTTTTTTTGGTACTGTAGGTACAGATTTAATTTGTGTACTTTAGCTGCCTTGATACGTATACATGTACTTAGCTTTAGGGCCTTGCTAAACGTATGGCAGTTCCGGTGCGTGTTCCGGTACAGTCAGCACATAGCTCATCGGCCCTTGCTCTGTTATTTTGCGAATACATATTAGTCTTCGTAAACCTAGGACGTTGCATCTTTAAAGGTACAGATCAAATGAAGGAGGTCAGACTGTAGCTGCATGTGTATAACTTAAGACAAAAAAGAGAAGGAAAAACAGGGAATGGCCTATCACTAGAGAATTACCTCAAATATTTCATTTATATAATTGTTTGGTATCCGTTGGTTGTTCTTTTAAAGACATACCGGCTAAGCGTACGCATATCAGGTAAGAATACAAGTAGTTCCCAAAATTTCCTTTTATAGAGATAGGAGAGTGGGGAACCAGGAAAAACTCAATTTAATCAAACTCGTTTTATACCCGCGTTGCCAGGCCTGGGAGTTTTGGGATCTGTAGGCAAATCGTTACATGAGTTAGCCAGTGATATCTTGTCCCGTTCCCACAGAAGGCTGAACAAATAAAAGACCTTCGGGCTTGAGCCGGGTTTAGTTGGATTCGGGGAATTTCTCATATACATGTATGTATTCATTTAGGCTTACATGTATGTACTTTAATACAAATACAACGTACATACATGTAGTATATATATAATTTAAATCCAAAACTCTAGTTTGCGAGACGTTTCTAGACTTAAAAGGTTGGGTCTAAAGTCCTCTAAGCTGTACCTCCCGGACCTCTCCAATATCAGCATTTTTATACTCTTCCTTCTGACCCCTAACTTTCTCAGCCATTTCTACAATAATTTTAAATGCTCTTTCCAAGTGCTCTTTCCTTGTTTTAGGGCTCCCCCCGACGACACGTATCATGTATATTTCATCTACAATACCACTTGTGATGAAAATCTTGCCCTCTTCATTTATAGATTCATAAACTGTTTTTGTAAGCTTATTCCTCTCCTCTGCACCACCACCATTCACAGGGTTGACCACAAATACGGTCAAAGCAAACGCTGGAGGTGTAATGATAGTGAATAGATCTGTCCGGGATTTGATAAGCGATGTAAAGTGCTCGCCGATGGAGATGGTATTACGAATATGGGATTGGAGGCCGGATAATCCATATGTTCGCATCACAAACCAAATTTTCAGGGCACGGAAGCGACGTCCGAGAGGGATCTGCCAGTCACGGTAGTCGGTAACACGGCCGGAAGCACTGAACGGGTTGCGTAGATAGGCGGGGGTTATTGAAAGAGCATCAAAGAGGTACTTGCGTTCTTTCACATACAGGCAACTTGAATTTGATACGTTAGTAAATACTTAAATACAGGTAGAAATAGGGAATAAACCTGCAATCGAAATTTGTGAGCAGCCATTTATGCATGTTCATGTCGAATGAATCGAATTTCTCAAAACCAGCTGTGAGGTGTTGAAATTCCTCACATATCAGCGCGGCTCCAGCATACGCAGCATCCACGTGGACCCAGATATATGGGTAGTCTTTTAAAACCTCTATAATTTCTGCAAAGTTATCAACCGCGCAGGTTGAAGTAGTCCCGAGTGTAAGTGTCAGATAGAAGGGCTCTAAGCCCTGTTCCTTGAGTTCCTCAAGTTTTTGGCGCAGTAATGGACCAGTGAGAGAGTAGTTTGATGTTGCAGAGCCAGCTACCTTAATTGAGCGGTATTTGACACCGGCGATCTGACAGCCCTTTTGTGTTGACGAGTGGGCTTGATCACTAAAAACCGCCACAAGCTTATTGCGATGGGCGTCAGTTATTTTCTCCTTCTCCTCTTCCGTCTTAGCCCCTGCAGACAACATTTTAAGATATCTGTCCCGAGCCGTGACGACAACTGTAACAATCGCTTCTGAAGCAGAACCCTGAATGACCCCCCCACCACCATTGGGAGATGTTGAAAGATAGCATTCGGGGAGATTTAGAAGCTTGCATAACCAGTCAAGAACAATTGTCTCTAGTTCTGTTGCAGCTGGAGAACACAGCCAATTGAAGTTCGCGGATGTAAAGGCTGCTGAATACAGTTCTCCAAGGATTCCTGGGTAGCTAGAGTTTGCGGGAAAGAAAGCGAGGAAGTTTGGCGATTGCCTGGAGATTTTGTTAGAGCCCTGCGGTTTATATATACCTCTTGGTCAGAGATGGAACAAGGCAGTTATTACCAATGGGTTAGACCAGGCATAATTTTCGATTCGATATCCTTCTGGATCTCAGCCCATACCTCCCCATTGACAGGAGGGCCATCTGGAAGGAGATTCTTCAGATATCCGGGTACAACATCAGATAAAGCTCTACGGTCTTCAATGGTATCGTAGTAACTAATAACTGCTCCAATTGTCAGTTCACATCGCATTTTGTTACCAGGGACCAGCAGGGAACAAACTCTGATCTATCGCGGAATGTGCCGCAGCACGAAACTGGGAGGAATCCATGGATTAAAGAGTTTATGCAGGGAATTTATTCCTAGCGTATGTAAAGTTGATCTTGGGAGCCTCTCACAGCCGTCCTGATCGAGGGT
Source organism: Morchella sp. 2016-57 (assembly GCA_024713875.1). NCBI lineage: Eukaryota > Fungi > Ascomycota > Pezizomycetes > Pezizales > Morchellaceae > Morchella > Morchella sp. 2016-57. The sequence continues at coordinate 252,258 of JAMGZE010000019.1, forward strand.
TATGGCGGGCTTTTTAAGGAAAGTTATGGACCTTCCATCTCTGAACGAGGTTCAAAAGTAGAATAAACTGCCCGGCAGCGCCGTCAAGCTCTTCAACTTAGAGACGCCGTATCCGTTACCCGAAACTATGTATATATGGTAGTATATATGCTGGTTAGGCTTCTGACAGGGTTCTTCATTCCTAAGAATTTAAATCTCACGATCGTTGATGTATCCCCTTTCTTTCTTTTTCTTTTTTTTACCGACCGTTCCGTTCCTACGTACGTCAGAACCCGAAGATTGTTTTTTTCTGGCGCCGTTTGTTTCACCTGTCATCAACAAGGAGCCGAAGAGCCTCCTCCTGATCCTCTTTTTCATAAGCCCTTCTGCACTTCCTCGGCTTGGCTGCCACATACTCATTGGACTTATCAGTATCGTGAACGGACAGGTAGCGGCACTTATGATACACGCCCGCTACACGACAAACTCTTCCGCTCTTCTCCCTTCTCCCGCCGGCTGTTATGTTCAAAACTGCCAATCCAGTCCCCGCTATGGACACCACCACACCCACCCGTGGCTATCAACCCATCCCACCCCCCGCCATTCCCTGCTCTGACTGCATGTATCCACGAATATAGCACCTATGAGATACGTGCCTACGTGCTTTTGTACATAACTTGAACACACCACCCCTGGTCCATACAGAGAGGGGCTGTGGGTATCATCATTAATGCTAGGGAGGGGTAGACCTAACATGGAAATCATCATCATCATCATAAATGCGGTTGAAGTTATCGCCGTGCAGATAGAGTCAGCATAAAGGCTTCTTAGACATAGAATAAATAACTTCAATTCCCCCATCCCTGGGCCGCCTTTTTCTTTTCTCTAGTACTACTAATCGTATCCCCTTGGTCTTTTCTTCTCCATCGTTTCTCCTCTTTGGTCCTAGAGCCCCCTTCCTCATACTCTGTCCTTTGAACTCCAAACATCTACAAGCTTCAGATCCCATCTCAAAGCACATCCCAGCTCAGATAAGCTGCATCATCGCTAGTCAATATCCCTTAACTACTACTCTCATACAAACAGCCGCAATGCCTCCAAAAGCAACTGCAAAAATCAACGGAAAGGTCATCGCCGAGTCAGACGAATACGAGACTGTCGAGGGAAATATCTACGTAAGGGACCCCTATAGCTTCTCAAAGCTATCGCAGCCTCTATGTCTGAAAAAGTGATTGATCCAACGCATATGATTTAAATTTGTAGTTCCCGCCATCGTAAGTGAAGCTGCATCCACCGCAACCTAATTGACATTGTGGCTGATCAATACTATAGTGCTATCACCCGCGACTTCCTTACTCCCTCAGATACCCGTACCATCTGTGGATGGAAAGGAACTGCCTCATATTACAATGTAGAAGTTGATGGTATATTTCGCCCTCCTCTAGGATTCCGTTGTCACCGTTCTTTTCTTAACTGTGTTGCGGATAGGAGTATGCATCAAGGACGCCGCTTGGTATTATCCGGACCCTAAGGACAAGTTCAAACCGTTCAGGAATTATGTGGCGTTCTGTATGTATGCCCCGCTGATGCTCCACCTAAAGAGGGTTCCCTTTCGTTTGCGTTAGTATCCTCCTCCGCCACTTCTTTTGTTTCTTATTCCCCCTCTATCAGTCCGGTTTTGGCTTTGCAGCGAATCGCCACTCATATTGAGTGGGAGTCTCTCAAAGAGGTGTCTTCGCCGCGCCCATATAAACCCTCCACCCCTTTCATGGTCGCGTTGGTTGACTCTTACCCGTTACGCACTTGGATGCTTGGGTGAATTCGCAGGAGCTGATAAATCGCACTGGGGCCTGGGGAGGGCAGATAAAACAAAGGCTGTCATCGAGTCGATACCGGAGTAGTCCGAATGCAAAGATGGTTCCTTGCGTTTGGAGTAAGATTCCGAAAACGCCCAGGATGGAGTCAAGGGGGTACGGCTGGAAAAAATAAGAGGGTGAATTGTCTGGTAAATAATAACAGACTGGAAAAAAAGGCTTGGTCGATGTTTTCTTGACGGTAACCGGTGATAACTGGTATTAAGGGGTTATAAATTTCCTATTGGGTTTGGGTTTCTATAGCTGGGGTTAATTCTTGTTTCTTCTTCACAACTGCTTCTTGTTTGAGACAGTTTTGTTTGGCCATATTGTTTCTCATTGAGCTTTGTGATGCCGGCTGGTGATATCAAGCTCTAAAAAAATTTGAAAGGGTCCCGAATAAGTTGAACATTGATACTGTACTGAAGTTCCGTGATTTTGTGTTCATGGCGTCATTGACAGCAGCCTCGCATAAAAAGGGGTGAGTGCATAGTGGTAAGACATGCATTGCAGAGTACCAGTTGAATTTGCTGCAGTACTCTTCTAGAAACTAGAAACCTTGAAACGGGATTGAAACTACGCGGCAGTGGTGTGGGCCATGTTGTGTAGCGGCCTAGGCGGGAGCTTATGTGGTGAAAGACGGCCAAAATTTAAAAACAACTGTTATCAATCATTACCACACACCTTGGCATCTATACCCTAAGACAACTGAGTTTAAAGCCCAGAGTAACGTGCGCCTTACCAGGGTGGGGACAAATAAACGTATGACCATCCGTTGAGAGCATACATGTAAGAGGTCTTCGTATGTTAAACTGATGTCTACATATGTAACTCACAGGGATGGTGAGCATAGCATAAACCAGCCCCCACCCACGCATATAGAATCCGTGCGAACACCTAATCACACTGCCAAGTCCAAATTCTTCAGGGAGGGTTATATGACTAACACCGACTAAACATATTAAAACTCAGATCTTAAGAGGCTATTTAGAGTTAGATAGCAAAGAGTCATCTATCATTGACCCTATGCCTATTCCGGTGTCAGAGGTAATATTGGTGGTGGGTCAGTCCCAACTAAATAACTCACATTCGGGCTAAAAATGCAACATTGAAACCATTATATTAAACAAGGGCATATTCTGACGGGATCTACCTTCATGAACCTAAAACCTTAAAGTCCCGCAGTGCCTACTGAGAGATTTTGGGGTTCTCGTTGTGTGTACCCACCTCAAAGGTATGGGGTCCGTAAAAGCCTAGTACCCTAGAGAGATTACATAGACCGTCTATTCTTAGACTGTCAATGCTAACCCCCCCTAGAATAGAGGAACTAAGTTTGTATGGAAGATCTATTATTTGGTGAGGGGATCTGTTAGTAAAGCCACACAAAATTTGCTTCTTCTGGGAGGGTCAGCATTTTATTGACAGACTAAGAGACAAGAATATATGCATACGTATATAAGCTTAATATACATGTACATCCTATAGGCTATAAAATATATACGTTAGAGTAGTAGACTAATGACTACACGTAAATTCGAGTGAGCCGCTGTAACGTACGCGTACGTACTTTGTCCCGGTATGTTTATCAAACCCGTAGGAGTCTGACTTTACGAGAACACTCAATGGGGGAATATTATTAAGGCACTGTTTTAGGATAAATACCCAACTTACCATTAGGAATAATGAGATCCTCTGAGGTCGAGTGATATTTCGTGATTCTGGAGTGTTGTTCGTTCGTAGGTCGAATATTGCTTGAGCTTGATCGGCCCCATAAATTAAACTTACCTACCGTAGGACCTAGAATAATCTTTATAATATAGAAATACATGTATAAGGGACCTAGGATATCACTGATTTGGCAATAGTCGAATAAAATCCTAGAAAATCTATAAGTACTCGCAACCTCATAGCCTTTCTAAACACAACTGCTATTACGTGCTGTGCAAAAATATACTCTTAGAGGTTTTTTATGTGTATAGAATACTAGTCGTGTTTAGAAACTATGAAATTGCGAGTGATATCGTGCATGCATGTAAAGTATGAAGTATCAATCAATCATTACAAGTACTACGGGTGTAGGGGTAAGGCTGTAGACAGTGGTCGTGGTTGCAACAGCAGTAGCTATATGTGTCTACAGACTTACCCTAGGCTCGTACCCAGCCCTCCTACTGGAGGGACTGGAGCATTATCGTTCCGACCTTTGGTGAGATCTTTTTGCGGGAGCATTGGGGGCTCTCCGGCTGTCGGGGGACTGTCGGAGGGCTGTTTACGTGCAGAAATAAGTTTTTTTTAGCCCCTGGCGGGCATCATTTAGGTCTCCGACGGGAAATTAGCTTTTTTTTAGCCTCCATCGGGCTTTATTTAACTTTCCGACATGGGAACTAACCACTTTTAGCACTGTCGGGCTTCATTTGGGTCACCGACACAGTAAATGATATTTTTGTCGGAAAGTTAATGCTCTAGACCCTACGGTGAGCAGCATGCTAGCTGCTGGTAGGAGGTGGGTACGAGACTATGTAGACTTACCCCTACACCCGTAGTACATGTAGTATCGTGCAGCGCTACAGCAGCGGTGGTCGGGGGCATTGACTTACGACAATGTACTTACAGAGTACTTATGTACATGTAATCTATTTACGACTTTGCGCAAGCACTTGAATAACAAGATGATACATTTGACGATAATATTTTAATTGACATGTATAGTTTTTTTATATAATCTTTAGTCCAATGAATACATGCGCTAATATGCATTCGCGATAGTCTCTGACTGCATGCGATGGTTACATATCCAAATGGTTCGGGGACAAAAACAAAAAAATAGTACATGCGTCAGCCATTAAAAATATCAATTTTAAGTTGTACGTACTCCTAAGCCCCATGACAAAATGCTGCATAGTAAATCTTGCTAACCTCCGAAAAGTTATAAAAGCCAGATAGCTCAATACTCATCATCATCGCTGTCCCCAATCTCATCCTTGAAAAATCCACCCCTAACGATGAACTTCTCAAAATCTCTCCACCCGGGCTCGTCACCTTCCTCTGACCTCTCTCTTATTCTACACCTACTCTCATCGAAGTACACAAAGTCGCTCAGCTCAAACTCGTGCATCTCCTCCTCGAATATCTTAGCCATACACTTCAGCAGATCATTATCTAGACGGCTCCCAAGCTGATCATCTGCCAATACTGGAAATAATGCAAGATACAACACTGTGTCTTGCCATTTACCGTGTGCATCTAATGGATGTGCTTGGGAGATGGGATGTTCTTGGGTTCCTTCGTACACCTTCCGGAATAGCCCGTTGAAGAACCACAATAACAGGAGAAAGTTGAGGCCACTAAAGGGGACAGGGCCGGAGAGATCAGACTCGAGGTCTTTCTTAATCGCAGAGAGGAATGAAGTATTTGTTTCTCGGAGGTGGCGCTTCCCTTTATAACCAGATACTAACTGTTGCTGAGCAATCAGAGCTGGGAATTTTGTACGATCTACTTTATCGGGTATCCAATTTGCCTCACCAAGCAACGCGAGCTTAGATAGCTCGTCGAAGGTACGGACATGACGGCGCCACATACTGGTTTCAACCCCGTCATTGACTACGCCTCCACCCTTACGGAGACGCTTTGTCGATGGAGGAGCAAAGTATTGGGCTTTCACACCAGAGGCAGCATTCCAGTACTTAAAGAAGTTGTTACGAGGGCGACGGCCGCCGCGAAAGACCTGATTGCCGAAGATCTGAATAAGGTCTTCAAATAAAGGCATTGGTTTTGTGAGGTGTTCATTTGCAAGGAGGATGTTATAGAAATGGAACATTGCTAATGCAATACCCGAGTTATCCCATAGAATTCTACCCCAATCGAATACAATATTGAGTGCTTGTGCAAGACCCACCCCGCAGATCCATGGACAGTACACCCATAACCCATTCCGATTGGTATCAAGGAACCGGGACTGAAACGCGCGGTGGGTCAGTCGAGAGAGAAGAGAGTCACCAAGGACAATCCCAATCTCGGAGACTAATGGAGGCACGTTTCTAAGTGGGAACTCCCAACGCTCTGGGTCCGTCCTTTTGAATTCTCCCATGAGCAACTTAGATCCGGGAAGAAAGTCTTCTTTAAAGGCCTCCATATCCTCCATGTGGCGACCCAGCTCAAACGGAACCTCGGGGCCGAAAATGGTGCGCTGTGATGCGATCGATGAGGGAAGATGGAAGTGCCATTGTTTGAAAGTCGTCATGGAGTCCATCATTACCTGAACTTGGAAGACCATATGCGGCTGGATCTCTTCGATAAGAGGGCTATGTTTAAGTGACATTGCTAGTTGTGTTACCTCGCCAGAGAATTCACTAGGGCCGAACAAAACCCGCCGACCAAACTTCGCAGATTTCCAATCCACTGTTTCGAGTGGTTGCACTTGCTTATCTGCTGTCAACCGTGAAGATGCAAACTGGTTCACCATATCGTAAAGCCACATGATAGCGAAATCGGATCTCCACTTTCTCCGTTCTTCATCGGTGCACTGATGAAGGTCTAAGTTGGGGTCCCACCTGAGGGCAGCAATGGGTGGCGTTGGCTTGCAGTTGCGACCTTTACGATAGTCAATGATGAATGTGACAAGGTCTCGATACGCGTTTATTAGACATCCTTCAGTGATATCAAGGCCATTGAAAGCTGGCGTATGCTTCGGGATTCCGTCACCAATCTCGTTCGTCTTGTTACTATCTGTCTGTGTTTCTTCTGAACTGCCGGCCGCAGTCTTGCCGGTCAGGGACTTGTACTCTGCATTTCCAGGGATGAGCAAATCTATGATGGACTGGAAATTTTTACACTGTGGGAAGTCTGCCGCGGTATCAAACTGCAGCTGTTTAACCATCCCTGCCGCCAGATTGCTGAGTGCACCTGCAACTGCGGTGTTCAATGTATCATTTGCAACTTCCTGCCATACGCCAGCGATGTAGCTGTTTTTATCAGCCTACATGGCAACATTCAACTATGATGCTAGATTACGATTTGAGTCGCATCCAAGATCACTTCATCACGGTCACAGAGATCACACACCTCCGGAGGTCAAAAAGATCCTTCATAAAGCAGAACGCAGCGAACAAAGCCTCGTCGTCACTCTTAATTTTGTAATTCTCCAACCTCCGTTTCTGAGAATCCGCAGCTCTCTGTGCAGAAGATTTCCGCGTCTTTGATGGGCTTTTCCTCTGACCATAGCCCTGCTTCGGGACAATGTCTTTGAGCCACTCGTTCTGATTCCCCCCTGGATCCTCATTTTCGCCGTTGGACGGTATGTCGTCAATCTCGAGACCGCCGAACATGTTGTCTAGCTCGAGCTCCTTTGATTTCGAAATCGAGCCTATTTTATTGGCTGCGGCTTCCTTGAGCTTCTGCTCTCGCTCGGCGTTGCACTTGAGTTTCCACTCTAACCCACCGAGGGTTTCGAACGCCGCCTGGAGCGCATCAATGAATGCCTTGTGGCCCTTATTAGAGTTTTGAGTTTCCTCGGATGGGTTTGCAAGGTCTATGCCAAGCCAGAAATTATATGCGTCAGTTCTGGACCGAATTACAGACTCGAAAAGGCTGTAGACTGTCGATGGTACAGCCTTCATAGGCGAGGAAGAAATAAATCTTGACAGAGATACAAGCTTGCTGGCGGTGATCTCTGGGCTCGTAGTGGAAGTAGGGTCGTCGAGGACCGTGGGGGAAGGAGGAGATTGAGGCTGGGATTTCCTTCTGTGTTTTCCCTTTCCAATATTTCCATTGAATCTTTTTGTGGCTACTGGGGAAACTGGAGGGGTGGGTGGAAGAATGGGATCTACAGCTACTGAAGATGAATCTAGCTCAAGACTCCTTGAAACATTAGTTGCTGTCGTGACGACCCAGCAGATAAGCCTAGCGGTGTTTCGTTTGTATTCTAAATATGTGTTTCGATTTGGGGGACCCATAGCTGGCGGATTGTGCTCGGAAATAGCAGATGTAAGGGTATATTTCTATTAGATAGTATAAAGCTTCTCTCAAAAAGAACAAGGGTGATTTATAAACGTAGGAAGCTACCAAGTCAGTTGAATGAGGTGCTAGATAGATGCGTTGTATTAGGCTTGGTGTAAACCTAGATTCACAGTTAGTCACGTGTATGTACATATGGGTTTGCTGGCTTGGCATGAATCTAGCTGTTGCAACTTGCTAACTGTGGGTACATACTCCAGGCTAAAGCTCAAACCAAAACCACCATACACCACCACCAAACAACCAAATTTACTACTCAAACCTCCCAACGCGTACCCACCACAATGGCCCCCCAACAGACCACACAAACCAACGCCGTCCTTGATGCCCTCGACATAATCAGTTCCCACCCGCGCCCCTTCAAATCCCGCACCTGGAAGCCTGCTGCCCGGCGCACAAAGACCCTCAAGCAGATCCTCTCTGACGCGACCCGCACACAGAACAACTCTGGCGCCTCCACCCCACTCCCCCCCGCGCAGCAGCAGCAGCAGCATCAGCAGCCGATGGGGGCTACATACGCGAATATCGAGAGTGCGCCGTCGTTGCATCCAGCACATACCAAGAAGTGGTGCGATGTCACGGGGCTGCCGGCGGCGTATACGGATCCGAAGACGAGGCTGCGTTACGCGAATAGGGAAGTGTACCAGGCAATCAGGATGCTACCGCCGGGAGTGGCGGAGAGGTATTTGGAGTTGAGGGGGGCGAATGTTGTGCTGAAGTAGGTGTGGGGAGGGAATGGCGGTGTGGATTGGCTGCTTGCTTCTTGTAGAAGGGGCCTGTGTATCATACATGTAGGTAGGTAGGATATTTTTAGAGGGTCTCTTTTCTGTTCGGGTGGGTGTTTTGAAGCTCTCTTTCTCTCTCTCTCTCTTTTTTTTTTTATTTTTATAATGATACCTGGAGATGCTTACTACGTGATCGTTCGGTGGTGGGGGTTAATATTCTGGATACTTTGTTCCTTGCTATATCTTTAAACTATTACTTACGCTTAGGGTATGGTATTCCTAAGCTTTACGCTGAATATAAAATGTTTATTGGGGAATTGGTCATGATAATAGTAGATGTGGTAACATGTAGCGTAGTAGTAGCTCCTAGCAGTGCGAACTAACATCCCTAGCTTAAGAACCAGCGTCCCAAATAATTCTTTCTAATAGGGTGCTTTTAATACCAATTGAAGAAAATACCATTTCAGGCCTCTCTGTAGCATAGTATATATAATATCTACGAATTCCCAGAGCCCTCTTCTACCTTCGGGGCGTGGGGGTCCAACGCCAAGGCATCTAATCAACCAGATCACCCTCATCAAACAACCTACCATACCACTACTACTACCTAAGCCATCACCACACAGTAATGGAGAGTCCTCACGAGCACCAGCAAGGTACGATTATCGTCATACCCAAGATACCCTATGGCATGACTAACCCTATCGATTGCTCACCAGGCCTTCTGCTATCCCGCATCATCACCAATGTTGTGAGTGCTCAGTAGTTGCTCTACTCTGCAACGGAGGGCAAGGATCTGATAAGTGCGCTAGGAGAAACTAAACGAGGCTGTCATGGTCCTGAACGCGGCTCTGCATGTAAGTATCGAGGTCCTGGGTGGGGTGGTGGGGACGCTGCTAATAGGAGTAGGAGATTAATACGAAGAATATGAATACGGAGCTGGTGGCGCAGATGTGGAAGAATTATCAGTCGAACGTACTCTTCCATCTTGAAGGTATGGGATATTGTGTTTTTTCCTTTTTTTTTTTCTCGCTGACTTTGGGGGTGCGCTGATAGCGACGGATATTTTAAAAGAACCAGTTTGATGGGTGGACAATAGCAGAGGTAATAGCTATATTGTAGGGGGAGGGAGGTTTGTCCTCTTGTAACTACTCTCTCTAGCTGTAGCTGTAGCTGTAGAATTTGGGGGATCCAATCGGGCAGCGCACCTTGCCTTCACTAAGTATCGTGAAGACCATACACCTATTATAATGTACCAATATGAAAAGGAGAGAAAGCTATGGTGATTTTAGCTCTACATGTAACCTACGTCCTATCATTGACACAGCTGTTGGTAGGGGTTTGTGGCCGTATTTGTATATCTGTATCCGTGATGTTTTGAGGCTCCGAACTCGAATTAAATAATTTCACCACGCCCAAAGTCCAACCAGCAACACCGCCATACCGCACACCGCCCAATTTAACCACACGCCGCCCATCGCCTCTTCTCTCCCCGCCCATGAACTAACCTCCCCGTACTCACACACAATGCCAACCACCGCCTCCTCCTCGCGTCTTCCCTCCCCCAAACCACCCCCGAAGCTCTATACCGTCCGTGATACACCCTCATCCACCCCCGGAATCACATCCACCACCCCCTTCGACCCAAACTACAAACACAACGGCGAGATTGCCATCGTCATCGACAATGGTACATCCCCCTCTCCCCTCCCCCACATCCTCTTCTCTCTATCCTTCAACTAACGCACCCCCGTCCCACACCCTAGGTTCATGGCAGACCCGAGCCGGCTTCTCCCACGACCCCTCGCCACGCATCATCTGCCCACCGCTTGTATCGCGCTACCGTGACCGAAAGGCGCTCAAGACATACACGGTCTGCGGGTACGACGTGTTCGCGGACCCTAACTCGCGCGCGCAGGCAAAGACCCCATTCGACGCCAATGTAGTCAGTAATTTCGACCAGATGGAGACGCTGCTGGACTACTGCTTCATTAAGCTAGGGATTTCGGATGGCGCTGGCGCGAACGGTGGTGTGGGGCATCCGATTGTCATGACAGAAGCTGTCTGTAATCCGGGATATAATAGGCGGAGTATGTGTCCCCCCCCCCCAAATTCCCTTCTTTGCTTGGCTTGTTGCTTTTTTGCTTGTTGTGGAGGTGCGGAAGAGACAGGGAGACAAGGGGCTAATAGATATGTGCGGTAGTGATGACGGAGCTGGTGTTCGAGTGCTATAACGCGCCGTCGCTTGTCTACGGGATCGACTCGCTGTTCTCGTACTCATACAATGGTGGACAGAACGGGCTCGTGGTGTCATCGTCGAACACGGCGACACATGTCATCCCCGTGCTCAACGGCAAGGGAATCGTTTCAATGGCCACAAGGCTCAATTGGGGCGGGTCTCAGTCGGCGGACTACATGCAGAAGCTTCTGCAGCTGAAATACCCCACCTTTCCGGCAAAGCTGCAGCCATGGCAGGCGGAGAGCCTGATGATGGAGCATTGCTACGTCAGCGGGGACTACAAGGATGAGGTTATGAACTATCTGGACCCGGAGGTGCTGGAGGTGAAGGATAGGATCGTTCAGTTCCCGTTTGTGGAGACTATCAAGGTCGAGAAGAGTCAAGAGGAGCTGGACAGGATCGCGGAGAGGAGGAAAGAAAGTGGGCGGAAATTACAGGAACAGGCTGCGAAGGCGAGGTTAGAAAAGGTAATTTTTATATTATTGGTTACAGTATCATACTCGGTCACGTTTACTAAAGTTTTCTACAGCTCATCAAAAAAGAGCAAGAACTCGAATACTACAAGTCAATTCAGGCCCGGGCAGCCACAGATACAAAAAGAGACTTTAAACGCCTCCTGGAGTCTAACGACTTTCCCTCTGAAGCTCATCTTGCCAAAAAGATCAAAGAACTCGACCTCACGATCCGCCGTGCCCGGAAACAAGATATCGGCCCCGAGGAAGAAGAGGAAGGTCCGAAAGAGTTCCCGCTCATTGACATTCCCGACGAAGAACTCGACGAAGAGGGCCGCAAGCAAAAGCGGCACCAAAGACTCATGAAATCCAACCATGATGCCCGCCAGCGTGCCAAAGCCGAGAAGGAAGCTGAGAAGGCCCGGATCGCGGAGGAAGCTCAGAGAGACGTAGAAAGCCGTGAGCGGGATCTGGAAGCATGGGTTGGTCAGCGCCGAGCAGCCCGCGAGGCCCTCCTTGCCAAAATCAAGGACCGCCAACGCCTCAAAGCAGAGTTATCCGACCGCAAATCCCTTGCCTCCCAGATGCGTATGAAGTCCATCGCCAACCTCGCCTCCGACACCCCCGCATCCAAGAAGCGGCGCCGCGGCGTCCCCCCGCCCAGCGGCGAGGGCGGTGATGACGATTTTGGCCGCAATGACGACGACTGGGCCGTCTACCGCAACATTGGCACCGGCGGTGACGAGGAAGATGAGGAAGAGGAGGAGCTCAACACTGCGCTCAAGTCCATCGAGGCCCAACTCCTTCAGTTCGACCCAGAGTTCGACGAGAACGATACTCAAGATGCTCAGTCCGACTGGAGCAAGAGCATGTTGCACGCCTTCTTCCGCGGCACCCGCCCGTTCGACATTGACAATCAAGCAGAGGCGAACCAGTTCCACCTTAATATCGAACGAATCCGCGTCCCTGAGGTGGTGTTCCAGCCCGCCATGGCCGGTGTCGACCAAGCAGGCATCATCGAGATTGCGAGCGACATCCTACTACACCGTATCCCGAATCCTGAGGACCGTGAGCGCGCGCTCAGAGATGTGTTCCTCACGGGTGGAAATTGCATGTTTAGCGGGTTCCAGGAACGGCTGGAGAAGGAGCTCATGGCCGTGCTACCGTACGGCTGTGGACTCGGCGTGAGGATGGCGAGTGATCCGATCATGGATGCGTGGCGAGGCGCTGCGCAATGGTGCAGCAAGGTGGAGGAGGACGCAGAGTGGAGAAGGTCCGTGGTCACGAGGGAGGAGTATCTAGAGAAGGGGGTGGAGTATCTGAAGGTTAGTAATTTTGTTGCATGGGTTTTATCTATTTCCTTCACGTGAAATGCAGATGATTGATGCACGGCAATGGTTAATAAAAAGTGTGCTTTTGCTGACTGTATTATGACTGTGTTGTGTTATAGGAGCACCGGCTCGGGAATGCATTAGCGTAGTGCGAGGGTAGATACCGCCCGATCCAGGACAATCCAACACACCTGAACAGGACCGCCAGTCAGTCAGTCAGCAGCCAGCCAGCAGCTTGGGCAAATAGAGTAGATAGAGGTTATCACCAGTCAGTCAGTGGTGGGGGCTGGAGGCACAAAGTCGGGATTGTAATGTGTACTATTAGTCTTTTTTTTATTATCACTATTTCTTCCGCGTTGTTTTTGTCCTGTTTAAATTTCCCTTGTTCTTTTTTTATTTTTATTTTTATCTCTATCACGATACCTATACTTCACTGCATGCACGCATTTTACTACAAGTGGGGGTTGGAAGGATATGGATGGAATGGAAAGGAAGGGTTGGAGGGGGGATGAAGGTTCAGTCAGGGTCTCAATGAGCACTCACCCTCTCGCACTCACACTCACACTATCACTGCACTGCAATCTATCACCACGGTCAATCAACCGGCTACTACCCGATGTTCGCGCGCGTGTCTAGAGTATATGCAATTAGCTACGGAGAGGCGATTCCCGAGCGCTCCTAGGGCATCTCATCTTGATTCGCCTTTGTCCCGGCCTTGTAAGCGAGAGATGCGGAGTGACTATTCGAGAATGAATATCTTTTTTTGTGTTTCTACGAATATATGCTTACTCATCTTACTAGGCTGTAGAGTAGAGGGTAGATAGAGTCTATAGATGTGTAAGTTTAAAAGTAAAAGCAGTAAGTTACTATACTATGTAGCTACTTTACCTCCCTGCTGCTGTTGTAAAAAAGTACCGTATGACTATGTCATTAATACCATCCCTCTGTAACCCCCGTGAGAAACGACGGTGCATGTAAGTCCCCCCCTACAATGGTACTTTACCCACTGACCGCCCACAACTTACATAAGTCATCACCTTAGCTCCCACCATGTATGTGTAACACAACATCACATCACAAACCCTCACTCGCTCCCGATCCCCATCCCCAGCCCCCCAACCCCCCTCCTCCCATGATCGTCGCCAAATTTATATCCACCCACATCCATCCAGCCATCCACCAAGAACCCCCCACCCCCCGCGATCAATCCCTGCTTGGCGAGATCGCATGATTCAGATCTGGGGTCCTTGTAAGCTGTTACGTAATGTGGGTTAGCCGGTCTGGTCTTGTTCAGCTCGCGGTGGTGGTGGTGGTGGTGGTGGCTCTTGTCTGATGTGCTGTGTGCTGGTGGGTGGAGGAGGAGGAAGAAGGTTCTGGAGATAGCGGCAGAAGGGCAGTATTTGTGATGTCTACATGTGGCTATGTGTTAGGGCCCAGACTACGAGCTGAATCGTGTAGAGTACCTACGCATTGTCAGAGCCTTCCTGGCTGCGAAAGGAAGATGCCGAAAACTGCACGAGTGACAGGATAGGACAGGAGATATAAATAGCCCTCGATCGAGAAAATGAATGGGACGGTCGATGCTTACGGAAATTTCAGTTGGTAACGGTAACGGCCGCCCAGGCTTCTATCGCAATTGTTGGTTCGTTCGTTAAATAACAGAGACAACTACCTTGAGATGGAGAGAGATCTGAAATAAGAGAAAAAAAACGAAGACACAAAAACACGAGGAAAACACAAAAACACAAAAATGTTCAATTTACTCAGCGCCGAATAACCCCCCCAAAAGGAATTAGGAAAAAAAAAAGAGAAAAACAAAGGAGTTAGTCTTAGAAAGACCAACCAAAGGGTTGTCGTCCTCACTATGTATATATATCTGATCCCCAGCATTGATGTTCCTCCATAAACATAAACGTTCCTTAAAACTCGTCTCTTTCATCAATATATTCATTGATATGCGCGGATGAAGTACCCCGCTCCTAAGGTATAATAGGATTACCCCATCTAGCCGGCGCTCGGCCATGAAAGGGCGAGAAGTAGATCCGAGCTAAGGAGCGGGTAATTAGGGTGTAAAAGAACAAGAAGAAAAGAAATAATGTTATAAAGATATGGAAAAACATTTCGTACACTACTGCCCCAACCCCCATTTTCTTCACTAGTGACAAGCGTGGCAGTACTATTGCAAGTCCTTGGCTTTACTTATTCATTTGAATTTTCGTCTCGGGAAAGCTCAGTTCGCATTCCCGTTAGTAGCCGGCTTTGGAGCCTCCTCCTGAACAACACCCTCCATGCCACCATTGATGTTTTTCGCCCTCTTCGCCTGCACCGGGCTTGCGTTCCCTGCCTGCTGCTGTTGCTGTTGCTGCTGCTGGTTGAAAAGTCCACTGCCCTGTACCTGTACGGCAACGTTCTGCAGGAACGCATTGTTAGGATCTTCGTCGTGTTGTCTCTTCCCGTTCATATTGTTCAGGTCTGGAACACCCGCTACGCCCCCCATGTTCGCCGTTGGTGCACCCGCTGCTGCCTGTTGTGGGGCATCATGGTTCAGATACAGTGCCAAGGAGGGGGACATTTGAAGTAGCTGTATAGGTGGCGGGGGAACAGCATCCTCTCCTTGGGACTCGATAAGGCGCGACTGAAGATTAATAATGTAATCGCGAAGCTGGTAATTTTCAGACTGAATCAACTTGTAGGATTCCTGCATCTGGTTTGCTTCGCGGACCTGCTCCTCGAGCTTTTTGATATAACCCTCTTTACGTTGGCGGAATGCGCGCTGTGGATTAAGCAAAAAAAAAAAAAAAAAAAAAATCGCGGGTTAGTCAAATGTTTCAGGGTGGGTTGTTCACACACTAAGGTTACCCTGGTAGTGAACGGCGGGATGGGTAGCGGCATACCTGTGCAGCGCGATTCTGTGCAGCACGCTTGGAGGTTGAAAGCTCCCGCTTCCCACCGCGCTTTTGTCCAGACCCTTCGGCGCCGGCTTCCTCGGCACCGCTCTGTTGATCTCCGCCGCTGCCAACACCAGGGGAGGTTCCGGAATTATTATTCAATGGCGGGCTCTGAGGTTGCGCCATCATTTGCTGCTGTTGCTGCTGCTGCTGTTGCTGCTGCTGCTGCTGCTGCTGCTGCTGCTGCTGTGTCTGCGCTTGTGGAGCGCCCACTCCCGAGATCGCCGGGTCAATGTTCATGTCGTGGGATGCCATCTCGTGAGGACTCGAACTACCGGGAGCGTTAGATCCTGGAAGAAGTGTGAGAATCGAAGGTTGTTCTGACTGTTGCCGCGGAGGCGGGACCTCTTCTCCTAAGAGGAGATGGGCTCGCAGAGCTATCACAGATTACTTGGTTAGCACTTCGTCATCGAAGGTTACCAGGAGAGGGCTAATTCTCGAGCTCTGAATGTGGACGCAATTGTGTTCAAGGGGTACTAACTCTGCTCGGTTGTTACTTCCTGGTGGGGTGTCAGCAGCGATAACGAAGTGGATCCACGGGGTGGTTGTTACGTGTAGACACGGTGGTTGGTGTGGAGGGAAGGAAGAGGAAGAGAAAGAGGGTGGGTGGGGGTGCAACTGTACCTGCGCGGTAGGAGACTGGAGATTATTAGAATGATGCGGGGCTGGGGCAAGTGTCTGTGGCTGCGGTTGCATGATTTGGTTTCTCTGCTATTTACGAATGAACTGCTGGTGGGTTGGTGTGATATTTCTTTACACTTTCCCCTTCCTGTTGTGATAATGGATGCTGTTTGGTGAGCGTTCCTTCAATTCACCTTCCAAGTGCTACGTTCCTTCTTTTGCGGGCCCAAGAAGGAATTATTTTGAGTCTTTGCGATAATTTTGTACCTTTTTTTTTTTTTATTTGCGGTTGCAGGAAGACGCGACTCGAGGAAGGTAGACGTCGATGTTATCTGGCTAGCGATTGATGGATTATAAGCAGATGGATGACTAGATGAGCGGGTTAGGCAGGTATGTGGATGGGATGGGATGGATGGAAAGACAGGATCTTTTGAGTACCTAGATGAAATGGGTCCGTGTATGATCTATCGAGTCAAACGGCGCGAGACTGATTCGCCAGGTAAGTTCCGGTTGGGGGTGGGCCGGGGTGGTTGCTCTTTTAGAGGTGTCTTGTTGACTAAGTAGAGATTTAGTGTAAGCAAGAGTAGTAGTTAAACAAGTACCAGTAATAAGTACATAAATAGCAGTGATAGTGATAGCAGTATTAGCAATAAACTACGACATCTTAAAAGCAGATGTCCCGCCAAACAGAAAGTACAGGCGAAATTTATAAGGGGGTGGGAAACTGTGGTATCCAACGAAGAAAAGATAAAAGAGATGTAGATGGATGTATTGTATATAGCCTCAACTAGATAGCGATGGCGACGACGACGGGCGAATCGATGATCGGGGGAAATGGAAAGAGATAGTTTATGTAACCAAGCGATATACAGAGAGGGAGAGAGAGAGAGAGAGAGAGAAGATATGGGTGGTGAGAATACATGTGTATGGTGCATTGAACGTGGGTATATTAGAGAGAAGCTCACCTGGAAGTATTTTCTAATAATTTCTGCTGACTATTGTTTTCGACTGAAACTGGAATTTTGATTAGCCTTAATCTTTTTTTTTTCCTTTCTAGCCAGAAAAGAATCAAAAAGTAAAGCGATGAGAAAGTGTTGCGGGATGAGAACAAGAAGGGATTCTGGGTTGGATCGAGGAGGATAGTATGTAGAGAAAAGAGTTATTTTAGGGGAGGCAAGGCTGGATGGGCTGAGATGTTTGGTTTGGTCCACCTCTTGTCTTGTTTCGCTCTGTGAGTGTACTTTATGTCTGAGTCTGATCTTTCCTAAGCCTTCTATAAGTGGATCTCTTGCTTAGTTACCAACGATTCTTGAAAGTACATACATACGGTCTGTTGTTGTTGCTGTCGGTAGGAAGGATGATGTGGTAAGTCGTGAGTAAGACGGCTTCGATGCTGGATAATGTAAGACGAGAAGGAAAAAAAAAAAAAGAAAAAAAGTGTGGAAAGGGGGGGGGAGTGATTCTTCTAATTGGTCCGGTGCTGTGATTGCTGTGATTAGCCGGATTGGGGATTGGGGAAATCCATTGTTTAGTCAATTACGCGTCATTTGTCAGCAGCTTCGGGTAACAAAGCCTCGGCGGCCAAGCCACCTCCAAAATGCCCCTCCTGCACTAGCAAGATGATGCCTGCCTGACCTCCAAAAATGTGCTTTGAATCGCTGGTGCGATAATAGTGGTGTGGATAGCGTCCACGGAAGAGGATTTTCCAGGAAGACAACTGAGAGGGGGGGGACCTGACATGTAATTACAGGTCCAAAGCACCCCACAAATTTATAAAGTTCGGAAGAGGCAGTTTCCATATAGACCTTGTCAGCAGGTAGCTAGCTACTTAGTTGTTAATGTGAATATCATATGTGACCCTCTAACCGTTACGTTATCTGTATTTCTATCGGATCTCAGCATATGTACCTATCAGTAAGTATTCGGCATGACGGATTTATCCCCTGGGCTGGTGAGACTCGCGGAATCCAGGACTCCCTGGAGGACTGTGGCAAAGTCACTGAGCCCGTCACTTTATTGTGGGTGTTTGTCAGAGATTGTTGGCGTTTGTTAGCAAAAAGTGGGACTATTATTACTGAAATAGGAAGTCCTGGATTCTGCGAGTTTCAACAGCCCAAAATACCAAGCTGCGAATTCGCTCAACAGTCTAACAGGCCAATAGCCTGATGCCGGTCTCACTTATAGACTTATAGGATAGGATTCCATAAAGTGAGAGTACATTTTACTATTGGCTTTGAATAGACGTATTTGCCCAAGAGAAGGATCGATAGTTGATTCCGGCGATGACGAATTCTCCTAGCGATTTTACCTCTTGTGAGATGGCCATGGAGAAACATAATTGTAGACTTTCGTTCCACGTGGATGGAGCTGCTAGTGTCAACCCGTTATGACACATACCTGACACATTTTAAGTATAGTTATTTGTACTTAAGTACTTGGGTGTAGGGGTAAGTGAGGAGACACCCTTCACGCAACCTTGGCAGAGTGGTGTCTTCTCACCTACACCCGAAGCAGAGTGGTGGGTAATAAGTGATGGAACACAGAGATACCTACATGTAAGTACCTACGTGTACTTTGGTAAAACGCCACCAACATTTGGTGTTTGTGCTCTCAGGCCAGGCGTTCCATCACTTATTACCTGTCGCTGTACATGACCAAGCATGAATCGGCCCTTCGTCATCCGCCATCACTCGGCTAGCTACGCTTAAACTTACATGTACCTAGAATTTAATTTCATCAAGATTACGAAGTCTTCTTCCACCTCCCTTCCATTCTTTTATCGAGCAAGGAATTAAAAGTCTTACTGTGTCTCAACCTACACACGTATGTATGTAGGCCTTTCTCATTTCATCCTGAGGTATGAGAACAAAAGACAAGTCCCAAAGTACTTAGCTTAGGCGATCATGCATGGCCACTTATATCCTATGTCGCAGTTGTCTAGCCCTATTTTAGAATTGCTATGCACCCTGGGAAAGCCAATTACGTTCAACATTGGAAATATTGACTTATTGGGGGCCGGGGGTTTTAAAAGTCAACCAGAGTCAATAAATTGTTGATTAAAACAAAAAAAGCTGCCTTAACCCTACTTCCTGCTTCTAGTTTCTACATTAATACCACGTTTAACCAACTTAACTTTCCAAACGACAGGTAACCCACTTTTAGGAAGTGACTTGTCCTCTCACATAGGTGACCCTTTGGATAAGTTTGTTGCGGCGCCTTATATTGCCAAACGGGCCCTTACATAATGAGTTAGACAAAAAAAAGAGGGAGGGGGGGGGGCCTTAAGCTTACAAAGCAGATTTTTGTATAGAGGCTACATATATACTAAGTTCCAGTCTCAAAATCAGATATTAAACACTGTTTAAACTTTCTATGGGTTGGACTCCCACTCTACAATATATTTTGATGCCTTATTGGTAACGGCTTTTCCAAGCATCGTCATGGCGCCAGAAAATTTCCAATTTTCAATACTTACCGGTCTCCGATAACCGGAGCTTATTTGATCGATAAACTTAAAGTCGTGACCATAGTATTTCTATTTACATTTACTTACATTGGGTGTTCTCATGGATCTTGAAGGCTCTAGCTCTACGGTGGTAATTAATTGTGATATCTTCTATAACATAACGATTAGTGAAATAAAAATTCCGTGCACGAGAAAGGTGATTAACGCTGGTCTCGTCTAACTACAGTATGAAAAAATGGGGTGAAATCACTACCATAGGACTACGGAATCTGGTGACAAATACCAAATTAAACCCGCATTAGAGGAAGAGTACTGTAGAAATACCGTATCCTTACTACGTCACTACTAGCGTATCAGCGGCAATACCGTAGTGATCCCACCCCTCTTTTTGGTACTGTAGGTAGACTATCTTCGATATATAGTTGTAACGCCGGAGGGTCCCCTAGTCAAATATAATTAAGGCCGGGCACTGTGCTTAACTGTTTTGTAGTTTAATTTCGGTTTAATAAGGCTCTAGGTTCCGTATACCACGCGGATTAAAAACAGACTTACAGGATGAGGTTTTATAACAATATCCTATTGATTTAAAAAGCTTTAATCGTAACACGAGCCTGAATATGTAGTCATCCGAATTTTACAGTATGTGTCTAATACGCCAATTGCAGTAGCCTGTGGAATGTATATCTTCTTCATATTTGGTTGTAAAAGCAAAGGGATTGATTACGTGGAGGATGCAGGCTCCGAGAATGCCAATGATTATTTTACCGGAATACTTGAGATAGTCCCAAAGATAAGCCTACGTACACCACCACCCACCTCTTATGTTGCGGCTGCTACGTATATCCCCAAATTTGAAACACCAGGGAATAAACAAATTAATAGAATGTAGAATCACACACCGCTGGGGTTGAGTCGGTAATCAAATGAAAACAGAATTCTGTTTCGTCTTTTTGGCTTGGCACCGAACATGTGATATACATGTATAAATACCGCCAAGGCAGTACTCTACTGATCAGTTTTGACATCCAATTGTATACAATTTCCGGCACTTGGTGTGTCTCGCAGGTGTGGATATTGCATGTAATATCCTACCAGCAATTGCAATTGAGTATGATTATATAAGGTAAAAATACACGCATCACTTTCAAGATATCATGCATATTATGCAATGTTCGCCCATACAATGTTTGCACTGAGTGGTCAGTATATACTGCTGTCGGTTGACATAAGCCTGGATGGCCCAGGCCCGGGTACGGTTTCTACAAGGCCTTTTAAGCCTGGATTTTGACTAAAATCTCATTATTTCAGAGCAGCACTATCAATACGGGTGGGTTTTATAATTTACTATTTGCTTTCCTAGTACTCCATCCAATAGAACGCGTTATTCTTCGGATCACGCCGGCACATGAAATTCGACGAACTGTGGTTCAACCGTGCGCGTGTCGAGTGATTTACAGTCGCGAACATGCTGGTTACGCTTGTCTACCCAGATAGTCTCTATACACCTATCTGGTGAATCAAGTTTGTAACTTCAAAAAGCCCTGCGAGATCTATAAGTACAAACAATTAACGTCTAAGAACGCGCCGAGCCGGAGAGACCGAGTTAAATTGGACTATATTTCTCCTCGTCCTGGGTCGAGTCGGCTTATAATACGGCTATTGTTACTCATGCAACCCCGGCACATGTATATATACGTTATAAACGACTATCTAGCTCCTCTAGGAAATCGCTAGATACATTAAACCCACTCTCATAAAAATTCAGTGGCTATTACCCTAACCTCTAGTTACGGGAAACATATATTCGAGGATCTAGAAAAGTGGTCTGTAGTTAGCCGGCCATGGGACCGGGGTTAATTTCTCCAATATATGCTACGCTCCAAGCCTCTTTTTGTGTCGCCCCTCAACGCATAATCGCTACCATTGCCACCACTGCCATGATACGATACATTCCGTCCATGTGATTTATGAATAGGCACTTTCCCACTTAACTGGGGGATAGATATAGGTTTTCAAACCCATCAATAAAAAGACTAAAACGTCACTAACAAATATCAATATTTGTCACGTACGCACTTTAAAAGAACGGCAATAAAACAAGGAATGTTTGAGAGCTCCTACAAGAACCTTTACTCGAGATGGTGGGTTAATTATAATATTTCTGTAGATCTAGTACATGTCCAAGTAATGTAAATTTGAGGAGCCTCGGGGCAACAAATTGAATAGGGTATATAAATAAAAGCTATCCCCCTCTTTCCGCTCTCCTCCTAAGCCTATCTAAACCAAGACTCTCCGCACTCTATAGTCTCTATTTTGATCGATTATAATACTTTTTTATGGGGCCTAATATATCGCTTATTCATGAGCTATCACTCGCTCTAGTCTAAGGCTAGGGAATACTTAGGTGAGATATCTTTTAGTTTATCTACACCTTCTCTCCGAGTTTCAGTCCACTAACTTTTGGTTTGTGGATTAAAAAGGGTGGAAGGTACTGAAGAGTATATGATATTTAAAAACTAAGACCCCTAGCCTTGCAGTCTCCTGCCTTAATCCTACTAGCTGGCTTTTTACATTAGTTATCATCACATGCAGGTACAGTCCCGGTGCTATCTGGAACGTGTTTCGGCGACTAATCACATTTGTCTGGATATCTCTCTTTATCACAATTGGCATTCGCTGCACATGCGTACAGGCAAAAATCGGCCAAATACGCAAAATCAATGTCATGCAACAATCGATGAGTTATACAGCAGATTGCATAATAGCAATATCAAAGGACATGGGGCACTAGTGCCGTGGTCTCGTTTTACCATCCCTTGCCTGGGTTTTTCCTAGCTGCACTTGTCCGGCCAAGGTTCCCCGGTCACTTTTCACATATTTGATAGTGTTATGCTGCACCATTGGGCCCATAGATGCAGCTACTATATGTACTACCGAAGAGTGCTACCAAACCACGGGATATCATGCAAGGCTCACAAATGAGCTTTTTGATTTCAACAATACTCACAAGTCACAGATTATGAAACCAGCCCGCGCACAATCGAGATTAAAACTTTGAACCTTTACCAAGCATGTAGTCCAGGATAGAAATGCATGTTTACAGAGACAATGGGCTATCAACTAATTCTTCTCCATCCAGAGATACCCGAGGGTCATTATTTGGCGCTTAGTGGGGTTCAAGGAGCTCATGGTAATAAGTAATCAATGGCAATAAGACCCGACCCGTAAGGCAGGCTCCGAGGTCATAGGATAAACAGCTAAACGTGCATATTAGAAACTGTGATGATAAAATATTCTAATTACCTAGAGGAATAGACCCGACCGCGAGCGGGTTTTTAGTACGTTACTTTTGAGCAATAATGCTCGACCTGTCTGTTAAATTAAACCACTACGGTATATATAATTATGATGTATGCCACGAATCCTGCGTTTGTTCGCTGGATGCAGAAGAGTTAAATTAACTGCAATAGTTTTTTTTCAGAAATTGTAACGCAGGTGATTTAGGAATGCCCACCCAATGATGTATGTAATCGAGTGATCTTTTATGATTAAGTAGTAAATAATTTAGTGATGCGAATATAGCAATGACACAAACACATTCTGCAGGAGCAATATTCACGCACATCTATCAATGTTTCTGATTCAAGGAGCCGAGGTCTCGGAAATGAGCTGTATATGCCATCGTATCATCTCATATAGCTCAACTCCCCGAGACATCACTCGGCCGTGTTGGAAGCATTTCAAAACATGGTAATTTGACCATAGATCGCGACATTGGAATTTGATTGGCTAGAAAAATATCTGCCAAACCTCTAGTCTTACTCACCGGCCATAATTTTGGTGCTGATACTAGCTTACTGGTACATGGTGGCTGCTCGCTCATAATTGATTTTATTCAACCTCAATTGGTCAAATGATTATTAGGTTCATCATGAGTGGAATAATTAGTGCAGTTCTCGAGAGCTCGCAAGCATGTTAATCAAAGTCAATCTAATCACACAATCACATATATAATCGCTTTCTCCTTATTGCTTGCGGCTCGTAACGCCGCCCCCAACCCCAAAGCTAGCCCCAGCCCCCGCGCAGAAACTACTAATAAACATGTATATCAAAAGAAATAAATAGATTGGTCCTCACTCATACGCATTTTTCTTATATGCATTTGTATAATGTATGATTGGACTCGTTTATTTAAGGACTTTAATCTAGGAGCCAATCCAGGGAGCACCGTTTCAAATGAAGAGGTTAGTATTAATGAAATACCTATCACCCTCACGCTTGTTGGGTGTAGACAGACCACTTAAATCAGTAGTCAACGGCGGGGATAGTTGAAATTGTCACCGCTGGATATTATGTATGCATGTGGGGGTTTGACTGCCTGGAAACGTTCGAATGAATAAGCAAGCGGCTGCATGGTGAAACCTATCGTAAACACATTAGAGATCCCATGGTAGTTCTGCTAAAATTTCAGAGGATAATAGGATAGATTTCGTTTCATGAAAGATGTCTGCAGCGAAGTGGATGTATTAGGGATGCGATTTACGTAGGGCATATCATGTATAGGAAAGATAGGTAATCCTGCAGCATGGAAATTTCGAAAACAGATTGTGGAACCACGATGTGTCGACGCTGCAGAGAAGTATTCCGTGATTAGTTCAAACAAGTAAAAGTAGTGGTATACTAGTCTCCCCGCTTCTTCATCATCATCATCATCATCATCATCATCGCACGGCAGTTGCCCACACCGGATCCCGAGGATTCGGAACGTTTTATGTAGCCTTGATATAAATAAGAAGCGAGATTAATGCGTTTCAAGTGGCATATCAAACATGTCTCGAGACCCCACAGCAGCTCGAGCCTTAGGGTGGCTCGAACATCACTTGCAACATACAACCAACTCCGAACCAAGGCAGGAATTCGGAGCCTGACGATGTACCCTAAGTACTGCACATATGTATTCACGCATGTAGCCTGCAATTTGTTTGTACCTCCGATAAACTAGAGACCACGCAGAGCCGCCTGTTTTCAAATCTGATATATCAACTTCTCGTCTTGGGGTCAGTACATGTAGTTCATATACTATGAGGGGAATTTCAAAAATCCACTACCCTGAAACGACAGCTAGGTATTTGTTGCATATAAAGAAATCGCGCTAAGACTTTGAAATAAATTATTGGCGTACGATCACCGATATTGAAAAGTCAAGTAGGTTGGGTATCTGTTTTAAATACAACTTCCCCAGATATTTGGGTTTTGTTTTGCCAAGGGGCCTGGACCAGACACCAAGAAAAATCGCTAACAGGGCTGATTGACGTAAGACCACTCTAGAATTTTCTTAGACTTTGGTCTGATACACAATATTTATTTCAACGTCTTAGCGTGGCTTTCTTGCGTGCAAGTCAGAATACGTTGCTTTGCGGAATGGCCTCCGCCCGTTTGTTTTTTCAGGATAGGATGAATCACGAGTATCGATTGTGGCGAAAGGATCTCGATAAAACTTTATCAGGATTCATCATTGCCATTCTCGTTGAGCACAAGGCAAAACCCAAGAGATCTTCTTGACAGTTAGGCTGTTGGATTGATCGATTTCCCCATTGCCCATCCAGCCTTGTAGCTATAACGATTGAGCATCGCATTGATCGGTAATCGACCAATAGGACTAGATTCATGATTGTTGGGGGTTTCTACTCGTTTACCACGAAAAGAACCAGAAAATGCAAATGTGACACAGGAGCGGGGATGATTTGTAGGAGTGGTCATCGCCGCTCCATACAATTTATCCTTGCCCTGAGCAGCTGTATTTTTTTCTTCATGGTAAACGAGCATGGCCAAGATAAGATCGATTATGATGGATCATAGATTTGTAACGAATCGATAAACTTTACTGCCAAGAGAGTGGAAATACCTTTTAAACCCCATTGACTCTTCAGCATGGCCAGTGAAAGATAGGGTAACTCAATATCCTTCCTTTGTTCAATCTCATCTTAAAGAAGGCGCTAATAAATCATTTCCGCACAAAACTTCCCACCACCTTCCCGGAACTCCCTCTTGTGCCAGTTCCTCACAACCCTATGTGCTTCCGCCGCGTCTCTACACCTAACTATCCACTTCCCTTCCGCCCCATTTTCTGACCCATCAAATCTGTCAGGGATTATTCTCCCGTCTGATAATACTCTCCCAAAGATTATTCTTTGCAAACCTGCGTCATCCAGTGTTTCGTCTCCCTTGCAGAACCTCACATTATCATTTTCGAGTAGCTCCCTCACTTCCTTAGTCCTAGGAAGTTTTCCCCTCTCACGAGTCATACCACCAAGGTCAGAGATTGTAAGAAGTACACATTCTCCGTGGCCCTGAGTACTTCTCCCGTACGAGAGAAAAGTAGAAAGGAGCCGATTATCGTCGAATATTTTCTTAGCGTTTGCGGCTGGTAAAGTTAGAGTAGGTGTCTGTCCTGGAGGCACAGTAGATTTTGGCCCAAATAGCCAAAAATCGCCTTGCCCGAAAACAAAATCTTTCGCAGCCTCGGGAGACTCAAATAATAGGTTGTAAAAAGGTTTGCGTGCGAGACTTTTCGGGAATCGATAGGGTATCACTATTTGGTGTCAGAAAATGCTGGAGTACACATATAAACATTAGATAAACTTGCCTTTAAAGCCTTCTGACGCGCTTTGGAACTCGGGGATATGCGCTTTCGTAGGCACCATTCGTCGAATATCGCTTTCAAGCAGTGTACTACCAACTCCGCTTAATACCACGATTCTCCCGAACGCTGATAGGAAAGATAGAGTCAGCCACAATCAAAATAAAACGGCAGTTCAACACGAATATTTTGACTGAGTATTCATGAGCTGTATCAATTGCAGGTAAAGGAATAGAATCAAACAAATTTAATCACAATATAAGCGATAAATGGCCTGGAATCTTGATTTCCGGGAACTTGGGGGAACAATTGTAAGGAGGAAGAGGAGTAAAAAAGAAAAGAAAAGAAAAGAAAAAAGTAAGTTCATACTAGAGGGTCGGTGTTTTGTCGCCTTGTTTAAACTCATGCGCTGGGAATTCTCGCGGTGGTCCCTGCTTGTGGTTATACCGCTTTTTACAGCTGGTTCCTGCGGTGTGTACATGGTTTCATCGGTGATATCGAGTCTACCAATTGGCCTTCTGATGCTGATACTACCATTTTTACCAGTTCTGCCTTCTGCGGTATTATCTCCAGCTAAGGAGCTAGAGGAATTGGTGTATGTCCGAGATTTTGAGGTTGTGTATAATTTAGGGGAATTGGAAGAGCAAGAGTATGAGTAGTAGGGGTGGGGGGAGGAGGAAGGAGTGGATAAGGAAGACCTCTGAAGACAACGAAGAAGTTGTCGAGGTGAATGGCACGGGGTAGGTGAGCGGAAGACCTGCATCGAGTGGTTACGGCGAATGGTGAATGGTGTACTCGCTGATCTATAGATATTGATGGGAACCAGGGGGAAGTGAGGCGGATAGATGGATGGATGGCTTGATCGATGGGATGGGGGGTGGTGAGTGATTATTGTGATTTAGCAGTTCAAGAGGCTTACAGCTACATGCAGGATATGATGTAGTGGGGTTCGAAAAGTTGCAGTTGGCTGTCCAGGTGATGGTTCAATTAAGAGAATTTAAATACCCCTAACCCTATGCTGGATACGACCAACTTAGGAACAACAAGTTTTTTTACATGTGTATGAGGCTCTGCGAAAGTGTGCTGTCTCAACATGCCTTCCATACATACATGCTCCTGCTTCCGATCCGCCGATTTACTTCCGCGCCCGCCAACCGAAACTACGGCCGCGGCTCCAGCCGACGTAAGTGCCGACCAATAAACCAATAAACTACTAGTTGACCTAACAGGCCAGAACCCAAACCCGTAACCAGACAACCACCAGTGTCAACCACCACAACCAACAAAGTCCCAGGCAACCCAACCCCAAGACTGACTGGCTGCCTTGTAATATTGCTGCTAAGTTCTTTACTAGAAATGGTTAGGTGACCGTTACTTGAAACACTCTACTAAGTTCAAAGAATTGATTCTGCCTTCTGCTCTGCCCTGCCCTGACACTATTCTGCCTGTCACTCGTCACTTGTCACTAGGACTTGTCACCTGTCATGTCACTGATGTTCGTCCTTCTGGTCCTTACTTGGCCCTGTATCCTACTATAGCATGTAGAGTGAGTGGGAAAGGGAGCAAGAAAGAAAGAGAGAGGAAAAAAAAAAACTCCAACCCTCCATGATGCCAGGCCCTAATACAATTCCCACTATGCCATTTTTACTAGATAATTTTTCTCACTTATCACTTTTCTCGTGCGCTTTCCTCCCTGACAACGCACATTCATCCATCACCCTTCTTGGTTTGTGGACCTGCACAAATATCGAATGGAACGTAGAGAAATATATGGGTAAGAACTGAACGAAAAAAAATTGGATGGAACAAGGAACGGGGGTAAAGAACTTGCAGATCTGCCGTACCCGAGACTCTGGGTGTACCGCATGGAATCCTGTCACTTTTTCCAGCGCTTACCTCCCTCTCGTTACTGTGATGTATGTACAGCAAGAAAAACCAACGGAATAAAAACAAATAGAAATACCTGAGTAATTTCTAATATAAAAACTCTTGTGAACCCCATCCCCTGTTCCTCTTTCTCTCTCTTCATTATCCTCATCATTCTCCAACAGCATGAGCGTTGGTGTCAATCTCTGATAACTCTCTCTAGCTGGGAAAGCTCCATCTTTTACGACTTGGACTCGGGGGCATTTTTCTGTCACGTAAGATGGGATCGAAGGGTAGGCAACTGCTCATTCGATGCCATCTTGACGTGCAGACAACAGCCTGCCATATTGATTCATTCAGAAGATGTATTCCGCAATTGCTAGAGAGATTGAGATTAGCATTGAATATGAGTGGTATGTTACCTTCATGATCAATTATTAGCGTTTGTGGAGTTGAGGGTACCAGATAATATCAACCTGAAAGCTTCAAGGATTTGGGGGATTTTAATTCTGCTCAAGAGGTGGACAGGAGAACCGCAGTTTACAACATCCTTTGTAAATACATAAACCGAGAATTTCTACAATCCGTATACGTATAGGGATATATCCGTTCATTAGCATTGGGTTTTAGCTTCACAGGGCCATTTTGACGTGACGGGTATTTTGAGCCGATTCAAGATCGATTTCCACCTTTAGACAAGGCCGGTCCGGCTTTCCCTCACCGCCAGCTTGGCAACTGTCTTCTTATTTGTCCTCAAGCTTTAGTCTCCCGTTGGTTTCCTGGTCTTCGAACCTATCACCCCTGCTATTCGTCCAGCAGTTGTTGCAGGGTTTCAGTGGCGCAGGTGCATTAACGGCTAAGCCTCGAATCCTGTTGGTTGCTATGCCCATCTAGTTATTCAACTCTAAGGCTATCTTGAACCTGAAGAGAGCACTTGCTTTGAGATATCTTCTCGAACTCATGCGGGCCTACGTGTGTGGCTCCAGGAACTCATCGTTAGTTTGAAGGGGCTTCCGTCTCTTTGGCTACTGAATCCCCGGGGCTACGAACGACTAGCAAGTACCGAACCGTACATATTCCGAAACGTCCGGAGGCTGATATTCGGAATTCGAAACTGGGGGATACGTGGAGTGTGTGTGAACTTAGATAGATACATCTGGATGTACTGTGGCTAGAAATATTAGAATTCATATCCAATTCTAAGTTTTGAAAAAACTTAGTTTATAGCAGGCTTGCTCATGCAGATATGTACTTTTTGATACTAGAATCTTGGTTTTAGAAACCCGGAGGTGTTGTGCTTGAGGTCTAGGACCAACCTATCGGCTTTTGCCCCACACAAAAGATCGGGTAGATTCTCGGTTGCTCAAGAATTTGAATACGGACTGCAGATGGAACAACAGCCTCGGGTCATCAACCGAACCAGGACCCTATGGGCTTTTCAAATGTTGCCACATTTGGGTACATACTGTAACATAGGTGAAGCCCTTTTGCCCCTGGTCGGGATTCAGACTAGCAAAAGTGTAAACACTTTTTTTTTTCTTTTTCTTTTTTAGATCTTCACATCTCATATTATGAGTTCTCCTGCCACGTACTTTGTGGGTTTTACGACGGATTGTACTCTTCTCATGTATATATTCTGCCATTTCTAAGGAGAATTGACCCCAAACTGTTGCTTGTCATTGTGATATATGTGTATATTATGATAGTAGTAATGGCAATTGACCTTCAAATGTGTGTCTGTATATCCAACGGTGATAGTTGTTGGTTTTTAGCAAAACTAGCCCTCTCAATGCACGCGTGGCGTCATATCCTCACATATATGTGCAGCACATCATATATTCTACCCCATGATGTGCTGTCTTCGCCTTCCCGCACCTGCATTGTAATGCAGATTACCGGCAAAACGATGAATCTTGGTATCCTGGTATATCGCTCGGTTGGTCCCGGAGAACCCGCAAATGTGCATTCCCGCTCTTGCACCGGGAGCTACCAATGTGCTGGTAGATGAAAAGTACCGGAGGTGTGCCTCTGTGTATATTATAGCCGCCGTGGTACCTGCGCTTCCGCGATTACATCTGCGGGCACTCCCGCCGCAGGCGATCCAGAAATTCAAAATCGGCAATGAAGAAATCTAAATGGACGCTAGAACAGAATTTAACATGTAGATAAATGTTTTATTTCTTAAATGGGTGTGGCCATGCAATGTAAAGCTTACATAAGAGTGGTTGCCAAATGATCACTTTGGTCTTATATCTTACTTTTTTGTCCTAACCACGAGCCATGGGGCCATGATATCTCTTGCTGCTTCATAGTGCCAAAATTGTGCAAAAAGTGCTAGATCTTCGACATGATAAATATAGTAGGAATTGGTTAGAATATGATATGATGCAGCAACTGCTGCGGCTGTTTCGAACCTTCGGCAGAGGCCCCACCTAACACAAACGGTGTGCACCTTTGCTGCCGATTTTGACATTCTTATTGAGATTTTTAGTAGATACTCTGAACCCCATTTAATTCATCACCTCTAAACAGCTGCAAATTGCCCAACTGCATTGTGGGAGCGAAGAGACGATAAAATTAGCACCGAGTGATCGGATGTGATTCTACCATTTCGCAGCACACCTCCCAAGGATATCCCGTATTAGGGCCAGGAAATGTGATACAGGCTCAAACAATAGCCTTCATGGAGATTTGGAGTTAAGTTTGTCTCGGATTTCTCGTTAAAAATACTGCCAATTCGGACCTCTGCCTAGGACTAACACCATATTGTCATATACGGTTAATCGCCTATTGATCACGGTATCGAGAACATTATGAATCAGTCGTGTTCGTGCATAGAAATATGGCGCCCCTGTGCTGACCTCTGCAGTAGGGAGAAGTGGGGAAAGAACAAGGAAGCGTGGGCTATTCTGGATGAGAGGGAAGAAAAAGAGATAAGGTGTGTACGTTACACAGTTTTTAGTCTAGTGCCTACGTGACGTTGGCTTCATTCTGGATCCCTTTGGACCTGATTTACTCAACTTTATCTAACTCCCGTGAATATACCACGGACAAAGGCATATCAGGATCATGGTTTTTTGAAGTATCATATTGCGTCAAGCAGCACTAGCTTGCTGGCCGCCTTTGCATGAACCGTAATACAGCATATTGATCGGGGTTAGGGTTATATGTACCGTACTGAGATCTTAATTCCTTTTTTCTTTTTTTTCTTTATCTCCCCTTGCTTAATATTAGTTCGAGAATGTTGCCCGTTATTATCGAATGATTAAATGAATGATTTAAAAAGAGCCTGAGTCCCCCTGTAGATCCCTCCCTGAATATTCACTTCATAATGAATATGTACCCACTTGTGATTGTGAACAAGACCAATTATCACGCCTAACTCGATAACCGGTCCTCAAAAAAGGCCATGAGAAGAGCATTGATAGCCTTCGGCTATAAGATATATACATAGTCAGCTATCCCTTTATTGGGACATAAAAATTGTCTCATGCGAGGTACGTATCCCAAAGCGGCTTTCCCTGTCAGAATGCGGCCGGGAGCAGCAAAGCCACGATGATGAGTGAAGAGCACAGGCTTGCCTCAAGGCCTCCACTGTTGCCACACGTTCCAATTGGCCAAACTTCTTTGCCTTTTTTTTTTCTACCAGGGTCTTGTGGACTCTTTGGTCATCTTATCAGCTCTGCGCGCAAATTGATTAGCAGTTTTCACGATGAGAAATTCAAGAACTCATGAGTTAATTGGTGGTCTAAACTACAGAAATATTCACGCACAAGTCAATGATAGTTTATGTCATCTTTAACCTCATTCCATAAAGTTATCTTTAATAGCCAAAGTAGATGAACATACCCAACAATTCCTTAGCCGCCGGTTGTAGAAAAAGAAATGCTACCTAGGAGGGCAGTTGGCAAATCATGTCTGTTTGTGCGTGTGCGCATATGTGTGTATGTGAATGTGTATGTGTGTATGTGCGTGAGTAGGGTTTTCTCAGATTAGCCCGGCGTGAGAATCCTCAATAGCCTATATCAGCCCTTTTTATAGGTTATTATTCTTCGAAATTTTCAAATATGGATTAAATTCGCGAGACTATCTGACACAGTGAGTGGTGGATACATAATCAAAGTGGTTTAGCACATTACCGCGGAGAAGAATCCCCCGTTGTCGACTCTTGATAGGTTTAGGCTCTCTTCAAGTAACCGATACTGATTCCCTAATGGTCTATAAATGCATAACATACATATATAGAACGATGAGTCATGAGAGCTAATAGATATATGCATCATCAGTCTCTACAATGTGACGTGGAGGAGCTGCCGGAGGTCAGAGTTGAAACGACAAACACCCCCAACAACGCTTACATAAATCAGGTGGAGGGGTGATTTGAGTCTCCAAAGTCTAGAGGGTAAACACTGGAAGTTTGCAAGCGGTTCTAAATCCAACTATTTGGTACATACGTATCAATATGCTGTTTGCTAACTGTCCTGCCTCCGTATGCAAAAGAATCCCCAAGGGACCTCACTGACGCATACCCCGGCAGATCGACTATAACTATTCGACCGGCCAACGTAGTAGCTCCCTAAGAGCCGGTTTTAAACTCTATCGTTCTTATGAGTGAGCAAAGAGATTCCGAGTTTCTAATGGCTTGGTTGTCGCCTTGAGTACCAAGGATGGCCCGCATGAGCTCAAAAGACATTGCAGGACCATTGGGCGGTAACCTAAATTGCTCATTAATATCTAATTTTAATTTTCTTCAAGCCATTGGCCATTTCAATCTGGCTGACAATCGTTGGGGAGGTTTGTATCGTTGCAATCGGAGGTTCCGTGTGACAGTCTCGATAACTGACCACTCCCTGCCCTTAGCAAAAGCTGAATAGTTTATGATGCAAGGAAGTATGTTTCAATTACAGCGCAAACATGTCTCCATCTTGTGCAGAATAGCTGAGCGCTGCACTTAACATTGGACAATAAACATGTTACGCACCCAAATACCTTCGTCGATGCAAAGTTCTCCTAATGTTTGATAAGCCCTTATTGAAACACTAGATCTGCCGTGACTGCTGCTTGGGCCCCGCATTGGAACAGCTGCATGTCTTCCCGGTTCTAGTTAGTATTTTGTTAAGAGTTTTGAGGGATCTTCCTACTCTGGGCCTGAAAATCCAAATTTGTGATGTAAATTATCTTTAGAATAACTGGCAACACATACGTATACCTAGGCAACAGAGCAATCTTCACAACGCCTTTATGGCCTGCAAAGCCATTAGTTCCATAAGTGCGATAGTCTATCCGAAGTATGAAATATTGTTCCCAAGATGAAGATGCAGCAATAATCATTGGCCCTTTTCAAGGCCAAGGTAGCTCCAATGTACGTAGATCGAGAACGAGGATCGTACATTCGTAGATAGCCACATATCTCCTCTCATGATTATGATTTCCTTTCTTGTTGCTATGGGTGGCTCCGGGAATCAACCCGACCACCGGCCGGCACACGTGGTTCAAGCCATGTGAACTGGGTACGAGGTACCAGCTATCCCTCAATTTTCGTCGACTGCATATTGCTAGAATTGTGGTAAGGTTTCAGCAGTTGGTATTCGTCCTGGTTTTTGGCCGGCGATAACACTGCTCTTCTTCCACGTAGTCCTTGAGCTGCCTCCTGATGAGAAAAAACGCGTCCCTTTCAGGAGAACTCTGTCGGTAACTTCTTCCCATGAGCTACACTAAACATCCACCAAACCCCCGAAGTCACTCCTCCCGCTGGACGATCAAGCTCACTCCGGGATGCTCACCGGTTAGAGATACATGTCGTTTACAACGCTAACGGCACTAATCAATAGTTGGCGAGAGCCCTGGATCGAAGAACAACACCTGGAAGAGCAACGTGGAAGAGGAGAATTGGATCTACGCACGCATATCTCGGTCACGAAGAACGTTTTCAGGCCTTGTCGGAGAGTATGGCCTCTTTACCTCGCTTGTGGTCCAGGCTTGACGGAACCTGAGTTGACCCCCCCGTTTTGCCTTCTTCACTCTCTTTTGACCATACTTGAGGACTATAACAGAGTTATCAACAACGGAATAATGAGAGGGATTCAGATAGAAGGATGTGTACTGATGTGCTAATGTAGGATCCGCCGTTTCGCCTCGTCCGTCGCATATTTGCTAATCACTAGCAGCCAAGAGTTCCCTTTCTCAACCACAGCTTTGTTATCGGGTTTTAGGCTGGCAAGGAGATGTCTGGGGCTAAACTCACTTGAAACTGACGAGAGCGTTCCAAATTTCCAAAAAAAACAGTCGACAAAGCTAACCCTTTATGGACAGTTTGTTTGTGCTCCCCCGGCTTCACACGATCTCACTCGAGCTTTTGCGTCACTTAACACATTTTCGTTTTGACAACATAAGAGGATCAACGAAGAACACCCGACAAACATAGATGACTGGGTACTTTGCCTCGTTCCTACTCCGGAGGCAACGCTCTAGTTCTCCAATTCGCATCAAAAAGCCACTCTCCCTAGGTCTTTGTCGTAACTTTCGATTTTTTTTTCTCCTCTAAAGTTGCATTTATATAAGAACGCGAGAAGTTGATATACCTAGGTAGAAAACTAAGATTAGTCCCAGCCAGATGCAAATTCAACAGATATTCGTGAACTTAGTCGGTCGTTGAAGAACTATCTCATACCTGAATGCAAAACGACACGAGTATAGATTGGTTGGTTTTGCTTGCGCACGCTTCATGAAAGGTTACTCTGCGTTGGTATTTAAGATCGAAAGGCGAGAATTGAAACCCATATCCCCTCGAAACCGGATGATAGTTCTTGTTGCTTATATCACCTGAATGATACTATCCAGTGGTTTTATCGATGAATGTTGCGCCCCCAAAGTTTGGGCCAGAGATGTGGTCGGCTCGTGCTAAAAGATCCCCTCACCCCTCTTGAATCTCCCGCCCAAATTCGAGCCTTCGGTGTAGGAGCGGATGGCATGACAGATCTAGAGTAAAGGGTAATTTTCCACCCCTAGAGACGCAAAAACGGTGCAGCTGCCAGCTCCGACAAAGAAATATTACCTCACCCGCGACAACCGCGACAGGGGGAGGGGCTCATTATGGAACTATTGCTTCTCGGAACGTCACCTAGCCATTGGCCACCCGCTCCATCTGCTCCATCCATTCCATCCGCTCCATCCGTTCCTTCGAGTATTGTTAGGGTTGTCCGCTCGAGGGGGCAGGTTGGTGGGCGGGTGTACGAAGTCAACTATGGTAGATACTATCTTGCCCATTTGGTGATGGAGGTGGAATGTTTATGGGGCCAATCTGAAGCCTCACGTATGGTAAGCTAGAAGCTATAGCAATAGGACAGTTGTTATGGAAATTTTCTTCTTGCTCGCTTAGTCACTACTGTATGGACGCTAAGTGGGTCTCGAGAGCAACATTCTCATTGAATGCCTTGTGCTGTCCATGATAGTTGTATGGATTACTAGCTTTTTGCAAATCAGTGGGGATGAGGGACAAAGAGAGAATTCGTGCTTTGTGATTCGCATTGGTTTATGGGTCCAAACGCTTGTTCTTTGTTTGCTGGAGAGAGTTGTATGTGCTGTTGCGCGGTTGATTCGTGAACGAAGATATGCAGTGCATTCATAGGCTCCCAGCGCGCGGATAAGTACATGTATGTTATGCAAATATTCGTACATACGATATCACTCGATGGTGTACGTGTCATGTGACGGCGCGGATGAAATGTTTATGCGTAGTGAGGGGATTTATCCGGTTTTCTTTACTATTCGCTAATCCAAAGAGAAGTAAACCCCCCCCTCCCTACAAGCCGTCAGGGATTATCTAGGTATCCTGGGTACGCGAGCAAAAGTACTCCCAGCTCAGTACTGTGATTTTATTAATTAGAGTATATGCATCACCACGTAATTAAAGCGGTTTAAAAAGGCTGTTTACAGCTATCATATGACCTTTTGGTATATAACCCTTGAACCTTCCCCCCAGAAGACTTTAATGCACGACGAAGCTGAGAAAATCTTACCGTCTCTAGAATTCTCTGCAGCTAGGCAAAATATAACCTACAATGCTTATTGTGGGGCAGGGAAACTGCTTCTAGTCTGGCTACGGAGCCAATGGCTCTATCAACTTACACAGTTGAAAATAGAGACACGCAATATATATGTAGCTACTCCGGTGACTTAGCACATTCCCGATTCGCTCGAACCCCAGGTCGTGGTATCGCGAGAGAGGTGTTTCGGGGTCCGTACCTTTGAGATTGCTAGTCTTGGAATGTCTAGCCCATACTCCTATACTTACAATGTGCTATATAGGACATTTGGGAAAGCTAACAAACCCCAAAGACGTTCTTTCCGTGAGCTACAGTTTTCAAAGAACTATGGCTCGAGAATCTATGGAGGGTAGGTGTGTAAACTTCGGCGTTTGCAGCCAATCAGTCTATAGAAATTGGGGGATCTACTCCCATAATTGTACTAGCGCCTAGCCTAACAGTCTAATTCCCATACAAAAAAGATTCCTCTGAGGTTTACACACCCACCCTCTATGCCTTCTCGCGCCATAGATATCGACTCATGCAACCGAATATCCTGCTGTAGGGGTATTTTTCCGCGGATCTGTTGGACTTGCTATCAGCTGATTTATCATATCAGACATTGACTACATGTAGTTTATAGGACTTGAAGTTTGAGAACTATCCGGTTTGGCATCTGACCACATGCTAACTAACGCCGGGCCGGCCCAGGGCTTGGAGACGCACAATGGGCGTATCTAGTCTTTGTCTGGACTCACATTACCTGGTATTCCCGTAAGTGAGTCTGAAATGGCCTTTAACTGATCCAAATACTTTAGACCTTATAAGAGGTGCCCCCGCAGGCGCCATATATAGCAGGGGGTGTTTCATTTATTATGCTTTGGCAGAAGCGCATCTTGCCTCGATATATCAGGGCATTTATTGAATATTCCGTGGGTATGTTGAACATGGCTAGAATCTACTCGAAATACAGAGAGAAAGAGAGGCTCATAGCGTTATAATAAATGGGTGTGGAGACCATGGCTAAAGCGCTTTGCATTGGATCAAGGTGTATATCAGCTCGGACATGCAGATACCCCTCTTTCATAACTCCAGCTCTATGCATCGCAAGACTTATGTCTTGCTCATGGGGGCAACACTGAAATGCACCCAAGCACAAGTCTCGATTTATTTTCTAGGATGTACATATAATATTACTTGAGCCTATATCAACGCAAAAGCATACAGACACTGACTAGGCTAATAAAGTTTGTGCGCGAGTGATAGTTTATGACTAAATTGAGATAGATTCCCCACAAGAGTTTACACAGCGAGATAATCCTTTAGCCCCGAAAAGATCTTGAAATAGAGATAATTATAACAGGCTAAAGATTAGTGGGCTCAATGGATATTTTCGAGTTCCCGGGTATTTCCATAGGAACAGAAGCCGTTGTGGTTGATTTCCCCCTCCCAACAGAGGCCGCGGATAAATCTAGATATGTATATTCCCCGTATCTTGTGGCCAAGCTAGAATAGAAGATTGGAAATGTAACATAGGAAAGAAACCACCTATCGGTATCTTTGTGATCCTTGGTCTTGTATCTAATATGAGCGGGAAACCAAACAGTCAATAAAGAGTCAATGTATAAAAGCTGACATAACTCGCAGATCTGACTGATCAAAGCTAACAGCTTTCGGTTTTGTACCGTTTGGCCTCCTAACCAGCATAATCTATTTGACCTATGACTATAAGGGCACCAAGCACCAAAATCCATCTCAGGCACCAATATAATCACGCCTAGAGCGCCAAACACCATATGGAAACGCAGTCAATCACATGGAAGCGGGGACGGGGGAAAACTGGTATGAATTGAATCACCGCTCATGCTCTAGGAGAGCCACCCCACAAACCCGATTATAAAGAACAAACGAAAAGAACAAAAAAAAATCTCTTTTGCTCCGCTCACTCCAGGACCAAATCTATAGGCTCCATGTCGAAATAGGTACACCACTTATTCATCCTGGACGTAACGGTGTCTAATGTCCTTCCATTGCCTACCCTTGTTGAGGTTATCCCATATTTTGTCGGTGGCCTGGTCGAAGAGGCTATAGAGCAAAAGCATGTTAGCAAAGATTCCGTGTCTCTTCACCAGCCTATTTGCAGTCTATCCTATAAGGATACCATAAAATAAATGATGAGTGCAGTCGTCCAGCTAATCCGACACAAGCATGGCAAGAGTGTAGATACAAGGGCGAGAAGTGAAGGGTTTGGGGCGCCTACATCTCAAAGGCGAAAGCGCTGGCGAAAACGCCCCCGACAAAGACGTAGTTTCGTCGGAAAAGGGCGTTGTAAATGCTGGATGAGATCTGCCCCCCAAGCTGTCAGTTTCAAATCGCAGAACTAAATTCTATCCCCCGGCCGGTAAATCTCAACCTAGGGTGCAATTTCTGCCCAAGCGGGCAGCCGGAGAGGGAAATAGATGGAGAATACGTACAGGCATTGTGGGATTGTGAGGCGGAGAATGTACAGTTTGTGAATGGAGGTCGGTTTGTGAATTGTTTGGTGGGGGTTGAGTGATTGATGGTTTGTTACCCGGGAAAGTGGTGCAAATGTTCTACGATTCGGGTAGTGATGTTTAGTCAGCGGTCACTATGATTGGCTGGCAGACACCGAGTTTTCCCGCTTCCCCAAGTAAGGGAAATGATATATAAAGCGATAGCATCAAGGAAATGTTTGATATCTCATCCGTAAGCTAGAACTATGCAGACAAGACAAAATAACACAACCAAACCATATTGAGCCATTGAACCGCCCGTCACTAGTACATTTTTAAGTCCAAGTAAGAAGGAAAGGAAACAAAGAAAAGCCCGCGCTGATACCAGAAACAGATTCGGGCAAAAAAACAATAATACTATCAGCTAACAAATCCAACAAGTTCATCTTTTTACTCCTCCCTACCAACCCCAGCCCCAACCCTGGCCGAACAAAAGAGAAACGATAAAATATTCCCCCCCCCCCCCCCAGTATCCTCGCACCTCGCAAACCGAGAACACATGAAATCTATATATTAAGAGAGAAAAAATAAAAATAAAGGCCCTCAAGCCTTCTTCCTAGCTCTGCCTTTTGGTTTTGGGGTTTCCTCCTCAATCTCTTCAGCCTCCTCCTCTTCCTCCTCTACTTGATCGCTTCCGGCTGCTGCCGAACTATCTTCTTCGGATGATTCGGGCTCAGGCTCGGGCAACGCCTTCTTTGTCTTGCTTCTGGTGGATCTAACACTAACACTCTCGCTAGGTGTTGGACTAGCCGACTTGCTAATGCTTGATCCTCTAACCCCAAGACCGTGAATGTCCATTTCTTCGTCCCCTTTCCTGCTCAGAGGGCGGCTTGGTGGTTTCCCATTCATCATGCCACATCTAGCACACCCCCACCCTTCCACTTCTTCCAAGCTCCTTGTTCCGGGAGGTGCTAGTCCATTAACCATTCTACAATTCTTGCAGATCAACGCAAAGCGATTCTTTGCGCTGGTCTCATCTTCTCCTACGAGAACATCGAGGACGCGGTCATACCAGCGTGGTGAATGAATCTCCTCTGGTGCAATCTGACGAGCTGGTGTCGGGGCCGTAGCTGGGGGGAAGCTGAGAACTGGGATGGGGGATGGCCGGTTGAATTTCTTGACTGGGTTGGGATTATTAGCCCCAGAGGGGGGTGCCAAATGCTGTTGCCCTCGTTCTTGTTGTTGCTGCTGTAGCTGTTGCTGAGCGAATTGTTGTTGAATCTGCTGGGGTGAGGGTGGAAGCGAACTGGATTGTCCCTGGGGACGTTGTCTAAGCTGCTGATTGTTATTCGGATTTCCGGGTGGACCTTGCTGCTGTGCATGCTGCATCTTATTCCTCTCAATATCGGAGATTGAAGGCGAAATAGGCCCGCCACCATACTTTTCAATAATCGACTGTGTGGTTGAAAACTTGGTAGCTTCCTTCAGCTTCTCGACGGTATCCCTCTGTTTCGTTTGTAGATCCTCCAGTTTCGTTTCAGTGGCCGAGATCCTACCGTTGTAGTAGAGTACCAGTAAACTCCTTACCCCCCAGATCCTATTCGCAAAACAGAATCCATCAGTATATAGCTCCTAGAAAGACACACTACAAGGAAACCATACCCAACAGGTCCACCGATCAAGCCCGCGATCTGTGGGGGACCCACTTCCTTCCATCCTATGACAAGGAAAATAACGAGTACGTAGAAAATGTAGGCAAACGAGGTGTAG
The DNA here is from genome assembly GCA_024713875.1 of Morchella sp. 2016-57. Lineage (NCBI taxonomy): Eukaryota > Fungi > Ascomycota > Pezizomycetes > Pezizales > Morchellaceae > Morchella > Morchella sp. 2016-57. The sequence continues at coordinate 292,655 of JAMGZE010000019.1, forward strand.
ATGGTCCAGAGCCCCTTGTAGCGGCGGAGTTGTAGACGAAGAAGAGCGAGCTTCGAAGTCTCTGCTTGGATCTGCGATGCGAGCTTTGCAAGAATGCGCTCGAAGGAGTCTGGGGAGTTATCGTCGCCCTGTCATTTTGCCTCCAGTTAGCTTTCCCACATCAAGGGGGGAGGAGTACCCAGTAGGGAAAAACACAAGACATCACGGGAAAGGAGATGAGATGGGATAGGATGTCAACTTACTCTGAAGGGCCAGAAGGAAACCATTTTTGTGTGGAGTGTGTGAGTGTGTATCTCTTTCTACCAGCGATGAGAAGGGGGGTTGTAGTGGTTGGTGGACAAGACTAGCACGACCTTTGGTAGATAGAAGCTACCAGGGTCTACTAAAGAGAGATGAGTTCAATAAATAGAAAAGAAAAGGGAAAAAAGAGAATGTGGCGGTAAAAAAAAGTCTGGATGTAGCGCGCTGAACCTGTCAAGGTGAGAGAAGGTTGAGAGAAGGCCACGGCGGCAATCCGCACGTGTGTCATTACGCATTTTGAGGTCACGTGTTAAGTGTTAAGGAGCCAGTCAGCAGCCCCTGTAGCCCATCAGTCAGGCTTTCAATTTGTTGGTCAATCAAGTTGTCACTAGGTTGTCACCATGTACCTTTTTCTTGTCCTTATCAGTTGGGGATTCGACATACGATGAGCATCTCTACGCGAATGAGTGAGAGCAACCACCATATTCTACAATTGAACATGTATTGCAACGTACTGGTGGGAAAGAAAAAAAAAATCATCCCTCACACCGGCGGCTGCTATTTCTGGAACCTTAATTGCTGTCCCCTATTTCTTCGACTTTTCCGCGCATGGTCCACACTCCTGCACTCCCTGACCCAAAAGGCTATCCAGAACGTTAACACTCGTCTTGTCTGCGGGGGCCCGTTCCACTTTTCCCGTGTCAACATCTCCAAGTTCTGCTCCTCTCTCATCACAGAACTTGGCCATCTCTATATCCTTCTGTGAGAGGCCCAGTGGATTGTGTGTGGTCCATCGAATCACTACTTTATTGTAGACCTGTTTGAGCCCGATAATGGAGGTGGGGAAAATCAGCGCCTAGCTCCCCGGAATAATATATATGCTACAATCTCCCGCAACAAAGGGGGAAGAGCCTAAGTACGCACGTTCGCCCATTCAGGATGATGTCGCGCAACTTTACACTGGTCCGCAACTTGGTTTATGAATACCTACACCATACCACACACCACCCCATGTTAACTAGCCCAGGACTTCCTAAGGCCGGGCACATAGCATCATCTCAAGAAAAGCACAAACCATGGTAGTTTTGAACGACTTGAACTCGAACTTTCTCTCGAGCCCCATCCGCGTCGCGCTCAACTCCCATCTCCCATCTCTCAACAGCTTCCTAGCCTCCTCCTTGTGGCCCTCCTCAACCCCTGTGGACCACAGAGGCTCCATGGATGTAGCAGATGTCATATTCATGCTTCTTCCTATTCTCCTTGCAGCGAACAGGGGCCTGGCGGTCGGGCTGAAACAAAGACGCCGGTAGAGAAGTGCCATTTATGTTTTGTTTGCTCTCTTTCTTTGCTTTTAGGGCCCAGCGGGGGTGTTTCGCAGTCAAGGGTGTAAATCAAGGGTTGCGCTCAACGGTCTGTATGACGCCTGCTGCTGCAGATCGGGGGTGCCCTGTGCCCTGAACCCTGGTGGGCTAACGTTTTGTTTATCAACGGTTTTTTTCCCCCCGTCCTCTATCAAACCTAACCACAACAACACCATCACCATCAACAGCAGCACCAAGCTCGACATCAGCATATATACCAATTCCTCCTCCCAACATACCAACCCCCCGCCTGCTGTCACTTTGATCTCCCCTGCCAGCACCAACGTACGTACGTACGGGAGGGAGGGAGGGAGGGGACATTCCAAAGCCAAAAACAGCAGCGCAACCCCACTCACTCACTGCCTTACCAACAGCGCCCTCCCTCTCTGGGGGAGGGAGCTGTAACTGTGTTATTTTTCGCCCCATAATAACTCGGTATCCGGCCAGGCACAGAACAATTGGCTCTCCTCCCAGAGAGCCCCGGAGGACGGGGATTAGTCTCCCCGTCCCTCTGTGGAGGATCGCTATTAAGCCGGAGTCCCATTTGCCTGGTTTAGTGGTTGGGACTTGACTATGATGGTCTTACATCTATCTCTGTTTGTTAGTGATGTATGTATATAGAGGAGACTGTGGGAATTGAAAGTGCCTACCTTGTACTAAATAAACGTATGTGAAAAACTGCAAAAAAGGAAAGAAAAAGAAAAAAAAACGTGCTCGTGGATGTTAGGTAAATTTGGTTTTGTGGATACATCCATAACTTACATACCCCACGCGCATGCCGTGCCGTCAGAAACAGCGTGCCAACGGGCACGGGGAACATAATCGACACAAGGATTCCGATTCCAATACCACGTAATCACCCAGCAGCAGAAGCGCCGAGATAAGCATGCTACCAGTACGTAAGTACAGCCACCTACATGGGAGGCCGGCATCAATCCAGATAGCTCTCCACTTCGTAAAACTGACATGATAGTCATAAAAACGTCGATTAGAAGGATATATATATACCTATATCAAATCCCCCAGACACACATCATATAAGAAGAAAAGGAGACACATAAAGCATAACCATAACGTACAACAGGAAAGAAAACACAAAGACGCACATAACAAGAATAGAGCACTCTAACCCCCACGATAAAAAACGCAACGGTAGTGGTGGGGGGGGAAAAAACATAGTACAGATGCATACACTGAAAAGATCTTGAAAGATAGGGTAATGACAGCTGCAAGTGAGGGAGAGACAAAGAGAAGGAAAGGGTGAACATTTCACCCCCTATCCCTCCCCATTACGAAGAAACGAGAAATTTCTTTTAAAAAAAAAACCATTGTAACCAACGCAAAGAAAAAAAACAAGACCGACCAGACTCAAACACAAAGACACAACGTAAAAGAGAGGAGGAAAAAAAACCCCATGAGGAACGCTCGATCTTCTCCATAGCCTCTACGCAGTCTAATCGATCCGATCCAGCCAGCCTTCGGGTGTTATCTATCCTACTTCTTTTGACGTTGCAGGTACAATTTGATCCCGAAAAATCATTTGCGCTTTGTGTTAGAGCTGCCTTAACAGCATTTTCCGCCCATTCCAGCGTTGTTGTCCCTCCCTGGATCCACAGTATTACCCGCACCGCCTGCCCTCTCTTCCGCGCGTGTGGTATCCATGATGCGCTTCTTGATATCGGCAGCTAGCTCGAAGAAAGCCTTCTCAACGTTGATGTTGCTCTTTGCTGACACCTCCATGAATGGTATTCCGAGCTCGTCGGCGAGTTGCTGGCCACGCTCGGTAGAAACTACACGCTTCTCCTCCCAGTCACATTTGTTTCCAATGAGTATCTTGTTGACACCCTCGGTCGCGTGCTGCTCGACGTTTGAAAACCAAGTTCGGATGTCTTTTTTTCAATAGGGCGAAACATTAGTTAAAAGCTGGCAATGCGATGTGTTTGGGACAAGGGAAACTAACTATCGAAAGACCTCTCATCAGTAACGTCGTAAACCAACAGGATCCCCATAGCCCCACGATAGTAAGCCGTAGTGATTGTCCGGAATCGTTCCTGTCCTGTAGATTAGGGTAAGACCCCACGTCAGCAACAACCCCATCGAACAACCCACGTGTGAAACACCCCTGTAACATGCGCCAAACAACTACAAGCAGGTAACGGGGAAACAAAAAAGTAGGGGCACCGGTCGGAACATACCAGCAGTATCCCATATTTGCAGCTTGACCCTCTTTCCGTCCAGCTCGATCGTTCGGATCTTGAAGTCGATACCGATGGTGGTGATGAAACTCGGGGTGAATGAGTCCTCGCTGAATCTCAAGAGACAGCACGATTTACCGACGCCTGAGTCGCCGATCAAGAGGAGCTTTATCTATACGTGAGAGATGTAGCCCATATTAGACAGCCTACTCACTCCAAGTTCCTTGATACCAAGGTGAAAGAGAGGGGTGCGTGGGTGGGGAAGGAGGGGGATGTGGTTGAGGGAATATAGAAGCAGAAGCTTACCAGAAAGTCATAGTTTCTAGAGCCAGCCATAGTTTATGATTGAGGAATGTAAGGTATAGCTTTTCTAGATGATGGGGGTTGAGGGGGGGGTTGAGGGCTATCTGATGGTAAGTGTTGTTGGTTGTTGCGTGGAGGTGATTGCGGGCTGTGTGAGTGACAGTAGATGTTGTTTGTAAAGTTGGGACGTCGTGTCTATGGTCTGTGATGGGCAGGAAGGAGGGAAAGTTTCGGACCCGGGCAACACGACGCTGATAGTGAAGCAGGAGGGTCACAAAGGTCTAGAGAAGTTACCCGGCCGGCGCATAGAAGCGGGTCACGGTGCAAAGTGTAGCCAAAGAACAACGCGCGATTCATGAATGTTGGGGTGTGTGTGGAGAGGTAGCCAGCGAACCAGCCAGCGAACACCCAGCCAACCAACCTTCAATGCACGCAGGAGCTTTTCATATCCTTGTCTATACAGTCCATTGTCTAAGGTCCACAGGAGAAAATGTAGTGCATCAAATCATACAATACTGTTGTGTCCATTGTAAGCTGTAACCCCTCGCCCAGCGCTAGCACCCAAAAAAGCTCACTCCGCGCGGCCACTGTAAGTGCTTCGGCTATTCCTCCACCACCACCACCCCAACAATTCACTTGTTACCACCCGCCCATGACGTTTCCTGAAACAGGGTGTCGAAACAAGATAAGATAGCACACACCCTAACCGCATCCGACCAGAGCAGATAACCCTCTCTTGGCACCGAGTGATACGGCATGAGTGAGGGGCCTCAACACTGCAACGCAGTGCTAAAAGTGTGGCTTTGCTAATTCACAAACTCAGTGGGTATATGCTGGCCCCCGCAGAAAAGGAAAGGGTAGATAAGAATAGTCGCCTGGAAGGGTAGTGTAGTTCATGGTCCTCCGGGCTTGGTCAATGTAGATTCGCTCTTGTATAAGGGCACTCTCTGGCCCCGATATACGATATACGTACCCTTATAGAGACTACCTGTACACAAAGCCAGACACCCCCTATACCCAACCCCGCCCCGCCCCGCCCCCGCCCCGCCCCGCCCACAGACGCCCACCCCAGTCTACTGCAACACTACGCAAACTACTACTACAGCAAAGCCCACGACCAACGCAACCCACGCCGAGACCAAACCAGCGGACGAGATACAGCCACTGCTCCCCGCCGGCCCGGCCTATATATGTATATGCACACAACTGGCTCGTAGCAGGCTGCCCGTCTGCTCGTACGAGACTAGCGCACAGCAGATCCCCGGCTTTAGCTACGGGAGCAGACCCCAAGCTGCCAGCCCACACATATCGGCGGAAACGGCGCGAGTGATCGCCCATGACACACCACGCCAACCTAGTACTATAGCTTCAGTGTCTGGCTACATGTACATGTACCTGAGGGGTTCTTTGCATGCTATGTATGTAGCTAACTGCTTGTTAATTGTGTTCTGCTCGTCATGTACAACCACAAATGAGAGGGGGGTATAAACACTACATACAAAGAAAAGAAAAGGAAAAAAAAAACACCGCCACAAAAATCATGGAGCTGATACTCCCCTACATCCACGCCTACCTAATCCACTTTGCGTACGCCCTACACACAGTCAGCCAGCCAGCCCCCAAAAGCGAACAGAGGAACCTACCATCTAACCCTCTCAACAACCCTCACCTGCGCGCTCACGCCCCTCCTCACATCCACCAGCTCCTCCACATCCTCCACAAACTCGGCCCTGACGCCCCTCGGCAGGACCCTGCGCGAAAACTCCCTGAGCACGTGGACCTCGCACAGCAGGAGCCCATGCTCCTTATACGAGAGCATCCCCGCGTTCTCGCCCGTCATGGCGCGGCTGGCGACGAGGATGCGATCCACGTTGCGCAGCACCCTGAGCATCTCGCCGGCGCGGGCCCAGGACCTGCGGCCGCGCCGGCCGCCCACGGCGCCGCGCGCCCACTGCACGGCCCCCACGCACACGAGCACGCCCGGCGTGAGCCCGAGCATGCCGAACACGAGCTCCTGGCTCTTGAGCAGGCGGTCGATGCCGCTGATGGCCACCTCGACGTCGACCTTGGTCTTTTGGATCTGGATTAGTAGCGCGCGCACCAGCTCGCCGCGGACGGCGCCGCGGAACGGCCGCCGCAGGTCGTGCTCGTATGCGCGGAGTACGGGGGTGAGGTCGCCCTCCTTGACGCGGGCGCGGACGCTCTCGAGAACGGCGTCGGTCATGGGCCCGTGGGTGGCTGTGGCCGGGTTGTCGGTGGCAAAGTCGACCACCATGCGCTCGAGGCTGTGCATGTCGGCGGCGAGGGAGTCGCGCGAGAGCAGCGCCACCTCCGAGTCCGAGGTGTGGCGGATCGTGCCGATGAGCTGGCGCGTGGGCTCGATGACCCAGTTGTGCCAGAAGTCGAGGGTGGTTTCGCCGAGGTCGCGCAGCCACTGGAGGAGCTCGGCGCGGCGCGCGGAGAGCATGCGCAGGATGGTGGTGGAGGAGAGGAGCAGCGCCGTGGCGGGGAGCCAGTAGCGGGTTGTGAGGGAGGGGCGGCCGTGGGTTGCGATGAGGGCGCGGGAGGCCGAGGATTGTGCGGGGAGGTGGGTGGTGAGGATGTCGACGAGCTGCTTTGCGAGCGCTGCGGTGGGTCGTGCGGCGGCGGCGGCGGTCGGCTTGTCGAAGGCGAAGACGGTCTCTTCAAACTCGTCGAGGGTGGTGTCCACGGTGCTGACGTTGCAGACCACGTTCTCCATGAGCATCACCGCGCGCTCCACGATCCCCTTCCACTCGTCGCCGTCCTGCCCGGCGTCCTCGAAGCCAAACGACAGCCCCTCGCCAATCAGCACGCCGAGCGCCGACGCCTTCATCTCCCGCAGCCTCTTGACCGCCGCCCTCTTCCGCCCAATCTCATGCCTTGCCAGGGCCAGCGGCGACACGGCCCCGACCCTCCACGAGCGCTCATGCAGCGCATTCCTGACGAGCGCGTAAAACTTGCGCGCCGTGAGCGACAGCGAGTCGCCCTTTGTCGGCGCCTCCAGCCACTCCCCGTGCTCCTCCAGCCGCAGCTCCACATCCTCCTGCTGGATGGTGTAGGGGCCCGGGAGGACGGGGATGCGCTCCATCTCCCTCAGCTCCCTCAGGCGGCGCAGGGCCTCGGCCACGATCTCGGTGGAGAAGGCGACGAGCCGCGACGGCGCCGTCTGCAGCGTGTACAGGGCCGTGTAGGCCGGGGAGGACACCACGGCGTCCCAGTAGAACATGTCCTGCGTGAGCGGCAGGGTCTGCCCGAGGAGGGAGTTGAGCACGATGCCGTACGTCTGGATGGCCGCCTTGCTGACGAGGATCCATTCGAGCTCGAGCTCGTGGTCGCTGCCAGCGGCCGGGAGCGGCTTGGTTGCGGCGGTGGGGTCCCGCGGCGGCGGCGGCGTCGGCGGCGTGGCCGACCGGAGGAGGGTCACGATGCGTTGGGGGGTGAGGGGGCGGTTGGGGGCTGCGCTGAGGGCCTTGATGAGTTTCTGGAGGTGCTGGGCGTGCGCGCTGGGGGTGCTGGCGGCGTGGGTGAAGGTTGTGGTGGTGGTGGTGGAGTATGGAGATGTGGGCTCGTCTGAGCAGGGGGGGAGACGGTCGAGCTGTAGACGGTCGAGCTGGGCGTCGAGATGGACGAGTTGACTGGGAGGTATGATGTCAGTGGCTTGTTTACCATCCCATATGTATGTATAATCAACTTACTCTGAGATGAAAGTCATCTTTATCCGTCAGCACTCTCCACGCAAGGGGAGACTGTAGTAGCAGTGGTAATAGTAGTAGAAGAAGCAGAGAAAGAATCTATCCAGCTGCTCGTGTATGTGTTTGTTTGGTGGTGGTGGTGGTGGAGCGGAGCGGAGGGGTTGTCATGGTGGGGGAGTGGAGTGGAATGGATGGGACGAAATGGTGGGGCTAATTACTTGTATTGTACATGCATGCCAAGGTCTGTAATCTACCTAACCAGCGGGTATATTTGCAACTCGGCGGGCGCGTGATCATTGAACGGGGCTTTTCATTTCATTAGGATGTTTACACACTGTAAAGTAGGCATGAGTAGAGCCTCTGATGGGTGCCAGTGTTGGATCGGGGCTGATTGGCCGAGAGTGTAAACCTAACCCACACGGCAGCCAGGAAGGATATGATTCCATAGGTGAGTATTTCCATTCCTACAGGGTGCAGTCGTATAGACTTCCCCCACATCTGTACTCTACACTCCTGGTAGACGCCCTCATAGATCTGAAAGCCAGAACAAGGCTCCTGAATTGGGTGACATTAGCCATACCCGTCCCCATACCCCGGGTCCAAGAAGGGCGGCAGGTGAGGCTTGGCATCAGTCGCTAGTTCTTTCGCAGTGGCTCGATTGACACCCGAGGACCGACTTTATATCTATATCTACATGTATCTTTTCAGTATTCGGGCCATACAAGTATCTACTCCCAGTCCAAGTACACCCCTCCATCCTCCAGCAGACCCGACCGTAAAGCCCCCGGACCACTGCCGACGACGAGTGATTCCCCGTGAAGCCCCATAACCTACATCCATCCTCCATCCATGCAAGTCACACACGCCCCGTATCGGCATCCATACGTGCGGCCCCCCCATTCGCGGCAGCAGCAGAGAAAAAGCACATCGGCGGTGTTTCTATTTCTACCCGCCGCACACGTGTCGATGGGGTGCATTGTTTGTTTGTGTAGGGAGTGTGTGTAGAGGAGTGTATGTAGAGCAGTGGGGGAGAGAGTAGAAGGATAGAGAGAGTGGAAGTATAGAGAGAGGAGAGAGAACATAACTTACGCCGAGTGATATCCAATGAATGACACCTTGGCGCGAACCCCCGTTTGAGCCTCAAACTGTCACTCACTCACTCACCGGGTGCATTGACTTATGCCCAGACGTCGTTCATCGTCCCCCATCGACACACCCCGTATTCCATTCCACCACCATCAACCCCCCCCTCTCTCTCCCCCTCTCTCCCCCCTCCTCTCTCTCCTCTCTCCTTCAGGCACCCCCTCTATAACTATACACTACCTCATCTACATCTACAGTACCTCATCTACATATACAGACCTACATCCAACCCACACCACAATGTTCTCCCGCCTCAAAGGCGCCCTCGAATCCCACATCGGCGAGATCGACTTCCAGCTGCAGCAAGAATCGCGCGCCCGCCCGACCCCCACGCCCCCGCGCCGCCCCCCCACCACCTCCACCACCACCACCCGCGGCCCACGCGCATCCAGCGTCTCCGCCCCCGCCGACTTTGAGAGCGACACTGCGACGCCGCCACGCGCGGGGACGCCCGCCCCAGAGGCCGTGACAGAGGACCCGCTGGGTGCCAGTGGCCGCGCGACGCCCACGCCGCGGCCGGAGCGGAACGGCGTGGGCAGCAGGCCGGGGACGCCGAGCAACAGTAATGGTAGTAGTAGTGGCGGCGGCGGTGGTAACAGCGGTGGTGGGGGTAATGGTGTAACGGGGGGTGGTGGTGCGGCGAATAGCGACCTGCCGACAGAGGTCCGCGTCAAGCTGCGGAAGCTCGAGAAGATAGAAGCTAAGCACAGCGGTTTGCCCCCCTCCCCCTCCCCCCCTTGCTGCCCACAAGTACTAACAGAACCCCCCAGAGCTCCTCCGATCCTACAAGATCGTGCATGCCCGCAACGCGCTCATCGAGCCCTTCGAAAAGGCCCTGCGCGAAAACACGCCCTTCGAGAGCATCGCCGACGCAAAGGCGCTCATCGACTGGATCAGCAGCTTCAGCCTGCGCGCCGACCTCGCGCGCGAGGAGCTCATCCGCGTGTCCAAGGAGCGCGACGAGCACAAGGCGCTTGCCGCCAAGCTGCAGGACGAGGCCACCACCGCCGCGGAGAAGAGGAAATTGCAGGACGACGAAAGGAAGAAGGACAAATCGGACGACATATTCAACATTGACGAGGAGCACGAGAAGCTGGCCGGGCAGGTGGAGGGGCTCAGGAAGCAGCTCGAGGAGGAGAAGGGCGCCAGAAGGGTGGCGGAGGAGGCGGTCGAGGGGATGAGGAAGGGCGTGGAGGAGGCGCAGAGGGACCTGGAGGGGCTAAGAGAGACGGCGGCGGCAAAGGGGAAGGAGACGGACGAGGCCAAGGCGAAAGCAGAGGCGCTGGAGAAGGAGGTGGCGGAGCTGAGAAAGACCGCCGAGGACCAGACAAGGCTCGCCGCCGAGAAGCTCAAAGCCGCCGAGGAACAGGCCCAAGCCGCCGCCGAAAAGACCAAAGCCGCCGAAGCCCAGCTCAAAGCCGCACAAACCACCGAGGCCTCCGCGGCCGTCAAGCTCGCCACGGCCTCCGCCGCCGCCGCCTCCGTCGAGACGCGCACCACCGAGCTCACGCAGAAGCTGCAGCACCTGACGGCCATGACCGCGGCGCTCAACGCCAAGTCGGAGAAGCTCGCGGCCACCGAGAGGGCCGCGCAGGCCGGCGCCGCCCACGTCGCCCAGATCCAGAAGGAGATTGCGCAGAAGCAGACATACATCGAGGGCCTCGAGGCGAAGCTCAAGGAGCACGCGGAGAAGATGCGCAACATGGTCACGTACAGCCGCGACGCGCTGGAGCTGCGCGAGGCAAAGGCGGTGCTGGAGCGCACGGTGGCAGACCTGGAGGCACGGCTCGAGCAGGCCCAGCGGCGCCTGGACAGCGCCCAGCAGGAGAGCGGCGCCGGGGAGCCCGCCACGCCCGCCACCCCCGCCACGCCCACCACCCCAACCACGGGCGCGGGCGCCAAGAAGAAGAACAAGAAGAGGAAGAACAAGGGGAAGGGCGCGGCGGCGGCGGCGGCGGCGTCCGTCGACGGCTCGGTCAAGGGCGAGGAGTCAACAGTCAAGGAGAGCGAGATGGTCGAGGACGACCCGGAGCCCGCAACATACACTGCCAGCGCAATCATCACGAACCTGCAAGCGGAGCTGGCGGCGCTCGAGCAGCAGCTGTCCGAGAAGGCGTCGCTGATCGCCGAGCTGCAGGCCACAGACAGTAAGGAGCTTGACTCGCTGCGCGCGTCGGCCTCGGCGCTCGAGCAGCGGCTTGCGGACAAGGAGGCCGAGGTCGAGAGGCAGGACGCGCTCATCGCCCAGCTCAAGAAGAAGGTGGGGGACACGGAGGCGATGCGGGAGGAGATTGAGTCGCTGCGCGACGACCTGGTGAATCTGGGCGGGGACTTGACGGATGCGAAGGATGAGCTGAAGGAGAAGACGGTGGAGCTGCTGGGGGTGAAGACGAGGATTGTGGAGCTGGAGGCGGCCGAGGTGGAGGATAAGGCGCTGAAGGAGGGGGCGCATGCTGAGTTGCGGACGGTGCATGGTGCCCTCAAGACGGAGCATGAGACCCTCAAGACGGAGCATGAGACCCTCAAGACTGAGCATGATGCCCTCAAGTCTGAGAATTGCACACTAAAGACCGAGCACGATTCCCTCAAGGCCGAGCACGAGTCCCTCAAGGCCACCGCCAGCACCCTCGAGTCCGACCTCGCCGCCTCCCAGCAGCTCGCCGACACCCGCGCCAAAGACCTCGCCGATCTGCGCGCCGCACACGACAAAGCCAGCTCGGAACTGACAGCCCTGCGCGCCGAAGTCGCAACACTCACCGCCGCCAAAAACACAGCCAACCAAAAGCTCGTCGAGCTGCAGCGCCTCGAGCGCGACCTCAAGTCCGAGACAGCAGCGCTCACAAAGAAGCTCGCCGACAAAGACACAGAGCTGGACAAGTCGCGGCAAAAGGTACGCGACGAAGCATCGCGCCGCGTCACGGCCGAAGACGCCACCCGCGCAGCGCAGAAGGCCCTCCGCGCCACCGAGGACGACAAGCAGAAGGCGGCCAAGGAGCACGCCCGCAGCGCAGACGAGCTCGCCGCAGCGAAGACCAAGCTCGCGGCCCTCGAGGCCGACATGCAGGCGCTGCGCAACGAGCGCGCGGCGCTCACGGAGGAGCTCGAGCAGAAGGCAGCGCAGTATGCGGGTGCGCAGGAGATGGTCGGGGCGATGCGCAGCCAGACGGGCGAGCTGGCGCAGCAGATGAAGGAGGCGGCGGAGAAGTGCGAGTCTGTTGAGGAGGACCTCGCGGAGACGCAGCGGCTGCTGGCGGAGCGGACGCGCGAGGCCGAGACGATGCGGAGGCTGCTGGGCGATGTGGAGGCGCGGCAGGAGGCGCGCGCGAGGGAGATGAAGGAGCGCTTGGAGGCGGCGCTGGACGAGCGCGATAAGGCGGAGGAGGAGGCGGCGACGGTGGGCCGCCGCCGGGCAAGGGAGATTGAGGAGTTGCGGGACAGGGTCAGGGATGCCGAGAAGGGGGCCAAGAGGGCGGAGGAGGCGCAGGAGGCCGCGGAGCGGGAGCTGGGCGGCGCCAAGGAGGGGAGGGCAAAGCTGGAGGCGGAGGTGGAGCGGATAAGCAGGGAGTTTGAGGAGACGAAGAGGGCGCTGGGAAGCATGAGGGACACGCTCGACCAGACAGACGGGCAGGTGCGCGAGATTGAACGCCAGAAGACAGAGACACGGAGGGAGCTCGAGGAGCTCCAAGCAAAGTACGACAAGCTACTAAAGACACACAAGGTACCTCCCCCTCCCTCCCCTTAGCACACCCTTTACTAACCCACGCCGCCAGGCCCTCCAAGACGACCACCGCGCCACCCGCACCACCAAGGGTATCACCAGCCCCACGTCGCCGGCGGCGGCGGCCAGGGCGCGCACATCGACCGACTCGTCGCGCTCGTCGCTGTCGGGCGCCGACGCCGCCGTAAACACCGATTACCTGAAGAACGTGTTCCTGCAGCTGCTGGAGCAGAAGGACAAGCGCACGCAGATGCAGCTCGTGCCCGTCCTCGGCATGCTCCTCAAGTTTGATAGGAGGGATCAGCAGAAGTGGACGGCGGCTGTGGCGGCGCTGAGGAATTCGTAGTGGGGGTGGACGGTGTTTTGAATTTGTGGTTTCTTTCTTTCTTTTTCTTTTCTTTTCTTTTCTTTGGGGGGGGGGGGGCGGACTGTGTCCGTGGGTTAATGTAGCAGTGTAGTCTTGTCTAGTCTAGTGGGTGGATGCTCAGCTGGGAATACATGTATGTAGCCCTTTCTCCCTTTCTTGCCTGCTTGCTTGCTTGGTTATGTGGCTAGAAACGGTGGGTGTAATTTATATACATCATCATAAGTCTACTCCCTCCAATCCACTGCCTGGGTACATGGCGGGCTGAGTGATCATTGGCCGTGGTTGCGGTGGTGCGGTCTGGCTCGCGCGGTTTGGTATATATTTAGGCGGGAGAGAGGGTTGCTTTTGTTTACCTACTCTATGTATATGATGATAATACTAAGGAGTTATCTTGCCTTGACTTTTGCCCCCCGGGGGGGGGGTATCTCTAGACCTCTAGATGGGCGATTCCTTTTTCGAGCTGCTTTATTGTTGTTTACCTATGTATATATAATACTACTACTACATGTACTGTACTAGTAGTTATCTTGTCTTGACCTTTACTTCAGTTAGGGGGCATGAGCGGCCCTGTCTGCTATTGGGCCGGTCAGATCTAATTCCGTGTGCCCCGTCCCCGTGTTTTGGGCGCACCAGATCTAGGGCGCTCCAATCACAGGAACGGGGGGTGCATATATGCAGCTATTTTAGCCAGATGGGCTGTAGTTGGTATACATACTTAAGTACAGTATGTACTCTACGGTGCTTGTTCTACAAAACCTAGAGATCTGGCCAGAGCTACGATGGTGGATCCGCGTTGCATAGACCCTACGTGCTTGTACGTATTTTATATGTGCGCATTGGGGGTGCTCGACACAACTCAGTGGGCGTGTGGCAGGTATTTAACCCGACGTTACGTCAATGGCCGGAAAAATGGACGAGGCCTTCCACTGGGGCTTTTCTAAAACGGCGCCGTTCTAGAACCATAGCTAGCCAGGGGTTCAGGCTGGGGGTATGTAGGGATGAAGGGCGCTCTAGATCTAGGATGGATACAGAAGGGCTACCTTGAGCGGCCCCCAGCAGTGCAAAAACCAGGTTGAGAATATCGACCCCCCCAGAATTAGGGTAATAGGTTTTTTTTTTTTAAGGTACGGGAGAGCTGCAGTAATCCCTTCCAAGTACGGGGGGGGGGGGGTGCTAATGCGGCGGGATTTGCCGCTATATTGCTGCTGCTGCAGAGTGAATTTACCCTTTTTTTTTTATATTTTGGGCGTCCTGCACTACCGAGCTGTTGATCAAGAACTCTCCGATCTTTTGACATCTCGCGATCTTGGGATCTGGAAACAACGCCTGGGTGGTTTTGAAATCTCTCCCTCCCCGACGAGTGAGAATTCATGACCGACAATCGGGGTGTGCGATAGCAAGGGTCTGTTATCTTTGACGCATATTGGAGCGCTTCGGTGCTAGCTCCAAAAGTCATGAAAGATGTCTAATTTTCTCACATCGTGACATAAAAACCGATGTGAGTGTTCCCCCTAAGAGGGGGTTTTAAACATACGGATTAACTTAACTCGTGATATCCAATCAAGCATGTTTGTTTTCCGGACCAAGACCGGAGACGAGCCCCGTCTCCCATTTCTAAGACCGGGTTCTTTGTGTAACCCACCATTTCCCCTCACATGATTTGGGATCCTCGAATCCTCTATTCTAGACTCGACGACACTCGAGCCCGAATGCTGAGGCTGGTTTGAGAAACAGTAACCTTTTGCAAGGATCTCAAGCCACAGCACCAGCCAGAGCAGCTGCATCAGGTGTTTCAGCGCTGCTCGATGATGCAATTGTAGCTTGCTTGTAGTCATATAACCGACTTGGCAGGGCATTCTCAAGTGAGCATGACAAGCGAAGCCTCAATTCCAGATCTGAGCATCGGTTATTAATAACATTTTCCCATGTTCTGGGATCGATATATTTATATTGAAGGCTGCTTATTGCTCTCTAAAGTACATAGGAGTCGCCATGGGGGCAGGCAGGCAGGCAGGTAGGCTGTAGGTAGGTAATGTCATTTCTGATTTCCGAATAGCAAGGCAGGGCGGCTATTAGATGCCCGTGATCCAACGATTGGAGGAAGGAAGAGGAGAAGGAAGGGGCGAAGGAAGAAGGAGGAGGGGTTTTTCCTTTTGTTTCTGGGTCCGTGATGCGCCGTGTGGAGTAAGAGGTGATGGGGGGGAACTTGTCTTTTCCCTTGTTCTTCGATACCTAGCTCTGTTCTTGCTGAGGGGTTGCATGCGTCTTCATATGTAGAATTCCCCTCTTGACCGGGTCACCTTGTGGGTTTATGTATGTGCAAGCGCTTCCCAAGTACTGTTCCATGGGTACTCAGGCGAATAGCACAATCCAGGGCGACTACAAGGCAGTAATTGTCCCCACCAGGTTGCCGGTGCGTTGCATTATAACTCTATCGTGCCTCTTTTTTTTTTTTTTTTTTTTTTTGTTACCATCATGTATATCTCCTACCTCTGTTCTAAAACATATATGTATGTGATCTTCACCTGTGCCTCTTATGCGGTGAGATGTGAACATCAACATTAACATTACGGTTAATATCCCCCGGGCCCCCTTTAACGACTGAGGTCGCTCGCATATCGTACATCCGTAAAGTGTGGCCAACCCTGAGTCTTCGATTGATAGGAGGGTTTTTTGAGGTAAAAAAAATTCAGTTGCACATACCAAACCAGACCGCTCGTTCGCTGTACAACCGACAGGTCCGCCGTAATCTTTTTTTTTTTTGTCGAATTGTAATATTTATATTTGCCCCCTTCCTTGGAAACCCTCTCCCCTCTCTTCGTTCTTTTCAGGTGTGAAAGGGTTATTCTCCGTTTTGATCCTGACCTTGTGTTTCTGAGAGGCTGCCAGTGATTTTGCCTCTACCCAATTCGGAAGAGACAGACGCAGTGTCCAACGATCGACGACCGGTTTTGGTGGGAACGAGTAAGCGGGAGACGACAACGGAACATACGAGGGGAAGAGCGCCGCCGAAGAGGAAGAGGAGGGGGTACAAGAGTAACCCGCAAAAACTCCAGACGATTGAAAGAGAGAGCGTTTAGAAAAAAAAGGGGGGGGGGGCGTACAAAAAATAAAAATAAAAATTGAAACTGAAATCAAGCTAGCTGTAGGACGCTGGAAGAGATATGAAAACCTGCTCTGCTGTTGGTCCAGTAGATATTAATACATGGTAAGTCTAGAATGAACTCATGCTCACAGGCGTTCTTGTAGGTAGACTCTTGTCAACCACAACAACCGTCCATTCATCCATCATCCATCCTTCCCTCTCTCTCTCTCTGCTTTTTTCTCCATCCCTCCTACCTGTCCGTTCTGGTTGTTGTTTGTGCCCCCTTCCATCATCCCCAATCAACCAAGTCTCAGTCCTATTCTTCCTTTTTCTCCGAATCTGTTGCTTCCCAGAATACCTAATACCCTGTGTTCTTGTTCTGGCGTTTCCCTTCGCCTGCAAGATACATAACCCGCATCCGCGCATCCACGCATCCACACAATCTCGAATAATTCATACATTCGTACATTCAGTTAATCCTCTAACTGCTGTTGCTGTATAAGTTGCTCAGCAGCACAGGCATAAAACAGCATATCGTCCACCTACACTAGCTCCATAACCGCCAAGGTCCATTCCCTCACCTTGCCCCGTTCCCACAACCACACTTCCAACCCCCCCCCCCCCCACCTCTAAAACCCCTCGTGGGCCACTCAACCCGATTAATACCACGGTCTCCCCTTCCAAGAAAAAGGTTTCCTTCGGCCATCCTCCGAGAAAAAAGATCCTCGACCCACAGCGGAAACGGAGTAAAAGTTAAAAAAGGACACCATCTACCTCATATTCTCAAGGAATAAAAAAAAAAAAAAAAAGTAAAAAAAAAAATAAAGGAAAAAAGAGTCGAAGAAATCGCATTAACGAGTTCACAGCATGAACGGCGACGTCGGTGTTAAGAAGGCGGCTATGAACAAGGTCAAGCAAGTCGCGACGGCGGCGGCGACAGCAGCAACAACAAACCCCATTACGAACGGAAACAAGAAAAGGAGAAAGGGGCAAGACTTGAAGCCCATAATGACTGGTGAGAAGGAGAATGGCAGTACAAATGGTAGCGCGCCGCAAACGCCCGCAACCACCGATGCTGCAGCGGGCCAGAAATCTGCACAAAGGTATTTTTGATCATCCCCCCCACCAAATTTTCTTACCAAAAAGTCTTTCCCCCACCACCATCTTACCACAACCCCCCCCCCCTCCACCTCATCTGGCTCCCCCCCGCCCTTGTTCCCCTCCATCTCTCCCCATCCGTCATCACACTTCAAAAACACCCTTTTCTTTGACCACTTCCCGTTATTTGTGATCTCTCTCTCTCTCTCTCTACGTGAAACAACTTGCACAACATATATAACTTATGGTTCTTCCCGCTTTCCTCATGCATATCACTGACAAAGCCTCTGCCTTTTCGGCACCTTTTTTCTATAGTGGCGATGTAACAGCATCACTATCGCACCAAAAATCTACACCACCCGCCTACACCGTACCACCCTCTGCAAACTCTGCGAGCTCCCGGGTATCATCGGGGTCGCGAACAGGCGACGAAGATGAGGGAAACACCGCCGATGAAGAAGACTATGAGGACTATTGCAAGGGTGGTTACCACCCAGTCGAGGTTGGCGAAATATTCAAGGATGGACGTTATGAAGTAATCAGGAAGCTTGGCTGGGGTCACTTCTCAACAGTGTGGCTTTCAAGGGATAACGAGACCGGTCAGCATGTTGCGCTGAAGGTCGTTCGTAGCGCTTCACATTACACTGAAACTGCGTTGGACGAGATCAAGTTGTTGCAGCGGATAGTCGCGGCGAACCCAAATCACCCTGGAAAGGCACATGTCGTTCAACTGCTGGACTCATTTGAACACAAGGGACCTAACGGATTACATGTTTGCATGGTTTTCGAAGTTCTCGGAGAGAATCTCTTGGGCTTGATTAAGAGGTACAATCACCGCGGAATTCCGATGGCTCTTGTAAAACAGATCACGAAGCAAGTGTTGTTGGGTCTGGATTATCTTCACCGGGAATGCGGAATTATCCATACCGACCTGAAACCAGAAAACGTCCTGATCGAGATTGGAGACGTGGAGCAAATCGTTAGAACTTATGTCAACGGAGAGGAGGGGAAGAAGCTGGGAGTAAATGGAGATAAGGGGGATAGGAATGGGCGCAGGCGAAGAAGGACCCTCATCACCGGAAGTCAACCCTTACCTAGTCCGATCAGCACTACATTTGCGCATAGACATGACGATCACCCGCACGGTGTAGGCGCATCGAAACTGAGTAACCAAAGTTCCTTGAGCAGGCTAGTTGCAAGCTCAACAACAACATCCAATGGTAGCTCCGAGTCTTCATTTAATGGAAATAACGGCATGGACGTGGATGACCCTGCATACAAGGTTCGAGAGAAGACAGCGTAAGCAAACGGCTTCCCTGCAGCTTGCGAAATCAAGAAGCTAATTTGCTGGATATTGCAGCGACGTCATAACTAGAGAGGTTTCTGGTATATCGCTCAACAAGCCACCAACCGTAAATTTCGATTTGGACAAGAACGAGGTCATTCCTGGATTAGAGAAGATTTCAGTAAAGATTGCAGATCTCGGGAATGCCTGTTGGGTAAACCATCACTTCACAAATGATATTCAAACCAGACAGTACAGATCACCGGAGGTTATTCTGGGGGCAAAGTGGGGAGCTAGCACAGATATTTGGAGCATGGCTTGCATGGTATACACCTTTCCTGGAAATTCATAAGGCTCGGGAGCTATAGACTGATTTTGAATGCATCAGGTTTTCGAACTCATTACTGGCGACTACCTGTTCGACCCCCAGTCGGGTACTAAATACGGCAAGGACGACGATCACATTGCGCAAATAATCGAGCTTCTTGGAAATTTCCCCCGCCACCTCTGCATGACAGGAAAGTGGTCCATGGAAATCTTTAACCGCAAGGGCGAGCTGCGCAATATCCACCGTCTGCGACACTGGGCACTTCCTGATGTTCTGCGGGAGAAGTACCACTTTTCTGAACAGGAAGCCAACCAAATCAGCGAATTGTTAATACCAATGCTGGAGTTGAACCCAGAAAAACGAGCTAATGCCGGTGGGATGAGTGGACACGACTTCGTTAAGGACACATTAGGCATGGAGGGCGTAGGAGTCGATGTGCCAGTAGGAAGCCGGGGCGGTATTGAAGGATGGGCGTGTGAGGTGAAGAAAAAATAGATGTTCATTTTATTGCATTCATATCGCATTTCGGTGTTTCTCTTTTCATCTGTTGGGGTTTGTTCCTCCTAGTCTTTTATTTGGTGTGGTGGGAGAGGGTAGGATATGATTTTCTCTTTGTTCGGGGATATGGAGATTCTTTCCTTTTTTCCTGTTATCCTTTTTCTTTTCTTCCCATTTTTCTCAACTGCTCCCATTCTTCCGTTCTATCACGTTATTCTGAGTTCTCTCTCTTGCCTCCGGAAATTTAATTTCTTATTCATACTTTCATTTCTTTTTCCTACCGAGTTTTATGTGTTAAGCAAGGTTAGGCCGGTTGGACTTGGCAGTTTGATTGGATCAAGAAATGCATTGGCATCGAGTGGCATATCAGGACGAAGAGAGAGGATGATGATGGGCAGATGGTCTGCGATCTTTGGTTAGTGGAGTAGATTATTAGGCTACCACAGCTACTACTATCAATACTGTTACTATTATTACTGTTGTACGTTGGTGTTGGGGCTGGGTTGGTATGGAGGGCGCTTTCTACGTACCGGGAGGAGGAAGGGGGGAGGTATCTAGAGATAGAGATCAAAAAATCATCTTATTGGTTTATCTTTTAGTATTCAGCATTGGACTGGAATAAACGTGTTGTGAAGGGTTTCTCGGGTTATAGTTGGATGACGGCAAATGTTGCCTGGTATTTATTTAGTAATATCAGGAAGGCGGTAAGTGGCGTTTAAAAGCGGATCACTGCATCTACTAACACATTTCTTTAAGTCTACCACAAACACAATTAACCTCAAATTAACGGGGTTTGGACAAGGGCTATGGGGGAATTCCAAACTACCGCTTGATTTTGAATTCGAACTCCCGGATCAGGTTCCCGCGCGATGCGTTACCATAGGACCTTATAAAGAGTCGTTATATTATGTAAAGGGTGCCGAGTTTTAAAGATGGGCATCTGGAAACAGAAGTCACTCGAGTAGGCGCATAGAGTATGTGCGTGCAGTTAAACCGTCATAGTGGGTACCCAGAAAAAAAGCAAAGTCTAGGCATTAAACGTTAGATTTTTCTGCAGCAGAAAAAAAAGCAAAAGTTGAAATTTGCTGCAAATGGTTCCTAATGCAGTACTAGAAAAAAAATCCATAGCTCCAGACAACCACACCGTTAGCTAGAATTTCTGAGTTCACGATGGTTACTCACGACACTCCTCACGCACAATGCAGGGAGCACCTGCTGGTAAATACTCTCTACCTATGGAATCCCAACGATACTGTGGTACTGACTCTCCTTCGCGCGACCCGCAACGGCTTACTATTTTGGTGGGTGACGGGCTAGAGCGACGACTAGGAGTATCGAATTATGCATATTTTTACCTCGCGACACCACTATTTTTCCGAAGGCGTTCGAACACCTACCCGCAATCCTAGTGGTACTTGGTCAACGCCTTCATACGTAGAAGCATCGTGCTTCCACAAAGAACGGGTGTATCGCGAAAACAGTCTCAGGGACCACTCCACGATGCAGATACAGGGTTCAAGCCGGATGTGCGTGTTCCAGGATATAGAATGTCGGTGCTTGAGTACATACATCCTGCCAGCACGCCGTGATAAGGGACGGCCCCAAAGGAGGATCGAATTTGGGAGATAAGCTGTCAGAAGACTACATACGTGTATGGTATCATGATATGTTGTGGAAAGAAAGGAGAAGACATTCGGGGGCGAAAGCGGAAGTTAGAAGGTTGATATAGATATTCACTTGTGCTCTACTGACTCTTTAAAGCTGGTATCTCCCCCAGGCCTCGGTCAAGCTGTTTACAAGCTCGGGAGTACAATATTCATAGTAATAGTAATTCAGAGAAAGAAAGAAAACAAACCAAATAAGGGTTACTTGAATTTCCTTTCTTGCCTTCCATTCTACCGATTAGCCCCAGGCCGAGCAGTACCGTATTACCGGCTTCCCTTTATCGCCAACCTGGACTGCTATCTCGGGAGTCATCACGGCCACTAGAGTTTACCTTTACATTCCTCTTGTAAGTACGTATTCCCCCCTTTCTTCCTCTTTGTCGTCCCCTCTCCTCCCTTTTACCACTCTCACCATATATCTCTTGTCGGGTTGTGGCAAATTTCCTATCACTTTATTCGCCGGTCCCTTACTGGTTGGGTGGTTTTCCTAGCTTGACTCGACAACGTCCGCATCGTTGTGACGTTCAGGGACGTTACTATTGCATCGCATCGTGCCGCGACTGGTTTGCCTCTCTGCCTCGGCTACTCACGGCCTCTCGCAGAAAATATTTGTTACATCACTGACAGTTTTTAGAATTGCCTGTTTTTACTATTTCCTTGCTCACTAGAGCCGAAATTTCTGGCTCTTATTCTCAAATTCTCAGAACTTTCGGTAAAGCATAGAAAAATTCAGCATCGAGGTTTGTGATGGATTTTTTTCTTTCTTAGCTGTCGTTATCCAAATAAACTCCCGATTTAGTTTAAGCTCATTTTGTTATCAGGTCTCACGATAAGAAACCCAACACAAAAAATTCATCGCAACTGAAGGCAAGGACAACAATGTCTTCATTAGCAATGCGTCGTCTGGTGGTCTCGCGAAGGCTATTTTCTTCACCGGCTTTGACTAAAATTCCAAGCACAAAATCTCATTTTCGCCCCGCAATACCTCATACTCGTTTCGTCGCCACTGCTGCTCTTACAATTCCTAAGATCCAGAAGCGTACCTACTCCAGCACTATTACTGAGACCGAAAAGCCTGTCAATGTGTCGATATTTGAGCCGCTCGATACCTTCCAACGGCGCCATATTGGCCCCAATGGGGCAGAAACCAAAAAAATGCTTGCAGCGCTTGGATATGATTCTCTAGACGCATTCGTTCGGGATGTGGTCCCTGATAATATCCTCTCTGAAAGGGCACTTAAGGTCCAGCCTGAGAATGGTTTGAGCGAGAGTCAGCTTTTGGAGAGACTTCGAGGGATTGCGAGCAAGAACAAGTTGAGGAGGACATACATCGGGTGTGGCTACTATGGAACTAAGACTCCAGCAGTGATTCAAAGAAATGTGTTGGAAAGTCCAGAATGGTACACTAGCTACACCCCATATCAACCTGAGATTTCTCAAGGTGAGTTTCATCTAATTATACGGGTCTTCCCCGAGTCTCTTGGTGGAGGGAAAGTCTGTTGACTCATAGTATTCTTAAAGGGCGTCTTGAATCTCTCATTAATTTCCAGACTGTCGTAACTGACCTTACTGGCCTTGAAATTGCCAATGCCTCCGTTCTCGACGAAGCCACAGCCGCTTCTGAGGCGATGACCATGTCCCTGGGTCTTCTCCCAATGTCCCGCCAAAAACGCCCCAACAAGACCTTTTTTGTTGATAACAAGGTCCACCCACAAACCATTGCGGCTTTGTACTCCCGTGCCGAGGGATTTGGAATTAAGGTTCAAGTTGGTGATGCCCTCGATATTGCCGCTATAGAGACCGTCGGCGAGGATCTTATTGGTGTTCTTATTCAATACCCGGCAACTGATGGGTCGATTAATGACTACTCAAAAGTTGCTGACACTGCGCACAAGTTCGGGGCAACCTTGTCAGCGGCTACAGATTTACTTGCTCTGACTATGTTGAAGCCCCCTGGCGAATTCGGTGCTGATATCGCATTTGGAAATGCCCAGAGGTTTGGTGTCCCACTTGGTTACGGTGGTCCTCATGCTGCGTTTTTCGCCACTTCGGACAAGGGCAAGCGTAAGATGCCAGGTAGATTGATCGGTGTCTCGAGGGACCGTCTGGGCGATCCAGCGTACCGCCTCTCACTGCAAACCAGAGAACAGCACATTCGCCGTGAAAAGGCTACTAGCAACATCTGTACCGCGCAAGCATTGTTGGCAAACATGAGTGCCATGTATGCTGTGTATCACGGGCCAGTAGGATTGAAGGCCATTGCTGAGAGGGTGTATGGAATGGCTAGAGTTCTGGAGGAGGGGCTTTCCAGACTAGGATTCGAGGTCAACGGCGGATCAAAAGCCGAGGGTGGATACTTTGATACCGTTGTTGTAAAGGTCAAGGACGCTGCAGATACGGTGGCTAAGGTTGAGGAGTGGTATGGTATCAACTTGAGAGTTCTAGACCAAGAGAAGGTCGCAATCTCCATGGATGAGACTGTTTCATCTCAGGATCTCGAAGATATCTTGGCGGCCATGTCTGCATTTGCGGATAGAATCCCCGGGAGGCTCAAGTGGAATGAAATGTTGACCGAGATTGCCGAGGATCTAGAAATCGCGCCTGGAGTACGTACTGCTGTTCCTCAGGCATTTGCTAGAACCTCCAAGTACCTTCAACACCCGGTCTTCAACAGCCATCACTCAGAGACTGAGATGTTGAGATATCTCCACCACCTTCAATCTAAGGATTTATCGTTGGCCAACTCTATGATTCCTCTCGGATCTTGCACAATGAAATTAAACGCAACAACCGAAATGATCCCAATTTCATGGCCCGAATTTAACTCTCTGCATCCATTTGCCCCAGCTGAGCAGGCTCAAGGTTACAAGCAGATGCTTGATGAACTTGAGGCGGACTTGGCTGACATTACTGGTTTCGATGCGGTTTCTCTACAACCTAATTCCGGAGCGCAGGGTGAATTCGCCGGTCTCCGCGTTATCCGTGAGTACCTCAAGTCAACTGGCCAAGGACATCGTGATATCTGTATTATCCCACAATCTGCCCATGGAACCAATCCTGCTTCGGCATCTATGGCTGGAATGAAGGTTGTTACTGTCAAGTGCGACTCGAAAACCGGTAACTTGGATATGGCAGATCTCGAAGCCAAGGCTGAGAAATACAAAGACTCCCTTGGTGCGTTCATGGTCACATACCCTAGCACATATGGTGTATTTGAGCCTGGTGTCAAGAAGGCATGTGAGATTATCCACTCTCATGGTGGACAGGTTTACATGGACGGAGCAAACATGAACGCTCAGGTTGGCCTTTGCAGCCCTGGAGAGATCGGTGCAGATGTTTGCCACTTGAACTTGCACAAAACATTCTGCATTCCTCACGGAGGTGGAGGACCTGGTGTTGGGCCAATTGGTGTCAAGTCTCACCTTGCACCATTCCTGCCCGGACATCCACTCATCAAAACCGGCGGAGAGCAGGCAATTGCACCTATCTCAGCAGCGCCTTGGGGATCTGCAAGTATCTTGCCAATTACCTGGTCATACATTAAGATGATGGGAGCTCGTGGCCTCACTCACGCTACAAAAATTACCATGCTTAACGCTAACTACATGGCTGCCCGCCTCGCTCCTCACTACAAGATTCTATATACAAACTCCAAGGACAGATGTGCTCATGAGTTCATTCTTGATGTCCGTAACTTCAAGGATACCTGTGGAATTGAAGTTATTGATATTGCCAAGCGTCTCCAGGATTATGGTTTCCACGCACCTACCATGTCATGGCCAGTATCCGGAACCCTTATGATTGAGCCCACCGAGTCGGAGAACCTTCAGGAGCTTGACAGGTTCTGTGATGCATTGATCAAAATTAGGGGAGAAATTGCTGCTATTGAGAAGGGTGAGATGCCAAAGGAGTGCAATATTCTCAAGAACTCTCCACACACACAAAAGGATCTATTGGTGGGTGAGTGGGAGAGGCCTTATACCAGAGAGATGGCCGCATATCCATTGCCATATCTGAAGGATAGGAAGTTCTGGGCCACTGTTACCCGAGTGGATGATTGTGAGTTCCTTCAACCCTTTAGCCGCTTTTCCCTCTTTACTTTCATGAGTGCTAACTAGATATTAGCATACGGTGATCTCAACTTGTTCTGTTCATGTGTTCCCGTCGAGGAGCATGAATAAGCAAGATAATCAAGACCCAGAGAATGTAAGTAAGTGGTAAACATGCAGTATCCGGGGTTGTTTTCTTTTAGTAATAATCAGATTAGATTTCTGCACATCTTGTTTTATTGTTTTTCTCTCTCTCTTCCTCTCTTTCCTTTTCTGTTTTAGACCCACTCGGTATTCATCTATTCGGTGTTCGGGGATCTGTGGTTTTATATTGTATACCTAGGTTTGGGACGTTTGGGTGGCATTTGGGCGGTTTCTGGTTTCGGGGATGAAAGGAGTACGGACTTTCAACATAGTCTGGTTTTGTTATTCTAGGGGTTGCTATAAAATACCACAGTTTAGCTAGAGCTTTATATAAGAAATGAAGTTAGATATCAATTATGCATAACGCCTACAGTACCTGAGATCACTGATCGGACACCCGATGAATCTTGAATTGAAATTCCACCCTATAGTATAGTGTATGAGGGTATATCAAAGCCTACTCTCTCGGGAGACCTACCCTGCACCTTCTCGAGTACCGACTTTGGGAGCCTGTAGTTGTATTATCGGGCTAGACTATAAAAAAATAAGAGGGCTGTCGGCCGGACCTTCTAGATAATATCCCCTTGGGGCGAGACGCGTTGGGAAGCACGCACAAATGTCGAAGAGTTTAATATAGAATCATCTGACCTGAGCCAAGTTCCATAGGAACTTTTTTCCTGATTAAAACAACCGTCGAGATACCTCTCGTTATTATATATATTAAATTCGAGCTGTGGCTTCGCAAACCTGTACTACATGGATGGGTGATAATACCAACTGTCTATAATGTAGTACTGATACCATCATTCCCCCCATGCCACCAAGCGGGTTCACTACCTACCGAGTGTGAGGTCCTTTCGCACGCGAAGGATGGCCGCTAAAGCTGCAGCAAAGAGATATTTGGGTAAAAATTGGGTGCCACGCTCGATGGGTGGTGAACTCGCTGGGTAGGGAACGAGAGTATGTGTTCTAATTATATTTATATATCAAATCCTTTTTTGCCAACCCCCCCCCCCCCCCGTCCCATTACTATCTTAGCCCTCTTTTTCAGTCAGTCAAGCTATCTACCGAGCTACAGCATTCCACCAAATATCATTAAGATTATTGGTGTTATATCTAACCAGGCCTAGGGACTCACATATATATATAACCTAGTAATACAATATCAATGGGACCCTCGGAGTGGAAAGTGAGTGCCGTTCATATATATGAGAATTGCCCCTGTATATGCGCTGGCTCAACAAAAGTAACTGAGTTTTGTTGGGGGTAGAACCAAATAATAATAGAACTGGGGGGTTTTCGAAGATTTGAGTGGTTTGGTGATCATTACCCGTGATCCTTAGTAGGGATTACTTATCAGTGGCAACTGCAAGATCTAGGGGAAGGGTAAGGTACTAATCGCGAAGATAAAGAGATCTCAGCTAAACCATTGGGTAAGAGCAAAAACGTTATATTGGGGTTTTATATAGAATACATTTATGTTGGGATCGAGTTGAGTGACCCGCAAAACGAACACGGGCCCTTTTGTCAACATCACAAGGTATCACTCGGCAAAGTCTTGGCGGTTGTCTGGTTGATAAACTTCGTCGAGGTTTCCCCGGGATGGTTCTCCGCGGCCACGAAGGTAGGGACTATGTTTGGAAAGAGTTTATGTCAAGCTGCCAGAGGAGGATCAACTAGGGGTGCCTGCTTGGAATGTTATAACAAAGCCCGCACATAATTTTCAGGGTTTCCTGGTTTCCTGGCCATGGTTGGACAAAGCAAAAGTGCATACATATTTTACATCTGAAACATTGGGGGCCAAAAAAAAACGACTAGTAACGACGTCGTCTGTTCCGTAGAAACTGAGATTCTTTAACTCGCCGAAGCTCTATCTCTCTAGCGTCAAGATAAACATTTGGACGAAGTATCGCTCCTTCCCGAAACGTCTGTGCGTGTTATCAGGAGAAGATGTATCAACTTCCAAACAGACTCTCGGGGTTCATTACACCAGAACATTTTATCTTCAACCTCAAGACTTTCTCGGGGGAGAATTTTTCACGATTCAAGGATCTAGCAATTTATGTGGATGAAATGTCCGACTTACCCTAAATTTCGCGTGATATGTCCACGAGGTTGAAGACTTTGGGATCCCTGTGCAGCAGCAGCAGCAGCAGCAGCAGGAGCAGGAGCAGCGACACCCATACGATGTCTAAGTCACTTCTTCCCGCAATTCGGTAGTTGCTTACCGGCGCACCGGAGCAACATTACCTTTCGCTTAATATCAGGGGTATATAAACAAAAAAAAAAAAAAAAAA
Organism: Morchella sp. 2016-57; assembly: GCA_024713875.1. NCBI lineage: Eukaryota > Fungi > Ascomycota > Pezizomycetes > Pezizales > Morchellaceae > Morchella > Morchella sp. 2016-57. The sequence continues at coordinate 320,143 of JAMGZE010000019.1, forward strand.
CATCGTGTGGGGTTTATTCATGGCCTAGTGCTTAGTACTAGCTTCGTACCATGATCGATATCAAGTATGCTAGTCGATTTCCCCGCGCCGCACCACCACAAGACTTGAGAAGAAAAAATCGAAGAATCCCACAAGGCATCGGCTGGGCGACGGGTATCTAGCGCACGATGAGCTTAATTCTATCGATAAAGAAGCGCGAGCGTCTAGTGGGAGCGCCATAGGCATTACACATGTGCCCCCACATGTCTATCACCCCCACGAAACGTCAATGCTTCTTTCTGCCGTGTGTTAGTTATGTCAACTTCGATCATTTCCCAGCTCCTCCTCCAGCTCCTCCTCCAGCTCCTCCTCCACTGAAGACTCTCCAGGTTTGGGGGTTCATTTCCGGCTACGCAAAGCCCTCGATTGAGCTGTGAAAAGAATCAAAGCTGCAATGCATACCCCGCATCAAAGGGATCATGCGAGCGGACACGGCCGGTAGGTGACAGGCCATTCGCATAATAGAAATACCTAGGTGTGAGTATGAGAGAAAGGGGAATATCGGTATATGCACCACGGGATGATACGTGTATTGTTTATATGCTTTTGCTCCTGTATCATGGGAAAAAAGGACTAATTGAGGATATCCAAGTCTTGAGATTGCCATAAATGAAGTATCAGGACTCAATACGGGGGGTTTCACGTGGGGAGTAGTACTCTATCAACACTTGACCCCAGCATCAAATTAAAGTATTCAGCGGAGTAATGTAATACAGTCGATCCCCAAAAAACCCATGGCCACGGGGGCGCAGTAGTCCGAAAGAAAAACAACCACCAGGGGTACATAGGAGAATCGAAAACAATGGGTACCGAGTCCCAAGATCAAGACTCCGTCGTAGATGTTTCTCCCTTCCACCGCCAGCCGTTTGATTGCCCTCCATCGCTTCTTGCGGGATTTGGAGATATAAATTCGGGTCTCACCTACATGATTTTTTTTCACCTTCTGTTTTTTCTTTTCTTTGATTCCTGGGCGCGGGGTGCATATATTGCACTGCATACGACTTTATATGAACAGCTAGATGATACTCTCGATTCAGCCGAATCGCGTGGTTACATATGTAACATGTGAGGAGTTGCTTCTTTCTCGTCGAAATCCGGGTTTCCGGAAGAAAAACAAAGCTGCCCTGTCCGAGAAGGGTTATACCTGTTGTGAGGGCAACCTGGACATGAGTGAGGTATCGTGAACCGAGTCCTGCCTTACTAATGAATTTTTCAAGATCCCGGCTTTAGATTGGTTTACGCGTTCCTCTGGAAACTAAAACAGTAAAATATAATGGGATTAAGTAAGTAGGCAAGTAAAGAAATTACAAGGATCGACCGATTAATTTCAGTAGATCAAGATTCTAGGTATACGTGGTTGTGCCCAATGCTGAGGGCTGGAGAGCAAGTCATGTATGAGAGCTCTGTTCACTGGAGTCGATCTCCAGTTAAGTCTCTACTTGGGATACTCCTTAGGTACTTGAAATGTACTCTGGGCCATATGTGTGTAGGTATAAAGCAGCTACTACGGATACATGTCTCAATAACTGCAAACATATCCAGTTAGAATCATGTATATGTTGCTTACTGTATTCTCCAGCAAGAGTTCTAGAGCACCCGCAACCCAGTTCATTGTTGACGTCCCCCGTTCTGGGCCGAGTGAGAATACCTTACATACATGCGGTACAGGGGAGACTCGCACAAACCCGATCCGTCGGGCAGCACTCTCGATATAGAATGCCAACAAGCTAGGCCCTCCGGGTAATTATTAGTGATTTTTATTTGGCAAGTTGATCATTCTTCTCAACCCCCCGGGCCGAAAGAGGTTCGAAAAAGATAACAGGACCCGAAGGCGTGGTTTGCGGTTTAGCGCAGGGTCCCTCCCTGCGGAAGGGAAGGGTCTGTGATTTGGTGACGGCGGGCCCCCACAGCAATTTTTTTGCAAAAAGGTTCGCAATCGATGAGATGCATCGATGTAGGTTGTTCATCAGTGTCAGTGTACCCCCCAGAGTGTTACTGTTGCGTCACAGAGCTCCGTAAGAGGATGCAAAAGAAACGCCTTTGCCGCGAGGGCAAATTCAACAATGAACGCCTCTCGAGGAAAAAAATCTATCCACGGATAGTACAATTCTCAACTATGTATGGGCGGGACACGATGCACCACTGGACAGGAGCCAGAACTGAGCCAGAAAGCAAATTTCCGAGGGATTCTGGTTATATAGTTCATGGATTGTCTGTTATAGGCTTATTGAGCAAGTACCTGGAGGGTTCTTGTTATTGAGGCTGAGTTAGAGTAACTAGTAGATATGCGTTAAATTTATGAACGGATCTTCTATTTAGGCTGGTACATCTCATCCCATATGGCTATCAGATATGACCTACTTGTCTAAACGCTTTGTAGAGTTAGTTTATATAGAGTAGATCGATTTTTTCTACTGGGGAATGCCGGAAAATCATAAACAGGGGAAAGATTAGACTCGGTGCATGTAGCTTTGCTAGGTAGGGTTTAATTGGTTTGGCATGATTGTCAATACATACCTGGTTAGTACTGTACTTTAGTAGGTGAACCATGAACCAGCTAGGTACAAGATTATCCCTCAAAAACTGGGCCGGAGGAATAAAAAAAGCTGGACTTGTGGAGATTGATTGGGTACTCCGTGGGGGGTCGCATCGAACCCCCTGTACTGTAGAACGGCCATCACATGAAGAGGAAGGCGGCTCGTGGTGGTGCAACAGCCAACGGTAATAACCGCTTCCAGAGATGAAAAATCTCTAGGCAGCAAGCCACAGCTAGTTATGTATCCTATCGCGCTGCCTTCACTTTCTTTCTCTCTTTGTCTGTACCACACTGACTCGACGGTCATTCTCGCATCCCGTTCGTTTACCAGCCCGGGACCAAGTCCGTCTGCTCTACTCCACGAGTAGATTCCATGCAGTGCAGTGCAGTGCAGGGCATAGCATGGCAGTGCAGGGCAGTGGTGAGAAGGAGGCTAGAGAATCAAGCGATATCTAGGTAGGATGGAGAAGGTGCTTCTCCGTCGCCCCTTTGTTTCCTTCTTATCGCGAGAATGATATCTTAAGCGAGAGAATGGGGAAGAGAATGGGGAATGGGGAAGAGAATTGAATCATGGGAGGGAAAAAGCAGGGGCACTAAAGACGTAGGCCCATTAACCATGAACCCCTCATTCTCGGTTGTTCCTTGGGAATTATGTGCAGCTCGCGTGGCATGATGGCACCTAATTTTTGATAAACGAGGAATTTTGATAGGTTGTGTGGGTAACTCGACTTTGGTAGCTACATACTATCATCACACCCTTTTTTTGCCATGCCATCTAATTTCGATATAGAAGTGGTGGTATGTATGACATATATTTGTAGGTAGATATCCTATCAATTACAAGTAGGAATCCCAGATATCAATCTATCTTGGAGCGCGCGAGAAACAGCCCCATGATGTTTTAGAAGTACGACATTTACCAGATTATCAGTTTCCTATTCTTCCATACATCCTATCAGAGAAGCCAAGGAAGCTATGGCAATAAGACATGCGACAGACAAGGTTGCCGACGGCAAAGGTTACTCATGTCATCGACGGAGCAGCCTTGAAAGAACAAATCCTAGTCACCTAGGCTGGTTTTTTTTTTTCATGTACCTCTTACCATTTGATCTGATCTCTTCTCAAACCGCCCTGCCTGCCTGTCCGTCTGTGCCTGCCCGCCCTGCCACCCCCGACACAACGTTTTTGCTGTATGTACGTACTTCAAACCTCCATTTGGACAGCCTCGGGCCACTGGGGGGGACTATTTTTTCGGGGAGGTCCTAAAATGTTTCACGGGCCCCACATGTGGTCACATTCCAAAGTGCAAAAAATATCCCGCGCTTTTCCCAGCCTGGTGGCGAACTAAACCGATCCCCATAGTGTACACCCCAAGATGAGCAATTAGCAGAAGGACTACTCTAGTCAAAATTCAGAGAGCAAGAGGACCCTCTATTCACCTCCAGTATAAGGGCCTGTACCTCGCTCCCTCTCATTGCTGCCCTCACGATGGCAGAACCAACACGAGCAGACATCTTATACGGCATGTACGGATACGGAGGTCACGGAGCCAGCCTTCCTACACCATTAGTCCTCACCTCGACCTGGTGGGATGAGCAGAAGATCGGGGAAACAGTCTCCCCAAAGTACATCCGGGAGCGTATCACTGATAGTGCCTTGAGGCGCAAGTTGGAGGAGCCGTTGAAGTTTGGAGAGGGCCTCACAGAGGCTACCTACTCAGAATGGATCGTGGAGCACACAAAAAAGTTCTTTCTGATCCTATGTGATCTGGGGTGCCCAGAGTATATTTTCAATATCATTGACGGGTCATGGGACGACGAAGACCTGCCGTTGTCCATGGCGACCATCGAGAGGCTGGAGCTGCCGGCTGTCTCACAGGATAAAAAGTTTGCGAAGAAGCAGTATTCTTACTTGGTTAGGGAGCTAGCGGAGGGGCAACACACGGACTTTGAAGACGAGGAGTTGGTGCCGTTGGAGGTTATGTCGAGGAGGACGCAATCAGGGTTGGCAAAGCAGACGGTGGAGAAGGTGTATTTTTCCAGGTCGAGAGAAGTATATTATACTCGACGACGGGTGCCATTGGGATATGGAAGCCATCAGTTGCCAGTCGAGTCATTCCTTGAGGAGATTGAGACCCTGAATTCAATCAAGCATGACCATATAGTGAAGCTACATCTTTCATATACCCACGAGAACGTAGGATATTTAGTCTTGTCACCGGCACTCGAGACAAATATCAAGTCCTTTATTCAGTATCCACCTACGACATGGAAATCGAATACAAAAGAAGAACGGCGGAGGACCATCTTCAATTGGATGCTCTGCCTCAGTGATGCCCTGGCATACCTATATGACCAGGGGATTACCCACGGCGACATCAAGCCATCCTCAATCATCGTCGACCAGAAGACAAACCGCATCTACCTCTCCGATATCAGCAACTCGAAGCGTCTCGACCCCACGCAGAGCATCCCGCAATCACCAAACTGCGGTGGCATCCAGGACATGGAGGCCTACGAGTATGGAGCTCCAGAGCTGTGGCAGCGCACCCTCGTCTCTCAGGAATCATCTAGCCCCCCTACAAATACGATCTTCTCCGGCCGGACGTACCGCAAATCATCCACGCATTCGGAGGACAGCATCTCGATCACCAACAGCACCCAGATCGGGCAATGGACGGCCTTCGCGTCTAACCCGTCCAAATCCGATGTCTTCTCGCTCGCATGCATCTTCTTAGAGATTCTAACGTTCCATGCAAAGCGCAAGACAACCGCATTCGCTTCGCACCGGTCCCACAAGAACCGGCGCCCACGCGAGTCCGCGCCCCCAGATTCGTCATTCCACTCGAACCTCGGGCAGGTCGAGACCTGGATCACCGAAAGTCTCATGAAGGATGCGAGGAAAAAGATGGACATTCCTTTCGCTGACGGCCTCGGACTATGTCGCGAGATGCTGCAGCGGGACCCAGAGAGCCGGCCGGACCCGCGCGGTGTAGTAGAGCGTCTGTATCACACGGTTGTGGCACCGGCAGTGGCACCTGAGCTTCCGCACTGCGGCGGCGCCTCGGTGGATACGCCAATGGGGTTGTTTACAGGATGGAAGGATGAGAGCGGGCGCTCGCTGTCGTTGGCTAGCAGCCTGGGGAGAGCTTCGAAGAGGTCGACTATCTCGACGATTAACAGTTCGGATAAGAGGTGGATGGCAATTTAGAATTTTTTGACTGGATAGCTAGGGGTCTGGATGGATGGCTGGCGTTTTTTTTTTGCGGTTTGGGATGTGTTTCTTTTGCAGTTCTGTTTGGGAGGTTAACTTTGTTCCTTGCTTGATATTGCGGTAACTGATATAGGGTATGGTGTGGGTGTTTGTGGTTTTTTTTTTTTTTTTCAATTGGGAGGCGGCAAATTTGATATGCTTTTCGTTTCCTATGTTTTGTGCTTATGGGCTGGAATCTTTTACATAAATATTCTCCTTGGTCGGGCTTATTTTATTTAAACTTTGTCTTCACTCTAGTCTTTACTAAACCCTTACAATACTTTACTTTGTATCATTGCCTTTCAAGGTACATATTTTTTATTCTTATTTTTAACGATAGTCACTTGAATCTCAAACATCCACACTCGATCTCTTTCTCTTTTGTTTTAAGCAGTTGAAAAGAATTCAGTCAGATTCAATCATATACCAATTAATAATTAATGCTCCTTCCGCTTTTGTCCTTAGAGTGCGTAATTTAAATACAGGACTTTAACTTTTGATGCACATGGCTGGGAAAGTTTGCAGCTCTCTAGCGTGAGCGAAATATTAGGTGCCCGCCTTCCCGCTTTCGTCCACAGGAGAGATTAGTAGCGGGTGCCGTTTGGGTTTAGGCCCGGAAGATTCCTAATATTTGATGACATGATATTTAAGCCATGTGGATGATTATTTGGATGGTTTTTTTTTTATACCCCGCTGCGCTGGGACGGGGAACTTGCAAAGTCGCCCTTCACAGTTATTTTTGCTGGATCTTGGGACGTATCTTGACAAGTCCGTCGTTACTGATTGATAGAAAAAGGTCCCGAATGCCACTTACTGCTGTATAGAACTGGCATTGGAATGAAAGACGAATGATTTATCAATTGATTTGTTTGTGAGCTAGTAGCAGTGGTGGCTTAAAACGATGAGCTCAGAGATCCAGCTAAGTAAGCCTCGAAGGGATATGATAGTCTATCCTGCCGCCTCTTAGGTCCTGATATCTACCTACTTCCATATCTGTGGATGGTGTGGAGTGGGATCAAGTGGTAAAAGACGTACCTGTAGCTAACACCAATTTGAGCCAATAAGTTTTCCCCTGCTATCCAATATATTGATCGATTTCATGGGTTATCACTCGCTATACTGCCCTAGCTAGTTGCGCCAGTCTTGCCCACGATGAAATGTTAACATAGAAGTCCAGCAGTGGTTTTTGGTGAGTGTATATTCGCCGGTGCCGCCAGAGCCTGCCTTCCCTTACTACCCCACCAAGCTCATCCAGCACTACACACTGCCCTACACAAACACTTTGCTGTTGCGGTGTTCCTCACTCATTCGTCGTCGTCTCTTTTTTGTTTCTTCTCTCAACCACCTTCGTTCTTCCCCCCCTCCATCGCCTCTTCCTCCAACATCACCACAATCCTCCTCCATCCTCCATCCTCCATCCCCACCATCTTCTCCTATCAGTCGATCCGGTCCCTTCCTTTTATTTACCTCTCTTTTTCAAAATTCGTATCATTCATTCCACTTAACATAAGTACTGTCTTTAAGGCCCAGTTATTCTGACTCGGCCCGGTGTTGGACGTTGGACCCCACCACAGCACCGGCTTAGTTAGTTAGTTCCACACCCACGGTGTAGGTCTTTGCCTCTCCCCTCGTTCATCAATGAACTTTCTCTAATCTCTCTCCTGCTTTTCCTATCTAGTCAACCTTTTTTCTTTTGTCTTTTCCCTGCACTTGACTGGAACAAAACCAACTTGTTTCAGTCATAGCCCATCACTCACCACTCCTTGGCTTCCGGGTTTTACCAACCAAAAACCTGTTTTCAATTTATTCCGTCAAAATGCCCGCAAATTTGAATTCCGTTACTCTTTTTCTCATTCCCGAGAGGGTCACCCGGGCTCAATTTTTTGCTTCTCTCATTTCCTTTACACTTGGCAACTGGTACCCGGACCCGAACCTCGCATATCCATGGGTCTCCGGCCCTGTCCATCCAGCCTTTGACCCCATGGACACTGGAGTACATTTAGACCTCCACCAGCTCTATATTTCCGTTATCAACATGGGCGGCTACGACTATGTCGAAAGCACCCAAAGGTGGCTACTTGTTGCCCTCAGCTTAGGCCTCTGGCAGAATGAATTCCACTCCCCGCGCAAATACTACCAGAGATATCTCCTCCACTATGAGATTTACGCTCGCAGAGTCCGCCGCCTCTTCACGGCTCGCAAACGTCTCGATAGAAATCCGAACGAATACTCCCAACAGGACTTCACTATTAGCCAAGAGCTCAACGACCGCGAGGATTATCATGTTGCCTGCAGGCACTGGTCCTCACTCGATATCCGCATGGACATGAAAAAGCAGGGTGTCCTTGACGCTACAATGATAATAAATGGTTACTTCACTATCTCACCGGCGGTTCAGCTCTATGTCATGCAGAAGACGTACCTTGATGCTACTAATGTCTTTGATAATTACACTCGTATCGGAACGGTACAATTCCGGGCACCAAAGTCTATTGGACCGCTTTCGTCGGTTTCGAGGGACGAGGCGCAGTGTGTGGGGGATTTAGACAGAGATAAGCATCTATCGGAGGAGGGAAGACGCTGCAAGCAAATCCTCATTAACCGCAACCGCGAATATATCTTCGAGAACCATATTAAGAAGAAGCCGTTGCCGTTGCCAGTTGTGACGTCTGAGGAGCTTTCGAAGTTCGTGTATGACGAGGTCGACAGTGACACTGATGATGAAGCCTACGATGACGGCGGTAATATCTTTAACGACGGTCTTGACCCTGGCCAGGCCGAAAAGTTCGGCTTCAACTTTAATCCCCAGAGAGGGAGGCATCGGCCCAAGCCCAAAGTTAGGAATAAGCCTGCCAAAACCGAGAATATTGTTAACAATGGAAACGGGATTACATTGGCCAACTATCTTGACCGTAATCCTATAGCCGCCCCTGCTAACTCTCCGGCCTGGCAGACGGAACTTCTTGTCAAGTTTGGCGTCAAGCCAAAAGTGTACGGCCCCGAGCCATCCACTAAGGTTGTTGCTAAAGGCCCCAACTTTGAGGAATACATGCACATGCATGGCTATAGATACGATTCTCCAGAACTCAGGCATTTCTTCGATACAAGAATTAAGCTCGAGGGTGGCTTCTGGCAAATTGAGCTTGATAGACTCGAAGCTATCGAAAAGCGTATCCGTGGTGACGTCGATGAGCGCGGAGCTCTAGCTATGTGCACTCACACCCACACCCACTGGGACTTAGCCAGTGCCGGCTCCAGGACAAGCCCGATGGGATGTAGCTCCAACGAGACCACCGATACCTCCGAGTCCGAGGAGCCGGAAACCTTTCAGCCTATCGCTCCTCCACCCGGCTTTGCCCAAATTCCGATGTCTATGCATGAGTATGGCAGGAGAGTCGCCAATTGCGACGAGCATCAGGAGGTTATCCATTGGGGAGAAACGTCCCGGGAGCTCAAGAAGGATAGGGAAGAGCAGGAGCAGAAGCAGAAGCAGAAGCAGAAGCAGAAGCAGAAGCAGAAGCAGAAGCCCGCCAACCCTAGGCATAATCCAGTAATTATTTTTAAGCCTCCGGTCTTTCCGCCATTTACGGTTAAGCCACCACCGACCTTACCACAGTTTAAGAAGGAACCAGAGCAGCTAGGGTCTTCTTACTCTAGTGGTGAGTATATAGAGGAATATAGCCAGCATAGGAGATCTGTGGACAACCTCTTAGGATCGGATACCTACGATAAGCCTACCGACACTGAGACTAACACTCTTCCTGCCGGTAGGGCAGAACAAGTAGAGAAAAATAATGCCGCCCTACGATCTGGCATCTGTGATCGGTATATCTCTGCTGATGGATATAAGGTCATTGACGGCTTCAGAGACAGACTCCTAGACTACAGCGACGACTTCCCCCATAGGACCGTCAACCTACCCACTAGCCAGAGAGTAGACATCACCAACCTCAACCCTATCAACCAACCCTCACACAGCCGCACCCAACAGCGGCTCCAGCAGCGCGCCACCGCGGAGGAAGATGATGATAACGAAGATCTGCTCGAAATGCAGAAGATGAATGAGCTTGAGCCTTATGAAGACACCCCTGAGTCCAAGAGGAGAATCTACAATAGCGGCCGATTTGGTTACCAGGGGATCACCAATGCATACAATTCATACAAGGAACCTAGCACCCCAAAGCTCTCCCACGCCATCCCTGCCCGCAGTCCTGGAGCTCCGGCAACACTCAATGCTCAAGGGTCAAGGATGGCCTATACTTCTGCGGTTAACCAGCCGCAGCATACCAAGATGGGCTCCCGTAATAAGATGGAAGACAGGCAGTTCAAGCTCACTACTTCCGAAGACTTCCTCCTCTCTACAACCTTCAAGGCCTATGAAGTTCAGGATCCTAGCAACAACTGTGGGGATTGCCAGTGAGTTTGGAACAAAGCTCACTAACTAGTCGATGGGTCGTCATGCATATTGGAGGAGCTTTTTTCCCCTACCTTTCTCCCCCGAAATCTGTTCTTCTTTCCTATATCTGGTTTGATATTTGAGGGAGATAGGGAGGTGGAGGCTAGATTTTAGTTTTTTTTTTTTTTTTTTTTTTTTTTTTTAAAAAAAATTCGTTGTACTGTCATTTGATGCTAGAATACTAGTTAGTACATGAACACAAATTAAATCTGTCCTTACTGTTATAAAAATTTCTTGCCTTAAAGACAGGATCTTAAAGGTTCTTGAAGAAGAATTCGTGTATATGAGGAAGTTGCCCTAGGAAGAGGAAGTGTTGTAGGAGGAGGAAGTGTCGTAAGGAGAGGAAGTGTCGTAAGAAGAGGAGGTGTCGTAGGAAGTAGAATACTGTGGGCGGAACATGGTCAGGCTGACTGGCATCAACTAACGGTACTGACCATAGGTTGTCTGTAAAGACCCTACATACGAAAATTCCCTAGGATATTGTCTATATCTCTGCCGATCAAAATAGAGGCAATAGAGTTCGCTCTTAAATTTTGGGGCTTTTGTTCTATTTTTTTTTCCCTTTAATCTTCCTTTATTTCAACGCATTCCGTTCATTTCCCTTCATTTCCAGTAGTACCCGTCCCATTTGTTTGTTGTAATTTTCTGCAGTTTGAAGTTCCTTTCCTTTTTCCTTTTCTTCATTATTATCTATGGGTTTATTACTGATATTCCCGTTTCTTAGTCACCCATGAGTTGCAGGTGAAAGATTCTTCCGGAACCCTTCGCCAAGGACGATCTTGACATTACTTGGGTTGTTATTACTCGAAAATGTATGTGAATTCTCTGCTCGAGGCTACATCATAGAGCCTGACTCGTTCCGTCATGAGGTATGACTCGAAATTGTACTCCGACACTGAGTCCGATTTATTTGGGGGTGATATTGTATCGCTAACCGGCCACTAAGTAAATTAGAATGACTTACATGTGTCCTGTGAGTACGGGTAAGTAATGGTTTGATGTCCGCTTGGTACTGGGCTCGATGTAGACTTCAGGGCAATGCTGCCTTATTTAGCACAAGCTATTTATCCCGTAAGGCTATTCTCTGGTATTTCTTCGTGCCTCCGCTGTGATAAATACTTTTTATCTCTGGTTCACGTTTTCTTTGGTAAATGTCTTGTCTCCCTTTTTCTTTATCATACAATAAGTGGTGATGTCCATGAATAAATTATTTTAACATGATCAACTCACTCTTAATATTAAACTAAACGTGGCTTTTGATATCTGTGGACCTTCTCTATCAATTCACACTTGGCCAAACAGCCGACGCTGACATATGATGCCTGTTTACAAATTAGTAGTATTACACATCAAATTTAACCGCCCTGTCGCTTACTGACCTTTCAGTCATTTCCGCCTACCTGACTGCGCCACACATGAGGCTACATCATACTATCATCACACACCATGCAAAAATAAACCCTCATCCATAGGGCTGATCAAACTTCTAACATGCCAAATCTGTGGATCCTGACGATTCCACATTCCGACCAAGATAACAGCTGCGCTCATTCCGGAAAGAGCCCTTGTGTCGTAGACGAGCTAGTAGATGCTGATATGGTATTGGTGGTCCGGCCCAGGGAAAACCAAGTTAATCACTCCCTCCTTTGAAGCTGAGAGAAATGCAAGCTTGATAATAAGCGTTTTAGGAATCGGTTCACAGCCTTACAATCGCAGGGGTGGTGAGCGGGGAGGGCAGTGGTCAGCACTAATGCTATTTTAAGAGGTCCTAGATCCGATTTGGGGTTTCTGTGGCTTGAGTCGATCACGATTGGCAGAATTGTGCCTTCAGCTTTCTCAACGTGGTCGATCTTTGAAGGGTTTGCTTTCCCACAAAGCTTACATTACATGCATTACCTGTCTCAGTTCACAATCAGCCCCAAGATGTGCAGACAAACCCACGACCCGGACACACAATGGATTTATATAAACAATAGCCAGTGTACGTCCTGCCCGCACTTTTTAGGGTTTTAGATCAAACCCCTCCTGATTTCTATCACAATCTCCGCTTCCGACAGAATTAGTGATTAGAGATATCAACCGCCCACCTCATCATAATATTAAGCACATATTGGCACCGATATTAGTATGGACTCAGGCGGTTTCCGAGACGTCTCAACGCTCTCCACAGGGCGGCGACCCCGGAGTCAGACGATGAGCACTGATGAAGAGGACTTACGAGATATTGAGGGGTCTACTCTTCTCGACGGTATATCCATCCTCTGTACACTGTTCAATTGCAGATAGCTAAACCTCTATTAGAGGAGGGAGATTACTTCGACGAAGATGATAACGAGGATGAGGGCGAGGATGAGGGCGAGGATACCCGTGCAAAAGTCGAAAAGGGTTACACAGGAGTGGGCAGCCGCTCGCCCTCTCCTCCACCGGTAGATGAAGTTCGACCACTCACTGGCGTAAAGACCATCAAGCTTCTATCAAAAGCCACAATACCTCCACGGAAATCGATTCTCAAGAACTTCAAAACTGACCGCGCGAAAGTACTCTCTCGGCCACGAGTGGTGCTTCGGATGTTTTCATTGGTGACGGCAGGGGCGGTGCTGGGATCGGCGGGGCACATTCTGTTCCATTACATCGATACTAAGGATAAGGAGAACAGTGACGGAGGGCCGCTATGGGACCCAAATCTATCACTGATGCCAACGATCCTGCTGCTAAGTATCAGTTCGTATATTTTTGTGCTCGATTCGATATTCTCGGTGGTTAGCTTTTGGCCGAATGTTCGTGATCCCCCCATCCATTCATGCGTATGTTTGTTCATATGATATAGAAGTAAGCTAACGATGAGTAATAGGGGAGATACTTGACGAACAGGTTACTTGCTAGTGCGGCTTTGCTTCACTCAATGATCAGTTTTATTTGTGGAATGGTTGCTCTGGTGCTATCCGAGGAAAAGAAAAACCCGCGATCAATGTAAGTGGAAATTAATGGCTTGAAATCTGTATTGTGATTGAGACTCACGGAAAACCTTTCCCGCAGGTTCTGGGTTTGCAATACCGGGTACCAAAAGAAGGCGGACCTAGCGATCATGGATTTTGCAGTCCATTGTAGCGAGCAGGTAAACCCACTTTAATATCCATCCACTCTAGTAATTATACTAATACCGCACAGAGAGGAGCTTGGGTAGCCGCCTGTATGTGCACAATTGCACATGGCCTAATAATACCCACAATCGTCCTCGGCTTTTGGGGTGGTCGGACAAAGAAGCAAAAGTTCCAAGACGCAATCATAGTTCGAGAGCCTGAAGACTCAAAGGGCAGTGTTTTTCAACGACTGGGTGACTTGAAAGATAAATTTTCGTTTAATAAATGATCCCAAGAAAATTAATTATGCAAGCCGATGACCGATGACGCGGCGTTATTATAGATTCTGTTCTTTTTACTCATTTCTTTCTATTTCTTTCCTTCTTTCCTTCTTTCTTTCTTTTTTTTCGTTAGCTGTATATATGACTCCACTTTTTGATAAGGGATGTGAGCATAGGGCAATTCAGTGTGCCACAATGCATGGTGTTTGGAGTTTTGGTTGATTGGTTTGAAAGCACCCGAGTACATGTAGCCCGAACCACGTTATGATGACCCACATGCTCGATCATATCGAGTGACCTTCGGTGATCCAAAAAACAAAACAAGAAGAGGTGAAGACCAAAAAATTTCTCAGAGTCAATTAAATGGCACGACCACGACAGAAAAGGTACCAATGTCAGAGTTTTTGAGCCTAGGCCAAGCTGTCGCAGGGCTATTGAAGTGCATGTGCACGTATGCATCAACCGCATTCGAACTTAAGAATCGCCAATTGCACCCCAGCTGATGCCTGGGGGGTGTTCAGCGCTGGTATGGGAGGTTCTTACTTAAGACCATCATCGAGCAATCCGACGCGAAAGCGAGTGGTCAGGTCCTCGGACTCGGGTGTTTATTGATAGGTCCACATAATAATATGTTCCCTTAGTTCGATATTCGCTAGCTTCTTTACGTGTCATTTAGTGTCGGCCATGCTTTACATGTTCTACAGACTCTGCCGTAGAATATAACGCTTCTTGCACTTTTCCACTTACCGTGGTCCACCTTGCAGTGCCGTGGATGCCGTTCTGAAATTTCCCCCAAGGCGAGGGAGGACACATGTGCTCCTAACGACGATCAGTGCTGATCTGCAAATCCGGCTCCCACTGATATCACTTTCACGGCTGGATGAAAGCCGCATGATATAATAGTAAAAATAGGTCATGGTTTCTGAATTTTTAGTGACTTGGAATACTTTCTGAGCCTTCCACCGAACATGGTAATAATTGTCACGTAGTTACGCTAAAAGCGACAACCAAACCCCCACACATACAAGGCTTCCAGGCTCGTAGGTAGCAAAAAGCGAAAAAACTCACGAATACTTTCCTCAGAGTACCTAACCTAGGTATTCAAACTCTCGGGGTGCCTAGAATTGCAGCTGTCACTGAAACCTTATCCCTCTCGCGATGAATACTCTCGCTCGGCTAAAAGGCGGACATTCCACCACGTAGAGAGTAAGTGTGCATGTGTGCTATATATAGCGCTGGTTCCCATGAAACGATAAGTATGCAGATGCTCGGACGAAACTGGAACATGCCGGAAAGAGACAAGCAGCGTGTAACAGGGCGAGGGCGAGCTGAAGGCTTAACTTTCTGATCTAAAGAAAAAAAAAAATATAGTAAAACGTCATTTAACTCGGCTGAGAGACGTAGGTATCGGTAAGGGGAGAAGGAGAATCAAACTCATCTCCAGAGGGCGGTAATGGGCAAGTTGGGCAAGGTCGCATAGAGTAGGTGGTGAGTTGTTGTCTAGGTGCGACACGTACGGCCAAGAGAGAATCAATTGCGCGACAGAAACAAGCTTTGCTCCGCACCAACCACCCACATCCTCGAGGCAAGGCACATGTATGTAACGGAGCAATGCAGGTACGGCAAAAATTGTCACAACTCCCCTTACATATCTCTTGGAAAGAAAAGACGAGACGAGAAGTTTCGATTTGCACAGCAGACAAATAGCTGGGAGACCTCAGATCATAGATTATCACTCACCAAACAACTGCGCACTAAGGGTTAGGGTTTATTTATGTGGTGCCACCGTGGTTTCGCGATGGCTGATATCATGGGTTTAGACTCTCGAAGTTTCAAAAGCTCGCAAGCCTTTTACATTGGGGACTGTTAATCTAATTCGTACTATAGCTCCCCTGAGCTGACATGTCTACCTGGCCGAGAGGATGGAAACGCTCAAGTCCAAAGAGCTCCAAGTCCGAGATCTCCGACGTCATTATTGCCCCTCGATGCTTCCCCACATCTCGTCTATATATAATAAGCTTGTCGTTGATTCAACACTAATCGCTAATTCACACGGAAAGCTCAAGTACCAAAAGTGAAGTTTCCATATAATCACATCCTCATAACCGGGAACACCAGCGGAATTGGCCTTGCGATGGCCGGGGGGTTTCTCGCCGAGGGCAAAGCTGCCACCCCCATAGGCCGGAGATCAGATCGCCTGAAGGAGATTGGGGAGGAATACAAGCCGTCATATGGCGACCCCCTCCCATGTATCACACCTTTGATATCACTAAACTCGACGAGATCCCTAGTTGGGTAGAGAAGTAAGTTTAACCCTAAACTGGCACCATTATTTAGAATTGTATAACCAACCCCGCACACAGAATATTGCTAGCGCACCCAAAGCTCGACGCCGTGTTCCTCACCTCTGGGATTCAACGGGGCTTTAACTTCTCCAAACTGGAGAGTGTGGACCTCTCCGTCCAGCAGACAGAGCTGATTACAAACTACACCTCCTACGTCTACCTCACGCACGCATTCCTCCCAGCACTCTTCAGGCAGCATTAGCTTATGTCACTTCCGGATTGACGCTCGTCCCGTTTGCGCGCTGCCTCAACTGCTACGCGACAAAGGCCGCGCTACACCATTTCCTCATGAGCCTACGTATCCACCTGGAGGGGACAAAACTTAGGGTTCTCGAGATTACCGCAAAATCTCAGGGCTGAAAAATGTCACTCTTAAAGGAAGAGATCAGAGCCTTTCACAGCCAACACCACTCTTGGCAACCGTCCGAACGAACGGTATCCCACCAGCAGTGCAGACACAGCTGCACCACAAGGAGCTCCAGCCCGGTACGTAGTCCGTATCCATTTTTACCTTTGTGTCTAGGTTACTGTAAGTACTCGTAAGTTCCTAACGTTTGTAAAAAGGACCAATATTGCATACCATACTAAATTTCGGCATTGGCGCGTATTTGTATAGCATGCAATAGCGGTTCCTTTTACAAACGTCAGAAAGTACGAAAGAGAGATAAGAATGCCGTTGACAGACTTCATCAAGGATACTTGGCAATCGCAGAAGAGGAACTCGAACGACAAGTTCCCAATTGGCACCACGAAGGAATGGTATGCAACAGAGCCGGGGCGGAAGGTCTTTATTTCAAGGCTCGATACTAATTGTATTACCACATGATGGGGGCCTTACGATCTTTGGCATGCTGTCAGGACACGTGTGTTGAGTAATTGATAATCGTATAATTACTTGTCAATAACATCTGCTGCTCACTCCCAAGCCCCGGGTTCATAACTATACATACTTACCTAGCCCCCATTCCGTTTAAATCCGGGTTTTCGATCGTTTGTAGAACGGATGCAGAAAACTTATTTTCCTGCAGCGTAGTGTAATTTGTGCGAGAATTAGGAAACCAGAAAGATACGTGGGCAAATACCAGAAACTCGATCACAGGAAGAGTCGAGCGACTCTAAGTACAGCTGCAAGGCGCCGATTGAGAATGAGTATTGAAGAGTCAAGTTAGCAGTTATATTTAGGCCACTAGCACTGATGTCTTAAAAACTGTTTCGTAGAAGGTGTTCTCATAAAAAAAAACGAACATTCTCTTATCTGAACTTGATCCGATCTCACCATAATTCCAGCTAAAATCCCAGGTCCAGTACATGGGTAATCTAATGCCTTATCCTATCCCCACAAGCGAGTCCCGACGTACCACCTCTCATCGTGATATTATGGATATTATGCCGCTTATGTTAGTAAGGTCAGCTGTAAGTACCATAATACCCCAGATATGCGAATAATGAACGAGATCAATCGCGCCCACAAGTACGTAAGATCGGCCAATATTTTTCCCTCCCAAGTAGTCGCTCTAACAAGAAGCTGCATGCTGTACCTCAGGGACGTGCACCGAAGGGGGTTGGCAACAACACGGTCAATACCAGAGCAAGACAATAGCTAGTATGACAATTTACTAGTTTACCATAAAGAACAGCCCGGGCTCAAAGAGGTCAAAATCTTAGCCGTCTGATTGGTTGCTTTCCGTCTTGCCCCCCCAATTATTGCTCTGTTCTTTTTTGCATCAAACCTGGCGCCGGAACGATTTTGAGTTTTTTTTTTTTGCTTTTCGTCCCCGGTTCCTTTTTTCGGCGCTTTAAAGGGGCAACTTGTTACATTCATCTCTACTCTAGGAAGAGTTTACTGGTCATGTGTGCGTGCATGTTATCCTTATTTTGAATGTTCGACGGTCGATGAGGTCCCTTTCCCGCTCTGCAACAATAACAACGCATATATCGATGATCTAGGCGCTATTGGTGCTTTATTACGCGATTGGGGTGCGGTCACGCTCATGTCACGTAATTGTATTTTAAGCGCTCCTTCGGTTATGTTTCAAGGGCTGATGGATGGATCTGGTGAACCCTGTAGAGGAGAGAGTCCCGCCAGCCGGATATGTATCTGAATACACAAACGTAACGACATGCACGCGTAAGCCCAAGGGCAACTGCAATTGCATACTTATGCTGAGTAGATAGGGAACCAGAATTTACATTCCGGGAGGTAGACGTCATTTGAAATTGCAGATTGTTTATCCCCAGCCTTGAGCTGCCTCCACCATTATGGTCTAGGGATCCTTTGTTTTTTTTGTTTTTTTCCCCCTCAGCCTTGATGTAAGTTGCCTTGTGCTTTTGCTTTACCGTTCCCATTTGGGATGAAAGCTTTAAAAGAAGAAAAGAATCTTTTTTTTTTTTTTTTCGAATTTTCCCCGAATCCTAAGTACACACATCCACGATTCATCGCTTCGGGAGAAAAGGTACCAGCCAGCCATATTAAAATGTCATACTAATACCGAGATTCTTATTGGTGACGACATGAAAAGGCCAATAGGGAAGTCGGTAGATGGTGTTACTTGGCAGAAAATCTTTGGAAGGTGGTTGGTGAATTTGATGTTTATAACCAAGTGTGTTCCAGACTGTTCAAGATTAGTAACTGGAGTTGTCGGTTGAACCTGTTAGTTTTTCCGGGTACCTTGCCGTAAGTAGCGTTGGAGGTGCTGATCGACCGTATGAACTAGGAGTGGAACATAACGGTGCCAGGCCCCCCTAGAGTGCTTTAAGAGTGTTGTGGGGCAGGAACGTCACTCAGAAAGCCAGCACGGGCGATATTGAGTAGCTAGGAGCTTATCTGACCAGCTGGGGGAGGGGGGGATCCGGACTCTATGGCATCGTGGTTGTGTATTGTATTGTTGTACAACTACCTTTGAACTGAAGTTTAAAAAGATTAAGGGATATGAACAGGCGGAAAGGGGGGGGGGATCACCAGTACCACGGTACCCATATAGAACAGACATACTCTAAAACAGAGTATAAATAACAAAGTGCGATGATAATCCATCAATTGGTGGGTTGTACACTACACTACACAGGGAGGGAGTTCCGTCCGCTGTGCCACTCGATCGGGGTGTGTGTACGGATTTGTGCCTGCAGATGTGTGCTTCTTGGCGTGAATATTAGTTTCAGTGAATACATGTACCTACGCATCATGTTCCTAGCAGGTTAATTTGACATCGATTTTCCCGGGTTGCAGTAAGAGTATGTAGGTACTCTGGTTAGAATAAAGTACATGTAGAGTGGACAAGGTCAACGCCAAGATCAAGGTCATGGGCTGCAACGTCCTAGCTGCCAAGACCCTGTACAAGGGGACCACTTTTTTGATACCGGATTATATATTATGGGGGTTGTAGACAACTCATTCAACGTAAGCTAGAGTCTAGAATATGGATGCTTTCTCAGCCGCACAGTTTTCATAACCTATGGATGTTATCAAAGTGAGTATCCACCTTCATTTTCATCACTTTAAATCGGCCATTCCGTGTCAGGCCTCCTATGGTATTACAAACCTCGATAGCTAGGAGATTAGTACTAAAAAATCTTGGAAATATATACGTATTTATCTTATTTAGTTTCTTTTTTTCTTCGTGCATACAGTACATGGGACGTATTACGTCTGTAGCAAATCACTAGGGGGAGATACCAAGCTGGATGATTACAGCAGCTGGAATTCTAGACGGGTGCACCGATACACGCCTTGGCCGCCAGTTTAATCGGCAGTAGAGACATCTCAGAAGTAAGCTCATAAGCCAGGGCTGTATTAATCTTGTCTGGGCTGAGAAATCCATCTGCCCTCATTAGTTGACAAGGAAGGGAAGCCTACGAGTCACTGGTAGTGTAGAGTAAGGCCCACCTGCAGGCGGACCAACCCACCCTCGGTGCACTAAAACCCCAATGGCTAGAGTTCCTCCCCCCCCCATTGTCCCACCCACCCAATAAGGTGCAGAGTGAGTTAGGATGGCATAGATATATAAACCCACAACTCACCTCACCTTTTCCCATCCACCATACTTGCTTCATAGCGGTTTGCTTTCTGCACATCAATTCACAATGAAGCATTCAATCATCACCTACACTTTGCTCAATGCACTGCTCGCCCATGCAGCCTGTCCTTTCATGGACGGCGGGGATGGCTTGAAGAAACGTGACCCCGGAGAAGATCGTCTTCCGGGTGACGATGGTTTCCTCGATCAATTCGTAGTCGACGATAAGGATGTGTACACAACCACTGATTTTGGAACACCCGTCTCGGACAGGCGTTCATTGAAGGCTGGCGAGAGGGGGCCGACTCTCTTGGAGGACTTTGTTCTGAGGACTAAGATCACCAGATTTGATCATGAGCGTGTACCTGAACGTGCAGGTAATGACGGCCCAATATACCAATTAACTATTCATACTCGTTCTGTAAACTTATGCAATATTAGTTCACGCTCGCGGTGCTGCTGCTCATGGATATTTCGAGTCCTATGCCGATTGGTCCAACGTTACTGCTGCGTCGTTCCTGGGTGAGGAAGGAAAGCAAACTCCAGTTTTCTTGAGGTTCTCAACAGTTGCTGGATCTCGCGGTAGTGCAGATACTGTTAGAGGTTTGTGTTATCCTGGCCTCCTGGCCCCCTTACATCTTGTGTATACTGATTTTAATACTAATTGTGTAAACAGATGTCCACGGGTTTGCACTACGTTTCTATACTGATGCAGGGAATTATGGTTTGTGCTCTGTTCCCTTACCTTTTACTCCTCTCGCGATTGTCGTCAGAGTCTTGTTGTTGTTCGCAGATATATTTCCTTTTTTCTAGGTGATCGCCAGTAGCTAATTTGTGCTCACCTAGACATTGTCGGCAACAATATCCCTGTCTTCTTCCTGCAGGACGCTATGCAATTCCCCGATCTCATCCACGCCGTGAAGCCGCAACCCAACAACGAGATTCCGCAGGCAGCAACAGCTCACGACACAGCATGGGATTTCTTCAGTCAGAACCCGTCTACTATGCACACTCTCATGTGGTAAGTTTTACTCGAGAGGCTTATGTCTTAGCGGACGACTAATTATTTAATATTCAGGGCACTCTCCGGCCACGGAATCCCTCGCTCCTTCCGCCACATGGACGGTTTCGGAGTCCACACCTTCCGTTTTGTTAACGATGATGGCGAATCTAAGCTTGTCAAGTACCACTTCAAAACCAAGCAAGGCCTCGCATCTCTTGTATGGTCTGAGGCCTTAGTACTTAATGGCCAGAACCCCGACTACCACCGTGAGGATCTCTTCAACGCCATCGAGTCTGGGAACTACCCAGAATGGGAAGTTGGTGTGCAGATTATGGATGAGAGCGATGTTTTGAAGTTTGGCTTTGATTTGCTGGACCCGACTAAAATCGTTCCAGTCGAGCTTGTGCCCATTACTCCAATCGGAAAATTAGTCTTGAATAGGAACACAATCAACTACTTTGCAGAGACTGAGCAGGCTATGGTAAGCCTTCCCCAATTTCTTATGCTTGTTTCGGAAGATTGACAGCTAACTATTCATTAGTACTCTCCTGGCCATGTTGTCCGCGGTATCGATTTCAGTGACGACCCGCTTCTTCAAGGACGTCTCTTCTCCTATGTTGATACCCAGCTCAACCGCCACGGTGGTCCCAACTTTGAGCAGCTCCCAATTGTAGGTTTAAAAATGGCCGTCATCGATGTGAGAGTAATTACTAACTTCTAATCTGCAGAACCGCCCTCATGTCCCTGTCCACAACAACAACCGTGACGGCGCCGGCCAGATGATGATTCCCTTCAACAAGATCGCCTATAGCACCAACAGCCTCAACAACGGCTCACCTAAGGAGGCCAACATGACCGAAGGCAAGGGTTTCTTCTCCGCTCCTGCCCGCCGCATTGTCGATGCTGCCTACGTCCGTGATATCTCCCCCACTTTCCTCGACTACTGGACCCAGCCTCGTCTCCTCTTCAACTCGCTCTTGCCTGCCGAGCAACAGCAGGTTGTCAATGCTGCACGATTTGAGCTTTCAAAGATCACCTCCATGGCAGTTCGCGAGGCCTCAATTGCCCAATTTAACAGGATTTCAAACGACCTTGCGAAGCGTGTCGCTATGGCTATCGGAGTTGCTGCACCTGAGCCTGACTCAAAGTATTACCACGACAACACCACAGCTGGTGTCTCGGTGTTCTCTGAGCCCCTTCCTACCATTGCTACCCTTGTAGTCGGTATCCTCGCCACCAAATCCAGCTCGGACTCTCTTGCTCAGGCCGAGGCCATCGCTGCGGCGTTCAAGGAGAAGGGCGCAAACCCTGTTATCATTGCAGAAGTCATCCAGGAGGGTGTTGGACAGACCTACTCAGCATCCGATGCTGTGCTTTTCGACGGAGTCATTGTAGTTAGCGGAACCGAGGATCTCTTTGCGCCTTCCTCCAAGGCCTCAAGTTTGTACCCGGCTCAGCGCCCAGCCTCTATCGTCCGCGATGCGTTCTTGTACGGAAAGCCGGTTAGTGTGATTGGTACTGGTAGCGAGGCTTTGGATGTGAACTCGATTGAGGAGCAAGATGGTGTATATGTAAGAGATGCGAATGTCTCTGCACAGGAAATCGCAGATGAGTTTGAGGAGGGCCTCAAGACTTTCAAGTTCTTGGGAAGGTTCGCCATGGATTAAGTTCGAGAGTAGGGTTTTTTGCTTCTTGTAGTCATAATGGTTTTTATGCGTTGAGTAGATGATAGTTCTCGCTCCCTTTCTTTGTTATGTAGAATAATTAATTCTTAGCAATGTCCTTATCCTATCTACCTTTGATTAGTTCATGAGTGATCACTCGGTTTCGAATTTGCACATCTTCAAGCCAAGACCTGCTAGGGCGAGGAACGGCCAAGACGGAGGACAAGGTGTGGCTAAACCCTGGCTCATTATGCAGGGATTTGGTTCATTCTACAACTGCAGGATAAAATTATTAACTCTGGGGAATAGAAATTAGTTTACCTTTGTAGTTTTCCTCTCAATGCCATGACGTTCGTGTCTTATCAATGGCTAAGCCCGCTGATAGTGTCCATATCATGTGACTAGATAGTATGCTTTCTCTCACCCCCGCGATTTCGCTGTTTGGAGAGTTCAAGTCTACATGGCCGGTATCTAGAAACTGAGAGGACAGGCAAACTACTTGCACCTAGAGCATCTCATCAGCTCATCCACGAGGAAGCCGATGATGCTAGAGCATGTGTTAGCCGATGGCTTTGGACTCATTCAACCTATATACAACAAAGCAAGGGCCTACATGTAGATAAACAGGCAAGGATGCAGATAAGCATGTCCATCTGTACCAGTTTGTTCTGATGGCGAGATTCCCTGGGGTTATACCACTGTCTTGATACCCTAGACAAATGATATGTTCTTAATTTGTCTGCGATCTTCCTTGGACATAGAAAGTCAATATCGTGATGGGTATATATGTCAAGCTGAATGTGGCATCGAAAGCACGATTTCATTGGCCTGGGATAACGAGGCTGAAACCTTCCAGAGCAAGTAGAAGTCTCCGGGGGAGTGTTGTTTCGATTCAGACTACGTACTCCAGGCATCTCCGGAGCCACCTCTGCTCACCGCTAGCGCCTTTCTCGGGCGAGCTTCGGGTGTGTAATTCACAACTGTGCCAACAGTACAGGTGATTATGGAAGGCATTTATTCTCATTTTCACATTTGATTGTTTATGAAGACGATTGGGAAACATAAAGCTCTTAAGAACCTATTTAAACCACTTTCACTGAGTGATCGCAATACAGGCATATATCCTTCTGTAGTCCATGTCCAGGCTACATAAAAAGTGCTACATTAAACGATGAGATGTCACACCACCACACCAATTCATGGTCTCACAAAGTGGGATGTGTGCGTAGCCCGATGACGGATTTCCACGGGTACACTAGTATTAAGATCCGGTTTTGATCTACAGAATACCAAAGCTTCTAGAGATGCCGAATGCACCCGAGGTCGGAGTTTTGGTGTGGCTCGTTCATGGCAAAGAAGTTAGAAGCAGTGGATAGAAGTCTCTTCTCTTTCACCCAGGGCGTCATATCATCATGCAATTCATTGAATCTAGTCTTCCTGCTCGGAAGGAAGGTTCAGATAGAGGCTGAATATCATGGTTACCCGCTGCAATTCTACCGTTATATCGGGTTTTAGGAGCACACGCAGAAAGATGAAGCTGCGTAAATAAAAACCCGGGCCCATGCCAGGTCCCATTGGGAATACCATACTTGCATATTTTAACCGCTGCCAGGAAACCGTTGCGTTTCGGAAGGGGGAGGGGGAAAGAAGGAGTTGGGGTATATGAAACAAGACTGACAGACATGACAGCGAGATGATGGAAGCTAGAATCTAGATGATCATGATATAATGAGCTTTGATGTCATAACATGATGTTTCCAAATCTAGATATATTTGTTGCGTTGAAGAGAGAAATAAAAAGAGAGAATGAGAACTACCTAAATTGAGGTGAGGTGAAGCATGTAGCCACGCGACGCGGCTCTCTTCCCTCATTTTTTTGCTCGACTTGACCACCTCACTTGAGTTCCAACGGTGCAGGGGGGTTTCTGATTTTCACCACCTCATCTCTATCAGCTTCACCCGTTTCGTTGAATAACGCGTAAGTAGAAGCAGAAAAAAACAGAGAAGCAGCAGCTAAATAGTCTGCAGCATCTATCACCCCTATCCCTTCTTCTATTTGATCACTACCCTCTTCTTCTTCCGTTCGAAGTTGAACCGCATACCTACATACCAACCAGATCTATACCAAGTAGCTGTAAGTCTTTTTCTGATTTTTCAGACTGAAATCCTTGCACACAGCAGACAACTCACTGCAAAGAAAGCAAGAACACGCAGCCTTAGCAGAGCGTAGCAAACGCTGCAGGAACCACTTTTTTTTTCATCTCCAGCTCCCCCAACCCCAAGATTTCCCTACTGGGCTTTATAAGAAAAGAAGAAAAGAAAAAAAAAAAAAAGACCCCCTTCCACAAACTCAACGCCCTTGGCCACACGCTACTGTTACTTTAACTTACTTACATACACACCACCCCTCCATAACTTCTTTTCCTCTACACACGACAACCCCACAACCAAACACTCACTTCATTTCTATCCTATCCCAAGCCCTCAGCTCTTAATAACCATACATTTCTGTTTATCTATCTGTGCTGTACTGCCTTCCCGCGTACATACATTCACATCATCTCCCATAAGATCTTCTACGATCGATCGATCTTAATACATCCGCCCCCCTCGTAACATAAAATGTCTTCAAACTCCATCTCCACCTGTGCTTACCCTGCACCCACCCCTGCCCCAACCCACCGTTCAAAGAAGAAGCTCCGCATGGAATCTCATTACTTCAACACTACCCTCCTCCTTAAGAAACCATCTCCCACTCTTACAACTGATACAAATGCTATTATCACTCCCACCATTACCACTCCTATCGAGAAAGATGAAATTAAAGTCGAGTACAAACAAAACAGCAAAGACTGGTTCGTCCTTGCTTTCGGCATCGGATCTGATACCGGCCACTCCCAACTCTCTGATGGTGGCCGTCCAGCTCATTACGGGATTACCTCTTCCGAATCGGAGGTGCCGAGAACTTGGCAAGGCCTTACGGATGCTTCCTATCACTATCACCACGATAGTGGAGTGTCACCCCAGGCCAGGTTTGAGCTAATTTATACTCCCGCTCCTGAATCAAAGAATTCTGTTTCATCAATATCAAAAAAGAGATCAATCCCTGAAGATTTCGTCACCGACTATGACCTGCGCCGTGAGAAGGCTCGAGCCCGTATTGATGCTGATTGGGAGTTCGGAAGGGCTGTGGCTAGGAAGCAACTTATTCCAAAACCGAAAAAGAAGCCTGCCGCCCCGAAAAAGATCATGGAGACCAGAAAGAGCGAGAGAATCATGGGAAGGGCCGAGTTGGCCGCCTCTACAACATCTTCAAAATCCTCTGGAAAGGAAATGTTCGGATCTTCAGGAATGGTCATTTTGAGGATGAATGTCGTCACTGTCGAAGACGATGAGTCAGATTAATTACGCCAGATAACAGCATACTTTTCTTGCTTGCTGGTGGGTGCAGAAGTGCCGTATAGGTATATACGTCTACTTACTGAGTACACCTAACTCTTTGCTTCTGTTTTCAAAAGTTCCACAAACAAAGAACCCTTTATAGGTGATTCTGGTTTTGTAAATGCTGTTTTCTTTTTTTATATTATCGGATTTTGGAAATCTGCATCCCTTACGCACTTTGTAATCCTTTGCTTTACCTTTTTCCCTCTCCTATATTATGGGTTTTTTCTTTTGTTTTTCAACCGGGGTTTATTTCTGCATGGGTTTTCTTTTTTCTTTGTTTATTTTTTCTATCACTGCATGGCCACTGTTATCCGCCTCCGCTCCTTGCCAGGGGTTCCTAGGGTTTCCTACTTTCGTCGTTTCATCAAGGGCATACATTTCATAACTAGAGGGGGAACATAACAGCGGGTCCGGGAAGGCTGGGGGGGTATCCATAAAAAGGAGTTTTGTTTTGTACTCATTATTCATTAGGAGAAGGAATGGGTTAGGAGTTATTGCTTTCTGTCTACCTTTGCAATTGCGATTCGAGATGGTATACGTATTCTATTGGAATCATTTAAGTTTCACCTTAAAAACTGTGAGCAGTACTATATTCGTAGAAATTACCCCATTGGACGAGATATCGATCTTCTAAACTTTGGGTAGCCCTAGAGAAATTCAGTCGCAATTGATTTTTTTTTCCCTCGAGACCGGCCTGACATCACGAATGAGGATCCGGGGTAGAAGCAAAGACTAGTCACATGGCTAGCCTTAGTCACGAAAAGGCCACCATTGTGCACTCAAGGGCCAAAACCTACCCATAGAAAAAGGCATCCAACCAAACGAATACAAAAAGATTCAAACTCAATCTGGCAACGTCATAGCCTCGTACTAAGAAGAGCAAGGCTACCGAAGCCAAACCCTAACCCAATCACGGACGGGGAGGATGCGGGTGTTGTCACCCCTTGCATACGCTAGACACGGACCTGGCGGCGCCTCCTCGGGATGTTCCGGCCATTGACATTTTTTGCGCATCATGGTAGCTTGTTCGTAGCTACTATACTCATAGTCTATCACTCGGTGTGAGAGAGGTTTTTCTGTCGTGTCGTGAGTTTTGCTGTCCGGCCCTTGGGAGATACATGTAGCTTATATACGTACGTATGTAGGTAGGTTGTGTCGGCTTGCCCTTTATCGATCAAGTGCAGATGTGGGAATACTATGCAAGATGCATTCTCGAGGAGGGGAGAAGGAAAAAAAAAAATCAGTTTGATTACATGTACATACATGAATGGCGCAGAAAAAAAATGGACCTACATACGAATTTTTTTTTCCAGAACAGTATGTTAAAGCTTCTTCTGCATTAGAAACAAAACCAGGGTTTGTCGTTGCCCCAGGGCAACCACTACTAAACAATTAATCACGTTCCATGCCGCCCAATCGTGTCTTTACAAAAGAACCATAACTACATGTATGTAACTGATAAGGCAGCAGCGGGGGGGAGGGAGGGGGAGATTGGGTTTATAAATACTTACTATTGGAGGGCTTGCTGCTCTATTACGTGTAATCACGCCTCTGTGGAGTATGTTTATGCACGCATACCCAATACGTGCGAAAGTGCAAAAATACCAAACAAGACTGTATGTAGGTACTTGGGCAAGGGTCACGAAAGAGAGCACACTGCGAAGGTTCCTAGGATACTGCCCGATAAACAGTTATTATCCGAGGCCCGGAGTAAATGATCTTAAAACAATTCATTAGCCCCGATTTCTATCCTATAAATAATTTACTTAGGAACTCTCACCGCAAGTACCGAGACAGCAAGCTTCTAATTACAGCTTGGGTGGGTAAAGGGTGTGACAATACCTAGAACACGAACGGTCACTCGGGGTCTTCAAAGTGAATGGGGATTATTATATTTACTCATTATCTTTTTTCAGCCGGGTTACTGATCTCGTATTTCAAGACTTCTCGTGACATCGATCCACAAAGTGCAAATTTGTGAAGATTGAGGGTGTAGATAGAGCAATAAACCTTGCTAAAATAAGGCATTTGCGGCCAGGTTTGTAGAATTGCTTTTAGCATTCCAGATAAGACGGAGTAAGGTTATGTTAGTCTTAATAGTACTTGTAGTACTATTATAGCTTTGTTTTTATTGTCGGCGTTTATGAGGACAAAAATATTAACTGAGGAAGTCTGTAGGAATTAAGCTTTGTACGAACAGATAATTTCAGCAGAGAACAAGCTTCGGGATCTGCGGGCTCCGTAAGGGATGTTTCAGTAAGACACGGGCAGCCCGCTGATCACTCATCATATATATCCTTCTTGACCCTTGGCACTTAACCCCGGGGGCCCGGCGCCGGAACATGCCGGATACCTGGCCCAAGCTGCTAGACCCAATAGAAAGACATGTATAATCATGGATATCTGGATCTGCAAAGACCGACCACAACGCAATATTCACCACAGTAAGCTGCATTGGATCATGAGCCCAAACCCCCCTCTTTCCTCATTGCTTTTTTACGAAATGGTTTAAAAGGGCAGGCTAGTTAGCTCACTTGGCCAAAATCAAGCACCGCAACAAACAGTCACAATATACATGCAAGCTTTAAAAAGACAAAGAGGCCAAGAAACGCCCAAGATATCCAAAAAACTCAAGATGACACCACCAAGCGCTACTACTCCCGCCGAGACCGAAACACCAAGGCCCGCAGAAGTACCAAAGGTCGCCAATACCCCACCCGGTGGGGTCGCCAGTGCCCCACCCGGTGGGCCCCTCACCGTGCTCGTTATCGGTGCTGGAATCGGCGGGTTATCAGCTGCTATCGCGCTGAGGAAGGCGGGGCATATCGTCCATGTATTACTCATCCTTGGCTCCTTTCCTCTCTCTCTATATTGATTTAGCTGATTGAGATGAATAGCTGTTTGAAAAATCCGCATTTGCGAACGAGGTTGGAGCAGCAATCCATGTGGGACCGAATGCGTCCAGAGTGCTGGGCCATTTCGGGTACTCGCCTGAAAGGTTGAGCGGGGTGGAGTGTTCATATGTAAGTAGTGTCCAGAAGAGTGGTCTTTATTGATGAAACGGGATCTGATATGGGGAATATTGTAGTCGGAGATGCAAGACAAGACCGGGAAAATCGTCTATACTATGGACAACACCAAAGTTCGGGAAGTCCATGGATCTGTGAGAGCTCCCCCCACCTCATTTGGGGTCTCGACTGTTTACTCATATAATCGTGATATATAGCCGTGGTATCTAGCCCACCGAGTTGACCTTCACTCCGAGCTTAAGCATCTCGCGCTCTCCCCCGAAACATCCCCTTACCCACCTTGTATCCTGCACCTCTCCACTCTCGTCACCTCCGTCGATGCCGAGGCCGGAACAATCAAGCACAATGGCCCCCCCAGTATCCCGAGCAAAGGGGACCTCATAGTCGGCGCCGATGGAATTAACGTATTTCTAACCCCCTTCGATCTTCGAGGTCAATTACCGCTAAAGCTAACCTTCTCCTCCAGTCCAGAATCCGACAGGTCGTCTTCCCCGAAACCATCCGCGCGGTACCCTCTGGCTTTTCTGCCTTCCGCTTTGTGCTCCCCACCGCAAAGCTCCGCTCCGACCCCGAAACCGCGCAATTCGGCACGCCTGACCGCGACGGCGGGAAGAGATGGGCCATGAAGATTGCGTTCAATGCGGACCGCCGCATCGTCATGTATCCGTGCAGGAACGGCGAGCTCATGAACTTTGTCTGTATCCATCCCGACAGCCTCCGTGAGAACGACCCC
Organism: Morchella sp. 2016-57; assembly: GCA_024713875.1. Classification (NCBI taxonomy): domain Eukaryota; kingdom Fungi; phylum Ascomycota; class Pezizomycetes; order Pezizales; family Morchellaceae; genus Morchella; species Morchella sp. 2016-57. The sequence continues at coordinate 350,018 of JAMGZE010000019.1, forward strand.
TCGCCGCAAGAAGGCTGTAAGTAGAAACCAATTCGCATATACTATGCTCAGAGACAGAGGGAAACTGATGGGCCATGATAGACTGGAACACCCCAACAAACATTCTTTCGCTCACATCCGTCTTCACTGATTACTCAAAGCAGTTCCAGCGCATCTTCACGCACCTCTCCGAGGGTGACGTGACATTGTGGCAGCTCCGGACACTTCCGCCGTTGGATTCATGGGTTAAGGGCCGCCTTGCGCTCCTCGGTGATGCATGCCATCCCATGATGCCGCATCTCGGCCAGGGCGGCGGACAGTCCATTGAGGATGGTGCAGCCCTCGGTATTCTGATCCCGCTTGGCTCGAGAACGGAGAGCATTGAGACAAGACTCAAGGTGTATCAGCATGTCAGGAAGGAAAGAGCAGAGGCGGTGCAGGAGTTCTCCAGGAAACTGGGGTTGGCGAAGAGGGGAGTCGGATCTTCTCGTAAGTTTTCACTCTTTCCAAATTTCCCGTTTCCATTTCTACCGAGCTCGGTGTGGCTGACTTGTCGGGGATAAAAAAGCTGCGGAGGTGCACCAGTTTATCTTCTCCCACAGGGTGTTGGAGTATGCTAAGCAGAGCATGTCGGCGATCTTTATCCCGCCCAATGGTGACCCGAATTCTGTTGTCTTGTAGAGGGTTTCTGGTGAGGGTTTTTGGAGAGGGTTTTTGGGTTTTTTTGGGTTTTTGGTGGGGGTTTCTGGTGAGGGTTTCTGGTGAGGGTTTCTGGTAAGGGTTTCTGGTAAGGGTTTCTGGTAGAGGGTTTCTGGTGGCGAGAATTTTTGCTTTTTTCTTTTCCCATTCTTTCCCTATTCTTTTCCTATTTTTTTTCCCATTCTTTCTTTCTTTCTTTCCCATGGATCATGTTATGGAATGATCAGAAGTGCATGTTTTTATGCAGCCTGAATCGCAGTCCTTTCCTTTATATTGTTTTTCTATGTCAGGGGGGGGGGGGTGTTTTGCTAGGATCGATATACAATCAGCTGGTGTAGAATGAGGTAGACAGATACAATTGGAATTCCTCTCGTTGTTGCTAAATTGGTGATGGTGGCGTTTATATAGTCCTTGATTGAATCCTTGCCGGGTCATATGTGCTAGTTCTGGATGGGGCCCCAATGACAAGAGATATGGACAAGTAGCGAAACATATCATTGACCAAGCACCCATAGCCCCATATCCGTGGGAAGTTTGAAGAACGTACGGACTCAACCCCTGTCTCCGCAGGGATTGTACAATACATGTATACTCCTGTCTACTCTGCATCTACATCTACATACCCCCCGCCGCCATGTAGTCCGAATCTTGTACTTACAGAGAGGCGTGCAGTGCTCATATCGTGGGGGGTAATTGGTACCTGTAGGTTACGGTATGGTATGGTATGGTATGAAGTTGGGTACGTACGGGAACCTATCTGCTGGTAGGCGTGGGGGTTGAGGCCCGGAGGGGGGGGGGGGGTCTGATAAACTACGGGGGAACATATGTCTACAGACCAGCATGGGCAGGACACACACAAGTCAACAGCCATCAACACATGGCGCGCCATGCACGATAAACCCACGCACGACAATCCATCCACACCATTACTACATGTAGCCAAGCCCTGCCCACCTGCCGCCAACATACACGCACACAAACGGCTACCCTAGCCCTCACCGACCGTCCAGACATGCCGCGATCATTGACACACATCCGGGCGTCCCCCAATTTTGTGTAGATGCGCCCAGTACCTACCTCCACCACAGCAACGACAGAAACAGACATTGGGGGGCTTGGCCTGGTGGCCCCGCCGTGCACGCGCGGGCGTAAGTAAGCCAAAGGTCTCGCTCGACCAGCACACCGATCTGCATCATGAGCACTCACTCACGCCCGGCAAACGAGTGATTGCGTGTGACGGACGGACTGATGGGTGGTGGTGTTACGGGCTGCGGGGGTAGTAGTGATAGTAATAGTAATAGTAATGGTGGGGTGGTTACATCTACAGTCTACGCCATTCAGACAGACAGCCGGTGAACCCAATTGCAATACAAGAAATAAACACCCAAAAAAAACGAATTTAAAAAAAGAAAAAAAAAAGAAGAAACGGCTACCAATACCCCCCATTACACTACCTACACTACCTACACTATACTACAACCCCCTCCCCACTACCCCCCGCCCCTAATCCGCCTCCTGACGCGCGCCAACTTCCACGCCGCCACCTTCCCAGCCACAAACTGGACGTCCCAGCGGGCGCCCACCCGGCCGACAAAGCGCTTAACCGCGGCGACCTCGTTTCCGCGCAACACGAGGGCCCTGCCGCCGCCGGGCGTGCCCGTCACCTCGAGCGCCGGGTCGCGCAGCACCGCCTCGCCGATGGCGGCCGGGTCGTCGATCGAGATGGTGTATGTTGTTCGCTCGTTGTCGGCGTGGTGGTGGTGGTGGTGGGGGGGCGCGGCGGGGTGCTGCAGGTAGCGCTCTAGGAGCTTCCAGTGCCGCTTCTCCCAGACGGGTGCCGGGGGCGCGGACTCGTGCGCGGTTGCGAACGATGTCGAGGCGGATGTGCAGGGGGCTGTGGAGTCCCGGATGGTGGTGGTGGTGGTGTTGGCGAAGGAGGTAGACGCCGAGTCGGTCTCTCCAAACAGCGTCGCAGCCCTCCCCACAGCCGCCCCCGCCGCAACTCTCCCCCTCCTCCTCCGCGGCGCCTCCACCCGCCTCGCCACCGCGCCCGTCTCCACCGGCGCAAGCTCAGGGCGGTTATCGAAAAGCCTATTTGGTGGCGGCGGCGGCGGTTGCGGCGGAGGCGTCGGTTCCACGGGCGGCGTGGGCAGGTCCTGCTTCCCCGCTTGCGGCGGGGAGGCCCGTTTCGCGGGCGTCTTGGTCTTTGCGGGTGTCTTTGTCTTTGCGGCGGCGGCGGCAGCCCTACGTTCGCGGATGCGTGCGAGGCGGGCGTTGGCGCGCTCGAGGCGCTGGGCTTTTGTGGGTGATTGCTTTCGCGGCGAGGGGGGGTGCTCTGCGGTGGGTTTCTGGGGCGATTGTTTCCGCGGCGAGGGGGGACGCTCTGCGGTTTTCTGCGGCGATTGCTTTCGCGGCGAGGGGGGGTGCTCTGCGGTAGCGGTGATTTTCTGGGGCGATTGCTTTCGCGGCGAGGGGGGGTGCTCCGCGGTGGCTTTCTGGGGCGATTGTTTCCGCGGCGAGGGCGGGTGCTCTGCGGTGACGCGGCGGGGTGTATCTCCGCGCGCGGACCGGCGCGGCGATGGCTGTCGTCGTGGAGTTGCGGTCATAGCCGGGGCAGCCGGTTTCTTCGGCGTAGCAGCAGACGGTCGTGTACCCGCGGCAGCCCGTTTCCTCCCCGGCGTAGCCGAACCCCCCCTTCCGGGCGAGGTCTGTCGCGCAGCCCCAGCCTTCCGCCCCATCCCCGGCGTCGTCGCCCCTCTCCCGGGCCGCCGCCGCTGCGGCGACTGCGACTGCGACTGCGTCCTCGCCCTTGCCCGTGCCCTAGCAGCCGGCGTGGCCGGCGCCGGCGTCGCCGACGCCTCCCGAGTCGACCTCCGCAGCCGCTCCTTCCTCGGCGGCGTCTGCTGCCGCACCACGATCGTGTCTCCAATCTCCTCCTCCTCCTGCTCCTCCTCCTCCTCCTGCTGCGGCACAGGCCCCGGCCGGACAGGGGTATGCTGCCCCGCCATGTCGCGCACGATGCGCTCCGCCTCCAGCGTGTCCTCCTCCAGCTCGTCGTCCGCGATCGTGATCGCCGCATGTGCAGTGGCAGTGGCAGCAGCAATGACTGCGGCGCGCTGCGCGGCCCACGCGCGCTCCAGGGGGTGGACCGGCTTTGCTGCTGCTGTTGGTGGCGGTGAAGACGGCGGCGGCGGCGAGGGCAAGGGCGTCATTTCCCCCGTTGCGGCGGTTTCGTCCTCCGTAGCGTCCGGGTCCGTGTCCTCCTCTGTAGCATCCGGGTCGGTCTCGTCCTCGTCCTCGCTGCTCATGGCCATCATGGCCTCCAGTGCCCTGCGGTCCAGCTCCTCCTGCTCCTCGAGCGCCAGCACCCGCCTGTGCCTCTGCTTCTGCGGGCTCCCGCCCCGGCCCTCCGGCGTCCTGCGGCGCTTCAGCGGGAGCAGCAGCGCCGCGGGCGGCGGCGAGCTCCGGATCGTGGCCTGGCCGCCGTAGAAGCTGGTTACGCCCACCGGGTCGTCGGCCCACATTGTTGCGCGCCGCGGGGGCCCGGCTCCGTCGTCGTCGTCGTCGTCGTCGTCTTCGGCAAAGGTATACTCCGTCTGTGCCAGTCCCTGCCCCTCGGTATCTGTATCTGCATCTGTATCTGCATCTGAGGACGAGGCCAGCATGTTACCCTCATACCCGGCGTCCCCGTCCCCCTCCTCCTCCTCCTCTTCCTCGGCAACGGGCGTCTTCGAGCTCGAGAACCCCGGCAAGCTGTTGGTATCGATGATGCTGAAGCCCTCCATGTCCTCGTCGTCCTCGTCGCCCGCGCTGCTGCTGCCCACCCCATACCCCGCGCGCTCGGGCGTCTTCCGCGGCGCCGGTGCCGCAGCGGGCGTGAGTGTGCGCCGGCGGGCGGGGGTTGCGCGGCGCTTGTGCGATGCGGTGTGCGGGGGCGCGGGGCTGCTGCTGAGGCCGCGGAGGGGGATCTTGGTTGTTGTTGTTGTGTGCGTGAGCATTGGGCTCTTGGACGCGTGGTGGCGGCGGTGCGGGGGTTTCGTGTCTGTGTCTGTGTCTGTGTCTGTGTGTGAGAGGAGGGCAGGCGGAGGTCTGGTCTGGTCTGGTCTGTGGTGGTGGCCGCGATGTCTGGTTCTTGGGCATTTGCTGCGGATTTGGAGATTTTGGGATTGGGGACGTTGGAGGTTTTGGTGGTTGGTTGCTGCATTGGGTTAGCGTGGTCACGTGCGTGGTTGCTGGGGCGATGTCATGTATTTATTTACTTGTTTATCTTATTTTTGTACTCGACGGGCCGGTCAAGCAGTCGGTTCTATTCTATTGAGCTTATGTTGTAGCTGTTCTCGAGGACGCTCAACATGGCAAGCTGCACACAAGCTGTCTCGAACCGCAATGAGTCCAGACGGCTGTCCATGGTGTTTACATGTACAAGTAATGGCTGGGTACTAATGCGAACCAGAGTGCCTTCATCGTGCTATCTAAATACACCTCTTGGACAACACCCGCAAAGCACCAGCGATCACTCGCACCCACCAACCGTGCCTGGCCTACCCCAGAGGTCACCCCCGCGATCATGTTGGTACCCCACCGAGCCCTCTCCCGGCCGAAAGACGTAGTACTGGGGGTGCACGGGGCTCGGCCGAGTGATGGGGACCGCTATATAACTCCCCCGCCCACCACCACCAGCGTGATTATCTCCAAAGGGCCCGCGGCGCACAAGCATCCCCAACGACGTACATACCTGGGAGTCGGGCGCCACCATCCTCCGCCGCGACCTGTGCTGGAGGGGGGGAGGGGTTTTTGTGGATAGCGTCGAGTGATGGGCCGTGATTGTGGTAATTACATTTTCCCACCCACCGTCATCCCCCCCCCTCGACACCGCAGATCAGCGATTCCGTGCTCGGGCGCCAAACTGACGTTTGCGCGCATTACAAATCCACGCCCTTACTAATGCACTGTGTGGAACCCTAACCCACGCTTAACTCCGCCGACTTGGATTTTTAATGTGGGGAGAGAAAGCTTAATTTGCGCCGACCGACGGGGAATTGTTGTGCCGCGGTGTTGGTAATGTTGGGTATTGATTGGGGGTGGGGGAGTTGGTTATCGGTGCTGTGCTGTGCTGCTGGGGGTTGTCAGTGTAGTGCTGTGCTGCATTGCGTGATATGGGCGGGGTTCGATAACATCGCGGGCGAGCGAACGGTATTGATAAGCTGCTTGATTATTTATTGCGCTGGGCCTGGTATATAGAGGAGGCCCTGCTCTGCTGCTTGACTGTCCAGCAAGTCAGTATATCACCGGAGTCAGAGTCCTATTCTACATCTTCTTCGAATTCAGTCTATAAAACTAAAACTACTATTTTCACATATACACAATGAGTATCGCAACACTCACCCAAGTCTCCGCCCTCCACTCCCCGACCCTAAACCCGCACACCGCGCCCGCCCCCGCGCCCGCCACCGCCACCACCACCCCCCCACCCCCGAGCGGCGACGTCGCCTCCGCAACCCTCAACTTCCACTCCCCAGCCACCACCGACGGCGCCCCGCCCTTCTACCTCGTCGTCCCCGCCACCGGCCCCCAATCCAACGTCCAAACCACCCCCCACAACGTCCCAATCCGCGACCTCCGCGGCCACGAACCCACCTTCACCCTCGACCGCCAATCCTTCCAGCCCCTGCCCGCCACCCCCACCACCCTCAAAACCTTCACCGACGACGCCGAAATCGCCGCAACCTACTACCCCGAGGTCCAAGCGCTCCTCCAGCGCCACCTCCCCACCGCAACCGACATCGTCATCTTCGACCACACCATCCGCCGCCCCGGCAGCACCCGCACCCCCGTCATGCGCGTCCACGTCGACCAGACCGTCCCCGCCTCGTACCAGCGCGTGCGCCAGCACCTCCCCGCCGCCCGCGCAGCCGAGGTAACCCGCCGCGGCGAGCGCGTCCGCATCGTCAACGTCTGGCGGCCCATCGGCGCGGGCCCCGTGGTCGACAGCCCGCTCGCCTTCGCCGACAGCAGGTCCGTGCGTGAGGAGGACCTGGTCCCCGTCAGACACATCTACCCGGACCGCGAGGGCGGCACGCTCGGCGTGCGCTGGGCGCCGGACCAGCAGTGGTGGTACTGGAGCGCCATGACCAGCGACGATGTCCTCCTCATCAAGTGTTTTGATACCGACACGGTTGTGGGCGGGGGCGCCGAGGGGCGCAGGGGCAGGACGCCGCATACGGCGTTTGAGCATCCGGATACGCCGGAGGAGGCGAGGGGGTCGAGGCAGAGTATTGAGGTGAGGTGCTTGGTCATTGGGTAGCTGGGTAGAGGGAGGGGGTGCCCGCTGTATTTGTGATTGCTTGGGTTTCATTTTTGTTGGGTTGGCTGTGTGTATCTGTAGAGTCTTTAAATTGATATTTGGTATTTGGTATCTGCTGTAGTTCCGTAGAGACGCTCGAGTGATATCTCATGTCGCACCCCGGTAGTGCCTGCCCTGCCCTGCCCTGCCCCACCCACTCACAAACACCACACCACACCCCATCAACGCCCACTACACCACACCACACCACACTACGACAGAGGGGAGATGACAGCGGTGATGGCAGCGCCTGGCCCATGATGTATGTATGTATGCACCGTCCCGTCCCCCAACCCCAAGCCCAAGCCCTATTACATTACTCAGCACACGTCCGTCTCCCGTACCTTTCCCCACTACTACATGTATGTGGGGGGGCACGTTCCATCACCATCACCAATCCTATCCCGGTACTCTATTCTATTCCTTCCTCATCTCTTCGTGTTCTTGACGACAGCCGTAGCCATAGTTCTCCCCTACATTCCAGGATGGAATGAGACAGTCGTGCTAACGCGGGTGTGTAGGGATTGTTACAGCAAGGTGTTTGTGGGGAAGCTTTACCCCGCCTTCTGGGTCTGGAACCTCTCTATGTTCTTGCCCTTTATCGTGGCTGCCATGGGGACTAGTTCAGTTCGTCTGGGAGGGACTGTTGGAGGCGGCGTCTTAGGGGGGTTTTCTTTTCCTTACGTCCTGGTTGGCTGTGTTGTGGACTACTCTAATAATATGCTGCCTGAGGGATTATATGCCACAAAGCTAGGATGACGGCGGCCGGATTCTGTTTGTGTGCGGGGTTTCTCTGATAGTTTAGGTAGTCCCCTTTACGGTTGAGTGGTTCAGGCGTTGCTGACAAACAGGCATCTCTCTGTCTATATCGTGGCGCGGGGTTTTTGGGCGAAAAAAAAACTAATCTACAGGGAGTGCTCGATTTCTGGCACAGTACCAGGACGGTGCGGGGTGGTGTTTCTGTTGCGGACAGCCTCTCCGCAAAAGTACCTTAAAGCCCAGCATTGATGGTGGAAGGCCATATATAAGAGCTTCATATATTTAACAAGTGCTCGCGAGGGTGTCGTAATATATGGAAGGAGAATGATTAAATGCATGGGCTAATGTTGACTGTAGGAGATATCAACACTGAATTGCGTAGTATTACACTTCGGGAGATTGCCAGCAACACTCTTCACGAGGGTCACGATATATTTCACATTTTGGCAGACGGCAATCACGTGAACAATCGAGAGAAGAAGCAAGAAAAACTTGTATTGGGCCAAAGAGCCCGCTCACCAAGCCGACCCAATAAATGGGCAGGCCACGTTTGCCTTCCCGCAAGGAAGCTAGACAGATGTATCAAGAAAGAAAAAAGAAAACAAAAACCCCAAGAGGAGACCGAGAGAGAAGTCGAGACTACCCTCTCCACAGACCCCTTGACCAGGAAGAAATACTCGAGGCCTAGCACGGCTCGACAAGCCACCGAGAAAACCGATAAGCTTTATGGAAGATAATGTTAGAAAATTAACTAATACATATAAAGAGTTGAAGGAGCAAATCACTTTAAATGAGCGCTTTCGGGTCCGACAATGGAGACTTGGTCGTAATGGGCTTCCCAAACCCCTCCCAGGACTAGCAGGCTGGGGAGGATTATTAGCAAGAGATCACGGCGGGAAAGGGTTGGATAAGCGGCTTACGAACACCTATCCCTCTCGACAAATCGTCCCCAGTACTTTCTTAGAGAAAGTGTCCTACTGGCGGCTGCGTCAAGGCCGCTGGGGCCGCGATTGCGTTGACCCATCCAAAGCCTTCCTGGATAGAAACTGTCGTCAAAGAAATTCTTAGCAATATACCACGACGAGAAGAGATTATAGGGGTGACTTACGATTGGCCAATATCAGGGTGAGCCCTCAGGAGCCGTGGATTATACCGCTAGCTGGGGTTCTGCACGTGGAGGCATAATGTTAGCACAATCAATCAGGGAAGTGGAGAGAAATACGAACCAAGCAACTCCCAATAAGCGACAACTGGGGTTCGGATTTCCACCAGTTGTGCCGAGCTTCCCCAACCTCGTCGGAGGGTAGGAGGCCAGCCTTACCCGCAGGTATAGAGCGGTAAGGGCCGGGAGAGTGGGGCGGCCGGTAAGGAAGGTGATGGGGGGAGAGGCGAGGAAAGGAAGGCCTGAAAGGCGAAGACACCTTTGGGAGCTTGAGCTTTCTCCATTTGTGGGTATTAGAATTGAGAGATGAGCTCTGCAATTCCTCTACACGCACTCGATGATGGTGATGATTACGAAGAGGAGAAGAAGAAGAGGAACAGGAAGGAGATTTATATAGAGTCTCTGGAACCAAGGGCCCTGTCGGCAAAATTACATTCGGCCTTGGCTATTGCGACAGCAGTGGCCAGATAGCGGCTTCTTTCGAATGCTTTAGTCAAACCAAGGTCGTGCCTGTCATGATATCGGAGGGGGACTCGTCATGGAGGGCGGATAAAAGGCTTATAAAGCACGGAGGTGGCCTAACCAGAATACTACATACCCACAAGTAGCCCTACATATCCCCATTTACGGAAACCCGGTTAAAGGAAGACTCTAAAACACGAAGAGCCAATATATACAAAAGTGCATCATTATCAAGTTGTGGATTATGGATACCGTTCAAGTCTGGAGTTGTTCTGTTACAATAACCGATATGTATGTCATCAGGAGCCCAACCAGCCGGCCATTACGAATTCGGGCGGCAAGGACAATAAAATGAAATGGGAGAGCTGTCTTACTTGGCTCAACGAAAAAAAAAGTTCAGGTGGGACCAGCAGCTTCGGCAGACCCCTCAAACATATGTACAGAACTAGGGATTAATGATGCGATATGGATCCGATAAGATATCCCATGAGCATGAGGTTCTTATTGTACTTACAAGTATACATTAAGTTCTGTTTTTATATCATTAGAGAACAACGGCCGGTACGGTGGCATCATGTGGCTAGGACGCTATGACAATCTAGCTCAAGCCCTGGTGGAAACAACGACGAGAATACTCGACAAAGTAGCAAAGTTCGCTCACATATGAGGGACGGTACTCAACTCATCACAAGCATTTTGCCCCACGGGAGTTCTGATTTTCTCGTAACTAAAGGAAACGGACGTATCATCGATTCTCTACTTTTCATAAAACAGCATCCGCAAAGCATTGGTTCAACACAGCTTAGACCAGGCACGAATAGCGTTCTGATATTTAAATCTAGGCACAAAGAACCAGGACGTTCTTTAGGACAATCCTGAAGACCAAAAGCGGGCGGGTGGACGAATTAGGCCTGCGTCGTTTCGCCGGGTACCCGATCTTCACCGCGTACCCGTACGCTGTGTCACAAACCCGTCTGAGCGATATCTGTATAGGTTTCAAAGGTAGTCATATACTACCCTGCTCATGGTTCCTTCCCACTATTATATATATATCCTCCTCATAAAGAATACCACCAGCGGGCTCCTCCGTGCTAGCGGGTCCGCAAACAGGGCGGTATACAGGGCAGCGGGAGAGCCAGTAATACTACAGCGACCAGGGCCCGCCAGCAGAGCGGGGGATAGGTGGCTAAGCAGGCTAATATTCTATCCTGCACTAACTATGAACTACTAACCGCCCCGCCGTTTCCAACATCACCCTACATACAAAACCGAAGTATGGGCGCACAGTGGGATACGTTATCACACGGGTTCCTAGTACGGATGTATTGATCCTGGATACATTATTAACCCTAACCCTGACCGGCGGGATCTGGGTCGAGTGAGATTTTGTGAGTGGCCTCAGGCTCGAGTCGGAGTTCATGATGGACCGGATACGTCGACTTTGGGGTGTTTATGCCATATAATGTTTCGTGTATAAATCTTTGAGTTTATAGGGGCTGGAGGTGAATATATGTAGTCATGGATTGGACTGAGCTCGCTGGATATATGGGTATATAGATATAAATGCCAGTAAATATAGTGAATCAATCCCTACTACACCAGAAGAGAACCGTTATTGATCTAACCAATATAATTTATTAACTGAATAATCTGCATAAGTTGTATATCTACCCACATAATATACCTACAGCTCTTTAAACCCCCCCCCCCCCAACCTTTCCCCACCTCCCACCCCACTATTCTCAGCGCCCAGCCCGCGCCCCCCAGAATCCCCAGCACTACCTTCATAATCCACATCCTCCCCAAGTGCAACCAGCACCATGAATGGGGGCCAATGACTGATCTCCCCACTTTCCTTTCCCTCTTCCAGGAGCAACCACCTACCCGTTCATATCGTGACAAACCCGCCAATAATAGGAGCTTACTCACTACCACACGCTCGAAGGAGCCCCAATACCGGAGGAGAGTAAGTTATCTCTATCTACCCCAACTCATTCTAGCTCGCCTCTGAGGTTAAGGATAGCTCTTTGTGACATCGTAATCCATAGCGGCCTGAGTCTCTGTTCAAGAAAGATGAAGGTCCGCTCTCATCAATCAGATGCAAAGTGATGAAATATGGGCCATGGTGGGGGGAGTGGGGTTTGGTTGTTGAATGCTAGGGGACGTTGGTTGAAGGTTGTTGTTCAACTGGGCATGTTCTTGGCAACGCGACGTGATCACCCATGATGGAAGCTTCAACTATTGCCCCAACGTACACCCACACAGATCATAAATATAATTTACCTTACCTACCCCCCCTCCAACCATTTATAAATATGAAATGGTGCGCACGCACCCCAAGAAATAAATAAATATAAGGAATTTACCGACCGAGATTATATTATTATCTCAGAATTAAAAACATGACCTCCAGTTTCAGATCAAGGACCAACAAAAAGGGGGATTTGAACCCCCTAACCCAGTCACACAGTCTTTCGACCAAGCCTGGGAGGTGACTCGAACCAGCAACCTTCTTGAAGGATGCCCCTTGAGTAGACCTCGGCCCCTCTGGGCGACACCATAGCCGTTGAGCTACAGTGGCAGATGTTAGCTGTGTGTTTAATCGTTCTATGACCTGCTTCCTAGCTATCCCTGGGCTGGGTTAGGCGCCTGTGTGCGGTGGGTGGGATTAATCTAATACGTATGCATGTACGTAGTAGTTTTCCCTAAGTTGGGGACTAGTTTGTGGTACACGATGATGGTGATGTCATAATGGTTTACTTATACTTTGGACTACATTTGGGTTTCTTTACCGGAGCTAGACACGAGCTCCTCATTTTTTAGTATTTTATCAGTATTGAGCGATCACCTATGCGGGGCGAGTGATTGAGGATGATGCGCCAGTCTTTCCGTCGATTCGGCCACCAAGGATTGAGCTCTTTTCAACTGGGGATCATTTTACATGAGTTTCTCCGTAATTTTATATTCATTACTATTATTTTCATTTTTGAAGGGGGGAAGGCCGGGTGCGAACACAAAAGGTGGTCAGGTGATCAACCGACCATGCAAATGGGCTAGCTCGGCGGCCGCGGAAGCGGCCTCCATGGAAACCAAAGATAAAATCTACAAAACAATTCAGAGCTCTCCTTATATACAGTATGAAAAAAAAATGGGGTGAAGTCACTACCAGAGGACTACGGAATTCAGTGACAAATACCGAAAAGAGTACTGTACCAATACTGTATTCTTAGCGTATTAACGGGAGTACCGTAGTGAGCACACCCTCTTTTTTAATTTTGGTACTGTAAGTTGAGCGACTTAGGGGGGAGGGGGTAGACCCACCTCTAGTCTCGAGAATCTGAGAGTGTACCTGAATTACCCCACTAGATTTGTGGTAGAATGGCCGCGGTAGCTTCTTCAGCGGCTGAAGAAGGCGTTACCATAGGTATACCTAACACCGATCGGTATTGTACGGGATCTCGGCTTAATATGCTGATATTATTACGATGTTTCTCGCGATTATAATTAGTGTTCTACCATCGACGAGCTATTTTAAATCCATAGCGTTAAGGGTTAAATTACACTTCCCATCCGCGGGCGAGACCAAACCCTTACCTCAAACCTAGCTGACCGTCTCCAAAGAAGAGTTATTACGGACATGTTTATCTATCTGTGTATTGAGATTTGTGTGTGTTATGGGGTTTGACCTTATGTGGAGGCCTAGGACCACCTGGTGTAATCAGGGTTAGGGTTGAAGATAGAAAGAGGACTTCATAGCAACATTTTACCCACTACAGTATCAAAAAGATAGGAGGGATCACTACGGTACTCCCGCTAATACGCTAGCAATGCGGTATTTCTACAGGACTTTTCTTCTAACGCCGATTTAATTTAGTCACTAAATTCCGTAGTCCTATAATAGTGATCTCACCCCATTGTTTTTCGTACTGTACCTTCCTCCCTGATTGAAGTTTGGGTATGATTATCACAGACGGACATTAGTACGCGCGTGGTATAAACATGTAGCTGTCACACTTAGTTTATAATTAAGTACTACTTAGTTAGTAAAAGAGTCAATCAAATGAGTGTGAGTGGGGCGGTGGTAGCGGTGGCGTCATTACATCTTTTTCTAAATAAGTAACTAGTATAAGCTTGTCTATCATCACCAAGAACCATTTCTGCTAGTCAGGTAAGTAGTTTACATACTATAGTATAATGAAAAAGGGGGGTGAGATCACTACCACAAGGCTGAACCAAACCGGCATTAGAGAAAGAGCACGTATTCTTACCGTATTAACCTCTCTTTTTGTAACGGATTTTTCCTGTGTATACATGCAATAGCAGTATATGCTTGGGCCCGGAAACGTTATGAAACCATGAATAAAGGGCTAATATATCAGGATAGATAGAGACGAGTCATTAACAACGATTAAGCTACAACACCTATGAAGTAGTGATGTCTGCCAAAATCTGCTTGAAAACTTTCAGCCTTTTAGGCACATGACCAAGTTGAGTGTGCATGTGTACCACTCGAGAGAAGATTTCATATTAACTACATGTAGCTGCAGGCAGAGGATTTTCCGGATTATCGGACGACTTCTAGATCTGAAATGGCAGGACATGCTCTATCCCAAGTATCTAGAATCTCCAAGGAATGCACTTCATGACAAAACTTTTGCATTTTTAATTTTTCTCCGTCGCTTTTTGAATCATGACATCTCACCGATACAATCCCTTTGGACTAGTCAATCCTAATTGGGACACCCCCTCTAGCTCTCCACGCACAATTCCACAAATCGTGCACTCATGATCAACTAGTATCAATTGCTGTAATGACGGACTATATGCTCGCACTAATCCGAGGCCTTGAGATAGCGAGAGGGTTACACCCCCCCCCCCCCCCTCAACGCACAAATAATGACATGCACCATCCGCGCTAGTAGTTATAAAAAGGCCCAGAATCCCAAGAGCACACATTTTGAACACTCATCTTACACACAGAAAACATGAAGTTCGGATACATTCCCGTCATCGCTTTACTGCTCTTGCTCACCGCACCACAAATACTTGTGGGAGCGACCCGATATGCCGCGATTCACTCAATAACAACCCCTCTCGAGGCCCAATATGGGGCGAATCAGGTGGAAAATACTAAGGTTTTGGTCGAAAACGATGTTGAAGTTGATGAGGATCATGAGAACGGAAATAACGGAACTGATATCCCCATTTACATTCCCCGCCGCCTATTTTCGCGCTCGTACCCCCCTCCCCTTAAGGACCTCCTGATATTACCTACATCACCACGGCGCACCACTCCGCTTACTGTCTCGGAGGCCTCTGTTATCTGTCAAAACCAGTTCTTCAACCTCAGCCCTGAGAATTGGATCATGTCTGGTGCCTCCGATTTTCTCGAGACATACACCGCTGCTACGAGTGGCGACTTTCTTAGGCAGACCCATGGGCTTATAGGGTCATTGGCATATAGGTACCTGGGTGAGGAGGGCTGGAGTTGTAGCGTGGGAAATACTCAGGGCTGTACGGTCTCTTGCAAGGAGATCGTTATGGCGATCGAGGATCTTGAGGAGGCGAGGAACGTCTACTTTGTCCTCACTTCTGTCGCACATTTTACTGCTGTTACCGATTTGATCCATGTAAGTTCGAAAACCACACCCCTTGACTCTTTTAAATTTTTCTGCAATATCGATCATTTCCAAATTTCTTGGCAATTTCAAAGAATGAATACTAATAAAATACATTATCACCAGTCCGGACTTACACATGCGCAAAGCAACGTTGGGCTAATGGCGCCAAAAATGGCTTTCGACTTCTTCTGGTCCAAGCGTCACACGCACGCCGATGATGTCAAGTTGATGCTGCACCTGGTCATCACCGGTATGGGCCAGCTCATGGAGCTCCTTACGCCGTTCGTGCCCTTTGTACAAGTGATCGAGAATCTCCACAAGCAGCTTGAGCACTTTGATACCGATATGGCGCGCCGTGTCGAGATGGAACATGTCTCGTGGCTCTTCCTACGCACCGCTATAATGTTTGATGCCGTCTACGCGCACGAGTGGCCCGGACAACTCAAGGATACTCTCGAGGCGCAGCAGCATCTCGGCTTCTATGCGCACGCTACTGGCATGCGCGGGAGCCGTGAAAAAGAATATTATGGGCGGACGTACACCTCTGGTGACGAGTGGTGGTGGCTATATAAAGGTACGGAGCGCGAGACAGAGAAACAACCGGACGGGAGTGCGTGGAAGGGTGGGTATAACAACATCTTTGACCGTCTAACTCGCTGTGGATGGAAACGTCGCGAAGGAGAGCTGTTTGAGAGGGAGGGCGGGCCAGCTCATCCGCCATCCCACACTGAGTACACATGGAAGGGTCTCTACCAGGAGGAGAATGATAGGATCAAGGCGATGAGGGAATTCAAGGAGGAAGCAGATAGAAAAATGTGGAAACTGAAGAATGATGCGAAGAGAGTTGGAATCAAGGCTTTCGTAGGATGGCTGCCGACCGTCCTACTAGAGATCAACGATTGGCTTGCGGCCGAAGATGAGGCCCCGAAACAAGATATTAATCTGGCTTGGTTGTCACTCAGAATCCAGGAGAGTACAAGACAGGCGAGGACACAGCTGAGAAGGGCACACGATGAGATGATGAATCCTTCTGAGTGCGGTACTTCGGGTTTGTTTCCCGGAAATAAAAGCTCTGTAGTATATTTGTCCTTATGCTAATCGCTGTGGAATATTTTACAGGTGAAACAACGCTCTCGTTTGTCCTCTCCACTGGGCTTTACCTACCATCTAACAGCCATATGCTCAAGGAATTCACCCACTATGATATCGAAAAGTAATTCTTTCTCCTTCTCATCCTTCTTTTCCCACACTAACAACTTCCAGCAAAATCACCAAAAACATTTTCCACAAGGCCTTGAACTCCGCATTGAAGACTCAAAAGGTCTACATTACCTGCACCCACGACCACCAAAGCCGCAAGAAGCCGCACCACAACTCTGGTGACCCCGCTAGCAGCTGCAGTAAGGACAATACCGGACCTGCAGACCTCAAGTCTTGCATAACTCTCACCTCAGATCAGAGTCGTGCCAGGGGGCTTGGAGACGAACCGGTAGAGCTTGCTTGCTACATGTACAAGTGGGCCACTCGTGGAGATAAGACCAGGCACTACAATGAGAGGCCTGCAGGAAGTGATACTTGGGAGGATGACTGGGGCGTTAATCCCAGGGTAGAAAGTCCCTCCCCAATTTTTTTGAACCCAACCCACTAACCCAACGGGCTCACAGGATGTCATAACCTCCTCTGTTCGTAGCCACCTCGGCGCACACGATGACACCTCTATTCTTGTCAGCCTAGACAAGCGCCCCTCCCCCGAGACCATCGCAGACCCATCCGCTGCTGGTGTCTTCACCATCCCTGTCTGCATCTCGCGCCATAATTGGAACAATGGTCTCCGTGACTTTGGACACTTCGACAAACTTAGCTCTAGCACTTCCAAGAAGAACCTTCCCTGTTCGTGTGGCTTCTGGGGAGACGAGACTGAGCAAGTATGGCGCAGTATGGGCATCTGGGACACTCATCAATCGTACTATCGTACGGATCTCTGTGCAAGCCAGAGAAAGAGGCATATGAGTGATCCGTTGGAGATCTACATCAACGACTGCCGCCTTGAATCCAGAAAGGGTGCCTTCAAGCCTAAGCTCGGAAAAGATGGACTATGTGACGTCGTCCTGAACGTCCTGGGTGAACTCCGCAAGAGGGGATACGAAGAAGATTTGGACCCCGAGATTAGGGATTTCATATACTGCCGTATCAACAACGACAAAAGCTGCAAGAAGCTTAATCTGGACCTCAACGAGCCGTTTAATACCATCTTCGACGAGGTTGCGGATAGACCCTATGTCAAAGAGCCACCGGTCGTGGAATCAGCTGTACATGCTGGTAGGGCATTAGACATCGCTGATAGCCTTTACGGGATGAGTCTGAAGCTGGCATTGACGGCTGAGTTTGAGGATAAAATCGAGAAGGAGGGCGAGAAGGCATCTGTTTCCAAGGTACCAGCCCCGACAAGGACTTTTGTACATGGAGCAGCTGGGAAATTATAGCCCGTAGTTAAATTTGAATCAAGTTTTTTTATTGTTTTGGGCATTGTTGGCCGGTTTTTGTGTAAAGTCTCTTCTTCGTCGAACGATACGAATTAAAGACTGTCCTAACTTCGACTGACAAAGGGATGATGTTATTCTTGATGATGATAAGTGAGAACAAGACAAAAGACTGCTTAAGTAGCTAGAGGTGACACTGGTGCGGACACCTGTAGTAATGGCTAAACGCTACGTTCCCTCACGGCGCTTACATTGGCTACCGTGTGCGCCATAACCGTATTAGTAAGCACTAGCCAGTGGCACTAGCGTGCCTCAGCGTTGAGAGTCGACTCGTTCTGGTGATACTTAAAGTGATAAAACTCGCTATGTCTTCGTCTGTATTTAGGACTTGTGGAAATCGGTGGCTCACCACACAAAACTGTGGGACTAACGGAAGCCGCCAACCGGCGGCGCAATATTGACCCACTTGTCACACAAAATCGCCCAATAAGGTGACCAATTCTCTGTTTATCATCACGCCGGCAAGTTGTGAAAACCGGAAACAGACGAAGACACAAAAAATGCTACTATTTCGGCCTCCTCGTTATGACGGGAGTTAACCGTACCCAACTTCATCGGGAAAAGTGTTTACCACCAAAGGAGTGCACGTGATGGTATATAAATCAGAGCCCTTAATTACTTTTACCACCGGTGAAAGTAATACCAGCATTTATACCTTATAATACTAATTTTATAATAAAAGTGCAACATTGTCACTGGTGGGAAATTTTCACAGGTTTAGGCATGAATAATTTATAACACAGCATAGAGACTTAAATTCAGTGCTTATATACATACATGTACATATATGCTTGGGCTGCCATTTATTGACAAGCTGGTGGGACGCAATGTCTAGACATCTACGATTCTGGCTCGGCGTATATATATACTACAGGCAGGGGAGTCTATCCAGCTTGCCAGTTGTAACAGGCCATATATGTACTCGCAAAATTTTTAAGTCTGTCCCTTTTGGTACTGTGGGTCATGTCATGTGATTTGGAGACACATGCGTTAAGCGCTTTAAGCGATGGATTGTGACACGCGGCGATTAGCCCACTAGGGACACATACCTACATATCTCTATTTTTCCAGATTGCTTGTATGTCGAGTCCACCACTCTTTCTTCTTCTTCCAGACACAAGAGAGAATACAATAAATCAGACGATCACTTATATTTCCGAGACCATTATATTTCTGCATCGAAGAATAACGAACAGAGATACAGCCTCACAGCGCAACACCCAGTACAAAATGGGCGAGTACGAGTACATGTATGTAGTTCCCTGTAGTACTACGGGGGTAGGGGTAAGTCTCCAGAACTGTGGCCATGGTTGCAACAGGCCATAGTTCTGGAGACCTATACCCTGTAGTACATACTATATATCCCTGGAGGTTTCCGACGACGTACACGTACAGTTTATTAAGTAGAGTACAACGCTGTAAGCTACTAGCTAGGACGAGGCAATTAAATTATTGAAAGCATTCATATTATATTACTATACACATCCCCGGCGAGGCTCATCATCGCAAACTGAGAGTTAATTACCAGATCATCGCACCGATAATGCAAATGAGTCTACTATACTAGCTAACCCTAACTTACTTAAAGTAGAGCGTTTTAATTTTGCCCACCAACATAGAGTACCTTTATGTGAAACCGATACTCTAGAAGGTAGCTTTTCTTAATCACGCTCATTACTCCTCTTCGGTCGATTCCTTCTTTATTGGACCGAGTTTGTCCAATCACAGCTAGTTCTTTTTATTATCATTACTGCTCAGATTACCACTATATATGGGATGGGTGGTGGATTCTGGAGCAGGCAAATACATAGCCCGCCTACTTAACTAAAGGCTAAGAGTCTCATGGTTATCTTATAATCATAGTAATGTATCATTAATGAGTTGGCCGCGGGGAGTTTTGTTGCTTTTACGGCGTATACATTGTACTTTCCACTCCCAGTGCGGCTTCATGAATTCCTCTATATGCTGTAAAAATGTAAAAGGATAGGATTTTGTATAATATATTCCTAGTATGTATATATATATAACCCGATAACACGTATACCATGGCCATGATATATGACACCGAAGCATCCATGAGACCTTTACTATTTCCCCATGAGAGATCTAATTCCTCAACTATAAATTAAGAGTCTCGGCCAAGACTTTTTCACCTCAGAGACTTGATATATTACATGTACCCGGGTCCTTAGGGTGATCATGATGCAACGGCGACAAAGAACCACAATTTCGCAGCTACTGACCGCTGGGCCCAAAGGTTGGAGACCTATATAATTTATAAACAAAAATGTAAAACGTTAACTGGGTCTAGCTTTGATGGTGGCCGCGACACCGGTGTACTCATGGGCTCGTTGCGTCACTTTAAGGACCTCTGGGAGTCCCAAGCCTCAATGCACTTCGGGTCTATTGACTGTAACTTTGTTTACCTTAATTACGGGATTTACGCTCGTAAATTTCATATCCATTGTGTCCTACTCTAGTTTGATTTGTAATCTATATAAGTATTCTCTACATGTAAATATTCTGTCGTATTCGATCTATTCCACAATGTTCCACAAATCTCGCTTAATTAATTACATGTAGGCAAGGTAGCTACATGTACATGTAGTAAGTATACATGTAACTACATGTATGTACTTGCGGTGAAATTAAGTATTGTCTCTCGCGATAGCATGGTTGCCAGCGCGGTTGGGACAATACTTAATTTCACCCCAAGTACATGTAGGTACCATACAATACAGCCATACCTCGCTATAAGAAACCTCGCTATAAGAAAAACCTTGCTGTAAGAAACACACACAGGGTACACGCTAAGGACTCTGCACCAAAATCTCACTTGCTATAAGAAACTTTGGGGGGATTTTTGCTATAAGAAACAAAAACCTCCGCCACCTTGGCGTTTCTTATAGCGAGGTGTCGCTGTATGCAGTATCTGTAGCGTATCTCAATTAATTGTAATTAGTCCGAGCCTGAATCTCTCCGGCAGCCTTTGACTCCTCGATATACGAGATTCGATTCTCTTTCGGCCGAGAAATATTTTCAGTGCTCGTACTTCTGTTGCAGTGGCCGAACAAGCGCAAATGCAGGGATGGGCACTTGATTTGTAACACACTATTACGTGTGCGCCGATGTAGGGCACTTACTGTTCCACGATTCTTTGCGGAACTGACAAAGCTTTGGGAATGTCTCACTGTTCCACCTCTCCGCTAGTATGGGCCGCCCAATTGATTCTCGGAGGCCGAAACAGCTTGGTAGTAGATCAGATTTGCGGGGAACCTTGCCACATCAGCTGGATATGTCAAAAATCACTGATGGACCATTGATACATAGCTCGAAACGATTGGAAAACATAGCAAATAGTGCAAAAGTTATATAAGGCTTTGCCTCGCCGCTGAGTATCCAGAACATCAGAGCATTCCTACGTATATCATCAATTGATCAATCCATCTTCACATTCCAGCCCGACCACAAAACCATAATCATGCCTGCCGACCACGGAAAGCAATTCACCCTTTACGCCCACGCCGGTCCCAACCCGTGGAAGGTCGTCATTGTTCTCGAGGAACTGGGCCTCACTTATCACATCATTAATGTCGATTCTAGCACCCGTAATTATTCCCTTCCCCGGACCTTCAGATCAACTAATACATGACTAGAGGAACACAAAAAGAAACCATACACGGATCTATGCCCCAATGGGCGTATGCCTACGCTCATTGATCACTCAAACAACGACTTCACCATTTGGGAGTCTGGTGCGATCATACTATACCTTGTTGGAAAGTATGATAAGGAACATAAGATCTCTTTCGCAGATTTTAATAAGACCTCGATCGCGAATCAGTACCTGATGTTTCAGATGTCCGGTTAGTTTTTTCGCCTTTGTCTAAGTTGTATCATAGATATTGACATGATACCTCAGGCCAGGGCCCATACTTCGGGCAAGCAGTGTGGTTTGGCAGATACCACTCCGAGAAGATCCCCACTGCGATCGAAAGATACAAGAACGAGGTTTTACGAGTCTTTGGTGTCATGGAGAATATCCTCGAGGGCAAGGAATACCTTGTGGATAACAGAGTCTCTTATGCAGATTTATCGTTCCTCCCATGGAATGCTCTGGTGAAAAACGGATGGCTCCCTGGATTCGAGGGGTGGGAGGAGAAATTCCCAAATGTTGCTGCCTGGGATGCGAGATTGGGCGAAATGGAAAGTGTGAAGAAGATGAGGGAGATCAAGGACGCAGCTTCAAAGCATTAGAGATACTTAGTTATAAGCTATAATTGAACTTAGCAAGTCAAAGAGTATTTGTTAAAATAAATTTACGGGAATCATATATTTCCAACTATGCGTAGCATCTGGAGTGCAGAGCTCATGTATATATGTATGGCCCGACAAATTAGCAACCACTGTTTGCAAAAATTGCAAGAGGTCTTGTTAATTTATGGCTGTGGTACAGCTCATATCTTTAAACCCTCGTCGGACTTCGACCCGTTCCATAACTAATGTTATGTGAGGATGATGATGGGGCTTAAGATATATCTAGATAGTAGTTTCAGTTTTTTTTTTGTTTAATTCATACACGCTCGCAGTTTCAGTTAAGAACCAAGGCGGTTCTGGAGAGAATTAAATTAAGTCTGCGCAGCCCCAGTGTTTGCATGCAGCTCCTTCTTAATCACCCACGTAGTAAGGCCCATTCTTCATCTGGGGCGGGAGACCTCCTACGAGTGACATATCATGAAAAGCTATCTCACTACTCAACCCTTGCCAAACATTTATTAAAGAGGACCCCTAGACTAATCGTTCAACTACCACTCAAGTGCCGAGTTTATTAAAGCTACGAACTTGATGCTATAAGCCCTAGCGCACAGTATATTCTATCCTCGAGGTTTCGGCGGTGGTCAGAATTGCATACCTACATGTAGGGCCTCTGAATATGTAATATTAATAAACCGTGCAAGAATCTAATAACTCGAAATTCTGTTGAGGGGCCGGGTGTTACGGAAACAGTAGTAGGTATCCCTTTGGGCCAGGTCCTTTAATCGGTCTGATGTTATAAAGAGTTGATCCGTGCTATATTTAATTGTAATTACTCCCGAGCTGACCAACCTAGAAACACTTCTGTCAGGTATATACATGGTACTCTTGATTACTCACTTTCAGTGTGTCCAAAGAGTAATATAACTAGTTACATTACTCCGATATAGCTCGTAAAATATCGTGTTACAGATCGCCTTAAGTTTGGGCCGCGTGCGGCCGGGCCAAACCCACGAACTAACCCTTGAGTGTATGAACAATTACCGGGAGTCTCTGATGCCAAATCAAGAATTCTACGGTGAAAAATTTCCACCGGGGTTTAATTGGTGCTTTGTAAGAAGCGGAGAAATTTCTCCCCGTGTCTCGGGTCACGTGATGGCTACTCGCCCGAGTATACCTTGTATCATGATTGAGAAGGCACCGACTTCAGAACTAAACGAGGTTCAGACTAACATTGGAGACGAATATAAGTACTGTTCTGCGCCAGAACTAGCTTGGGGGGTTATATTCCAACCAGCATACAACAAAGCACCAATATCTACGCACTTTAAAGATAACTTGTCAGCACATCTCCAAAAGTAATTGTAGAATCATGTCGTCCTCAGCAGTTAACCACGGAAAGCAATTCACCCTCTTTGTCTCCGGAGGCCCCAACCCTTGGAAAGTTGCAATTATTCTTGAAGAACTCGGTCTTACATACAAAGCGGTTAAAATAGATGTCGCCAATGGTATAGATATCAGCATTGACTTGAAAATATGATTTTGTCGTTAATTCGTCGGGATTTTTAGGTGAGAATAAGGCGCCGGAATACACCAAATTCAACCCCAACGGACGCACCCCCACCCTTATCGACCATTTTAATAACGATTTCACCATCTGGGAGTCCGGTGCTATTATGCTTTACCTTGTCGGCAAGTATGACACAGAACACAAGATCTCATTCGCAGATTTCGACTCGACCGCAATTGCAAACCAGTACCTGATGTTCCAGATGTCCGGTCAGTCTTTTGATCGATGAATTATCTCTAGTAGTGTTTAATGGACTTTACTGACCTCATAAAATTTACAGGCCAGGGACCGTATATGGGCCAGTTCGGCTGGTTTTTGAGGTATCACCACGAGAAGATCCCTAGCGCAATCGAGCGCTACCGCGCCGAAACCAACCGCATCATGAGTGTCCTTGAGAAAATTCTTGAGGGGAAAGAGTATCTGGTAAACGACAAGCTTTCATATGCGGACCTTGCGTTTGTGCCTTATCAATGGGCCGCCGATTTTTTCAAGCCGGAACTCGACGGGTGGAGAAATGACTTCCCAGTCCTTGCAGCCTGGACTGATAGGTTGGAGGCGAGGGAGAGCGTTAAAAGGTCCAAGGTGGTCAAGGCAGAATCCGGATATTAGATACAAGTGTACTGGACAACTTAGATTTTATGTTTCAGTTGGAAGACTGATAGAGATATCACTTTGAGTTGAATGATTGGTTGGCGTCATGGCCCTTTATAATTAAGCTTAAGCTAGACCCGCGTCTTAGATTAGCTGTTGATTAATTGAAAGTGTGTCGAACAAGAATTATCTCCTCCACGCAGAGGAACCTTTACCTAACCTTATAGATGAAATTTCCCCATCGCCAGTTACAAGATCTTAGGAGTTAAGAGGCTGCAGATGAGTTGCCACTAGAGCCCGCAAACACGGAGCGTCGTGATAGGTAATTCGAAGAGGGGCTGGCAAATGTTAAATTTTATATATGTAGGTACGCTTACGAATTTCGTTATCAACATACATGTACATACATGTATATTCTTCTCACCAAGGGCCAAAAAGGAGTTTCAGGGGGAAACTAGCTCCGTTTGATAAAAACTGAATGTGTCCGGCATTCCACCCAATACTCCATCCTGATGAGATAACGGAGTCATAACGGGGAAATCCCATTAAATTGAAAAGCAGGTCATACCTACTTTTCCGGAGTCGAATACAATATTGGTACAGTATTCTTCCTCTAGTGCAGGTACGTTTAAGGTAGCGATTTCACCCCATTTTTTCATACGGTAATATAAACGGGTGAATGCTCCCAAGCCTAGGATACTTACATTTACATACTGTGGGGACATCATGAACGATATTAATAAGCAGGGAATACACTGCAAAACCTTTACTGGGGTAAGACCCCTGATAGCTTTTTCCGTATCGACTTTGTACCAAGTGAGAATAAAGTCGTGAGCATGAGCTCTAGATAAATAAAGAAATAAATAAATAGTTGTGGGTTCTGGTAATTATAAAGTATGGGGTAAACTTACATATGTCTTTGCCTGTATTCTTAATGTGTCAATCTGTGGCTCACCATACAAAAATCAGTCACTTGCTAATTATAAGAACGGCTGTCGGCGGTGCAAGGGAGGCCCACTTGTCACGCAAAACTGTACAAAATAGTGATGATGTATAACGTCAATACGGTATTGTATACAGTATTCTTCCTCCAATGCCGGTTTAATTCGGTATTCGTCACAGAATTCGGTATTCCCATTATCTATTAGTAGTAGTGATTTCGCCCCACCTCCTCATACTGTAAAGGTGATAATGGGCGCTATCCTCGGAGTACGGATGAAGCTCAAATTCGCAGCCTCCATCTTTAAGCTAATCTATATCGTGAGGGGTAAGTCTGTTGACAGTAGGTGCTGGGGCCGGGTCTAAGACTACAGGTATTGGACTTACTTACCCTACAACCGCCCAGGCCCAAATCAAGCCATCTAATTGGTTGCTTTACTTGATAAAATTAAGGGTCTATTCGGTTGACACAAAAATCCATAGATTGGTTGCAATCTATGGATTGGACCTAATAAAATAATAACCTCCAGAGGTGTTTTTTTTATTCAAGAAATTTACCTGACTAATCGAGTGCACGGCCACGATTTGCTGCGGCCGATTCTGCCCGAAGTGGTGTTGATTGGCATAAGAGTGGAATGCGCATCTGTGTTATAATTTGTTTTTGTCTTGGTATATGCACATCATCGATTGAATCATCGAACGCAGTGTGGGGATCTCTATCCAAACACATATACATACATGCATCTCGCTACCCTTAAGTTACAGTATTGGGTGTTCACCAAACTCCCCAAATACACGTACGTAGGTACATCTGCTCATCACTCTTCCCCCAGCTCTACTTTAAAATACCCCTCTTCACCCCGCTTCTTTCATCTCTTCTGCTATTCCTACCCCACCAAATCATTCATCCATCAATCAACCCCGACTATAGCCCTCACCACATACTTCTCTAAAATCAAGCCTCCATTCAAAGACCATGTCGCAAGTTTATTTTGATATCGAGTACCAATCACCTTCAGGCCAAAGTATATATATCTATTCCTTTCTTATTCTCGAAATTTCGTCTACGATGACGAATCAGGTGTCCCAGCACTGGAAGATACAAGCTATGATAGAAACTGCTGCCTCGGAGAGACCACCTTGCTTCAGTTGACAAAGCCTTGCTTGAAGCAATTTCTTATCAATTTAAGGTGAGGAAAGGAGGCTAACTTGAGTATTAGAGGAGAACTGGGGCAGGATTGTATTTCAACTCTATGACGATGTCGTTCCTGTAACCGCCAGGAACTTCCGCGAACTCTGCACCGGTGAGCATGGATACGGCTACGGAGGATCCAAATTCCACCGTGTGATTGCAGGGTTCATGGCTCAGGGTGGTGACTTCACCAAGGGAAATGTGAGAAGTCATTTTTCTCCCTAGCTTGTTAGATATAATATGCTCACGAGTATTCTCACGCAGGGTACTGGTGGAAAGTCCATCTATGGAGAGAAGTTCAACGATGAAAACTTCATAAAGAGGCATAACAAGCCATACCTCCTCTCTATGGCCAACGCAGGCAAAAACACCAATGGTAAGTTTCTTGACCATATTGAAAATCTTATCATCAGATCTAACAAGAATAGGATCCCAATTTTTCATCACATTCTGCGAAACTCCTCATCTTGACGGTATGCATGTCGTTTTCGGCGAAGTTGTTTCTGGGCAGGATATTTGCGATAGAATGGAGAGCAAGTCTAAGGGAAATTCTGGTGCCACTAGTGGCACTATCACTATCGCTAGTTCTGGCACATGTTAAACGGGCACCCTCTCTGTCCCTCTTGAATATGTAATGAAAAGCATTAAAACATAAAATTGCATTAACAAAATCTATACACAGATCATATAGTAGAACTTCTGGCGTGTCCATGTATCTCTCTATCGACACCACACCACATTTGTTTAGATCATCAAATATCACTCATGTATTCCAAATATAAAACAATGGGTTCACTCATTCTTTGTTTCAACGGTGGGCAATCGTCTACTTTATACTGAAATTTGCATGAGATTTAAACACCCGGCATGGCTCGCACTAGTGGGGCGCCATGACATGCCTTAAAAAAAGTACTCAGAAGATACTTGTACCTACCTGAATTCATTTCTCGGGCGTCTTAGCACATAGTCAAGGCCCGCATCACTAGCACGATTCTGAACTTCTCCCCGTCCATAGGAAGCGGCTGCTACAGGATCGTATGCTCTAATTCTCCAAAGTTTGAACTCGCCCCGCCACTGCTCTATCCACCTTCCTTAATGGAGTTCCATCGGACATAATTCATATTTCAATACTCCCATGGAGTTCCAAGTGGTATATACAATCAAAAATACGCTAAATCATCGTAAGACTTGAGGGAAATTAATGATAGCCTATTTATTCTAACTTCTAAGAAACTATTGTGCATACAATCATACATATAAGTTGTTAGTGACCAAGACCTGACGCTCCAAGATAAAACGAACAAAAGAAAGAAAGGAACCCAAGGTGCCTCAAACTCCAACCATAAATAGCCATAACCGATCCATAAAGCATGAGACATTATCGTGACAATTAAACCAAAGGATTACTGCCCAAACTCATCCATCTCCCTCTCATTATCAAACATAAACCCGACGCCTTCCTCTGTGCATGATTCACGACCAAGCGAATTAGTTCTCCTTCTTTTAATACCATGCAGGCTCCCTTCGTCCGACTCGTAAAATTCGTCATCGTCATCCTCGTCCTCGTCTAGCTGGGCCTCTCTTTTTACCCCTCCCGTCTCCTTGTCGCGATCAACGAACGTAAAATCGTCTTCCCGAAATGGCCATGTTTGCTTACTGCCATTGAGGCCACAGGCGTTCAAGATATCGTCTCGATCCAGATAAACTGCCTCCAAATCATCAAACAGCAGCCACAGACCCTGCTCCGGCAGAACATCTTCCCACACAAACCAATTCCGTAACCGGTATTTCAAATTCTGCACGTGTGCTGCCAGTCTCCCTAGCCAACGGGTATTGTTATCGTTGCTGAAGTTTTGAAACCCAAAAATCGATTTTCGTTTATCCTCCAGATCCCATACAAACATCTTTCCAGGTCTACAGGCTGCGAAATACCTGCTATCGACGCTTTTGGCGATACCGTGCCAATAGCACATCACCTGGTTCGGAGTTCTCACCCACCACCCTGCGCGTTCGTTTTTGGTATTCCAATCTCCCTTCTTCTGGGGAAGGGCAGCTGATTTCCCTTGGCCTTCATCCCAGTAGAAGTCATCTAGCACAAGAAATGGGTCTGCTTTACCAGCATCATTCTGCTCAGCATTGAAAATGAGCATCGTATCTGACACTGGTTCTGCGTTGAGGTCCCATACCCAGTTACAGTAATCATGACTACCAGAGATTATCTTATCCTCCGTAAGGATAAACTTATCCTCGTGAATGCGAGTACACCTATTCCCAGCACCCATTACTTCGTCGGGGCCCATGTGATTATACAGTCTACTCATTTTCTTGTGCCGCATTTCGTTGTACGCGACGCACATGTCGTGGTGTCGATGGTCCCAGTAGAGATTCGGAAATTGCAAGATGCGAATTGTAGCACCTGTTTTTAGGTCCAAGATTTGGAATTGTCGGTCAACTAATTCTTCATTTGAAGACTGTGTTCGTATGTTCCACCGGATCAGAACAGCAGCTTTGGTTGAGTTCAATTGAAGATTGCAGATGACATAGTGTAGCCGGCGGGCGGCGTCAAAGTCGCTCGCTCGCTCGTATTCAAATTCGCGACGCCAGCGAAAAAGAGTTTGGGGCTCCTCAGTGTCGAGTTCCATAGGTATGCAGTCTGTTTCTCTCATCTTGCCTCGACGCTTCTCGCTCATGGTTTCACCACTTGTGGTGGCCCCTGTCTGGCAGCCTGGATAACCAAAAGCCTGAACACAGAACAGTCTCTGATCTTCTGGGGGATCGAGAGGTGGGTCTAGTAGGAGGTCGATGCTCGAATTATCACGATTACGATGGGTAAAAAGATTGAACGCCAGCCACCCATCTCTACTCGTACACCTAGCAACCGTAGCAGTGGGATCAGACTCGTATTCCCGTACACAACTAATATCCCATGTCACAACCTCTTCCATTGTAGGTTTAGGATTTTGTTTGGCTTTGGGGTTAGCTTTGGGAGGAATTGTAGTAGAATGCTCCAGGCGCTTAAGAACCTTTACCAATTGAAATCGGTCGCCTTCGACTTCAAATATGTCGGGTGGGAAGTATCCCATGCTTCTCTCATTGCGTTTGAGGCCGCCTGGAAGTCTGGCCGGTTTCTTGCTAAAACGACCATATTCGTCGATGGTAACGAAGTAATCTGTGCCTCCCCTTAGACTCAGACTAATTGTATGGTGACCTTTTTCCGCATCGTGCGACACATGAAATAGGTCTGGTCCTGGTTGTGCACATGCCATTAAAAGCCTCCTCTTCTTCGCATTCTTCAATTGTAGCATCTTCCTTGCCCCTTCATCCTTCCATAACACGGCCTGAGCACACGCATTGCTACTCCCGAAGCTCTCTACCCCGCCCTTCCCTCCCCCCTGTTGTTTAAATAGCCCATTCTCAGACCTCATGAATACTCCCACCAGGTTCCTCCAACTTGACTGATGCTCCTCCTGGAACCCTTGTACATCTGCTAGTTTTTCCGGTAACCAACTCCAGCACCATCTTGCTGCGTCGCGCCAAAATGTTTCGTCGATAAAGGGATCCCACAGGATTTCGTTGAACCGGCGGCATGTTAGCGCGATGTACAACAATGTCTTGGCACGATATATCCGTAGCGTTTCTGGAAGTCTCGGCGGTCCCTCTGTGCTGGATGATAGGGCAGTCGCTGACGCGGATATCGAGTTGGAGGGTAAAGAGTCGGCAGTTGACCGGCGGGTAATCTCTCCGAACCTTATTTTGTGCCCGCACCTGGGCAACTCGTAAAGGTAGGCAAACTCAAATATCAAGAGTAGAATCTCAACAGGCAAGTCTCTCAAGAATATTTTCTGCCCTGTCTTTTCTAGGTGATCATATTGTGAAACACAATGGCTACAGCGTGAGGACAGCGAACGCCTCCTCGGTTGCTCCTCTCGTGGTCGTTTCTGCAGCGAATTCCCACGAATATGATTATCGGTATCGGTTTCAGTAGTATAATGGGCTGGAACTTGTAAACCTGCTATTGGCGAAGTAGGCGTTCGATCCGAGGTCATCATTGTAGCGTAAAGGTTTGTATGGTCTGGTTGTGTGGCTTCGAGGGGAATTCGACTTGGCTTGGGGTCTAGGTTTCTTAAGAAGTCCAAATCGGAAGCTTTTATTTTATTCATCATCCAGCCATCGGTATAACGGCGCTGACGGTGAAAGTGTGGGCCTGGTGAGAGGTGTGAATAAGTTGCACCCTGGTCACCAGGCCCGTTCCCTAGCTTTGGGGGTAAGGGAACTGAATCAAAATCAATCAGGGTAAGTAGATTCTCCTCAAATGGTAGATCATCATCAGAATCATTCAAACCCTCCCTACGACTCTCTTGTCAGCCTGTTTGTAAGCTTTCCATCCGTTAAAGAGCCTACTACCTATCATCCGAAAACTCGTGCCCCCAACTTCCCCCAAAAGATTCGCACTCGCCCACATTTTCAAAGCTTGAGCTTGGTGTAATCGGACTATCCAGTTTCATCATAGAGAACGGCGCTGAAGGCGACACTGGCGGCTCTACCAACCCAACAAAAACTCGTGAGGAACTGTAACTATCAATTGGGAATCCCTCTCCTTGCTCCAATGATGGGGGAGGATATATGGATATTGCTGGAGTCCTCGCTAGCTGCGTCTGATCATCGGATATGCGGTCCATTGCGGTCTTGCTGTATTTAGCTGGCCGGAGGCGGGAATCGCAATGATTCTCGAGGCATATATGTATGCGACCAGTGAGATATTCTTTTTTAAAAAAAAATCCAAGTACAACCAATAGCAAGACGGGTTCCACGAATGATAAATAAGGTGCTTTGTATTATTCCTCCCTTACGAAGTGATGCTGGCTGGCTAGATACCGAGTCCAAGCCTCTTGACTAGACGAAGCGAAGAAACCTAAGGACTAACGACTAACGGAATGGTTGAATGTTAACGGGAAGAAAACCTCTTGGGGAAGAAAGCTCGCTCGAGAGTGGTGGTACTTGGCGGGTGATCCAGGGCTTCTATGGCGGTCTCCACGTCGTCGTCTGTCCGCTGTGGGGTAGTAAACCAAAGGGGGCGTCAGCCTTGCTCTCTGCACATTCACGAGCAAAAACCTCATACTGGTAGAGCACATACCCTTCTTTTTGCATCAAGTCGCGAATGACGATATTGTAATAGGGTGGTGAGAGATTTAGTTGGCGCTGACTAGGAGGGTAGTGTGAGTTGTGGTAATGGTTAATATTAAGCTCAAGAAATTAACACTAAGATGTAGTCTGATATGGTCAAAGATTCGGGGGCGATCGATTCAGGAATTAAGAGGCTGAACTTGAATGGTGACAAACTGGGCTGTGCGGGGGAGTGAAACCTTGCATCATCCTGGGGTTGCAGGGGATATAATTGGTCAATATGATAATATACGGAAGTTGCTGTGTCTCATCTCTTCTGGAGGCCTTCTGGAAGCACAGTCGAAGGTGAGGCTTAACACGGGTATGTATGTAGATTCTGGGGATGGACGACAGTGGTAACTACATGTACATACATGTAAGGTTGCGCAACCTGTAGATGTTTTCTTATATATCTGTGATCTAGAATTATTACAGCCTTATGGAGTAGATTGGACTCTTAGAGGATGACGACCAAGGATTACATATGTTACATGTATTTGTTCTGTCCTGCCTCTTTTTCTACTCGGGTCGCATCCAATACTACATACATACATGTAACACATGTAAGTACATGTACTACACTTGACATTAGAACATACATGTAACGCAAAATTGTAAGAAGTATAGTACCTACATGTGCATATATATGGCTCCTTATTTCATGAACGAAGGCATCGACTACATAGCCAGGGTACATGCCAGAGTATCTGCAGATGGTAAATGCATGCATTCAAATTTCAGAGGTTATATGGGCATCCACTGTACTCATTGGACCTCCATCCATCCCTCTCTGTGTGACTTCTCTGTCAGCTCACCACAGTAACACGAATATTTATACAACACCAAACTGTGCCACTAGCAACAATGCCCTGTGGTTCCCCCGGCCCCGACGAAACAGTGATGCCTCAAGAGGATGTGCATACGTACCGACCATGACAAGTCGACAAGTCACACTTTAGAGTACGATTATTCCCTCATGGAATTAAACTCCGCAGTGGAACGGCGTCCTCCGATATCATACCCTGAGTTCCCACATTGGTAAACCCAGCACAGTCCCTTGGCAACTTCTTCGGAGCATGAAATGTAATCAGATGATTTATCCGATGAGGACATCACACATTGACATTGCACATCGGGAGTTCAACTCGGACTCAGAGTCTCCGCAAGTGCATAAGTCAACAGTTTCATTATGCGGTACATAGCAGGAAGGACGAAACAAAGCGCGGTTCAAAACATATCAAGTGTGACTTGCGCTCCAATTGACGAGGCAAGGCACACCGAAAGGCGTCCATTCTCTCAAATTCTCCCATGCACTATGCATTTTAAACTATGTCGTTTGATACACAATTATGTGA
This sequence comes from Morchella sp. 2016-57, assembly GCA_024713875.1. Lineage (NCBI taxonomy): Eukaryota > Fungi > Ascomycota > Pezizomycetes > Pezizales > Morchellaceae > Morchella > Morchella sp. 2016-57. The sequence goes on from JAMGZE010000019.1 coordinate 382,647, forward strand.
GTTGTCAGTTTCCATTGCAAATGCCAGTGCACCGTTCTTCACACAAAATACACTGTTGGAGAATTTAACTGGTCTGATATCTGGTTTCTAGAAGTATTCCCCCCCCCCCCAAAAGAAATTGTGGCTACAACTTCATAGTGCGTCTGCCACTAGATCAACGTCACCACTGCTCTCAAAAGGGACAATCAGAAGTAGATCCCGGGCATCGGTACGGGCTTACCTAAAAGCTAGAGTGGGTGTAAATGATTACATGTATCTAGTTTGATTCCGCTTCAAGATTCTAACTAGCGCAAAAAGGAGGCTATCAACATTAAAATAACCCTACTACTTTATTAACTAGACATCTAGTACCAACCAATCGTTATTATACCCAACTATTCCCAGTATCATTCGTAGGCCGTTATTTATTTAGTAACGAGATCAACGGTCCCAGACTCGGAGGGGGAAGATCTTCAAGAATGACGGAACAAAACAAGGAATGAGACATGCGCTACATGGCCCCTCTTCTCGAATGACGGTAAAGCAGCGGCAAAGAAGAAATCTCTTAGATAGATACGGTCGACCTCGTATCTAGCTCTCGTGGCGCCCTATTATTGATTGATGTAGAGCGAAATAGAGTAGAATAGGCCCACAGAATGGGGGAGGGAGGTGGGATTTATAGGTATCCTCAGGTTATAACATAACTGCGCGGCCCACTATGAAGCTATTTTTTTTTTGGGGGGGGGGGCCTATACACTTCTAAAACACCACCAGTATCTATAGAGCTCTAGTAATCTAGATTGTACTCTGCTTAGAAGTGGTCCGCAGCAAGTTCACTGCCCCCGCCGAGAGATATATCGATATCTGAGTGGATTAGACATGAACTTATATCTTCCGCAACTACTTACTTACGTACATGTACTCCAATCCAGAGTACTTCAAATGTGTTACACGTAGCTATTGTAATCTCTTAGTCACACGGCCTTAGAGTCATTTACGAGGGTTCTCACAGTCGTCCTTTCCCATCGAGGTGATATTTTTTTTTTGCTGGCATTTAGATTTAATTCTAGCTACCCGAAAGCGTCCCACTCCTCACTCGAGGTATAGTATCCGTCGCAAACCAGCTTGCCTTACCACCGCCCAGTATGGCCATGGCCCACTCAAGATAGGGGGGTCGAGCTGCCACCATGGCCAAGTGTGTCTCCACGCAGAGATATAGGCTCCTCGTCATCGAAATTGATAGAAATGAGAGAGTTTGATAGTCTGTCTACTAAGCACTACCCCGTTAACTCAGCAGGCAGTATCTATCAATTCATGACGGCGAACGTCTACTATATGTCCTATCACCCGCCAACGCGTATTGTAGTAGCCCATAACTAATCTTTTACAAATGCTATCATAACTTAGGATGATTCCAATGGTTTTGTCAGATTCTCGGGCGTAGGAGAATAGAACACCACATGAAACGAATATTGATATCAATAACACTTTACACACTTTCAAAGTCAAGGATAACTAGGGTTAGTACTTGATCGAGGTTATAAAGCACAAAATTACTACCGAAATTATGACCTTAAGCCCCCTACCAGCGGGTGTGCTAGTGGGTCTTTTTAGAAGCCAATATGTTAGCAAACCTTGCACTTGCCGGTCATAATTACTGTTTAGGAAACATATCTTCGTGACCCCTGCTAATCTACTGGATGCCCTCTTAAAGTCGGCAAACCCGCGCCTGGGTGCGCCTTGAGCCATATCTTTGCAGAACAATTCAGCACATATCCCTCCAACTCCAAAAACACCTTCGTGGCAGTACCTGCTCGAGAAAGAAAACACGCTGCATAATCCCGCACTCCTCTCTATCCCAGCTAGCTCGGCGCAGGAGTCCAGCCGGGAAGTTATTTTAAGCAAAACGGAAATCCCAATAAACTTGAACTTTAACCAAAATATATGGCGCTTGCAGGCATTTTACTGCTACTTTCACGAGCCACGAAGCCTGTATGTCTCGATCCTGATATATATGGCTACAACACCCCTCAGGCCCAAACCCAGAGATTTGCGTCACTGTATATCACTCGATCCCAGAGTTCCGGTGCCCAGGAAGAATAGAGTATTTAATTAAGACGTCAAATCGGTCGGATCCCGAATTTATAGGTACCTGGATAGGTAGACACGGGTGGCGAATCAAAGTACATAGTGAATCCAGTGAATGTCATGCCGCTTGAAATCCACCCAACACTCCTCTCATGTGAGTATCCGACCCACAGCAGAGCGCACTTTTCGCCCAATTACCTGTATACTACCCCCCCCTTACAGGTACTAATGCACGATAAACTTGGCGGTTCCACATCGTGAACGTGAACCGCAGCCACAGCCACTATACTAACTCAATTCAATTTAAATACTTACATAGTTCAAGTAACTAATCAAAAAGAACCAAATAATAAATAATAAAAAAATAGGTTAGACCAGGAGTGAGGTAACACGTCACGGTCGATCACTCGACGTCTTGCTTACTTACACACTTGTCTCAAATCTCGAATCCTGGGAAAGTTGTAATTGGCGGATACAATTACCGGTAAACTACCTAATTTCCCCCCCCCCCCCGGGCATTATTTCCCTTTCACCGTGCACCGGCAGCTCACACATATTGCTATGTATCCCTTTTCATGCCTCTGTTTAATTCAGGCAAACCTAGAAAAGCTTGAAGGAGAAATTTTACCTAGCTAGGTACTCAGCCGGCGGCGGGAGCTTTTTAACGCCTTGCAACAAGGCACTTGACTTGAGTGTCTACTTCCCCAAATATTACTTATCTTCTTGGAGATGATTAGTTAAATTCACAAGGATTAACAGCTGGGCTATATGAAAATACCCAGTATAAGTTAAGAGAAGACCATCAGGAAGAGAAATCCTAGAACGCACACCCTACCTTTCCCCCCCGCCTTATGAACATACCCGTGCTTTTATCCCCTTCTCCCTGGCTCTCAAAGTTTAAAAAAGAAAAAAATCTTTAAGATCATGCGCGAATCCCGAAACTAGTAAACCAATAATAAATAATCAAAAGGTGGAAAGAAAAAGGGCTCGAGATTACTAATGATAAGAATCGACAATAATCAATGATGGGATAAATAAAATGAAAATTCGAGCTAAAGAAAGATGCAAATGTTTTTTGTACCCTATACAAAAGAAAGGAAACACATCACCCAACCCGTTGTCCACTAATTGATAGATATTGTACCATCTTGGGGAAATATCAAAAGAAGAAAATAAAACTCCGTCGCGACAAGCAATCTAAGAAAAGGTCCCAAATAAACTCAAGCCATCCACTACTTGCCCACACTATGTAGTGGAGTTTGTCCGTCAATTCACATATTCTCTCCTCAACACAAACACCCCCATTTCAATACCCCTTTCCTTAACTCTCCTCTCACCACTAGCACCACCACTAATAGCATCAAGATCTCCGACAACACCGCCAACTCCCAGGGCAGAGGTTCCTGACATTGCGCTTGCAACTACAGCCTCACTCATTCCCCTAGAAGAAGGTCGAACGGTTGGCGCGCGAACACCGTCAAGGACTTCCCTCGCCAAATCTCCTGGCGCGCCATATCCAAAAGAATATTGCATTCCAGAGGATGTCGGTGAACTTGAAGATGTCGGTGATGGGGGTGGTCCCTTGGCCGATTGAGACATAGATGGTGGCCCTCGTGACGACTTCTTGGGGCTGGAATTGGGTGATGATTCCCCGGGTGGCTGAAGGTTTGACATGTGACTCTTTACTGCCTCCCTAATCCTAAGTTGCTCTTGTTGTGTCCACCATTCCCTCCAGCTGTTATCATTCAAGGGTATATTCTCCTTGCTAGAGTGTACTAGCTTGAAAACGGTATTCGGTTGACCTGACATGCCCCTTGATTTCTGTTTTTGAGAGGAAGAGACCTTCCTACAAATCATGTTGAGTGCATTCTTCAAACCATCAAAATCCCTCATATTGTTTATCGCACACATGTTCCTAATGCCCCACAACAGGTCTTCTCGAAGCCTATATAGAACCATCAATTTTCTCAATAATGGATCCAGCACAGGGCCTAAATACTGCCTATCAAAATCTTTCGCCCCATTTTTTGTTGGGTAGATAAACAACAAGCTCCCTCCCTGTGGCGACAATTCAAATAACCTGTCAAGAAGAATTGATGAAGACAGAGAAAACATGTCCTTGTCCTCCTCGGGTGATGTCGGCGGAATATACCGTTCTAGAAGCGTGAGATGTAGACTCGATGGTGGCATGATGGGGTTTGGTAGTGATGTGGAAACTGATAGAATGCCTGCCCCAGGTGTGGAGGTGTTACTTCCGGGTGCAACGACAATACTGTTGAAGACGCTGGGTGAAAAATAGCCCCCTGCACCCCCAGATGGACGATCAAATGCACTCCCTATGCACGGTGTTGACGGGAGCCGATTCAATGGGATATGCGGTGATATTGCGTGGTGAACATGTATAAACACTCTTTTTGATTCCTCCTTTGAGTGTCGCCTTTGAATACCATTAGTAAGAGTATGTAAGGCAGTGGTTACCCCGTCCTCCACACCAATTAATCCAGTTGGTGTGGAAGATCCGCTGTGTTCTTTGATCTTAGAATAACATCTCGCGGCGATTGCTGGCGATAATTGTTGCCCGGCTGCAGCAGCGACTGCAGGTGCTGAAGCAGCTGATGCTGGAAGCATGTTCGAATTTGTTGATGTTGATGTGACGGTACTCTGGTCTGTAGCACTTGTACTAGGTAACGGACAAGGGAGCGAGTAAGAGAGCATCCGAACAGTAGAAGAGTCTATTTGTACAGAAAGTGGGGTATCGACTGTCACAGAAGCAAAATTTGTAAGACACTAATCAGAACTCCTAGGGGGGGAAACTAACATAGAGCTGCCATGGCGTTTCCTAACCACCCATCTTCCGCAAAACCTGGAAGGCCTGGACTATCCTTGTCATCCTTTGTTGGCTTACCGACAGCAGGATCATCTTTCTCACTGACTGCATCACGTTTGACGGGTCGACTCTTTTCTCCGGCTTCCTCACCATCGTTCTCATTTTTTCTCGTGGAAGGCGTCGCGGTACCCAAGCTATCAACAAGTTTCTTTATTCCCGCAACTCGCTTTCTTGAGTTATCACCAGCACTTGAAATGACTTCCGAATCGAACCTTTCGTGAATCGGCGGAGGCTTCCGGACTGATTGTATGCCGGCGGGAATGATCACATCACTAGAAGTTTCTTCTCTTCGCCACTCTATGACTCCACTGTCATCAGGAGGCGTTAAAAGGGCCAGGCTTCCTGGGGCCAAATGCGGATTCGCGGCCAAAAGTGCAGCCGCCGCACCTCCCATCATGATTTCGTGAGCAATTCCAATACCACCCTCAGCAGAACCCAGACCTCTCCCATCTCTTCCGTTACCTCCGCACAAAACAGGCATACTGTTAAGACTGGTATCAGGAGTGGTAGGGAACGCGCTCCCAAGCAAAGACTGTCTTATGCGTTGCTGATCATGAAGTACTCCACCTACGTTGTTTCCTTCATTCTCTGTCCTTCGTTCAAGCAACCCTGTTGGGATGGCAACACCAAACATATCAAGGATTTGAGGAGGTGGGAGAGTTAACCGTAATCTATGGGAAGATCTTGAAGAGTTTCTGGCGTGTCTTGTTGCATGTGATGTTTCTGGACGCATATGTGGAAGCTGGGGGTGTGGTGCCGGCACTGTATGTCGAGAACTAAGAAGAGCTCCAGCTATTTCAGCAGCGGAAGAGGAAGAGGAGTTCACTGTATTTTCGAAAACCCCCGAGCTAGAATCAGGTTGTTCGTAGAAATACCCCCAAGCCGAGTTTGACTGCAACCTCTCGCCAGGTGTTAAGGAGCTGCCATCCTCACTCACTACCTCACTTCCACGGCGGTTCCTTTGGCTCATTGTGCTACCCAATCCTATAGAAAACGCCCCAGGTGAAGGAGTTGTACTAGTCGACCCAAATGCGACCGCTGAAGTCACCGCCGGAGGGCTTGAGCCTGAAGGCCTGCTCGCCAGTAGTGGTATACACGATGAAGAAGCGGATGTAGTCAGTCTTATCGGGGAAGGAGGGGTAGTTTTCCGTCTCGGGCCGGAGGAAGATTGTGGGCGAGGTCGACACGATTCGGCCATTGGTGATAACGGGTGAGAAAAATAGATAGTTGTGGTTCGTGATGATTCTTGATAACCCCTCCTCTTCACTCCCACCACAAGAAAGTGAAGGTTGGTAGTACAACGAAGATGTGATAGGCCTGACTCTAAGGACTGGGTAAATATGTAAGTACATATGTACTGAACGAAATTGAGGCTTTTTTTTCTTTTTCCATTTCCTTTTTCTTTTTACGTTGCGGTTACGTTTGTAAGGAAAGTGATCGTGGGGGCGGTATTACCTACTGAATTCAAGGAGCCAGAAACTTATAACCCGGGAAGCTGTTCCAGGAGATGGTTTTTTCTGATATTGCTGTTAGTCTATTCTGCGCTTCGTCTCTCATAAAAGGTAAGGGCAGGAAACAAGGTCTCTGTGAATGTACGAGAAAAAAGGAGACAGGCATGAACGGCGTAGAGTAGGCAAGTGAGGGAAATGGTTGTATGTGGTTGAATTAAAGTGATGAGTCGTCTGGAGGGAACCCCTCGTCTGGGCGCTTGAATAGGACTGGCTAGCTGCCAGCCGTCAAGGGAACACGTTGACAAGGACAAATGCGAAAGTCTTACCGCCAGCCGTCACCCCGAACACCACAGCGAATGTATTTAGGGAGAGCGAGAAACCTGGTATATGGTTCCTTCTATTTGAAAGATCGGTGGGTCTTCAGTATGTGCCTTATAACAGAAATAGGGCTGGCAACTCTCTTGTTGGAGTATAAAGAACCAAACGAATCTCTGAATATATCTATGATTTAGAGAACTAGCGCCAAATACCCAGAGAGAAGTTGGATTTATCGTGTTAATAGATATGTTTCCAAGCAATCGCCTTCTTTCCGGCTTCGTGCACTTTTTTTTTTTTTTTCTCTAAAAAAAAAAAAAAAACTCGTCCACCGTTATCGTAGGATCGAGATGGTAGACTCCCTGGGGCTGATTCCTGCGTTAGACAGCCCGTAAAATTCAGATCCTATGAAATGAAGCTATGTTGCGTTTGCTCTCCCGGGAGGCGACGTTTGCTCACGCTCTCGAGTAGAGATCAAACCAAGGGCAATAATGGAAATAGTTAACAAAGTGCCAGTTGTTCGTTCTCTAGATCTCGGTAAGCCCTTGGGCCGGTTGGAATTTTTTTTTTTTTTTCGCTAGTGATAGTTGGAAGCTGGAAATAAAAACGGCTCGGTTCGCCCAATTCTTGACTTGGAATTAACTTTTGGGAATAAAATGGAAACTGGAGTGGGTATGGAGAGAGGTACATACACACCTACAGTACTTACATGTAGGTAGGAGGATCTAGAGAGGGGGTGGAAGAGCTGGCAATCTGCCAAAGTAGTTAGCGGAGTTCCACAAGTGAACCTGATTATGGTTCAGCCTTTCGATTTCGAGCTCAGGGTGCCCTTGTTATCTCCTCTTCCCACAACTTTGGCTTCTACCTTTCGTTTTTGGTCTTTCACTTTGCACGCCCACGTTGGCGATGAGACCCGAAAAAAAATCTGTACGGGTTTTCTTGGAGGGAGAGTGTGATTGGCAATGGCTAGAGCGGCGGAGATGCTGATCTTTGAGGGTGCACTGACTGCTCACTTGCGTATCCGCCTAGCTATTACTGGTGCTGGGTAGCTGCGAAGGAATTTTTGGTGGGATGCGATGTGTGTGTGCGGCGGATTAGAATTCGAAGAGCAGCAACAGCAGTACCCGCCGACAGGTAACAAGTACCCGAAAATGCAGCTTCACTGAATTTATATATTTCCCTCTTTTAATCCAATAAGAGTTGCATCTCAAGACTTGCACACTCGGGTACCTCTTACCTGCCGCGAGTAGGTAGGTACCTAGACGAGAGAGCTTGGAGCATGGGATGAACCAAACGCCACCAATCAGCTCCTCGGGAGGGTAGAAGGTTTGAACACTAGCTGCAGAATCCCGCTGTGGTAAAATGTACAAAGAGGAAAGAGAAGGGTAAAACCCCAAACGACCAGCCGGGTGTGTGGATGACTGCCAGTGGGACGGAGTGATGGCCTATGCTACAAGAAACAGACATATGCAAGGACCTCTGCTTCTCCTGACTAGAATACCTGGTAAGTTGATGTCTCTATTTTACTATTCGGCACTGGATTGGATTGATAACTTTTGTCAGTGCTGCTACCCTAGAGTATGCTGCTGGATGCTGCCTGATGCACGGATGTACGGCTGGTGGTGAAGATGGAGTGACTGAACGGAGTAAGTAGACCAGATGCCCGCCCTCCGTGGACGGCAACGAAAAATAACAATAATAATAGAAAAAGCAAATGAAGCCAACAAGAGTGCCTTGTTCCCACCTCCTTTCTTCACTCTAGAGTAAATACAGTATGTACTCCTCGGTCGCAGCCATCAACGGGGAAGCAAAGAGGGGCCCGTGTCCAGAATAGTACCCAGCCCTTATAATCCAAGATAAGAAGTACATGTACATACATGTAATGTAGGCAAAGGTTCTGCGTACATACATGTACTCGCAGTGGATTTGAAGAGTATAAGTGATTCTATTTTCCATCACGGGTCAAGCCTTGAGAGAAATCTACACGTACATGAAGTATCTACTCTATGCATCGACATGTCGCTTGCATACTGTACTCTAGAGTAGATACAATGGTACACCGTACAAAGCAGAGATCGCGCCGAAAATCCTCTCTTGGACCCTAAATAATGCACAACGTTCTAATTACGGACTGTGCTATCGCTCGTGGGGTCGTGTCTATTTAGCCGCGCATCTCACTGTGCGAGTCTAGGTCAAAAATTTCTTTTTTTTTTTAAATCAAGCGCACTGAGATGGCCTATCCAGAGCCTCAATGTTCAATTATGAATGCTTTTATCAAATTATCTAAAGAGTCAATATTATCGCAGGTCTCAGCCCACCTCAGCTTGGGGATGAAAGCCGAGAAAACGAACACCCCAACATGCATCTCCGCATTCTGTGTTCCGGTACAAATGCCGCTCCAAAGTACCTACTTTGTTCGCAACTTAGAATCTGGAAGCACAAACATGCTTACCAGTACCCCGGAGACACCTTTGACAGGCAAATCACCCTGCCGAAACTCATGCCGATCCCCCAGCCCTTCAGCCTTGGAGGGCTACCCTTGTCAGGAGCGCAAGGACCAGCGGTGATCTACCATCAAATCCTAGTGGTTTTTTCCGACCGTTTTCTCTTCCCCACGTGTAGAGGAAGGGCCCGGCGATACCGAAAAAATTGTGCTTTCTTTTTCCGTTCTACCCCGTGATAAGCAGTCTATGCGGGAAAAACATCGTTGCTGCAGAATCGTGCTTCCCAATGTCGGTGTAGACCAGCTAGCAGTTGCACACACTTAACCTCTCCACCCGAACCCCAGTTTCATGATGGGTCCAGAATAGACTGGGTCTGCATATAGTCAAGATCCTGCATACATGTATGTTAAGAATCCTAGTTGTGTGTACCTACTCTGTATACTCTATGTATACAGGCCATGCGCAGTTCAGGAACCGATATGAAGAGGTACAGCTTATGTACTGGCATAGCATAAGTTCTTCTCCCAGTTCACACTTTATAGCACATATCAACATGTCGACATTATTTGATGCTAGCTCCTTATTTATACATAGTTGCCAAATCACTAGACAAACCACTATAGGACGATCATCTACCGCAACCATACCATAGCAAAGAAATTGTTATGTTAATACAAATACCCTCATTCCCCGCCAAGCGAGCTCACCACCTACCAAGTGTGAGGCCCTTTCACATGCAAAAGATGGCCGCTAAAGCTACAGCTAAGGGATATTTGGGTTGCACTCGGTGGGTGGTGAACTCGCTGGGCATTGAACGAGGGTATATATATATCTAGGTCTTCGTCTGTATTCAGGACTTGTGGCAATCTGTGGCTCACCATACAAAAACCAAACTCTAGCTATGAACGGCCGCCGGTGGTGCAAGGAGGCCCACTTGTCACATGTACTTACCGTTAAGATTGTGTCTATCACCACGCAGTTTCTTTGGAAAAAGGCTGTGAACCGCGGGAACAGACGAAGATATACATACATATGGTTTGAACTTTAGTGTCGCTCCGTGTTAAAGCAACTAGAACCGACAAACGCGACAGATTTGATGACCGACTAGATGGAATATGATGGGATCGCATCACAAAGAAGAAAAAATACATATACCTATATTCTTGTAAAGGAAAGAAATAGAGGAAAACCCTCCCACTGTGGATTTGTATCAAATGAGAACTTGTAAAGGCCTGGGAATGGCCATTGATGCGTTTTGAACTACACCCCAAAACTGATCCCTGTAAAAAAATATGGTATCGAACCATGTACCACCTGATAGTGATGTACTAGGGCCAAGATTAGATAAATGGATCTCTGGCGAAGTTCGAAAAAAAAAATCCACTCATTTGCATACCCGGTTTGTTTGAGATAGAAGGTTTTCATTAATTAAGGTTCTGGGTATTTGGCACACATGAGTGGGAAATGGGATCGACGGTAGAGTAAGAACATGTCTTTATGTGACTTCAAGGGAAGGGTTATTACCTATTGCGCCGGCTAGTGACACCTAGCTGGAGAAATGGCATTTGGCCCCCCGAAAGAATTTTCTCGATATCCTCCCACATGGGAAAATGCTAGATTTTCAATCTCCCAGCCGCGAAAATCCCTGGCACGAGGATGCATGCCATTTTAGTTTCGGCCAAAGGATGGCTCTAGGCCCGGCTGTTCTTGAAATTTCGAATCTTTATGTGCCACGGCATATGAGCCCCTCCAGTTGTGATCTGAACAACACAGCTGCCTCGGTGTTTGGCCTGTTCCCCCAAATTATTCAAGGCCGAATAACACTATCGCACGTGAACATAAATGATTCCTATATGCGTACAAAACATGATTGCTTCCAAAGATCTAACCGCCACTCCTTTAATCCAGGCACGTGGTAAGTAATCAATGTCTTTCAAATGGTCTGTTTTAAACATACGAGTGCTAGAGAAGAGACATATGTCTAACTCTTCAGCTAGCTAGATGGCTATCCTGGTACCGATTGATACATCGGAAATCTAAAGAGCCTCTCGGATATCTATCCGAATGGATTTATAAGACAGTCAACACTGTGGGTGGCGAGAACATTAACGGGAATGCCGATTCAGTGAGTGATAGCTGGTGTCTGGTTGTGTCGGAGGGCCCGAATTAATATGAGCAGCGCTGGAGTTATTATAAGTAACGGTGTGCGGCCAGTCTCGGTGGTCTGGGGAGAGGTTCGTAGATTGCTTGCTCATGGACCTCAATGGAGCGGTTATCTCCCTGTTCTATCACACTACAGAGTCCAAGTTTATTTGAGTTCGTTTTACGACAAATGTCATGCGGCAGGTTAAGAACTCTTAATAAACTTACTACTAGGGTTATCTCTGCCAAGAGGCATATTAACCAATCACAGTGCTCATGGTTGCCAGGGTTGGGATCTCCAGATTGACCATAAAAAAAAACTCGGAGATGTACTCTTAAATACAGTCGTTCATGGGGTGACGGCGGTCCCCTAATGGCAGTTCGCAGGGACCCCAGGCCAATACCCCAGTAAGAGTAGATCGAGAGAAACGGTCCCAAAGTAGTGAAAGGATGCCATTTTGGTAAATTTCGTATTTTTACATTATTGAGGTTGGAGCGATGCTGTGGTGGCCGATTTTGACCAAGACCCCTTCCACTGACAAGTCCTTCCTCATCACCGACAAGTCTCACCACCATCCCCAGCAAGTTCCTCGGGGAAAGCAAAGCCTCCCCGATTTCACAATAAGTTATAATAGTATTAACTCAAGGTGGCGAGGCGGCCACTGCCAGTTATATTGTATTGGCAAAGAAAAGAAAAAAAAAAAAAGAGGAGCCCATCCTCTAATCTAATGTGATGCAATAAGCCGTCCAAAAGCGTGCAGAGTAGTAGCTGGACGAGAAAATGAAGCGAGACACGAAAGTTCTCAACCTCCTATTTAAAAAAAAGAAGAAAAAAAAAAGTGGGGGGGGGGGGGCGACAGAAGCCGTCCTATCCTATGGCGGGGACAATAATACCGATAAACCGCTTGAAACGATGCTTGCGTAGTCCAACATTCCCAGTAACAGGTAGGCCATATGCGTTCAACAGCCCGTTGAGCTCACTCCCTATTAATGGTTAATAGGCATCAAACAATAGGGTCTTTTAGCTGCACGGGCCATTGAGTGCGTCAATCGCTGCCCCACTGAGAGGAAGGCCCGCAACATCCACCTACGGCATAAGAATTGGCAAGGCGGGCCACTGAGTTGAGTTCCCTAAACGATCAAAGTTAGATGTATGTCAATACAAAAAGAGTATGTTTTCCATACATAGAATCAAGACGATGATTGGTTTCATCGAAACGACGACTGGCTTCACCGAAACGATCTTCCATACGGCGGGGCAACGCCGTAAATTAGTTCACTTGCTGACTCCAGCACGTTAGAGTAATAGTAGAGCCTTTGCGAAAAGACTCTAGATCAACCCTAGTAGCCTGATTGGTGCAAACTTTCCAGTAGGCCAATCAGGCAATGAGGATTTTGAGTTAGAGCCTCTCTCAAATATAACATTGAACGGACCCACATTGTGTCTTCGTCTGTCTCCGGTTTTCACAACTTGTCGGCGAGATGATAAACAGAGAATTGGTCACCTTATTGGGCGATTTTGCGTGACAAGTGGGTCAATATTGCGCCGCCGGTTGACGGTTTCTGTTAGTCCCACAGTTTTGTATGGTGAGCTACCGATTGTCACAAGTCCTGAATACAGATGAAGACAAATATTTGTTGTTTGTCTGCTGGCTATGTGTGGAGGAGGGTGGTTGTTTTTCTAGGCAAGTAGCAAGTTATTTATACAGTTATCTACATACCGAACAGGTTGCAACAGTCGTTAAGGCCTTGTTTCGACGCGCTGACCAGTCCCTTTTAGGGAAGGATTTGGGCCTAATAAGGACGCAACAAATATACCCAAATCAAATACTGCCGGATTTTTTTCTCTGCCCGATTCTTGGACAGAATAAAAGAGTCTGGCCGTAGAGCTAGAGTTGCTCTACACCGTGTTCTCGCTATCCACCAGGCGGAATGGCAAGAATAACTTATACATATGGGGCCAAGACAATTCTCCATACAAATTAGGCCCTTTGCGCAATCCAGAGCCTTTTTCTACTTGTGTGATTGGTTGATGATAGGCACCAATCAGGTTACCGGAAAAAGACTCTGGAATCTTTTGTCTCCGTCACTAGTGGACAGCGAGTGGGGTCTAGTTAGTCATCCAACTCAGTGCCGTTAGGACTTCGGTTGCTACAGCCATAACCTACCCTGATAGGACACCGCCAAGCAGGATCGATAAATTAAAATTACTGTAGAACTACTCGTTAAGTACAGTAGGTCCTGAGAATTCTCAGGACCTACATGTAATTAATACGTGAGTACATGTACATATGCATACTTGTATATATATATGGGAGGAGTCCTAATATTAGCCAAACCAGCCAGTTTGAGACCCCTGGAAATTCTGCAATAATTCTTACATACCAGTATTGGTTCAGATTTGGCGACCTCGGGTTCTCTTTGAGTACAATACCGGTATTGTAGATTCTTAGAGGCGGTGGTAAAAACCAGAATAATCCTTTTAACATTTTGATCTGGGCGCTAGTTCTCTACCAGACTGTACTCGAAACTGGATCCGCTAGGACTCATTAACTCCGCTTCATGCAAAGTCGGTTATCTTTGTTAGAATGTTCTGCATCAAAATGAGACACTTCAACATCACATAGGATAGAGCACCCACAGTAGCGTACCTACTACGGATAAAAGTAGGTGCTCTAATCCATTCTGCATTATGATGTGGGGATTTGGTTTTGTTTATAAACGAATTATTGATCTAGTCGTTGAGTTGTAACACAGCTACCCCAGTCACGCCACCGAGAATTATTCTTAGGGCAACGAACAATGCAGGAACAGCTGTCCAAAAGAAATAAGTAAAAAGAAATAAAAAAGTATACCCAGAAAACAAACGTCCCCTTCAGTTTCAAACATTCCTGTAACCATCTTTCTTTTGCAAGCTGGTCCTGTTTGTTACAAGAATTTCTCGGCCCCCCGCGCCGACTTATATCGGCCTTGACTACAGTCGCCCTCCGCTATAACGAACGTGCATATTAGGCCATTGCTCGTTCAGTACCGCAGATTATTCGGTATTATTCGGTATAGCAGACTAAGTTCTTTGCTGAAAAGAAAAAGAAAAGAACCTGGCCCAAGTGGTTCGGTACAGCAAATATTCGGTATAGTGGCATTCGTTACATCGGAGGGCGACTGTATCTTGCAATTGGGGAAAGGCCCACCCGATAGCACCGCTACGGCCCGGTCTTTGACGATGGATTCTAGTGGTATCGGGCTGGGCCGATGTTTAGTCTGACCAAATTGTCGAAGAAGGCGCACCTTAGTATCTGGAACGAGAAGACATTTCCCAAGATCTGAGATACCGCCGCACTGACAATGATTGCCGGCGAGTCGATTCACAACCATATCAGAAATTCTGGTCAACATAGACGCATTGACAAGATGGCTTGTGTAAATACTTGCGACAATTGTTCTCCCGCAATTCTACGCAGGTCGAGATGTAATTTTATGGCGCTGCTGCGATCGGAAAAGAAACATACTCTAAAGGTTGAATTGGCTAAACGGGAGTTCTCTCCTCCTTCTCTCTCTCCCTCCCTCCCCCTCCCCCTCTCTCCATCCCTCTCTCCTCGCTCCCCCTTCTTTATCCGAGTTTCTGAAAGGATAACCCCCGCATGAGGAGTACCGGTACCTACTTTGTATATATCTCTCAATGGTATCACCGGCTGGTCCAACACTCAACTTAGAGAAGAGCCAACCTCATCAAGCGAGCAGGAGCGTGTTATGCGGGTGTCCCCTCCCTGGGCGTGAAACAAAACCCCCTGCATCCGGGCCTCCCGCTGCAGCATATCAGTCCGGGGCGAGTACTTTTTGGGCGTTTTCACTAGAGGTTATGGAGTATGGCACGTTGGGTAACGGTACCTTACTCAACATGTTCGTTGAATTAACAATGTTGATCAAAATGTCCAGACTCTGATAGGCAGCTCGATTTCATTTTCAAGGAGTTAGGGGAAGAGCAATACTTACCTGCTCAGAGCCACCGACCCGACCCTGGGGAGGTTGTAACAAAGGGCCAAGAGGGGGGGAAAAAAGAAAGAAAAAATCCCTGACAGGCCGGTTTCGGGATAGAAGAGGAAGGGGTGGTCACAGCAACCCAGTTCCGACCCCCCGCGTGAATCCCGATCTCGGGATCCGATTCCGATAGAGTCCTTTTAAGTTGCCAGCAGGACTTTTTTTTCACAAATCACCTCTGGAAGGCTAAAAAAGTTGAACAAAGGCCCTTTAAAGGCTTGTCATGCATAGTTGCTTGTGCCTCCTGGGGTTCGTAGTGCTTGGTGGTGGTTTCAGTCTTGGTGTTTTTCCGTTCCGATAACGCATGTACTCTATACTAGCACATCCGATGCTGTAAAAGGTAATCGTCTTCCAAACACACAGCTGACAGCCAGGAATCAAACATTGACATCTATTTCATGGTAGCTATGCGAATGGGGTAACGCATTCAAAGAGAGGATCAAATATATGGGTTTATGTTATCTCTCAAGGTATGTGTTAAAACAATCGATCCCACAGCTCGCATCTCGATCTCACTCGCGATCATTTTTAGTTTTCCCATATCCCTTCCTTACACTGCGAGCTGGCCATGGTTGCAGAAGTGAGCTGTCTCTTTTTGTAATTTTTGTTGCAGTCAATCTAAGACCTCAGTCGACACTGGAATTCCCCTCTGGACCAATGGGGTTGAAAACCAAGACCCCATCAAATGCGAGGTTGGAGCTGAGCAAGAAACTTTTTTAGTCAAGGAGGTAGAAGAAATAACTAAAGCTTGGACATTATTGCTTTGTGAGCCGATGGTGGTGGTGGAGGTGGTGGTGGATGGGAAGCCATCATATCAAAATGTGACCTGGCTATGGCCTAGCTAGGTAGGAGGGGAGAGTAGGTAACTCACTCTGGTCGAGATGTGTATGTGAGCGGGTAAATATCCACTCCCCCAAGTTTACTTTGCAACCACCGGCGGTCTTTTCAGCAATTTCATTTCCCCCCCATTCCCCTACCTGCTAAGAGTCCTTTATGTAATTGCCCCAAGCTGTCCGAACCACTCTCGTGGAGTTTTGTTCGTTTCTGACCTAAACGCATTATCGAGCAGATAAAATTAAATACAACCACCGTCTACTGCTTTCTCAGCAAGATCGAAGTGGTCTGTAGTGACAGACCCGATACCACGCCCATGGTGCTCCCAAAATTTCAGCACCGAAGGGGGAAAGGAACAAGTAAGACATGCTTCTATTGAAGCAATACATCCCTCCTCTATGGCAATCCATACTTCTCTCGAAGGAGCGCATGCTCTATTGAGGCAATACATACTCTCTTGAGCAGTGCATACCTTTCTCGTAGGCCGGCCCATTTGATATAAACACAAATTGGCTGGTAGGGGCATATCAAGCCCGGTTACTAGTTAACGTTTTGATCTTACCTTCGTTTCTATTTATAGAAATGCCTAGTTTTGTCCCGTCGAACTATCGTGAGGATGCACAGATGTTGTGCCTGTGCTTAGAGTAGGCACTCTGCAGGTAGGTCTGCTTTACGCTTTCTACTTAATCCACTCTGGGAGCTTGCGCATGTACAGAGCACAGACTAGCTATAGTGGTTTATGTACAGGGACACATGTAGATGTGTGCATATATACCCCCAATATTTAGTTACAATGACCTCCATAATCACTCATAAAACTCACGATACCGCCATCTGAACAAATGGCTGTGATTACGAGCTCGAGTGTTTATTCTCAAACACAAAGCATCAATTCGTTGGCTGCTTTACCTTATCGGCAGGTGGCAGAGCTGTTTGCCCACGGACGCTAGTTAATATACCACATGCCCAAGTCCATTGGCGGACATGTGGACAGGCTCGAAAGTACGGCTTTGATAGATATTCCTGCGGTATGTACCTACCAGTGCCCTTGACATTACAAGAACAACATCACGATACCGACACCTACATAGTGATCAATGCCGTTGTCTCACCCATATGTCCTCCGTTTATTCGTTTCAGCAGGTCAAGCCGTTACTAAGCCACTACCTCCAACCGCCCACTGGCTGCAAGAAATATAAGACTAAAACAATGTCAATGTCGACAAGTTGACGCAGGGCACGCATGCCCAACCTCTGCTCTTTCTCGGCATTCTTTCCAAAAGTAGAAACTCATCACAATAATTAAGAATGCAACTTCTGGAAATGACAGGTGTATAAAATATGTAGTGGGTGAGGACCAATATAGTAATAATATCGATGGATTCGATCATCCGCATTCATTTTTGAAAGATCCAGCACCTGATGTGGTTCAATTTGTGGGAGAATTCTCTCTCGAGCTCCCTCCGAACAACCGAATATATAATCCACGGCGTCTCCGGAGGGGGGGGTCATGTTTTACCTACCCGTTGGACCCATTCCATTTACTAACAGCTTACCATCTACTGCCACTGAGCTACCTATAGTGGGGTGATATTGACTACCTACATTATCGGCTGACCTGACACTCACGCACGCACGCGGGGGACCCGAGAATGTGTACCGCACCTGTACTCCTCTCTCCGAAACCCCATCACATCAAACTAAAAGACATCTACTACCTAAAATGTCTGTGCTCTGCTGTAGATACGCGCCAGGTTACTGGAAATCGAAAAGTTTGATGTCCATCGAGAAAATCAAGTAGAAATTCTCTTCTACTTCCCCCCTCTCCCCCTTGCGTAGCTAGAATACCCCCCTCCCCCCACATACATAAACCACGTTTCTTCCCTTCATGCATGTTTTGGGGAGATGTCCCCAAAGCTGAAAGGAGCGAGATTCCTTGGGGGGTGGCGCGGGCGTCTAAAGCTGGCTGCTTGGACAGGTCACTCGAAGGGAAGTAAAAGAAAGTAAAAATGGAAGCAAAGGTGGGAGGAAAAAAAGGAAGAAGAAAAAAAAAGAAGAAGAAGTCAACGGTTGCACGATCCCCGTTATTATTTAAGGCCATCAAGCCGAGCGAAGGAATTTCGATCTCGCTATTCGGACCGATCCATCTGCATATTAAACACGAGAGCCGTGTGAATACCCAATGGCAGGCCCGGAGACCAAGTGTTGGAGATACATGTATGGTATCGTATCTCGACAACATATTTACTTTATGGATCTAGGCTGGGCGAGACACTAGCAGGGGTTGGGGTGGGGGGGGACATTTCCAGGTAGGAAGGGAATAGCACCACTCCGAACCCTTGAAAGCCCCTCCTTCCCTCCATCCTCCAAGCTCTCGGGTGCTTATCTTAGAGCGGTGGCCCTATCAAGAAACTGGCCCCAGCTGCTTGATCAGAGGCCGATGGTAATCGCAAGAATACGCGGTTGGTGAAACAGCAAATCGCATACTGTCTGAAATTGGAAAGGGTTACATATACATGGCAGCCATGCACCGGACATATATCGAAGCTACTCCTCTGCACAGCCTTCTTTACCAAGTAGAGGACCCTAAGAAGAATCTTCTCTGCACCATTAGCCTTCTTGCACTCACTCTGGGGAAGGGGGAGGGGCACAAGATTGCCAGGATTGCAATAATCTCACCAGATTAGGAAAGTAATAAATACTGTTTCTTTTGTGTTGAAATTCGCAAATGAATGCTAATGGCTAGAGTAAGCTCGCCACTCTAGAAAATAAATGAGTGACGAACCATGACTGACGCAATCTTTAAACCCACAACTGCTTTTCGCTAGCTTCTACGCCAATATACTCGCCAGGTTCTTAGAGACGGTAAACCAAGGCATTTAGCGCAGCGACTATTCACCGCCTTGACGCACGTACTTTGGTGGCAAAAATTCCTGCCGATACACGCGGTAATATCATGCAATATTAGACTCTAATTCATCATTAGGGTCTGGTAGTGGCCCGCACTCCGAGAAGCAGCTCGGTGAGCACAAAACCCATTGTCTATCTTAATTTCGCCAAGTAAGTAAATAGATTGGATAAAGCATCCACGGGAGATTAATATGAGTCAGAAAATTAATTCCAGGAAGTAAAAAAACATACGATCATGAAACATCACTCGCACGGGTTGTGTGTTCAAATTGAGATGTTGTTTTTGTTGTTAGTTCGAACTGAGCTGAATTGGTTTTAATCTTCCACTACCCTAGTCACTTTCGTAAATAGCTAGAAATTAGGTAATTCCAATTTATTGACTGAAACTTCCGTACCTCTCGTGAAGTTTTTTCCCCAGGTCGGAATCGCTTCTTACGGTGCTGAAGCATACCGGCAACAACAATGGAATTAGACATCAATATAAGCCCCTTGCGAGCAGTCTTCCTACTATTAACTAGTCGAACGCTCTTAAGTTTGGTGCGCGCCATAACTTAAAAACTAAGACTAGAAAAGGAAACTCAACCTACAACGCTGGTATGAAGTATAAATAGATAAATCACCTACAACGCTGAACACCAAACTTCCGTTAAAAAAAAAAAACACCCCCCAAACACTAACAGTAAAACACACGTTGGCATTGGGACCCTTCCAAAATAATGAACAAAAGACAAAAAAAAAAAAAAAAAAAAAATCTTCTGCAGCAGCGTTTCAATGGAGAGCTTTAGTCCTCCCATTTTTCGTCCATAATATAATATATAATTCAGACTCGAAGCGCCGGGGCATATATACGCCGAGTCCTGTAAGAGTGTAAAATGGACTGATAGTGAGCTTCGATTACTACAGATCATTTCTGACTTTACTCTCTTATGTACAGGACTCGGTGTATGTTTCTGCGCTGTAGGTCTGAATTAATATGGAGGACTAAAACGCCAATATACATATATATACTCAAAACAAAACGTAGGCCGGGTAACGTGAATCTCGCAGACCACTCTATTACTCGCTGTGGGCAACTTGTATATGCAGAGGTTTTATTCGAGTATCCATATGTAGTCCGTCAGTACAATGCTGACTCCCCCCAGAAAAACAAACCTGATGTGACTTTAATAACAGAGCTTGTTATCTTTATCGGTCGAGATTTCATGATATCAGGTGTCCAAATCGACACTTTAGACCTCCAGCAGGACCGGTGGGGACTCGACTCTGATGCACGTCCAGGAAAGCATTTTCTCAGCATAACTGTGATTAAGTGTCTGCATCGCAAACTCTCTAATGCCAAGATAGGGGTATTGTCCTGGGAACTGAGATACTAAGCCGTACTGGGTCATTTATCTCCCAATCAGACCGGAACTGACTGGAATATGCAATATATAAAATGATGCGACATTGGGGGGACACTACACCAAGAGTACATTCATTCTCCACCTCAACCAAAAAGACTTTAACTAGTTTCCTTTCTATAGAACAATTCTCTGCCTTCTGCTCTACCCCTATATAGGGGCCAAAATAATTTCAGGTTCTGTGATGGTGGTGAAGGAGTGACCGTCAGAAGTTGGGACACAAAGTTCTCCAGCTATAGGTGTCCCCAGCTATATTGAGCGCTTGGTACACTTTTGTTTGCAAAAGGGCGATTTCTATCACAATCCGATCCTACTATATCCCATACCTGAGAAAATTGAGGAGGATGACAGAAACAACGCGGGTATGCTCCTTGGGACAACATGTTTCAATTCCTTGCTAGTTGATAAAACCATCACTTAGTTCTTTTCAGTCTTTATTTACTCGGGCTATAGTAGATAGTGTGATCATGATCATAACGGGTTCGCGTAACGTTGGAATTGATAAAACCTTTTGATGACAAAGGAACGTCCCAACCTCGGGTGAAGAGCCACTTTCTCTATAAGGGCCATACACCAAATAGTTGGAAAATTTACTGAGGGTATACTCACCCTTATAGGGAGAGCCGACTGTATTCCGTTTTATTAGGCCCGCTAAATGTCACCATCAAATAAACTTTTAGAAAAGCACCAATTGATCCCAGAGAGTAAAAATATTTTTTTGCTTTTAACTTTCTAGCTCTTCTAAGCTCGAGAGTAAAAATAATTTTTTGCTTTCAACTTTTTAGCTCTTCAAAGCTCGAGAGTAAAAGAAAAAAAAATGAAAAAAATGAAAAAAATGAAAGCCATAGATATCGGATGACTTGTACAACCGTACATCCCCGTCATCCAAAAGAAAGAAAAAGAAGAGAGGGAGAGAAAAAAATGGTTAATATGATAGAAGCTCTAACGAAAAATGATGCATGCTCATAACTAGTAGGTGAGGGGTAGAGGGTGAATTTTTATCCTGCTTAAACGTCCACATATTCCCTAGAAACCCTCGCATATTCGTCTCATGTATGGCATCAACTGATTTTATGTCTACAGGGCAGGAACCACACGAGTGATTAGTAAAGGCCAACAGTAAAAGTAGAAATAAAATGTAAAAAAAAGAAAGAAAGAAGCCGCAGAGCAGCAGAAGAAGAAGAAAGAGGGGGGGAATGGGATACATACTCTACTCAGTTATTTCTATTCTTAACTCTGTTGCCCTGCTTCCCGGCAGCATCAGAGGTCTCGTCCGCGCTGGATTCCTCCTCCTCCTCCTCGCCGGAGTATTCGTCGGCACTCGAGTACTCGATTTCCTCAGGAGCCTTTTTGGCAATCAACTTCTTGATGGGGGGTTTTGGGGCCTTCAGGTCCTCTTTTCTCTTGATGGCCCTAGTTCTCTGGCCCGGAGGTTGCAACTGAGGGGGGGCCTTCTTTGGTCCACACGACATCCTGAAGCGTGGTCTAACATTGGGTGTCCTTCTCTGACACTCGGCGAGGTATTTCTTCTCAAGGTCGTCGACACGCTTGGCATGCAGTTTATCGTAGTGAGTCATTATCGCTGATGGCATCTATAGATTAGATGGATAAGTAGGATGGGGCGATAGAAGGATGGATTAGATGGACAAGTAGGATGGGGCGATGGAAGGATGGATGGGAGGAGGATGAGGAAGGGGAGATCACACAGTGCTTTATACAGTTGGCTCTAGAAGTCACGTGGGCTCTAGAAATCACGCGAGAAGAGACGCGAGAAGAGAGATGACCACACGCGAGAAGAGAGATAACGGTGTGGGGTGGCAGGCAGGAATTGTGGCAGGCAGCGGCGCGCGGCACGTTAGTGGCTGGATGGACGGGATGAACCAAACTAGACCAACCAACAAGCAGGTGGGGGACGGCGACACAGCAGTCACTCTAACATTGCGAATTTACCACTACCACCACGTCTACAGTGTGTATGTAAATGCCGATAGTACCGGCATCCCACCTTCTGTTTCTTGACCTGCACAAGTATACAGAGCAGACAAAGACCAAGTCTAGAAGCTTGTCAGGTTGGCAGTATGTAAGTAGGCTTTAAAGTATGAAACATCATCAGGAACAAAAAAAACAAGGCGCTGATAGGCCCGTGCATCACCTCTACCATCCTGCAAATATCCGTATAGTTTAGATAAAAACAGTACAAGGTTGGTCTGACGCCCACACACGCAAAACACCACCTTAGCAAGGCGAGACCATGCGCAAATGTCCCGTACTGAAGCATTTATCTGTTCAAGGAAGAATTGGATTGGGATAAAGGGGATGGATCATGTGGCGTCACTCGAATGGCTTGGCAAGGTGAATGGATGCAACGTTTGCCGTCACAGCGAGCAGCGAGCTGCGTGCGAGGGCTGCAAGTGTACAGGGGTAGCAGAGACCAAAAGTACGCAAGATACATGTATGTAACAGAGTGATACCTGCAGCAACTACAGCAGACCTCTAAGAACGTACCCACCCACCCATACCCCTACACCGCCTAAAAGCTTCCTCCCTCCTTGCTGCTTTCCATCTACTCCCCACATCTGATGAGTCTAGCACCATCATATCACCGTAGCCGCTTTCAACGTGCGTCGCATTTGCAATATTCACTTCCTAGAAAAAGGAATATGAGACGATTAAGGGAAAAAGATCAAGGTGGTGGATGGAGAAGGATAGTTACAGCTTTAGCTACACCCTCTGTATTCTTACGATACGACTACTCTTGGTGTGGGGGTAAGTCCTCACAGTATCCCGATATCCAAGAACCGGTAAAATGAACTAAACAAAAAAAAGGGGGGGGAAGGACTGGTAAAACCAACGTGGCGAGTGACACACCATGACTCACCTTAAGGCCCACGACTACATTTCCAATTCCAGCAGTTACTACAACTCAGAGTGGAGGCTATTAAGATAAAAAAGGTGCCTATATACATACTACCACTCCGTGTATTTCCAAAGAAGGTAGGAAGGTAAGAAAACGTCTATTTATACTCCCGGCCCCTCACGCCGACCAAACCATCCTTCTCGCACTACAGCCAAAACAAGACATGACAAAACAAAAACAAAAAAACACCGTCCCAATTTAATCTATATACACCAACCATTTAAACGCCCAACCCAATAACCAACACCCACGCGCCCACGGGCACGACCACATTATCATTGACCCCCGTGACCACCGCCTCCACCATACTCCCCCACGCGCCGACGGCCAACACCTTCGTAACGACGCCCCAACCCCACCTCTGCGCCTGCACCGCCGTCCCACACCTCCCACACCCTCCCGCCGCCGCTCCAGTACCAATCCACCACCTTCCCACCGCAATTCCCACCGCCACAACCGTCATAAACGCCATACTCCCCTCGACACTCTTCCCTCCTCTCCACCCCCACTTCGTTCTTCCCCACCTCCGCCCGATCAACGACGCCGCTGCATCTCCCAATCCCACAGACACCACGCCTGACACAAAAGCCAGGCTCGTGGTTCTCCCCCCCCATTCCCATGGGTCCCCCTCCGGTGCCGCCGCCATGGTCAACCACCATCCCGCGCCACACCCAATCAGCAAAAACACATGCGACACCACGACGGGCCCCTTTAAGTCCCTCCCGTCTACAAATGGCTGCAAGAAGCGCGCAATTACACGCGACGCCGGCGGCAGCTGCCCCGCCCGCACTAAATCAAGAACTATGAATGTGCCGAGCGCGAGCGACAGACACAGGTGTGTGAACTGAGGGTCCAGCACGCCTGGGATCAGGAACATGACGACGACCATACCGTGGAAGACCTTCCTTCTTGTGTCGACCTGAACGTAGGGCGAGAGGGCAGTGACGAGGGTGATCCCCATGGCGATGATGATGGCCCAGAGGGCAATGATCGCGAGGCGGAGGTTGGCGGCGGCCGCGGAGCCCGTGGTGACACAGTAGCCAGCACCGGGGGCGATGGAGTCAATGAGGCCCTGGTAGGCAGGCTGGCCGCAAAGGAGGTAGCTGGGTGCCCAGAGGAAGGGGTCGGTGCCGTCGAGAGCGTGCAGGGCAATGTATGGTCTGAGGCCGAGCATGACGGTTGCCAGGATGCTGGTATAGACGAAAATGGGGTATGCCCATTTACGTAGGCGATATTGGGTCGGTGTCAGCGTGGCGTAATAGGAGGCGCTGGAGCGGCTTTTGGCGCGCAGGCGGGCAGGGGCAGGGGCCTTGGACGGGGGGAGGAGGGGCTCCATTTCAGCTTCGCTATCGGAGGCTTGGCCTTTGGGGCGGAGAGAGGAGGCTAGTTTACGAAGGCGGGCAATGGTGATGACGGTGTTGCCGGCACGGCGGAAAAGACGGTTGGTGGGGACGCGGGCGAGATCGATATTAAATTTAATAACGTCCGAGCAGGTTACGAGAGTGGTAAGACCACCGCCCCAAAGAATAGATTTGAGGATGATAGCTTGTGGGGTAGACGCATGGAGGAGCAAATTGATGAGCGCTACAGATATAAGGCGGATCTCCGTCTGCGTGAGGGACGGTTCTAAAAGGTGATTCAATACTGCCACAACTGTGTGCTGTAGCGGAGGGAGGAATGGGTAGATATCAGTCGGTGTAAAGTCAGCTGAAAAGTGTTGACGAAGGGCGAGTGGAACGAGCGAAAGCACCCAATGAAGATCAGGACACGATAGAAAGCTCGGAGGTATCGTTGATAGAGAAAGGATGATATTAGTGAGGATATACTGATTTCGCCCGGGAACACCGGGTTCAGTAAGAGAAAGAGAAACAAGGATCGGAAATAATATAGGATATAGAAGCGGTGCCGGGTCAAGAGATCGAGGAAGCTCAAATGGGAGACTTCTTGATAGTATCTGCAGTGGGAATATGGCCAGTATCGAAGTGAAAACCAGGAGCCAGGACGCAAATTCTAGGTACCAAGTTAGCTAGTTATTTCACAACCTAAATATTGAAAAATGGATCACCAAAACCTACCTATTTTCCATGCCAGAATCTCCTTCCACACCTTCCCGCTACCACCATTATACACAACCACCCCCACTAGCACTCCCATAAGCGCAACCTCAATTCCCCTCCTCACGAACACAATTCTCTTCCTCTTGATCTTCCGCTCTCCGTTCTCCTCATCCACCCTCCTCTTCCTTCTCCTCCCTCTTCCGTCCAGGTCCTCTGCCTCCTCCTCTACCTCGCCATAGTACGTATCCTCCTCCGAGAGTGTTCTCTTCCGCTTACTCGGCGGTGCCGGTAACCTCTTTGTCAACTCATCGTCGGCCTCGGTTCCCGACTCTGACCCACCAGGGCTCAATCTCTCCCTCCGTCTCCGCCGTGCTCCAAGAAAAGGCGACGGCGCGCGCGAGACATCCGGCGTTGGCAGCGGCGATGGTAGATATGTGGCTTTTCGCGAGCTCGATGCGGCTGAGGGACGAGGCGTGCTCGAGGGAAGAGTCTTGCGACGATACGGGCGTGGCGAGCGCGAGAGCTGTCGGGCGGGGTCTGGCGACGAGGAGTGCATGGGAGTCGGGGGTGTGAGGATAGTAGGTGTGTCCATGATGGAGTTGAGGTAGGTTTGGGGTGGGGGGGGATGCTATCACAGTTAAAGGGGTGGGGGTGGTATGCTGTAGGTGTACTTTAGAGATGTAGCTTAACCGCTTTGTCGAACGAATATTTGTGGTGTTTTTTTAGGTATTCGAGAGCTTCAGGGCCATATTGGAACCGTGTAGTGACTGGAATTAAAAGAATTGTTTATCTTTTTTCTTTCAGAAATATGTAGTGAAGTAGGGTAGGGAGAAGAAGAAGAAGAAGTGGGCAGATCACGGGCGTTTTTTTCTTCTTTTCTCATGAGGCTAATTAGAGAAAGCTGTTGCTTTTGCTTGTTGTCGTTTCGTCGTGTCGTACGTAAGTTAATTAACCATGCTTCTTTGCCTTGGCTGGTAAATATTAAATATATTAAATACTTCTCATGGATGACATTGATTGATTGTTGTTGTATGTAGCTCATATACAAAGAAAGATAATTTCACAGCCCTGTACAAGTAGGTGGGTATGTAGAGGAAGTAGCTGCATCATATATACTCTAGAAATTACGTGCGCTGCTGTTGTGCACGTTTATGTGTTTGAGATAAGTACCTACATGTACCTACATACATACATACATGCCATTCCTTTTCCGCTGGCACTAGATTCCAACGTTTTTCTTTTCTTTTTCTTTCTTCCCCCTCATTTATGTATTTTCGGGGGCCGGGGGAGGAGGAGGAGGCTTTTTCTGCTTCCTGCAAACGGCTCCCCCACTACTCGCAAACTCCTGACGTTTGTAAAATGGACCGCTATTGCATGCCATACAAATTCGCGCCAAGTCCAAAATTTACTATGGTATGCAATAGTGGCCCATTTCACAAACGCCAGGAATTTGCGAGTATGTGAACATCGAGGAATGGGATCGATGGGCTTCGCCGCGTAAGTCGGCACCCTCAACAACCTGCATATATGTCTGGGACGTGGTATTGATTGGTAGCCCACTGTCTTGGTGGGCCAGGCTTCTCGCTGGATACGCAACACTATGCAGCAGAGCAGACATTCCAATTTTAGCAAAAGTCCAATCACCTCGTGGGATGTGGTGCACGCTTGGCTTGGAAATTGTTGTCACGAGGCAGTTGAGAATTAAGCCGCCGAACTCATGACATACATGTACTTTGGATGGTCATTAAGCTATACATCTAGTTGAATCATAGATCTATCGTTCAAGAAATCATTGTTTCGGTCACGTAGAAAATATCTTTTTCAGTTTACGTATCATGAGTTGTTGTCATTTTTTTCGCAATAGCTACATGTACTTACATGTACGCTTCTGCACTTTTAAATTTCTTGTGTCGGGAAAGGTTGACGTGACCCACGAATACCACCTACATGTTCAGCAGTCTTGAAACTACAGTCACACCTCGCTATAGCTATCTCATAATTCAATATCTCGGATCTCTTGCTGTCTCGTAAGGATTTGTACTGTCCCTCCCCACTAAAAGTAATTTGCTGTCTCCCATACAATCAGACGCTGACTAAACTACCATTCCCCTCTAACCTCCCAAGCCATTAGGCCCAACCCTTGCGGTAGTAGGGACCAAGGGTGTTGTTGATTTTGGCCACCCACAGCCCAGATTCCAGATTTGAAGTTTTCCTATTCCACTCCTGCGATCGACATCCACAAATGGTAATCAAGCTCGTGGCTACAATATTGGTGAGCGAGCCACGCCCCAGAACCTATGATCTATCTTGAAAAAAAAAAAGCAATGTGTTGGATAACTGCTGCAATGTTCTGACGTAGAGTACAGTACTCTAAAGTTGAGAGAGAGGGTCGAATCCTGCTATGCCTAAAGAGAGTTGATATTGCTCGACTTCAGGCTGGCACTAACATCTTAGGGCCTAACTACATGTAGGTTGTCCGGAAACGCGCGCACCTACTTGCGCGATCTACTCCGTTGCCTCTAAACATATTGAAATCGTGGGACGGGGCTCACTCTAGTACCATAGTGTCGTGCTAGAACAATATCCCAACTACATTTAGCTTTGATAGGTTCACAGGGAGGCCAAGCTGACCCACGGGTTTGATCTCCTACCTTCGCTCTGCGGACTATCGATTTCAGTCTGATAACCTATGTGGTGTTGGGGCAACCCAAAACCCGTATTGATGACCCCGGCAGTGGCAGGAGTCAAAATCTATAGTTCAGTTTTCCTTCATCTTTGAGCGCAATACAATATACCTGGGTATCTAATCGACAGCGATATCCTGGTTGCACCTACTTCTCGGAGACCATCTTGCCACCATTTATCACTCCTTTCTTTTACATCAAATCCGGGCTCTTATTTCGAGACTCAGCTCAATATAAGATCTAGAATGCAAGTCTAGACCGTTCTTTCCAAGGACGCACTGGATCGCAGAGTATGCAAGTGTAGATGTTGTAACTGTTACACAGTATTCACAATGTAAATACATGTATCTACCTTCAGGCTCACTTAATAGGCATCTGCCAAGAATGCACCCATCCGATAATCATCCATTAGCAATGCTCGGGTGTTCCCGACGCGATACCGCATCCAGTAACCTCGACGTCAAACCCACAACTGTCGCGAAAGTGTCCTGTCGATACCACCAGGCCACTAAAACCCCAAGCCCACCATGCACATAACCACCATACCGAGTTCACTTTTGACAAACTAAGCAGTATGTTCACCAAACCGCCCAAGCTACGCATCCGCACTCCCTCTCCGACTACTGTCGAGTTCACCCTGACAAACGCGCCTCCCCCGACGCTCCCGCACACGCTCCTAACGCACCTCACCACACTCCTTCGTCTCCTCCTCACGCTTGCGACTCTTCTTCTCCTTTTTACGAAGCTTCAGCCGCCGCCGTACCCAAACAGCATCCACCCGCTTTTTTACCCAACCCTCGCAGCCTTCTCGCGGCTCTCCACGGCGCTGCAATGGCGTCACCTGCTGCCAGCGTCGGCGGTGCTGCTGTACATATTACTGTTCACAGGTGGGTACACAGAGGAATCGCTGGTGGTGATCCGCGACCTTGGAGTTCAGATAACGACGAAGACGGGGTGGAGGACGAGGTGCCGGTTCATCCCGACTGAGAGGGTGGGCGATTTGTGGATCTGTGAGGGGTTTAGAGGGTTCGAAGTGAGGTTTTACCTGGCGGTTGTGGTGGAGGGGGAGGAGGGACTAGTCGTTGTTTTTCCGGTGAGTTTTTGCCCCTTTACGGGGTGCTATCGTGGGGGGCGGCGGAGTGTTAACGGAGTCTAGACGTTGTTGCCTGGACGGAAAGTGCTAGAGTTGGTTTGGAGAGGGGCTAGGAGGTGCTTGTATGAGCCCAAAAACATCCGCGATGGGGTTGAGGGATAGTTTAGAGGTAAATCGATTTGCTTTCACTCCGTCAAGCGCTATGAAAGAGTTTAACGGTATAAACCTTTGTATAGATATATGTAGCTATATTTATAGTTAGCAAAATTTGTTAATACATAATAATGTTGTTGTGATTCGTAACGGTTTTAGTTGGAGCTTTGCCTGATTTCCCTCGAACACATACATACTTTATAGCCAATTTCTGGCCTATGGTCAGCAACAATGGTATCCGCCAGAAATCTATTGCGTACAACTACTCATTTTGTAGTGGGGGTGGGGGTCGAAATACCTACAGGGAAACAAAATCCCTTTAGGGACTCCTATGGCTGTGATCGACTGCAAGGAACTGAGGGATCGAATTTTTTAGTTTGTGTGTTAACAATTTATGAGTCTAGTTGCCGCAGCACAATATTAGAGTAGCCTGGTATTGGGGCTAGGGGAGAGCTTTGGAAGCTACATGTAGGCTCCGAGGCGTTGGGGATGTACATGTATGTATGCCATAAGTATCATCTACCCGTAGTAAATGGCTTGTTTCTGAGACAACCTACTAACGCTGTCTGGTGCCGCGGGCTCTTGATCGAGAAACTAGCGCAAGAATGTTCCCTATTCCTTTTCGTTTAGGTATAGTTTCAAGAGGTTTGTTTTCAGGACTAAGGGGGCTTGTAAGGCGAGTGACGATCGGTGCAGGAGAAAATCCCGAGCGAGAGTAAAGGGTCAGCGAAGATGTCGGAGATCTGGTGTGACGAACTTTGTAGAAAGGGCCTTCCAGATAAAAATGCTCTTATCACCCGCAAAGTTCCGTTGGGACTAGCTGTTTCCTAGATAGAATAAAGCGTGATTGTTTGTAAGGCTTTGTACCGCGCTTGGTTCGGAGCACTTCAGAGCCTCTGTCCCGTGTTTCGGTCAACTGAAATTCAAAGCCCCCCCCCCTCCACACAATCCAGATAAATCCATCGCCTCCCTCGAGACTATAATTACCCCCCATCCCCACTCCCCTCTTTCCACCTCGCCGTTCAACACCTGCCCAGAGCTTTCTAGTTCTTGTAATTCCAATTTCTTCTGGCCCCCAATCTGCCTGACTAGCTGCGTTGCTTTAGCATATTTCCTGGTGAGCTCTCTCCCACTTCCTACTGCTTTCCTAGCCATATGACGTGCATTTGCTAACTTTTTTTCCTTCCTCAGATATCTGTTCTGTACACCTACCCTTTCTAGGCCTCTTTTACACCGCTGTCAAGAGTTACAAACTAGGGTGAGCCTTTCCTCCACATGTTCGTTGCAAAGGAGCTCATACTAATATCTGTCTGTTGCTGCTCACAGTTGACTTTTTTCCTGCTCACTTCATTGCAACTTATGAGTCTAGGGTACCTTCTGAGACGGTGAGTTACTGCTTCTTACTGCTGACGAGATCAAAGCCTTACTAAAAAAACACCGGACAGTTCTTCATCCTTCTGAAATTTCTCAAGAATCCTCCGTCACGGAATTATTTCAGCATAATGTAAGTCAACGAAGAAAAAAAAAAAAAAAGAACGAACGGACGAACGAATGAATGAATGAAAAAAAAAAAAAAAAAAAAAAAAAAAAAAAAAAAAAAAAAAAAACTCACCTATTTCACTCTGACTCTTATTTGTGTTCTCACGCCGTTGTGCTAATAACCACCAAGGTCATCCCATCTGTCTCCTCTTAGTGAGAACATGCCCGCCGTCACCGAGAACAAGACCACCGGGACCCCTACGTCTAAGCTCACCCCTAAAACCGAGTGCAGCATCTTACGGTTGACGGAGGTGGGAAAAGCGCCCATTGCTCCTCCTGCTGATTTGTATACCGGCAAAACACCCTCTATCGCGTGTGCCGCTATTCAAGAGCTTCAGCTACTTCAGACAATTGATTTCAACGCTGCTGCTAGCGGCGCTGCTCAGTCTACTGTCCCATCTTCAGGAGCAAAGAAGAATAGGAAGAATAGAAATAGGAAAAATCTGAATAAAAATGAAAAGGAAAAGAACATTGGCGGCACGAATTCTGCTGTGAACACTCAGGTCGACATTTCCGGGGGGGGAAAAACTGGTGCTACTACCGGGCAAGGAGGTACGAACTGGTCCAGAGAGAAAGTGGTTCAGAAAATTGCAACCAAGGCTAATTTGAGATCCAATTAAGGCACAATCGAGAGTGGCGCTTCTTCGGACAAAACTACTAAGCGTCAACGGCGGATGCTTCTTCTAGAACAAGTTCAGAACACAGCGAAGGTTCAGCCCGGAGCTTTTATGAGGCCAAGGCCAAAGCACTATGGTATTCAATGTCCTCGCACTCTGGGCCCTCAGGGAACGTCTGGCTGCAGACATGGAACCAATTGCTACTATGGTCACGAGGGGGACGTTTATCCCGAATCCGCCCACAAGGCCAGTCATTATGTCAACCGTTGGCATAGTGAACTAACCGCGGCCGAAAGATTTTCCCTGAAGAATTTGATGGCATGGACAACCAGGCCGAATAAATGGAAAAGACGTTATACTCTCACAAACGAGCCACATCTCTTCAAGGTTGAGCCTCGTCTGCGCGCAATAGAAATCCCGGCCCACCCGCCTCAGAGCCAGCTACAACTGGGGGCTTCAGTTAGGACTCAAGGGCAGAGGTCCCATCAGCGGCAGGATTCTCTCCAGTCACATGGACAGTCGCCTCACCGCCAGAGTTCTCTCCGCCCTGGCAGGCAGTCTCCTCACCGCCAAAATTCTCACCATTCTAGTGGACAGTCCCCTCACCGCCACCAGCCGTTTGCTTTCTCGCCTTGTGGTTATCCTCAGCAGCAACGGGACTTCTCTTTCCAGAATACTGGGCCGATTAGCCCTCGTGAGTATTTTGATCGCCCGCCTACCGGGCTTCCTTGTTTTCCGGAATTTAACTCCCAAGGATCTTTTTATCCTCATGTCTTTCCTTTCCAGTCAGCTAGACCGCAAATGATTCCACAGATGGACAGCTTTCCCACGTTCCCAACTCAGTATCTCCAAAACAACGTTCAAGTTCAACCGATGTACCAGCAGGAACGATACCGTAGAAACTCGGGACATTCTCACGCCAGCCATAATAGCTATAACAGCTATCAGGCGCAGCCCCAACCCACCCAACAATACTCCAGGGCTCAATTCTCTGGTAGCTATGGATACTATGGACGCGATCAGAGAGCTTTCGGTATGGCTCCACACGGTATACAACTGTTTCAGGAGTATATTGGGCACGCGGGTATGAATACCAGGAATATGAAGCAAGTCCCTCGGATCAGCCCAGAGGATTTCTTGTATAACTGGCGCCGGGAAATTGAGCGTGAGGGCGGGCCGGTATCCCCCACTACTGATCTGAGACCCGAACCTTTCAAGTTCCGACCAGAGGCTCCCGAATTTGTCCCGGAGGCAGCGAAGAATTGGCCAGGACTTAAGAAGGGACATTGCCCGAGTTATCCATATGATACAAAAGGTATTTTCATTCCTAGTGTCGCCAATCCGGGGTTCTTAATCTGGACCGCTGCTGGATACGGATACTACGGCCACGATGGAAGCTGGTACCCCTATCGCGAACCTACCGAAGATGGTAATGGCGCCCAGAAAGATTCCGGCAACAGCAAGAACAGCTCGAAGTAGGCCGGCTGGTCAACCTGGGTGGTCTAGTTCATGAAAACCATGGCTAGGTTCGAAATCCGTCAGGTGTTTTATAGGCGTAAATTAGGTCTCGTATGGTAGATGATTCAACCCGTATGTTGGAGGAGGTTATGGGGCTCTACACCGATTCTTGGTTTGGTTTTTCTGACCACAATTCCCTCCAATTCCTTTTTTGAGAAGAAAAAAAAAAACCTTAAGAAAGAAAAAAAAACTTCCGAAAGAAAAAATAATTCCGACTCAAAAAGAAAAAAAAAATGGCTGAATCTCTGTACTATCATTTCCTTTCCTTTTTTGGGGATGCTTCTCCCCCAGCTTAAAGTCCTGTAAATCGCTTTCTTTTTGTATGTGTCACAAATTTTGTATGTCCACTGCACTATCCACTACTTGGGATGATTGTACATCACTTTTGGTTGGTTTTGGCCTTACGCTATGTAGTAGGTATCCTTAATTTTAGGCATCCTTTTTGAAAATGCGAGTAAGGCTTGTAATATAAAAGTTTGGGAAGCATTTCTTAATTTCTCTCTATGTGACATAATATTACGTACTCGCCTTCATTATGGTTTAAAGACCCAAAATTAGGCTGCCGAAACTACATGTACATATATGGGCGGTAATCGATTAGCCCGCATCTTTGAAAACTCAATGCCTCAAATACAGGCTACTTTGTAATATCTAACTTACCCACATGTAGACCGGAACTAAAAGTACATGCTAGAATTCCGGGTTTTCTATGTAGAATAAGTACATGTAGTTGGTGTTTCCTAAATCTCCTTGTTAACCACACTCTCCACCAACGAATCTCAAATTCTAGGGCTACCATTTGACCCAATATACGCATCCTAAAAAGTCCCACTGAGGGCAATAAGTCCGATAACTTTTTTTTGGTTTCTTTTGTTATTTTCTTTTGTCGGAGTTTGATTTGATTTCTTTAGGGGGATAGTAGGTTTGAGGAGGCACAGAGGTTTTTTATGCCATAGTTTATACTTTATGCAATGTTTTGTACCTTAAACAAATACAAATGATTTAAAAAAAAAAAAGTTGGTGTTTCCTGGGGCGGGGATGGCTTGACATTTCGGGAATCGATCTGCATGCTTTAAAAGCAACCAAGCTGACAAAGGTTCAACAAGCACTTGCAATTACAATCATTACCTCTGCTTACTAAACCTTGAAGCCCTTCAACTTCATACCTCGAATATAACCTACATGCACATGTACTATTTACGATGGAAAACCTCTGGTTGTCCGAAAAAAATACCAAGTCCCCCAGTGCCCTGTACCCTAGAACGATGTGCCAATAATACATAAAGCCCCTTGGAACTTGCTGCGTTTACAAAGCGAATTATAAACCCTTTCCAAGTAACCACGAATGTCAATGATTTTTTATTTGTTTTATCAACGCAGGGAAGAAATCAATACTACGTAGACTGTATGTGGCCTGAATCTTGGTATTCAGGCCGCCTATTCTCAATGACATAGCTAAGCGGGTCTTGATCGATAGTAATAATCTAGGCAACACATTTAAGAGGAGAAAAAAATCAAAGAGCTCGACTCTTGCTGCGTCCCTGTTTGTAATAGTAGTGATATATAATGTGTTTTCACTTGGGTTAGCTTTATAAGTTTAATATAAGCATTAAACAAATTGTAACGGACGTTTCAATTACTGCTACCAAAGGGGGCCCATGCCGGATGAATCAATCGTTCAGACAGAGGGTGCTCAAAAGTCATAGTAAGTCACTCACCCCGCGAACCTAGCCGCCAAAGTAAACCTTCCCCAACTTCACCTTCCAAACTTTACACATCTCAACCAACTCTTCTAACCAACACTCTTGCTCAACCACAAGATGAGCGCGAGTGCACCCTACACTCTTCAACCTCTGGTTGAAACAAAACTTACCCAACCACCCTATAGGCTTCTTTCCCAACCTCTCACACTCGAGTCTAATACCATGTCTGCACCCTACTCTCTTCAGCATCCCATTCATACAAAATCTTTACTCTCCCCGCCCAATCTTCCTGCCTTGGGCAAAGCAGCCATGGATGAGGAGGACTTTCCGCAGCTTCCATCTGCAACCACCGTGAATGCCTTTGGCTTTAAAACGCATCCTTCTCAACAGAGAGGAAAATTCAGAAATAAGAAGATGCTCTCAGTCAAAATTGTCGACGATCCTCGCATTTCTTCCAAGTATATCATCTCACCATTGGCAACCAAGAAAGATGGGATAAACGAGGCAAACCCATCTGAGTGTCCCACTGTTAGTTCTAGTGCCATCAAAGATTCCTCTGAGATGTCCGCTTCATCCAATAGCAGGATGGATAAACAGACCTCCGCTCAGCTCACTGCTGATAACAGTGCCAAAGACACGAAAAATCTCTCCATTCCCCTCCTCTCTCCCACCCCTCTATCAC
Source organism: Morchella sp. 2016-57 (assembly GCA_024713875.1). NCBI lineage: Eukaryota > Fungi > Ascomycota > Pezizomycetes > Pezizales > Morchellaceae > Morchella > Morchella sp. 2016-57. Next base: position 418,097 of record JAMGZE010000019.1, read on the forward strand.
CCATTACATTCCAGAAGAAAACTCAGAAATGGCAGACGTTCGTTATCTCCAACGATTCCCAGAATAATCAATCGCCCACTCCACCCAAGAACATGGATGGACAGAACAACCATCAGCTGCCTACTGATGTGAGTGCCAAAGACACCACCAGTCACCTCGATACCTCTGGATCATTTACACCACTCACACCCCTCACACCCCTCACACCTGCCACATCCCATAAGAAAACCAAGAAGTGGCAGCCGCTCAATATCCCTCTCAATACTCACGTTCGGGTTACTCCACCTAAGCAATGGCTTCCAGCTAGAGAATACTACAGCAGAAGAAGAGGGCAGCCACAAAACAGTGTCCTAACTCCGCCAAAGAGTGCCACCAATTCCGCCAATCTCATCACTCTAGAGACGGAACCCACCAACAAGGGCATTGCCAAAATCTCCACAATTCCAACTTCTCCATCGAGAAAGGTTACCGCTATGGACCCTTTGTGCCCTACCAAGATGCCACAAGAATCGAAAAAGCTGCCTGTCTCTATTAATTTCAGCATTAAAAAGTACCAAAATCGTGGCTTTCTCTACAAGTACCCACCTCGAGAGCGTCCCTATTACGCTATGATTCAGTGCAGGTCGGAAATGGTCTCCCCCTCCTCAAAGAACAGTGATTCCTGCCGCTACCGCTCAAAGTGCTGCTTTGGACACGAAGAAGACCGCTACTTTGATTCTCCATGGCAAGTACAACGCTTCGTTCAAGGTTTCAATGTCGACCTCTGGGAGAGCAGGACCGAGATTGCAGGAAAACAGGATCTCATCAGGAGAAGAGAGGAGCTTATGGCTATTGCTGAAGTCGTCAATAGAGATGGGATGAAGGGCGGGCACCGAAAGCTTGTCGAGGCTGAGAGAGCTAAAAGAGGCCTTAAATCCCAGACAGACGAGTGGTGTTGGGCTGGCCGTACATTCAGGGCTAAGAATGGTGGTTCTCCAAACTTTTTAGGGAAGAATTGGGAAGAGAAGACCGTCACTGGTGCCTCGAATGCTGGCGAATCGGAGTGGGAGGTCCAGACTCTTACTGGCGGCTCTGTTTCTTCTGAAAATGATGATAGTGATACAATCGGGCCTAACGATGGGAAGAAGAGGCTGTTCGCACAGCATCTTCGCGCGGAAACGGAAGCCTATGAAACGAGGCTGGCCATTGCTGAACAGTTGAGAGAGCATGAGCGCAAGCTAGCACGGGAGCAGGAAGAGTTTGAAAAGAAATTAAGAGAGCAGCAGCAGGAGTTTGAGAGAGAGATGCACGAGAGGCAGGTGAGGTTCCAGCAGTTCTATCAGGAGCTTCTGCGGAAGGAGCAGCAGCGTCAGTTTGAGGAACAGCAGCAGCAGCAGTACATGTACCAGGAGGGGCAGCACCAGTACCAAGAGCAGCAGCGCCAGTATGAAGCCCAGCGTCACATGTACAACAAACCAATCATGAGGCCATCACCCAATTCCATCAAAATCAACACTGCTGTCGCCCAAAGTGTCCCCTATAACAAACCGATCGCGAGACCAACCTCTGTCGCTACTAGTATCCCTATTCAACCACCCAAAGCTCAAAACTGTTTCAACGGCGGGCTTGGGAATATTCCGCACAATCTCTATCCTCAGTACGCCCAGCCTCCCAGAAATGATTTTCAGGGGGCTACTGGGGAGAAATGGTGCTACAATAAGTCTCCGGCCTTTTTTGATGGGAACCATAGTTGCTGTACTGTTCAGAGTCCGGCAGAGCGTGTCTCCTTCCCACGTATGATGGGATGGGCTGATTATCATCCAAGGCTGGCTAGTGGTCAAGAATAGTGGGATGTTGCGTTCTGGAGGTCTGGAGGAGGTCGAAAGCAGTGGTGATCATATGGGAGATGGACAGTGGAAATAAACGCAAGAGATCAATGGGGATATTCAAATGGGAACAAGGGAATAAGTGAGGGGGTGAACAGATTGTGACAAGCTATCAAGGCAACAAGGCGACTGCAATAGGGATAAAAGGGAAGGAGTATACATGTAACACCGATAACTACATGTAGATGAAATTGGGAATCTCTGTAACTCTAGCACATACCCTTTTATTGTTTCTGTGAATAATAATAATTGATCAATCGACCAATCGATTAGCTCTGAAATATTGCTTGTTCCAAAATTCTTAATAATATAATGAACAACAAGGTGCTTAATATTCAATCATTGATTTAACGACAACAAAATTCTCAATGCATGAGTTATGTATCAATGAATTAAACCAAAAAAAAAGAAGCTTAATCATAGATTATCACTCGCGTCATCCTACTTATTTATTTTTTACGCAACCTGCAGGTTACAGAAGTCGCCCCTCCCCTTTCCGGGGGTAGACTACATGTAGTTTTTCTCGTCATAATAAATACCGTACTATAAGAAATAACATAGGAAATAAACACACAAACAATCTTTGCTTCCTCAGTACTAACCAGCCTGCCGCGCTCTCTTTCTCGAGCCTCATTATTCACCAGGCACATGTATATTCCCTCCTGCTTTTTAGACATTTTCTTCCTTTTCCAGCCTGCCTCATCCGTACTGCATATCCCGTTGACCCTTGTTCTCCTCCTCTTCCATGTAGGTATTCATCTACTTATCTGCAGCTAAGGGCCCGTTTGGGGGCCGTCCGGGCGGGGTTGTTGAGGCTTGAAACTCCGTTCTGGTGGAAACTGTTCTGAGAAGACAAGTAACGTTTGGCAACCCATCTGCGGGTCCCGAAAACAACGTTAACTCCATCACCATCAAAACTCCACCCCACTAACTAAGGTCTAAACAAAATGGAGTTTTCTACGGTCTCGGCTCCCAAACGGACCCTAAGTATAAGTAATTGTTTATTCCTCACACTGAGAGTCGTCCAGTGACAAAAGTCCGGAAACAAGACCAAGCTAACCCTGTGCCCTCCCCAGTGCGTACCACCACCTCCTCCTGAATACCCCGCATATCACCGATAAAAAAAAACCAAAACAAGGACTTTTCCCCCAGGACCCGTCTGTGGCCGCGGCACAAACAGACGATGCCTGGCTGGCACTGGAAGTGTGCCATGTCACCCATGGGTTGAATCTGCAGAAAGTACGTAGCAGGTTCAGTACCACTACATGTAGTGGTGCGGATACATCTACATCTTAAGCCTTCATGGCCTTTCTGCATCGATATAGGCCTGTGGGCCGCGGTAATCCTTAAGCGGGCGTGCTAAAAAACTACATGTAGTTAATGGTAGATATATCAGACTTCCAATACATCTCCTCTCTGTTGAGATACTATCAAAAAAAATAACTCTATATGCCTAACTTCTTAGATGGGTTACTAACTCGTGTATACACATGCTGCAGCCGGCGCGTACCAGCTTAGATATTGGCCTCGACGACGAGCCGAGTCATACTATATAATACAAGTGCAGTGCGGCCTCCGGCCGCCCGCTGTAGCTAGGAAATGAGATAACCATTCTGACTTGGATATCTATGTATCTGTTTGTCCGCATAGATTTTATATTAGCTAAAGCCAGCTAGGAGAGGAGTAACTATATATACTGTCCAATCTATTTAAGTTGATCTATCGTAAAAGTAGTCTTATTTCTCGAGTTCTTGAGGGTTCAAGGGTGGTATATGAGCTTATATATATAGCAGTTAATTCTGGTTGTGAGTGTTTGTTCTTCCATGTCACTGGCAGCTCCCTTCCCGGCATTCCTACCTCTCGAGAGTTATTTATTTATACTACTGCCAAACCTATTTCTCAATGAGTGCTCACAGTCGGGGCGGGTGCCGCTGCGCAGCACACTGATCTCTCCTTCGCTATTCTTCTATCTCGAGACTAGTTCTTTGTCTCTTTACGGTATAGTATGGTATGCAGTTCTAACCAATAAAAATGCTTCGTGATTACAACGAGGAAGCCTATTATTTAGATAAACCTCTAGGCTAAATATATTTATTAATGACCAAACAAACGGATTTACACATGGGCTCTATTCACATCCATGTATGTTGTCCACCGTCAAAGGGCGTCCGGGCCACGGGATAGATGACGATGAACTCTACAAAGAGCGCATCCAGCCTCCAACAGACCGGCTTTGGGGACAACTCTATAGAAAAGAGAGAAATAACGTCCCGATGAATTTGTTCTGTACTTCGTCGCTGCTACCTGCTAGCAAAGTATTTACAGTCCCCTTGTTGCAACACCATTTGACAGCGCTGGTCCACACCTCCTCATCTACACTACGTCACTCACAACTCCACCCCCACTTACCGCACCCCACGCCCCACGCCCAAAACCGGAAGCGCGGGAAATGATTGCATCGACACTTTCAAAAAGCGAGTTTTTTTAAAATAGAATCCGACGGCCATAACATACACAGAGTTACTCATAGTCGCCCAAGAAAAGGCAGGCAGGCAGGCAGGGAGGTAGGTAGACAAGCATACACTCTCATTAACCATATCCTATCATATCCATCCATGGTGTAGGAGAAAGAGGAAAAAAAAGGAAGGAAAGGAAAGGAGTTGCCAATATTCTATATATCCCTAGAGTATGAGAGTGGTGGAAGACGGAAACCACAGTCCCACCAGGTCCCACAAGGGCAAAAAAAGAAAAACCGGACAAAAAAGCCTCCCAGACGGAAACCAAGTTTACAAAGGCGTTCAAAAAAGTGGGGCCCTAAGACGACCGACACTTTAAATAATAAAAAAAAGGGTACAAAGAAGGAGAGCGGGAGAAAGAGACCTGGCCCGCTCGACTCGACTTGACTCGAATCGACCCAAACTAAGCCCCAAATTCCATCCCGCCCTCCATAAACGACGCTGTCCCCTCTCCATTCTTCTCGATAATGAGTCCCCTCAGCAACTCATTCTCCATCTCCAACTTCCTCACCTTCTCCTCCAGTCTCGCTGCGTGCTCCGTCAGCTCCTTCGTCTTGTCCCTCAGCTGCTGCTCATGCTGCTTCTTCTTTACCCTGAAGCGCGCCGACGCCGCCGTGTTTCTCCTCCTCTTATCCTCCTCCGCCGCGCTCACCGCCTCGGGTTTTGCCGCGGTCTTTTTCCTTCCCCCTTTCGGCTGCGCCGAGGCCGTTGGAGTAGCCGCCGCGTCAGCCACCACCGGCGGATACTGTGCTGTTGGCGCCGTGCCGAAGGTGTTCCGGACCGCAGAGCTGGCGGGGAGTCCCATTACATCATAGCCTGCGTTGTTGTTGCTGCTGGCGTCGCCGACGAACGGTCCCGCGTCGCCCAGGCCGCCAAAGATGTTCTCTGCTGCAAACAGGTCCATCTTTGTCTCCTCTGCGTTGGTGACAGCGGCTGCGGCGGGGGTGGCGGCGGCGGCGGCGGCGACAGTGGGGGTGTTGATCTCGAAGTCGGCAGCGTCCAGGAAGTCGAATGTCGAGTTCGTGAAGAGGTCCAGTCCGCCATCGCCCAGGCCGTCGTCGGAGCTTGAGGCGGAGTAGGTAGTGTAGGGCTCGGGCTTGACCTGGTTGAGGCCCAGGCTCTGCAGGTAGGAGCCTGACATTTTTTTATTTTATTTTATTTTTTATTTTTTGCTCGTGTGAATGGTGTCTTTTTTTTGCGATTTGTGATATGGGAGGTTTCTTTCGAGTTTGTGCTGGGTAACCTTTCCGAGCCGATCGATAGAATCTTGCGATCGAGACTGTTTTAGTGGTCCTTTGTTCAATGAACCCTAACCCTTCCCCCCCCTGCTGCAACAACTGCACGGATCACGGGGTGGGGCGTGCCTGAAACAGGTCAAGGAGACGTAGAGCGTATATCTAGATACATACATGATTTAACTGGAGTAGCTCTGTAAGAGTATACAGCTGTTGCCCCGCTATCTAGGTATTGCTAGATACATGTACTTAAGTACACACACATATCTACAGGTACCGCCAAGTGTTTCAACGCTAGGCTTGGTTACCACATCAGCCTTCGCTAGTCACGATAGGATACTCGTACATGTTCACAAGCATAGTTTTTATACAATTATACGCCCAATAGTCACCGTCTCCACTTGAACGTTGTGAAAGAGGATGTTCCAGGCTGGTTGTGAAGTCGAATCATGAGCTGTCACTCGGTCAGGTTTTTCGGGTGTGGGGGAAGAGGGGCGGGTATGGAGACCAAAGGAAAGTGGGATAAGATGGTCCTCTGAGTTGAATAGAACGGTTTAGGTGAACCATATCCGACTAACTAGAGTGTCGAGGTTTACTTATGTTAACCCACCTAGGAGCTTCTCTATCGTGCAGATTAATGAATATCAGGATGTGGCTTTACTACAGAGTATTTCCTTAGGGCCCCGGATAAATATGTATCTTTTCTTTTTCTTTTTCTTTTTCTTAATAGGGGTTTTGGAACCTTTACTCTTGCAAGATTAATCTAATCCCCCCCCCCCCAAAGAAAAAGAAAAGAGAGATAAAAACAGCTAACGGTTGCTTTTCCGTAGCGACTTTTGGTGTCACCGACACCCTCAGAAACCTTACCCAGTTCTAACTGTGCAGGGTGGAAACATACAATAAAGTTCTTTGCTAAATTCAAGAAGCTATCAACATATAGACAGTCGATATAAAGCTCCAGGAATAGGAGCACATTGACCCCGAGGGATCGATCTAGCCGCCCGGTATCAGACGCCTTGCTCCATCCCTACTCCAAGACAGAGGTAACTGCCAAAAGATGGGGAATCCATTATGCAATCAAAAAACCCATCACATACGCCTATACTAATGCTATACCTTGGAAAAAGAATTAAAAAACGGGATGGATCGGTTTAATTGTATTTTCCTGAGATCGACCAGACCCATCTAAACGATGCTTGCAAAGTCTTCTGGCACGGACCATCCGTGCGCTCTGCAAGCTCTGAGGTACGCCTCCTTTGCTTCCGATGGTGAATAAGATTGTACTGGACCGGGCGCTAATCTAGCTGGTGGTGATTCCTCTGCAATCATCATTCTCTGGTAGAATATTAGCCATATTATTAAAACATTCATTATAGATAAGGAGTTGTCGAGACTTACCACTTGTAGAAGAACGCTTTCCAGACTACTAACCGCACTCCACCCAGAATTTGTGAGCAATTCCATGCAAAGCGCACCACCAACAGTCACATGTCCGCCGCCACCTTGACCAAATCCCATAAATCTAGGCTTGACGACCCTAATGAATGGGGGACTCATGGGATATTGGCTCCCAAATCGCATCTCGAGCACAATACTCTTGACACTTTTCTCCTTCATGTCTTTGAATAGCGGTAAGTGCTCGGGGAAACTGTGAAGTTCAACGATCCACTGATATATATTATCTGTACGGCTGGTATCGACATACCACCCGAGCTCTTCAAGTGAATGTGCCTGCTGAAGCCTCACAATGCTCCTAAGGTCGCTCTGTATTCTTTTACTTGCCCCCCCAGAAGCATATGAGGGCAATGGAAGCGTTGGGAGGTCAGATATATCGAGACTACCCGGTACAAATGCCTCCGCCTTTGATATATTCGCAGAAGAGGACACCTTGGTTTTATGATTTATGTTGCTACTCCCCTCGTAAGAAAGAAGGAGATTATCTTCGTCATCTGAAATCAAAGCTAGGAGATCTGAATTTTCGGTAGCGATGCTTGCGTCATCAGCAAGGTCATCATCCTTGTCATCATCTAATATTACTGAATTATTAGAAATTGATCCAAGTGCGGGCAATAAATCTGATATCTTTTTGAATTTCATCCTTGCAAGTTTTGTGGGCGATAATGATGGAGTAGGTGGGGCTGGACCGCCGGGAAACAGCAGGTTTCTGGCCCGGTAGCTCGAAACTGTAGCAGGAATAATGAGGTTCCCAAAAAATCCCTTAGGAGTGAAAACCTCGTCCTGCGGGTGGATAAGAGTTGGCCTTGAATTGGATCCGTCGTCCACGGGTACGCTCTTACTGCCTTGGATCTTTATGAATAAATATCTCGTTTGAATCCAGTCCAGTTGGTCCACAACGAGATGCGGTGTCTAGACTGAATTAGAAACTAAAAACAAAACAAATGCCCTGAAGATATATTTACCTTTGATACGAACTCATTGGGAGCGTTGACAATTTCGTTCAAGCTGATGGCTGCCTCAATCTTCAATACGCTCTGAGACCAGCTTGGAACGGTCATAGTTTGACCAAGATTACTCGGAGCAAGTGTACCAGAGTACCCCATTGATACATGTAAATCTAAGCTATGGTAACAACCATTTCCATATGCTCTCCCGTGTTGTGTCTTCTTGAAGTGGAGGCCTTCGCGAATAATTGAGTGCCAATTCGACAAGGGTGACCCGTGAAAAGCAAAAAGGGAAGAATCTAAGTACTATTAGAAAAATCGCAGTGAAGGGTCTGGAGTCTCATACGAGGTTGGTTTAGTCTTTTCTGGGCATCCTGAACAGCCTCCAAGAATCTCTGCTCCTTGTCTGGTGCACCCATAGCAAACCTAAACTGCAACCAGTCTCCCATACCCCAAACCCGTTGTTCTGACCCCCTTTTGCTCCCCAAACCATTGATAATAGATCCGCAGGGATCCAGCTCATGATCGACTGGAACAATACAGCTTCTGTTACTTGCAATAATCCATCTTAAGATACCAAGAGCTGGAGGTGATATTCTGCTCTTCCACATCTTCAAATTTGCTTCCTCGCCGACTTTTGTGTTTCGTTGCAGCCACAGTTTCATTTCTGCCACTGAGGGAAGTGTTTCAAGTATTTGAAGAATGCTTTGTGTTTTCTTTTGTTTGGGTAAAGAATCAAAGTTTGCACTATAAATTGAAAATGAGACCGGTACAACTCTTGGAAGCTCATTTATAAATTCCTGATGCCCTGATGGCTGCGGTGGCTGCACCGGAACAGAAGCTGAAAGTGGGTTGGTAGGGACTCTGTAAGCAGCTGGTGCGGAGTTCGGAAGTACAGAGATGAAAGTCGGGGTCGTAACTCCTACTGGGGGAGAAATCCTAACTTTGGGAAAGTAGTCTGTCTCCGTAACTCTCGCATGAAAGATTTCCAATGCAATACCCCCATTTCCCTCGACATTTATCATGATCCAGTCACCCACTTTGAGTGGCGGCCTTACCGTATCCGGGACTTGACTGAGCAAAAGCTCGTGTTTCGTCCGGTGATAGTTGGCTTGAAAGGTCTCGAGGGGTGTGTTAGGAACTGTAAGATTCATGCCGGAAGGAAACTCGTCCAACTTATCAGACCCTGCTGAAATATAACAGAAGCTGATCAACAAGTCGACAACTGTAGGCTGTGAGATTATCTCGTGTTCGATACTTGGACCAAACCCAAGAGACATGTACTGGTACAGACATAGCGGACTTGAGCACACATAAGGCTTAAGAGCTTCAAAATCATTTTGAACCTTTGTATGGCACACAAGGCAGAATTCCGTGCATCGAACCAAGTGGCGAAGAGCTAACTGCATAGCAAGTAGTGGAAAAGACGCATCTTTAGGCGATGAGATTGTGAAGGCATCATCAGTTATGATCTTTGAGAGAGCCCTCTTCGGTTCTTGATAATCATAGTATCTACTGTCGATGTGGCCTAAACTGTTGGATTCGCGGCCTTGACTATCTGCGGTCACGGAAGGCGTTAGCATTTCTAATACTGGTGTAATTATAGGTATTTCTCACCGATATAATATCTTTCTGCCCCGTCCCATCCAAACCCATGTTGAATTCGATATTTTACCAACTGTATTAGTCTCGAGTTTAACAACTCATTAAGGGGTCTACTAATAAACACCCCGCGAAAGCCGTCCTCATGCGATATCCCCTCAGTTACTCCTTCCCCATTATCGCCTTCCTTACTGCCATTAGATGAAGCCTGAGTGCTATCAAAAGCACTGATTTTGCTGAAGGCTCCAATTGCCTCAAGCAGTGTCGGCTTATACCTGGTAGCGGTACCAACACACAGTTCTACACTCTTCTTAGCATGATAACCCCCACTCTCTCCAGTGAGTTTTTCTAAGGTTTGATAATATGATGAGTAGTGGATGAGCAGGATGAAGTATTTCCGCTTATCCAACTTCCACGCATCAATTGCCTCATTTGAAATCCCTAGCTTTGATACGCGAATACCAAGAGAAACGTAAAGGTCCATTCCGCCGCGATAATCTCCAAGTACGCCAATTTTAAATCCGGCCATTTTTGCTGATCTAAGGTCACGCCTGAACGCCGCCCTCAACCTGCGTGCCTCTGTCGGGCTCAGATTCTCTTGTGAAAACTCATCCTTCTCAGGTGAGCTAAGTTGTGGGACTCTTCCAACAGGGTTCTGGTAATCTTCTTCCCAACCCCCGATAGATAAATCGTCCTCCTCATCGATGTCGTCCTCTTCGTTTTGGAAATCCTCATCACTATTTTCAAATTCGTTGTCCTCCATAGACACATCTGAATCTACTGAATCTTCCAACCCAGAGTTGCCCATCGCTTTGCTCAAAGAGCGTGAGACCGCAGCAAGAAGCACAGATAGTGGCTGCGGAATCTCTGGGGAGAACTTTGCAAGTGCACTAGTGACAGCACCTGGAGCTTCGGAATTCGTGTACAAATATGTCTGGTGTGAATCCGGATAATCGCTCAGTTCTATCGAGGATATGATTAGCTCTAAGTACTTTAAGATCACTATTATATTGCGGTCTCAAGGGAGAATAGAGCGAGGGAATAGAGCAAGTAGGTTTTTCCCCTTCTTCCTTCGCCGGAATTACGCGTTATCGATTGCAGCAATGGGAGCACAAAGTTATACTAATGAAGCTCCCCAAAGTTTGTTGCACGCATCTTTCAAGGAATGTAGCAAACGGTGTCTGAATAAAGAGTAGAAAGAAAATGCTGAGATAGACAAACCTGGAATCATAGCAGTAATCCCAATCCCTCTATTACCAGAACCAGTGCCTCCTGGTGTAAAGGTGAAGTTGAAGGACCCATCATCATCCCCCCGGTGAACGTCTACAGTCCTCATCAATTAGTGGTAGTCCGAAACAAAACCTCTGGTTTCGATCAAGTAAAGACACAATGCTTCAATAAATATTTTTGCTTAACCAATCTATGTTCTCTTGTCTAAACCAAGAAAGATAGTTTCTCTTAACGGAGCTACTAGAGCTCTTACAAGCATTAAGAGCTCCCATCGCTACCTACTCTAGCAGGGAAGCTGGGAAACATACCAGAAATACAGCTATCGACACCATCAGGTCTCTGAATTCGCTCCAGGTCGGCAAAAAACGACTTTCTAGGCATGTTTATCGTTGCTTTAGCTGACAATTAATCAACAATGGCTTAAAGAAGGGCACCGATGGTGTGCTTAAATGGAGATGCGGTGACAGAATCTCAGAGAGGGGTGGAAGGGAAAGGTAAATCTAGGTAGAATAATGATGAGTGATGCGTGAAGGCGGCGTTGCTGGGAGCTCCTTGCCAGGCAACCGTCTGCTGCCCCGCGTGTTCGTACAACATGCCAAGCATTTACTGTAGAGTCTTCTCCAACCACAGTGGAACATTTAGATGTGAGACGGCTCGTAGAATACAGGATTCGGCGAACCAAGTCTGGGTGAAGATCTAGAACCACTCTACATACACGGGTCCCACTCTACTAATTGATACTCCATGTATTCCACCGAAATTGAGTTAACTGTAAGGTGAGGTAGATTTGCGGCGGCAGCTACCTAGCTCATCGCTGCCACTTGATGATTCACAGTAGGAAATAAGGATTATCATTTAGCGCCCTGTTACACAAAGTGTAACTAGGACTGACGTTTTGGGTTAGTCTGCTCTAACTTTGGATATTCCCACTTCACATCAACTTCAAGCTCAAGCACCAGCCATCACTCACCCAAAGAGCTCTCACCTACAGCTCTTTCTGGTAGGCTAATTGGAAAGAAATGACTTCACAGGCCCCAGTAGCCTCTTCAGGGCCCCCAACTGCAGCCTCGTCCCCGTCATCCCTCCTTGCAGACCCCGCTTTGGCACCTTTCCTCTCGCCAAACTTTTCAGCCAAGGCGTACCTCAACTCAACCTTACCACCTCTCCTCCCACCTTCTGCTCTTTCCTCAACGCCTATACCTAAGTCTAGAAACCCAGAATCTTTATCCACCCTGTCGGCCAAAACCACTACCCTTCTCTCTACTCTGGATCTTCAAACACAACGTCTCTTGACTACCCTACAAACCCTTACCGACGAGATCTTACGCCTAACACCTCGTCTTGGTTACGAGGTTGAGCTTCTTCGTAGCGATGTTCTCTCATTATCAACGACATTAACTACAGATCTTCGACAAGACATTGAACATTTCCAGCCTCCAGCAGCCGACAAACCCGAAGTGCCCACCGACATAACCGGAACAGCCACCACTACTATAGAGACACCCCCCGAAAGCAACAAGCCAGATGTTCTCTCGAAACTTGAAATGCTTGCGACGGTTCGTGCGCGCCTTGAAGATGTGATTCGGATATTTGGCGATGCTATGGCTTGGCCTCTGCACGATTCTCCGGAAGAGCCCAAGCCAGGGTCCAACAACCTAAACCCCCCTCTCGAAAACGCCTTTGACGTTCCTGTGCCTCCTCGAACGCCCTCGCCGATCCGTGCACTTGAATCAAGTAATAAAACCCAAAAGAAGAAGTCTAGCGCAAACCCTATAGAAGAGATTCTGTACCTTTTGTCCTGCGACGACCTGCCAGCTGCTTCAGAAAAAATTAGGGAACTAAAAGAGCTTGCCAAGATCTTTGAAGGGACTGTTGAGGGTCCCGCTAGGATTGCCGTTGTTGAAGCACTGGAATCAAAGGTTGCGGAGGAAGAAGAGAAGAAGTTAGCGTCGAAACGACAGCAGGAGAGGAGACAAGAAGCAGCGATGGGCAGAGAGGAGGAGAAAAGAAAGGTTGATGAAGAAGCTGAAAAGGCAGACTCCCATGGCTGGTCAGGCGGCAGAGATGGTTACTATGGGTTGATTAACCAGCTGTCAAGAATGAGGGGAGGTATGACATAGAGAAGACCATGGATCTATGATACCAACATTAGAAATCGCTCTAAATAACTAGGTTCTTGTATTATTCCTACTAGTGGCTTCGTTTTGGGTGTCTCGGCTCTGTGAGGCTCTGCATTGTTCTTGGACTACAGCACATGAGGGTGAAATAAGATCTTTTCATGGCGTAAAAGCGCAAGGGACTACATGTAGGTACATATCACTACGGAGTATGTAGTATAAAGAACGTACATACAGTGTCCCAGCTTTTCGGCAGGTAAGAGGTGTCTGGATGTGTAGGTCTTGAGATACATTTTCGGGTAGTTACCTGTCGCGAGTAGTTTCATATGTAAAAGTACTGTGCAACGGATCAGGTATGTATGCACGTATTTCATTTATTTATAAGGTACATAATCCTTGATCCGACCTCAAACCTCTTGACTATCTCAACATAGCAAATCTCTGACATTCGAGCACTTCCCAACCATCTAAATCATATTTGTGTAGACAAATAGCCGGGTCACCGTTAAATCATGATCTATCACTCGCTTATTCTTGTGCATGGCAGCGTGTAGGCAACGCGGTAGAGATGGCCGAGCTAGGCCTTGTGGCTTGTTTGGGTAATGTGTGTATGATATTAGCATTGAAGGCGGTGCGCACATGTAAGCTTAGATTTGTTTTGTTTTCCTGTTTCACAATGGACATCGAAATCTGCAACGGGGATTTAAAATCGTAATGCCATTAATCCTCAATCAACTACGAAACACTATTATATAGCCCCTTATATATTTTAATACCTTATACAGTACTAAACTTGTATGTAGCCTCCAATACATACGGCCCATCCTCTGGACCCCAGATCTGCCCTTTGCGCATCCATTCCGGATGGTTAATCCCGTCAATCCAGTCCTCGACTTCTAACACTATACATCCATATTGCTGTGTAAAGCGGCGGCCCGGGAGACCCTGGGTGGATTTTAACGGTTTGTCTCCTAGGTAACTTTTAGTCATGCAAAGTAGATAGATGTGAGGGGTGGTTGGGTAAACCTTTCATGCCGTTACAGGAGTACATTTGGAACGCCTCCTGTGCAGTGAAAATGTCGATTTTAATACCTGACCAATCTGACCAGATGGATGCAACGGGCTATACAGACAGTTTGTGAGATTGGATTGTACAAACACAACTAAGACACTGATATCTTACCTCATTGTCTACATCATGCTTGCTGACAAGCCAGGCATTGTCCCAACCTGTGCATCCCTCTCCGCAGTTTCCGATAGCGTCTGGGGAGTCTATATCGCGGCCGATTTGTTTGGGAGCACTCCAGAAGTCGTTTACAGAGCCTTTAGCATTAGGCAGGATCTCGCCAGTGGGGATAAGGATAGAATCAACACCGATTCTAAGGCCGGAGTAGGGAAGATGCCTATTAGACAAACAGTTTAGTACGGATGCCTTCATTTTGGGGGGAGCTTAGGGACTAACAAAGTGTGACCAGTCGCTAACTCTGTCTCGGGGTTCTGGAATCCGTCAAGATTCCAGTAGACGTGCGAGCTTAGCATTATGGGTGTCTTCTTGGTTAAAGCAGTAGCCGTCATGCTGATGTGCCATGTGTAAGGCGAGAGAGTGTATGTGATGTATGAAACCACATCACCGGGGAAACCCATTTCACCGTCAGGGTCAAAGATCGAGAAGGTTATTGAGGTTCTTGTGACTGAGACGACGGTGAAGTTGCGGTAGTCCCATCCATTGCTTCCGCCATGGAGTTGGTTTACTATTTGGCAAAAATTAATATTATCCAATTCAAGAATTGTAAAGCTTCTTCGCACTCACATCCACCATGCTCATTAGCATCCACCTTAAACGTCTCTCCATCGATCTCAAACGATGCGTTTTTGATTCTGTTGGCATATCTTCCTGGAACACCACCGTAGTGATCGTGCCATGGATCCTCTACTTTCTTTAGTGCCTTAAACTTTATAATACTGAGAACGAGTGGCGAAGCTTAAACTTACGTGTATAGTACGACGCATTATCCCAACCGAGCACAATATCCCTCTCGGTACCGTTCTTATCCTTGATGAACAAGTTGCTTATACCTGCGCCATATGGAACGAATTGAGCCCTAATACCTTCTGCTTCAAGCGTGTACTTGCCATCAGCGCCAGGGCCTGGGATGTTTGTTTCATTATGTGAGTGGTGTTTTGGCTCTGATCTGGGATTAGGGAATCCTAATGCCGTGGAGGTGAGACAGCATATGCCGACAAGAGCACTAATGAGTGAGTTGACCATCTTGATAAACGTTTCTCACTACAAGTGAGGTGGAGCAGCTTAGGGGGAAAAGGCCAATGGCTGGGGGAATGTACCTCCTTATTAATAAAGCCGCATCGTTTGGTGGGGGGGGTAAGGGATACCTAGCTATAGAGAACATATCTATAGCATCCTCATAGCCCCTTTATTATTATAACCAACCGGGTAAACATCTCTAGTAACCTTTTCTGGGGATGTATCCCCCTAGGCTGTTGAGGCTCGCGATAGGAAGTTCTGGATTCTGCGAGTCTGCCCAAAGTCGTGGCTTGGGCCCTTGACGTCAACGAAAACTGTGGGGTAACCTAATGCATGTTTACCCCGGGAAAATAAATGCTTGTCTGCGCCATCCCGGGGTTGAGTTTAGGCAAGAAGGTGAAGAGGGGAAGGATGAGCACTCCATGGCTCGGCATGGGTGTTTTGCCTGTTCGTGGAAATAGGGGAACCTTGAACACCGAGTAAATCGATTTCAAGTATCCATACATATAGTAACGTAGACCATGTAACGTAGCATCTCGCAGTAACATCACAGAAAACAAAACCCTCTTTCATGTACAAATATGGAATTCCCGGCGGCGCAGAATTCTGTCGATCAAGGCTTGAACTTGGTAAAAAAAAAAAAAAAAAAGACCGCCTGCCCATCTAAGCAAGATAGCCTGATTAAGGTTCTACATACATCAAGTATGTAGGTACTAGTACATGGCTTGCCTTGGGAGTACGCCGAAATGAGAATTTAGAACAAATTTACCTATATTGATATATAGACCATATAAGAACATGTTATTTTAATATATAGCTACAGATATCTACATTGTAACTACAAGTACGTGTAGAGCTTCAATTACTTATAGAACCTAAGCTACATGTATGTACTACGGGTGTAGGGGTAAGTCTTTCCTAATGTAATATACATACATTAGTAGGGTGCCAGGACCTTTCGAACAGGGCTGTACAATACACTACATGTACATACATACATGTAAGTACATGTAAGTACATTACCAAAAGCGGGATGTAATAGATACTTGATACATGTATTTATCATAGCAATACGGTATCGTGAAAAGCTTCGGAATTAAAAATGCTGTAGCAATACCACAGTGTCATGGTGTTCTGGTAGATAACCTTTTGGCACTGTACATTACTATGGACGCACTCCTGGGGGTATCGTTATCCTGGGGTACGGATAGCTCCTCATGAATTTGGAAACCAAGTTCAACAAAACAATGCTCTTGGTGGATCCTGACAATTGAAAAGACGTTCTCCATATTCCTACAGAGAGTACCATCTGTTCTTAAGAATTTAGTTTAATTCATTACTGAATTTGGTCATACCCCCGTTTAAACATACACCGGCCCAGGAGTTCGTCTGCATACATGTACTTACATGTATATACTCTATACCGTCTTTTAGGTGAAACAAAAGTCCTTCAAACCAGCTAATCAAAACTTTCAAAGAGTACATGCATATGCAGGTTATAATTATATACTTATTAGATGTTTTAGGGAGTCTAAGCTTCAATTGTATATTTATCACGGCGTACTAAGTAGTTTGTAAAGAAAATTTCGATTTTTCTGTTTTCATTTCCTTTACTTCGTAAAACCCCTTAGTTCCGGTTCTGTCTAATGTTTTTATAATCCAGCAACCTTGCTCATTTCCGCGGAGGGAATCTACAAGTAAGAAATCTTCATGTATACGCGCAAGTATACTCTCTAAACGATACTGGAACAATTTGACCAAAGAACATTGATCCTCCAGATACCAATACCATAAACTCCACCTAATCAGCTAAGAAGACGACATTTTCATTTTCTCAATAGCGCGTAAGTAATTAAAGAAATAATCTCTTTTTTCGGGGGCAAATTCCACACCAGAATGAGAATCTTCACCAGTCTCAAGAATCTTATGTTTGTACAATTCTGTTTGAGTCTGTGACGTTTTTATCTGACATGCACGGTCCTTATAAAAAGGTTTTGAATAGATAGAGGATGATGGTAGAGCGTTAAGAGGTTTTTTTAATTGCTTTGATGGAGACTTTGGGCCGTAGTAAGCTGATTGGGATATGCCCTTTGGGGCTACACTTGGTGGCACTGCAGGTATACCGCAGTTGTTGCATACCGTTCTCTGTCTAAAATTATGGAAAGCGCAGTGTGGACAATTCCAATTTTTCCGCGGTTTCCACCGTGCTTTTAGTTTCTCATCTCCGTGGAAGTTCTGCTGAGTATCTATAATGCAACGCAAAGGGACTTCCTTTACCAAACAACTCGCGCATGTTGATTCGCGTTGGGAACCTATATATCCACAACTCGTGCACACTCTCAATTTACCATGAGATTCAGATGCGAGCCTATTAAGATTCGCAGGTGAGGAGCAGCAGAGGCACGCTGTTCTTTCCTTGTAATCCAAGAAGCCACAAGATGGGCATGAGTACAAAACATGAGAAATGGGTGCAAGCCCTGGAAGCGTGGCCCACGAACCTTGATTCTCGTCATTCCCCGTTTTGACACGAAACTCTGTTGATTCCGATCCCGGTGTATTACGAAAATCCGGAGTTAAAAATATGTTCTTATGAGTTTGGTATGGATAAAATATTTCATTTTCAGACGCTTTGTGGAGTGATTTAGGGGTCGAATGTTGATTCATTTGTGATACGTGTATCTTCTCCTGCCTCCCCGACGAGTTTGGCATTTCTTTATAGGTTCCAAATGGGTATCTCCTTATATCATACTTTCCCTTAGACAAGTCTGGATTTCTTCCGGGAGTTCCATTATTTGTATTTGATAAATAAAGCTCCTGTTTCTCTATACTCAATGACTGAGACTCGGGATTCACTAGGGTTGGGCATGCGGGTGCTGGTCCAGCCCTGTGCCCATAGTTTAGGCTACGGTGCCTCCATGCTGCAGAATCGTGAGGAGAAGAATTTCTCTCGTCGTTTTGTTGAGGTGGCCCGTCAACAGAACCTCGACCCTCCTGATTGTCTTGATGGTCTGAGGTGATATGTCTAGTCCCGGTTTCAGCGCCTCCTATCGACGGATCGTCATCCCCGTCCTGACCATCATCTGTACTAGATCGGTCTTGGTCTTTTCTGCTTGTTTCGTCATTTTCCTCACTCTCATCTTCACTCTCATCTTTTTTTCCCTCCCTATCTTCCCTCTCCCCCTCGTCCCCTTCTTCTCCAATACTTCTAGCCACCTCCGAGCCATACACGGCCTTGCTTGAGGAATAGCGTATCTGTGTCCTTTGGGGGGCTGAACTTGTAGTAGCAGATATTGAGGGCTTGTTAATGATAGGGAGCGTTCCTGGGTCTGATGTTGATGTAGACCCTCCAAGCATATTGATCATATCTGAATAGCCCTTGCAATCTTGAGAACTAAGATCGCGTTTGAATTGTAGCCGGGGACCACATGAATTTTCATTAGCAGTACTGGGTAGATTTAAGATCTTAGGCCTGTTTGTGTTGTTTTCTGGCTTCTGGTCGATATTCTGAGATTCTAGGAAGCTATGAAATGCCTTTATGGAACGATGCATTGGAGTTTCTTCCTTTCCATCCCTTCAATTATCTCTAGTTCGTATACGTGGACTTGAATTGAGGGGTGGAACTTACTGTTATTGGTTCTATGTCCTTTGATAAACAGACCGAAGTTGAGACAGATTGAGTGCCTAGACCATGTGACCCCGCCTGATCCTCCCAAGTATCCGGAAATTCCGATGGTATATTCCCTAGGAGGTCATGTTCATTCTCAGATTCCCCACTAGGGCTTAGGTGGCGCGAGGCATTGGGAACCTTTCCAGCTATCTTTCTGAAAATGAGCGGACTATCTTTATCGTAATCTGCACGAGCAACCACAGTACCCATGTTCTGGCGCTCTTGACTTTGGAGGAACTCCTTTTTAGCTTTATCAGAATTTACCCCAGCACCTGTAGTATCAGGCTCTCTTCTCAAGGGAAAGGATCTTGATGCCTTGGTCTCGGCAATAAGGCTATCCAAAATATCAGGTTTTATAAAGGCGGGGTCAGATAAATCGTCTTCGTTATTCAGAGGATCATCATCAGATTCACTATCGCTATCGCTATCGCTGTCGCTGTCGCTTTCACTATCACTTCCATCATAAGGATCTTTTAAAAGGACGCCAAGGCCAGCTGAAAGACGCATGCTCTCCTCATAGCTGGGTGGTAGCTCTTGCGGAGTGGATAGCACTAGTGGCTGTTGCAGTGATGAAGGTGGTACTATAGTCGGCCTTCTTTCGAGGCCATGCACTAGGCTTTCCATTTTCACAGGCCCGGGCTTTCTCAGGGATGTCGGGTCATATACATCTCTTTTTGGCGAGGATTGAAGTTTTGTGCTGTCTTCCGAATCCCTATGAATAACCATCTAAACCGGGATAAGTTATATTTTCCCCAGAAATAATCAAGCAATAGGGCAAGTATGTGGAAACCTTTAATGCGGTCCCTTCAGATTCAGAACGTTCTACCATAGACTCTAAAAATAACATTTCCGAATCTAAACCCCCGGATTCAGCCAATTTATGGTCTCCCTTGGTGGTTTTAATATCACTAGATATTTCAGTGGGAAAACTCTCTGCCAGCTGGTTGGTAGCGGGAGGGAGACGTGTTAGTCTACTATAAGCTTTTATGAGCACTTCAAGGAACCGTAACTAACCACCGATTCGAGACTTAGCGAGCCTGTGCCAATTGGATCACTTTTACGGGATTCTTTTCTACCCATTTTTAAGGTATAGTAGAGGGAATTATCAGTGTTTTTAGGAGAGTCGTCTTTAATATAAATATCTTCGACGCATTGTACACTAATCTGGACGTAAGAAAATACGTAGTTAGATAAGTGTCAGTAACTCTAATAATAGAAGCTCGTATACAAAGTATCTTCCAAAGAAAACCTACCTCGTCATTATCGGAATCAATTTTCTCTTCTTCTTCATTTAGAACCGCGGTAGATCTAGATGATGTCGGGGTTGGTGTCGATTTTGGTACTGTGGCTGGTGGCGACTGTGAAATCTCATTACCCATAACATTCCCACAAGAAGCCGCCCTCTCCTAGATAGACACGATTAGTAAGGTAGCTTCTTTGGTTATTCTACGCATTCAGGAAAGAAAGAACTAGTTCTAGCTTCAAGTGAAATATATTTCTAGCTACTGCTTACCTGTATCGCTTCTTCTTCTAACTCCACTAATTCTTCTATAGTTTCAAGCTGTGATGGCTCAAACTGCCCCCCAACACTGGTTTCCGGAAGCTCTTGCACATAAAACTGATAAGATGGTGGGTTCACTGGTGCTGGGGGGTTTGGGGGGGTGGCATCATTGTCATCTGTTGAGCCTAACTCTGTCTCTTCTGAATCAAAGGAATCCAAAGAGTCTCCCAACCCCATGTGTCCATATTGAACTCCATAAGAAGACGATGTCTCTAGAACCGCCTCTAGGGTTTTAGGCGGGTTCATTGGCCCCTCTTCTTCTAAGTCCCCTATAGAAAATGATTCTGGATATTCTAACAAGAGTTGATCCGAACGAACCCTAGCGGAATTATCTATTGAGGTGACATCCATTGTAGACGGGCCGTTAAAGTAGGTTGGCTCGCTTTCAGCATTTTCAACATATGGGTGTGGCGGATACCGTGGTACTAGTGGTAGTCGTGAATTATCGAAGACCGTTTCTCTGTTATCCATTGGGGGCTCTGATTCCATCTGATGAAAGCTTAAAGGTACCTTTTTCGAGTCCCAACGGTTCTTATAGACACAGCGGAATAGATATCGTATTTGGTAGTAATTAAGGATGTCGAGTTGCTTAAACAAGTTTTAAGTGTTCACAAATATGTAGGTGTATTCGAGTGATATATCATGACACATTGCCGTCACAAGACCCATGTAACCACCGTTCCGAATGTAAAAGTTGGCATACGTGTACTTACATGTAATTTGGTATTATGAGAATGAACACCGTAGGAGTTCCTTGCTTCAAAGCTTCCAGCAGAGCGAAAGTGGGTTTTATTTTATTATTTGAGTTCCCGAATCCACATTTCTCCTCAAAAGAAAATACAGTTTAAATAATTATTGAGCATAAATCTATAGGTGTCAACGCAAGAAAGAAAAGGGACTAATGAAATGAGGTCGTGATTACTGGAGAGAAGGCAACTGGAGCGCAAAAACAAAAGTAAACTGTGAAATGATATAAATTTAAAAGGTAGGAATTTTGCAATGCCTCTTGTTCCTCCTCTTCGCCTCCCGTACTTTCAACTCTATGGTACCCAAGCTTCAGAAGTTTCAAGTGAGTCATTTGGTAAGATATAACTCGATCATGAGCCGCCTTTTATTTGTTGCAGTACTTTTCGAATGGGCTAGAGCCGGATATTTAGGCTCCTTCCGAGATATTTAATCGGAGTCATCATGAATGATAAGCCCATTCCCTTCTTTGTACTCCAGAGGGGGCGAAGACCTCTCTTGCACCTTCATCTCGCCGGGACTTTTTCCGTTTGAGGTTTCTTTTATCGAAGCACCATTCGATTCTTCGTTTGGTTTTGCGTTGGCGGCATCACAATTTGTATTCTTAGGTTCTTTCATCACGACATCAGCCGTGCCACCCTTTCCTTTCTGCTTCTTTTTCATTCTTTTCTTCCGGTTTTTCTCTGTTCGCTCGTCATCCTTCTTCTTGAGTTCTTCGGTTTTCTCCAAGAACTCCCTTTCATCCTTTTCCCTTTTGACCTCCTCCTCCATCAATCGGATTCTTTCATACTCTCTCCTCCGGGCAGCTTTATAAACGTGAAATTCGCCAGAACCTGCACCTGCAGATGAGCCTTGAACGTTTGCAACAATTTCCGGAGGTGGCGGGAGAGTTCTGGCTTTGGGGCCGCGTGGAAGGATAATTTCGCGGTCAGGTTTAGCGAATAAGGAGGTTACGGCCGAAGCTTGGGAAGAGACCGGAGAGAGAGCGCGACGTTTCGTAGGTCGTTTTGAACGACGATCATGAGACGTGGGAATTGATTCCGGGATGGGTTCAGACATTGTGGTGATGTAAGGAAGTGGTGTTTTTTCCGTCTGGAAGCTTTGAGTCGACTGCAGGCGGCGATGAAACGAAACGAAACAGGCGTGACAGCGTGTTAAGTGCTTGGCATAGCGTGTACGATTCATTACCCGGCCTTTAAATCGTACCTACATCTTGAACAATGGCAGCGTGGAAATAATAAACATTCGACCCGCAGAAATCACATGCTAATGTACCTGGTGCGTTACCTACCAGGAAACCACCTTTGAATGATCATATATGATAAGAAGTACTTATTTTAAGTACACGCATCTAATTTTCAATTCTTAGATGAACGTGGTATACTCGTTGTGCTAGACTTGAGCAATTGCAAGACAACATGAGGCTCAAAACCTCCCTCGCCTGGAGTTAGGGTCTGTTCTAAGTAAGTACATAGTAGGTACGCTGTATAAAATAAATTGTATGTAGCTGATAAGGTCTGTATAGATCAGGTTTAAGGCCCCTGTACTAATTGTAATAAGATTTCTAACCTGAGTTTGAGTCTTGGGGACGCATGTTGGTGCCTCATACATGGCCTGCTTAGTCATTGAACCCCTCCACATGTCTTCGAGCTTTGACGTTGACCACAAGTAATTCGCCCGCAACTGCAGGAGAGATGCAGGAATATACTCCGTGTCCCTCTTACCATCATTAATCACGTCCCGTGCCCTCCGAAGCTATACAGTTACCGATATTGAATACACGCTCAAATCAAAGCAGATGTCACTCCCCACCGCCTCTGAGCAAATCCCTCTCGCAAGACCGGCCCTGAATGCGTCAAGAGAACCTGGGCCATCCTCAAAGATTCCAGAGGGCGAAATATGGGATACAGTATGTATACTTACCGGAATGGCAGATTGTTACAAGAAAAGACTAAGCTAATGGACTCGTGGCGGGAATTAGTTTTTCTTAGAAGATACCTGTGTGTTAAAGTACGATCCAGAGATCATCGGCGTTGTAGCAGTATGTTATTGTCCCGTATAACCTCTGGCACGACGAGTCTAACTACTGGAACTTATAGAAAACATGGCATGACATCGACGATTTAGACAATTGGGAAGAAATAGATGAGTGTGTTCCGGGAAAATATGCATCTGATAAAGAAATGATGGAGTTTCAAAGAACTGGCCAGGTTTGCCTCCTTTTGGAGAAAAATGATCCATAGTTTACCTAACATCACCGCTTCCAGCCACCCCGCCATTATCTTCTCCTTACGCCTTCATCTCCGGGTATCCCACCTCTGCTCGTCCACGAATCAGAACTAGTCCTTCTCGATCGCGCTCTTGCCTTCGGCGATGTTGTTAAAAAGGACTTAACATCACCCCTTTCCGGTACAGTTATCTCCGTATCTACCTCAATTGGCCTTCGTCACTCATTTGTCAACCCGACCGAACCCCCGGAAAAATACGGTCTTATTCCAGACATTGGGGAGCAAGAGGTGGTCCTTTCAAGGCAATGGACCAACGGCGATTTTATTATCTACAGGAATTGTTGGATGGGTGTAGTAGAGGAGGTCTTTGATGATGTTGCTGTGCGACTTCAGAACGAAAGCGTCGTCATTGTTGAAAATGCCTGGCAGCTTGAGATTCCACTACTAAGTGAGGAGGACCAAATGCAGTGGGGGAACATAAATCCGTTAGCGAATCCAACTGGAGAGGGAAAGACAGAAGGGAAACCCACCAATATATCTGGGAGGAGGCCTTCCAGGCCAAAATCTATCCCTTCGCCATATCACCTTTCTATAGGCCAGACTGTAACAACCACGAAAGCGAACCTCCGAAGAGGACGTTGGTTGTATGGTGCATATAATGCAAATGTCCCTCCTATCGGTGTCGTTGTGGATATCAATACCTCGAAGCTCCACGTGACTTGGCTATGTCAAAACATGATCGTTCCTGGCCGCTTCATACCCGTCGCGAAACCAGACATGGTTATAGAAACGGAAGCCGAGATCTCAAAGCTCAGGAAGTTCACAAAATCTAGCGGAGGATTCGTCGATCTTGGCGGCAAGCCTTTTGCAAACGCAGTTTCTATCCAGGCAGGGGGCTCACTGGAGGTGGGGGATAGAGTCCGGTTTAGAGATCTTGATGCAGCCTTGGAAAAATACCAAGGCCGCGTTTGGAAAATCTCAAGGAACATTTCTCTAGGCTTTGATGTCAATACCTTTGTCGTGGTTGAAACAAAGACTCGTGTAAGAGTGATGTGGCAGGATCTGACCGAAACCGTCGAGGAAGCGTGTGGGTTAGTGCCATATCTAAATGTCGATGAGCACGATGTTTGGCCAGGTGAAATGGTCGTCATCAAAGAGGGGTCCGTAGAAGAAAAAGCCAAGCCAAGTGAAGTCAATCATGAGGGCAGACAACAGTTTCAAGGGGCCTGGCAATATTTCAATGATAATCTTCTTGGATCATCTTCAGAGACAGTCTCCGCACCTGATTTCATCCAGCCCGAGAAAGTTGGTGTCGTCCAGACTGTAAATCCGGCAGAAAGAGTTGCGAAGGTAATCTGGTTTTCAGATCCGAGAGTAGAGATTGCAGCAAATGTTATGATTCCCGGATCAAAGACTGGGCCGTTGGAGGATAAATTGGAGGATGCTAGTCTCTACGAGGTCACTGCCCACCAGTCTATGGGCGTAAGAAGGGGTGATTTTGTGCTCATTGCGCCTGAAAAGGTCGAACATGAAGGGTTAGGAGAACCCTCGGTAGTTGGTGTCGGTGATGATGCTCCAGTTACTCCAATAAATCAGCGGTCCCCTGGGAGTCAATTGCAGCAAATGGCGGAGGGTTTGCGAGGGATGATCGATGGGGGGCTATTGGCAAATCTAAGCGCGGCTTTGGGAACTAGTAACCATCCGCAGTTTCAAGCCGTCAGTAGGATGTTGACTCAATTCCCATTGATAAACAATAATTCCGAGAACACAAATCCCCCAACTGTAGCTCCTCGAAATGCGAATAACGAAGACCCTTATCTAAACCAGCCTTTAGATTGGATTGGCGAGGTTGTTGATTTGGGCTTAGATGGGCTGATAACTGTGCGCCTCGGTGCTCTGGACGAGCCAAAGGACCTTAAAGTTCCAATTGAACGGGTACATATCATTTTTACTGGTGAAATGGACTTTGATGGACCTGGTGATGAGGATGAAGACGAGGAGTACGATAGTGAGGGGAGCGGATCTGATGAAGACGATTTTGATGACGACGAAATATGGAAGGTAGATGAAGTTATCGACGAACAGGTATACTACCAGGGCGGCGAGAGAATAGAAGATGATGGTGGTGAGGAAGCATGGTCAACAGATTATGACGCGGATGATGTGGACTTTGACGGCGATTCTATTGCTTCAAACCAAGTAAAAAGCGTAGAAACGGACGGGGATATCATCATGGGCAATACTAGCGCTGGTGGGATATGTGCAGAATTGGCAGATGAGGATAAAAGAGAGCAGTCAACGGATAATAGGGCATTACTAGCCCCAGCAATCTCGGAGGGTATGCCAGCACCGCAGGCCTTTTCTATCCCCAATTCTTCAAAGCAGTTGGGGGGATTTGCTGTATTGGACAGCGCCGTTCCTACAGACCATGCATTTGGTGGGCAACCCGCTACTCATATAGATCCTAAGTTCCTTAGACGTATTAACAAGGAGCATGCAATTCTTTCTTCATCCCTTCCTGACGGAATTCTCGTGCGAACATGGGAGAGCCGAATTGACTTGATGAGAGTTTTAATCATTGGCCCTCTCAACACACCTTATGAACTTGCTCCGTTTGTGTTCGATTTTCATTTCTCGGAAAATTTCCCGCATTCTCCGCCATTAGCACACTTTCACAGCTGGACCGGAGGCGTAGGAAGGGTTAATCCAAATTTGTACGAAGATGGCAAGATATGCCTAAGTCTTCTGGGAACATGGCATGCGGAGAAAAGAAACGAAGGGTGGAGTCCCAATGGAAGTTCAGTTTTGCAGGTGCTTGTCAGTTTGATGGGTCTCGTACTAGTTCGGGAGCCTTATTACAGTGAGTATCCCCCCTTTGGGGTTTGTTTTGGAGCCCAAGCACCAAAACTGAACTGCTGCTGACATAACTCTCACATATAGATGAGGCCGGCTTTGGTGTCTACGTTGGTTCCAAGGACTCAACACTTAACTCGACCCTTTATTCTGAAAGAGCATTTATTTTAGCTCGTGGCTTTGTCAAGCATGTCTTGCAGAAGCCTGTCCAGGGTTTCGAAAATGAGATAAAGTGGCTGTACATGCCCGGGCAGCCCGAAGGACCAGAATTGTTGAGGGAGGTTATCAAAAGGGCAAAGGAGGTCGTGGCGGGGAGCTCGGTCCCAAAGCAGAATGAGGATAACCAAGCATCTGCTGAAGTTGGGAGTGAAGGTGTCGGGAGGGTTTCTGCAGGTGCTCTTGTATTGCTAAAGAAGCATTTGGAGGTTCTGGAAGGGATATTAGAAGTGGCGGAGAAGGAAGTCGTGTCGGAGTCTGGGTAGTGTGTAGAAAAAAAAATCATGGGTCGCGTGGGGGTGAATGAATATTATTATGGTGCTTTAAGGTTTCATGGAGGCTATGTCTTGTATTATTTCTTATTGTTTTTCGTTCACCTAGGATAGAATTGGGATTTCCGCGAGGTACTGGAGCTTGTTGTCTGGGTATTTTTTTTTTATCCCCTTCGATTTTTTTCTTATATCTTTTGCATCATGGCGTTGTTCAAGACGTGGTTGGTACTAGGTGTGCTGAATACTTGCTGCTCATGGACATCTGTCTATGGTTTACGACATTGGATGGGCGAGATGAAATACATTCGAGGGGCTCTAATACTTCTTATTCTACGAGTCTTGTGGAGGTTATTGGAAATCCTGAGTGAATTTTACTATATCAGGTGCTGAAGTATATATCATTTTGTCTCTTGACCTACAATCTCGGTATTTGTCTTTACCTGGCTTCCTACCGACTCGGGTCCAGCTGCGTAAGAAAAATACATGTAATAATATAAGCTATTATATGGTACCACCACACATCTCAATACTGGGAGTGTAGGAAGAATTAGTGTTAGAGTAGGAAGAATAGGAATTAATGCAGAAAAGTAAAACTAGTTTATTAACCAACACAGAAAGATGCAAAGAATTCATGATACCAAAACTCCATGATCTCGGGCTCCAGATTATTCGTGGTCTTTGGGATTTTTTTAGCTGATTGGTTCGGGTAGCTAGCTAGCTAAACATGCCGAGCACTGTCTACAGACTTACCCCGGTATGCGTAGTACATACTGTAAAGGCGCCCAATAATTCAGGTGGCAAGAACGTAGCGGAGAGGAGGTAAGATACATGTAGTTTCTATGTATCTGTTCCGAGCAACACGAGATCAAAGCACGTAAGCCAGAAAAAGAAAGAAAAAACCGAGTGAGATCCCCTGAAGGGATGGTTGGGTCTTGGCAACGGTAGCAACATTTACCTGGTGCCCTTCACCGGGTCCATGCACTTTCGAATTTCTCAATCAACGCGGCCCTAGCGCACATACAGGCTGCAGTTCGTAGCGTTAGTAGTTTGCTGCAACTTATGAATTGGCCAGAGACAAGTGGAGTAGGAGCTGGCACATACACTGGTTGGTTTAATATTCCGTAGTCTGGCTTTCACGCCATATGTTACCAGGGGCCATTCCCGCAACTTCCGGCTACTTGGTGCCGGTAAGGGCGGCGAATTTATCGCCAGCGCTTTCCTGTTCTATCCTTCCGGTATGTACCTATGCCCTTGGTGAGAACATAAAGGTCTAAACAGCTCTTAGCCACAGCTTATATAACTATCCCTTCCACCCATTTAGAGATGCCGGCCCTCCGGACCTAGACAGAGAAGACCACTTATATCGGTAATCGGGGGGTATCATATCCATTAAAGGAGGGTTCCAAGGCGGGACAAAGACTCGAGGTTAATCCTGTGCCGCGGTGACATGAGATGAGATATGCGGGGGCCGAGGCCAAGAAAACCCCCCACCCCAGGTACAGGTACATTCAAGCAATAGGTTATTACTGTTACACCGTCTAGTTAGAAGTTATCTCAGTATCCAGGTGTTATACCCTATATACTCAGCTCTATGTATGACATGATACAAGCGAGTTGCAGGTGAACTTTCTCTTGTTCTGTTCAGTTAAAGCAAAGCATTTACTCGAGCTATCGTTGAAAAGTCCCTTCAAACGAAGTTTGTAAACATAGCAGGGTTTAAAGCTCAGTTATATTGGGTCGAGTGCTTTTTTTTTTTATCCAAGCGCGTACCTAGTAAGATTAGTTAGTACTTTCTAAGTATGGAAAGGTAAAGGGAAAGGGGGTATATGTGATCAGGTAAATTATATATAATCAGGTCCTAGGCGGGGTGAGTTATTTGGTTGGTTGTTTGGGGCGCATGAGCTCATGGGTACATGTAACTAGAGCTGTAAATGCTTGATTCTGTAACTGTAGATAATAAATAACGCCTGCTATTTCTGTATCAAGTTTGACAACATTAAAGGTACTCACGCTTGATTTTTATTCATTCCATTCAAACTGTCCTAGCAATGCGCCACTAGCAGCCAACCAGAAACTAGAGTTTTGTAAAGATGTGAGGGACCCAAAGTGTGTATCTCAGTTCATGGATATAGCCTGGTTGGAACTGATTTTGGTGATGGTCGCAAAAAGAAACACAACAACTTCAAACTGGGCCTATTATGGCTTTGGGGGAGGATTTTTCTTCCTGGAGCCCATTCATTCCATTCAACCCTGCCGACCATTACATACCCTGTATTTTTTTCGAGTGGACTGAATGAGTTGAATAGGAGCCAAGGGTGGGTGCCTCTATTACCGTCATTGTTACCAATTGCGAGGTATCTATCACCAGAAGGAAGCACTAGATCTATAGAGGCGGGTGAGTATTTCTATCGATAATAAGCCGCCAGATCAGTCGACCTTTTTAGTAGCACATATCTGCGGCGGCTACCTAGCCCAAAGCTGGGGGCGTTTGCCACTCCCCGGCCCTCAATCCAACGGAACCCGAGTGATAGGTCATGATCAAGGCTCCATGGTCTGTAGATTTTTTTTTTTTGTTTACATCATTAATCGTATGCAGCCTTAAGGCTATGACGATATCAGAACCCCCAGAACTACCCCGCCAGCCCCTGGCCACGCCCAGTAAAGGGTATTCAGCAGGCTAGCAACTTCCGCCCATTCTACAAAACAAAACAAAAGCAAACACCTTCATACTCCGCAACACTAACCAACTGGCGCTCGCTGTCTCGAGCCTCATCGTTCGCGCGCAAATGCTTCCCCGCATGAAGAAAACATCAGTCTCAGCCTCCTCAACACTAACCGACAAGCGGTCTATTCATTGTCGTCAATGAGCTTCATTTGTCTCCTGATGTCTCGGCCTCAGGCTCAAAAAATATTCAGGAAGCCTCGGAGACTCTCAGGAGACCAGGAGACTGTTGGGAGACTGCATCTGCAGTAGTAGTTTCTTGATGATGCCGGCCCTCGTTCATTCACCTGCAAGTAACTGAAAACAAAACAAAACAAACAGGCAGCGAACAATTTAATTCTTACCATTCCTTTCCATTATCTGCTTTCTCATCACTCGCCCTGCGGTGCCGTGTCATGCTTGAACCGTGGCTGCATTGTATCTGTCTCTTCCGACTGGTGGTGGCGTCGGTGGCGTTGCTTGCGGTGGCGGTGGCGGTGGCGGTGGCGATATTTTCTCTTCCCCCTCTTTCTTTCCTCTGCTTCTCGTTTGCCCCTCTTCTTTCTATTCTCTTCTCAATTTCGCCATCAGCAAACTACTACTTGTGTATGCAGTCTCCCAACTCTCTCCTGGGTCACCGGAGAGTCTCCTGAGACTCCTAGATATTTTTTGAGTCTCCTGAGGCTCAGGAGACATCAGGAGACAAATGAAGTCTTGCTGATGGCCTTTTCCAACCCCTTGGCCTTTCTGCCATTTTCTCTCTTCAATAGACCCTTTGGTGGGGGTCTCATTTCTCCGTCTCGTAAATTTGCTCGATGTGGTGGTTTTCACATCTGCGTGGGGGGGCCATGAGTATGGTCTGTAGATACATGTACTCATGCTTTCTTTTTTTTTTTTTTTCTTTTTCTTTACAACGCTTAGACGCTCCATCAGTCTTTAGAACTCTCCAGAATAAAATAGCGGGAAGTAAAATGCTTAAGATTAGGCCCACGTGTCACTACATGTATGTATCTCACCGAAAAACAAATTACGTGATTCTTCCAAGGCAGGCGGTTTCTTTTCTTTTCTAGGGAACCCCCAGTAATATATTCTATTAGGAATATATTATTGTAAACGTGCCCGTGGTACTGGAAAGAGAAGGAAGCGGTGAAAATGCTGGTACCATTATCCCACCTAACATTGCGGCTCAACGGAAGTCCCTAAGGAAGGCACAGGTAGAATTAGGACGACTCCCATTTGGATCTCTACATGCCACAGTAACCGCTCGAAAGGGGCCGGAAAAACTTTATAATCCGTTAATTAAGCTTGTTCCACAGTCACTCCACTTCTTTATCCGACATTCAAGGATCCGGAACAGATAGATTAGATTATCCATCCAAGCAGGGGTCATGGAGGTCCGTGCTGTTCGCCTCCCAGTTTAAGATCGTTGAAAAAGCCTGGGTAGGGTGACACTTCTGCCAAAAGTCGGGTATATGTGTAGATTGCTATAACTGCCCTGGTGAAATCGAGAGTAGCAGCATCCCCCCTGAAACCTAACACGGAGGCGGAATGTGGCGGCTGCGTGGGCGGTGTTTTCTTACTATGCATATATGTTATATCTCTCGTATCCGGATATACCCAAGTATGTGGAAGCGGAAGGAGTTTCACTAACCTTTTAACTCCTTCCTTCGCGTAGATATTGCGAGATTTCTCGCCTAGCGCATTTAAGGATTGACAGGGCAGGATAGGAGTACTGGCTAGTGTTTTGGCCCTTACAGGGATTGGGCGCTTGCAATACACACAATGCTAGCTGTTGAATCGTTCCAGAAGATGCTGTAATTCTTAGCTGGAGTTTTATGATCTCCTCTCTTGATGTGCCAAGACATAATTTATGTCTCGGGATCGGGAATCAATGCACGGGTCCTATTGTAGTTGAGATTTGGAAAGCTCATTGTTTCCTTGGTAATACCAGATTTTGATCTAGCATGTATGTACTCTAGCTAGTCATACTTTGTTGTATAGAAGCCCCTTTCGCGATATTAACTATGCCAAGAGCTTCGTCTATAGTGCGGCCTAACGGACTTGCGAGGTGTAGCTGAGTATGTACAAGTACATGTAGGTAAGAGCAAAGAGCTCGGCATGCATGGGCCGATACCGATAAGCAGGGACATGGGGATCAAAATCCTTAATAACCTACTATATATCTGATACTGACTTAGACGCTTCGAGCATCCCCAAGCAACAGTACGCGCGAAAACCAACGGTCTGGGATTAGCTATGTACTATGTACATGTAACTAGACTGCCCGTAATCAATCAGTAGGGCAGACAAAAATTTTGTAAGAGAAGACCTACATGTACAAGTAACTATGTAAGAGTTGCTATTTGATACAGCTTTGTATGAATTTTAATACTATATTCCCTCTAATGAATATGTGGTTGTATGTACATGTAGTCGCTACGATTTTTGTAATTATTAGGCGTATGTAAACGCCTGGAGGTGATGGTAGGGTAGGGGGTTATATTATAATACTACATGTACTATATTCCTTTCCGCCACTTAGGTACTTGGTCTCAGACCCCGCAATTTATGACCGACAACAAGTACCATCCATGTCCGTCTCGAACCATCAAGCCGTTAGATATCATCATATTTTTGAATTATTACTGCGGCTCGGATAATTCTTTCATTATGCCCCGTATTGAATCGCGGGATGAGTTTAAGGGTATATAAGGTAGACATGTTGCCCGCATTATTCTCCTCATCACCACACTCACATTCACTGTTCATTACTACTGCCTGAGGCTTTACTCTCATTCTTCACTTTTTCTATCCGCAGCTCACTCTTTTGTTGCTGATTTCAATTCGATCCCGGGTACTGGTATCCTAAACGTCTATCGCTCTTTGATCCGTTAAAAAAAGTCGTTTTTATTCCCTTTCAAAACAAAAACCAATAGTATCCAATTTCAAGATGGTTAAAGTTGCTGCTCTCGTCCCGGTCTTTGCCGCTCTCCTCGGTGCTGCTGAGGCACACACTCGCGTCTGGAGTGTTTGGGTCAATGATGTCGACCAAGGTGATGGTCGTAGCACCTACATCCGCAGCCCTCCCAGCAACAGCCCCGTCAAGGTGAGCTTAAACCTAACCTCCCCTGTTAAAGACGTATCTTTCTTATGCTAATACACCTTCTTCTAGGATGTGTCGAGCACCGATATTATCTGTAATGTTGCCAACACTAAGGGCTCTGCAAGCGTCCCAGTTGCCCCTGGAGACAAGGTCACCTTCGAATGGTATCACGACAACCGTGGTGACGATATCATTGATGGCAGTCACAAGGGGCCTATCACAGTTTATATTGCGCCTGCCAGCTCTAACGGAGCTGGTGGCGTCTGGACCAAGCTTGCCGAGTCTGGTCTCTCCGGCGGAACATGGGCTGTTGATACCCTCATTGCCAACAAGGGCAAGCACAGTCTCACCCTTCCTTCGGGTCTCGCCAGCGGCGACTACCTTTTGAGGGCAGAGATTATCGCTCTCCACGAGGCTGATACCGATTACACTGTCAACAGTGCACGTGGTGCACAGTTCTACCCTTCGTGCTCCCAGATCACTGTTTCTGGTAGTGGGACGGTTTCTCCTCCAGGAACATTCAACTTCATTGGCGGCTACAGCCCCACCGACCCCGGTATTTTGTTCAACCTTTACGGTGGATTAACCACCTACAAGATCCCTGGTCCTGCAGTCTGGAACGGAAGTTCAAGTGGATCTGCTTCCAGCAGCACTGCTGCTGTGGCCGCCACTACCTCATCAACTGCCGCTGCTGCCCCTACTACTACCTCCGCCGCCGTTGCTGTTCCTACTACCACCAAGGCTGCTGTCCCAACTACCACCAAGGCTGCTGTCCCAACTACCACCAAGGCGGCCGACAAGACCAGCACCACCGCGGCTGCGGCTGCTACATCCGCTGCTGCAGGTGGTTCAATCGCCAAGTACTTTCAGTGCGGTGGAAAGTTCTGGACTGGTGCCACCGCCTGTGTCTCCGGATGCTCCTGCGTCCGCCAGAACGACTATTACTCCCAGTGCTTGTAAACACTTCAAGACAACTAGCATCTTCTTGGTTTTTTTCGTTTATATTTTTAAAGTTAGTGTATAAAACGATATTAGAGAAGACGGGCGTTTTTTTAAAGCTTGCTTGAATGGTGAATTGTGGGGCTTGCTGGCATAGTTATTATTTATATTTTCTTTTTCTGTATTTTATTTCAAGGGGGTGAAACGCTGGGGTGATTATTATAAAATTTAGTATAAGCGGGATGCCCAGTCATTCCTTTAGCCACTTATCCTGTCCCATCTGAGCCAGAATGAAGTTGTTTGAGTGATGCACATCAATAGCGCACCATCTGATAAGATAAGGATAGAAGGCATTGGTTCTCAGGTTATCACTCGATATCTCGTTTAGGTGTTTGATGAGCCCGCCTGTGATGTTTGGCACCGCGACGAAAGAGCCCTCCCGAGAACTAAACTATAAAATGCTTTCAAGAGTTTAGGGAATCTCACCTAGCAGCAATCGAGCAGGTGAAATAGACGCAATAGGGCTAGGGTCTAAAGTCACTTTGGGGACAACGACGAAACTGGTTGAACGACGAACAGGGATTTTTGGCAGCTGAAATCTGTGTTTTCGTCGTTGCCCCGGGTTCGTCGTTGCCCCCCCAAATTGACCTTAGTCTAAATTATAAAGCCTTATAAACCAACTGCAATTTGGGATGTGAACCTTGAATGTTGAACCGAAAACAGGGTGTGGGTTCGCTACTCATAAACTAAGAATCTATCCCCTCTATTGTTTTCAAGGTGGCCTTCGAGTCTAAGCCAGGCCCAGACTGTAGCCAAGACACTGTGGATTTACAGACTTAGACGACTCCACCACTCACCAGGACACCTCTGCTCGTTACTACTCGCGCTAACTAAATCTCGTGGTGCTGACTGGCAGGTTTCCTGCGTTGCTCACAGGTCATGTGATTCAGTTAAAACTCGGGTGGAGTCTACTTACGTGATCACCGTGCACGGTCTGTTTTAAGGTTCTATCCGATTCCTATGTGCGGCATACTCCGGAGATTGGCAGGCTTTATCTCCGCACCCCACCAAACTCACGAATGACGTAGTAGTATAAGAACAGGAACTCTTCCCCCCGGCTTTGTTGAGCGCACTACCTATCATCCACAATTACTACTAGGTACTGAAATAATTCTCTGCCCGGAAAAACAATTGGGATATATATATACTATTCGAAATGGCAACATCGTCAAAGCCCAAGGTTCTTTTTGTCCTCACCTCCCACAGCAAGCTGGGTGACACTGGCAAACCTACGGGATGGTATTTGGTAAGTTTTCTCTAGCAGGTAATTCGTGAAATAAATATTAATTATCTCCTTGTCGTATCAGCCTGAGCTGGCACACCCATACCATGTGTTGAAGCCTCATGTCTCTATCACGGTTGCCTCGCCAGCCGGAGGGGAGGCCCCTCTCGACCGGGGATCTGTTGAGGCCTTCAAGAGCGACCAGATCTCTACCGACTTTCTGAAAAACGAGGAGGCTGTCTACAAAGACACCCAGAAACTTTCTGCTTTCGTCGGCCACGCCTCCGAGTTTGACGCTATTTTCTTCGTCGGTGGCCATGGACGTAAGTAGTCAATTAAGGCAAATCTAGAATACAGTTGCTAATGACGCATGGCAAAAAGCGATGTACGACCTCGTCGATGACGAGATCTCAAAGGCTCTCACCGCGGAGTTCTACGAAGAGGGAAAGATTGTTGCCGCAGTCTGCCACGGACCTGCCGCGCTACTCAACGTTAAGCTATCAAACGGGGAATACCTGTTGAAGGACCAGCCCGTTACAGCATTCTCGAACGCTGAGGAGGACTCCGTGGGTCTGTCCGAGTTCATGCCA
This sequence comes from Morchella sp. 2016-57, assembly GCA_024713875.1. Lineage (NCBI taxonomy): Eukaryota > Fungi > Ascomycota > Pezizomycetes > Pezizales > Morchellaceae > Morchella > Morchella sp. 2016-57. Next base: position 453,483 of record JAMGZE010000019.1, read on the forward strand.
TTCATGCTTGAGACAGAGTTGATCAACAGAGCAGGCGCTAAATATGAAAAGGCGGAACCTTGGGGCGAGAAGGTGTGCATTGGAAGTGGCGGAAGATTGATCACTGGACAAAATCCTGCAAGTGCTGGGCCACTTGGAGAGGAGATCAAGAAGGCGTTGAAGTTGTAGGTAGATACTAGGCTTCGTTTCTTTGCCAGCATTAACTATCCTAGCGCGTAGGAATTGAACAAGCGTCTTGAGTTGGCTGTGGTTTTTTGCCCACGCATCACCGTCTGCTTACTACGTGGCGGCAAAGCAATTCATTCTTTTAGCGTCAATCACTTGTATATCGCTATTTTTCCGTGGACAAATAGTAACATTGCCACTGACCTAGTGTTCAAAATGCGTAAATAAAAGCCCCCACATTACCCAACCAAAAGCCTATGAAATGCACCTTTAAACTATCGCCTTCCAGAGAGTTACGTCTAGACCGACAAAAACCAACACATTCGTTTCCAGCGATAGCCTCCAGCACAGAACAACCTAACCAGAAGATATCCAACTCAAAGTCCTCCTTTTCAACCTATCGATTTCTACAGAACCCTATACTTGGTTCACTTGTTCCTGTTTCGAGTAGCCCATTAACAAAAACAACATTCTTTTTCATCAATAATTTCCCATCCAGAATACCCTAGACTAAAGGGTCTTGAGCCAACCAAAGTCCTTAGGTTTCTCGATATCTTGGAACTATCGAATTCTACAACGTCCTATATTTTTTTTTAGGACACCAACAAAACGTTCTTTTTTATTAAAGTTTTTTTTTTCCGTCTAGTACACTAGAAGCCAGAAGCTCTCAACCCAACTCAATCCCCTCACTCTTCCCGCTCCTCTATCTAGCCTGTCGATATAGAAACATCTTTACATAGGTAGTCACTCACCGGACTAAGGCAGCATGTGTATTTTCAAACGATTTTTTCTGATCCCGGCCTGTGTTCATGGGGAGGTTTTATGGAACAGGGTGGGATTTTGTGCGGATGGATCTGCTTCTGTGCGTAAAAAGCGCCTTTGCCCTCATAGATCCGTTGTGGGCGAAATCAATACCAAACGTGGCCTCACATGTCCCGCATGTAACCACGAGATGCCTGAGACGGACACAGGCCAGTACTTCTTCTCCTCAGTCAAATCAGCGAGCGTGGAGACATCTGTGGAGGCTTCTGTGGCGGTCGGAGAAGGAAGGAAAAAAGGGAAATCAATTGTAAGTGGTGGTGCTGCAGTGATATATCTATATCTACTCATACTTTACTATAATTCCTTTAACTTGAAAATAATAAAGCACAAAGGCTAATTTCGTGAGTGGCGTAACACATGGCAAAGAGCAGAAACCCTCAAACGAGTCCCAACCAATTATTGTAAATGATCAGGAGCCAGTACCGGGCCCACCGTACATGATGAATCACATTCCTCCAATTCCAGTACAGGGTCAATATCATAGTCCGCGGGTTTACCAGCAAGGACCACAGCACCAGAATTTCGGGCCGTCAAACCAGCAGCACCGAGGGCTGCAACATGAGATTTTTATGGCCCTAGATAACCAACAGAGGCCGCGGACTCAGAACATTGATCCATTGAGGAACCACCAGGGACTGCAGCATCCGAATGCTTCCCTGCCGAATACCCACCCGGGGCTACAGAATTATCAGAACACCGGTATACCCCCGTCGAATTACCAGCATGGGCCGCGGGGTCAGCATTTTCCCTCGCCGAACAGCCAACAGGAGCTACAAAATCCAGGCATCGCCCCGCCGAGTAACCGCCAGCAAAGTCAGAATTCCCCCATGCCGAATAACAACCACGGGTTGCAGCAATATCAGAATACATTCCCGCTAAATAGCCAACATGGACCGCAGAACCAGCATATTTCCACATTTAATAACCGCCAAACACAGCAGAGCCGAGATGCTTCTCCGTTGAACCCCCAGCGGAGACAGCAGAACCAGCATAGTTCCCCACTTATTAACCACCAGACACCACAGAATCTGGATGATTTTTCTCCGGGTATCCAGCAGAGGCAGCATCTCCAGGCACTGCAGAATCCGGATGCTGCCCCTCTGAGTATCAATATTCAGCGGAGACAGCAGAATCCGACGCCTGCTCCGCTTAACAACCAGTACGGACCGCGGGCCCAGAATTTTGCTCCGATACACAACCAACCTGGATCTGGATCGTGGGATCAGGACCATTCCCCGCTCAGTAACTGCCAGGGACCGCAACAGAATAATCATCCGCTAAATACCCCGCAGGGACAGCAAGGACAGCAGGGACAGCAGGGACAGCAGGGACAGCAGGGACAGCAAGGACATCAAGGACAGCAAGGACATCAAGGACAGCAAGGACATCAAGGACAGCAAGGACATCAAGGACAGCAAGGACATCAAGGACAGCAAGGACATCAAGGACAGCAAGGACATCAAGGACAGCAAGGACATCAAGGACAGCAAGGACATCAAGGACAGCAAGGACATCAAGGACAGCAGATATGGCAGAGACAGTATATCCCCCCGCCTAGTAACCACCAGACACTGCAAAATCCGGGTGCTTCTCCGCTGAGTATCCAGCAGGGCCAGCATCCTGCCCCACTAAATAACCTCCGAGGACTACAGAATCAGAATACTTACCAGCCGAATATCCAGCAAAACCAGCATTTCGCTCCGCTAGATGGCCAGCAGGGGCCGCAGAACCCACCAATGACTAAAATGGAGGACCGTAATTTCCAGTTTGTTACAGAAAATTGCATCCAAGGTCACTCGGTGAAACGACAGCGGACCCATTTCAGTAATGAGAACGTATCGCATGGAGGAGGGGGAGGCGGAGGGGGAGGAGGAGGAGCAGTAGAAGCCAAAGCTCCCACTAACCAACAGCAGCAGCGCGTGGCACCGATACCGGACCACCTTGTTATCAAATCCCAGGCCCTTCCTGACCCTCCTACCATAGATACCATCCAGTCTGAGTCGCCGCCGCCGCCGCCGCCGCCAACTTGCCCGCCGAAACCGAAACGAGCACCACAACGACGTCCTCCTCGGAATAAGACACAAAAACCACCACCACAACCACAACCACCACAACCACCACCACAACCACAACTACCACAACTACAAACTCAAACGCAGCACCAACCCCAACCCCAGCCCCAACCACATCCTCCCCCTCCTCATTGGCAGCAGCATATGCAATGTATCCCGCCTCAGCAATCACCGCAAAGTCTCCCAGTACAACCTCAATCACAACCCCAATCACTATCACAATCACACCCACACCCATACCAATACCCACACCCACACCCACAACCATACCCGCACCCACACCCACACCCACAAGATCCTCCTCCACCACAATATAGACAAAGTCTCCCACAATCACCACAGAAACCGCAGCAACCGCAACCACAAAAACCACTTCCTCTATACCTTAGACGAAATAACCCAGTACCACCCCAATCGCAATCACCACCGCAACCACAGTATATTCAAAATCCCATACCACTGCCACAACCACAACCGCAACAGCGGCGGCAACCACAGCTACAGCTACAGCTACAGCCGGGGAAGGAGCCCCCCCACCCTCCTTGGCAGCAGCAGATACAAAATTCCCCACCACAACAATCACCGTTGTCACAAAAACATCCTCCTCCACCACAATGTGGACAAAACCTACCAACGCCACCCAAATCTCGATCACAATCACAGTCACAATCACAAGTAACACCTGGTTCACAGTATATACAATATCCTCCGCCGCAACCACAACCTCAGACACAACTAAAACCTCCCCATCTACAGTATATACAATATCTTCCACCACCGCAACCGCAACCAACACCACCGCAACCGACACCACCGCAACCAACACCACAACAACAGCCATCAAAATCCCGATCACACCGGTCTTTTGCGCCCCCTATTCCTCCCACTCCTTCCTCTCCTGCTCCTGCTCCTCTCCCTCTAGTTCCCACTCCTCTCCCTCACACTCCCGCTTCCACTCCTTCCGCCCCTGCTCCCATCCCCCCTTCACCTAACCATAACTCTTCGCAACCACAAGAGTATGAGTTTAAATTCCTGTCCGAAGACGAGATTTTTGATTGGAACCCAGACGCGCCCCAGGAAATCCAAGAAGCGATGACCGAGCGCCTTCTCTCATGGTCCCGCGACCCATTTAATAATGAGCACAATCCCACGAATGACGGCACCACCACCCAAAACCTGTTCGAGGCTATTCTGGAAGCCGAGGTAAGTGCATACCGCAACCGTGTAGAGAGTTCCCAGCAATCGTCGGGTGCTACTATGGCCACGACACAGACCCAGCAGACGTGGGCTACCACTATGGCCACGACAAAAACCCAGCAGACGTCGGGCGCTACTATGCAGGCACTAGCAACGACAGAGGGCGGGCAAGTGTCGGGTATTGCTCTACAAGGTCTGGCCACGATGTCAGACGATGAAGCGTTTAATTGGCTGGATTTTGATATTACCGATATGGAAGGCTTTTTGAATAATGGAGGCAGAAGTACCACGTAGGTATGGATATATAATGTTGTTGCGCCTTGTCAATGGGGTAGTGCGATTTTGGTTATTTTTTTAAAACATTCATTAGTAAAGATCCCGGTCTTGTGGGATTGAATACATGGTTTAATGAATACCATTTGTAATGTAGTTGGAGTAGTACAGCTCTAGTCTTAATGAAGCGATTGCGACATCATGTCTCACTCGTTGAGGTGATCAATCGTTATTTATTTATTTATTGAGTACACCCATTACTAGCACATTGCCTTCGGGGGGTGCGAACATCTATTTTAAAATAACAAAAAATGAAAGAATGAGCCCATATACTTGTCTAAAAGAAGAAGGAAAAATTCTCAATCCACCATGATTTTGCTAGAGAAAATTTCAGCTGGCAGACATATATCAAACGAAACAACTTTTAGTCTTCTCCCAGAGTGGCACATTCTAATCCTTTGATGTTGTCTGTTTAAATGGAAGAAGATAGAAACTTGACCAACGAAAACCCATAAATCTTCAACCTTTCCTGGCTTACTCGGAATATGAAAGCCTCGTCTGTTCACTTAATTCTAGTATTTCTACTCGACTAGACCACCACTCCCGATTGCCACCTGAGGTCTTTTAGCATCCATGCAACCAATAGACATTTCGTCCTCGATCCGCCTGGAAATTTCCCCTATTTCCTCCGAAATGTCCTCAACTTCTTTGAGCTCAGGGACTTGCGAAAGGTAAGGTTTGTTGTCCTTTGTGTCGGTAGCACTTTGTATGGCGGGAGTTTGCTCCTTTTTTTGGTGCTTTCCCAGGTTTCCGGCCTCTCCGGAATCTTCGCCATCTCCCGCAGACCCGTTGTCGGCGCTGGGAAAGGTCTGAGTTTTGCCATAAGTATCGCCCCCCTTTCCTTGGTTCCCGGCCCAGCCATTTACATTTGTAGCGCCGCCAACCCATGAAAAGTCTGGTAGGGTAGCTCCGTGCTTTTGAGGACCATCATCGGATTTCTGTTTCAGCCCGTCCTCAAAAGGAGGCTTGAAGTGCACATGGCAGCTACTGCCATTCTGTTTGGGTACTTCAGCATCCTCATTAGGCGCCTGTTGGCCCAAATTCGCAAACGAATGCTTCACGCCAGGTTCGTCGAGGTATTCATCTCCCTCGTGGCCCCAATAACATGCAGGTCCGTAGCGACAGTCATTGACACTATTGAAAGTCCATCTACATTGGATGTTCCATCTGGCAGGGCGGGGACGGGCCGTAGCCAATATTGCCGGCTTAAATGCTGGGGCTGTAGCATCAAGTTGATGGAAGCTTGGTTTCTTGTATTCGCGCATGTTATTCGAGTAGACCTCTTCGGGCCAGCTATCGTATGAGACTGTGCGAAGGAGATGCTCTTCATCGGGATATTGGGCACTGCTATGTTTAGAAGACCTTGGTAGATGTTCGGCACTGGGAGCCTTTCTCATGAACTTTTCTGGGGCAGGTCTATTAGGAATTGCGGAAGAATATTGCAAGATATCTCTAGGATTAGGTCCAAAGGCTGAAGCTGGTTGGGTGTATTCCTTGGGTGGAGGGGATCTCGAAAGAGACTTTAATTGTGGCGGGCTGATGACGCTTCAAGCAGGATGTTGTCAGAAGATGATGAGTTTACCACTGTAAGGTTCAACTCACCGGTTTGAATCAAATTTTCTAGTGCTAAAAAGGATCCCTTCTCCAACTCTAGCATCCCCTTGACCTAACTTGGGCATCGGTTCTCTAGCATCACTTGAACGCCTGCCAAAGGGTCTAAACCTATGGTTACAGTCCTGAGATTCTTCACGGTTGAATAGATCCACTTCGGAGATATGACGAGTATTGCTTGGGAGCGGAAGATATGATGTCGGTGTTGGAATAGACAAGGGACCATAATTAGGAGTCTTAGAGAATAGATATCTTTGTTGTACGTTGTCACTCATGGCCCCATGGGAATTGGTGTTGGTGTTGAGTCTATTAAGAAATCGAGGCTCTGTAGTCTTCTCTAATAGTGTGGTAGGGGCACATATCGTTCCCTTGATCTTTCTCGGCGAGCTTTCGGTGTAGATGTTATTGTCATCTTTACCCAATGTTTCTTTGCGAGATTGAACCTCTGCAGCACGGACCCTAGGTTCTGGGATGAAGGTCGGAACATGATTATTCATTCCAGGCGTATGGCTAGTGTTAAACCTGAATCCCATTACAGGATCTGAAACAAATACGGTGCTTCTTGTTGGTCCGGGGACATCATTGTGTGGATGATGATAGTGGCTTTTGTGGAATGTGCCCTTTGAATCGGCCCTTCAATTTATTCAATCAGTCAAGGAACGAAGCGGCAAAATGAACAGTAGCCTTATAAGTTGCAAGGGTTGACTACCCTCCGTTATGGCGCATGGAATGACTTACATCTTGATGTGATCGAGAAACTACACTTGGCCACAGGTAATAACAAGGGTAGAGTAAATATTTAGGCGAGGTGAACGAACGATGGAAGTGATGGTGGGAGTATGGTTAATCTCATGTCCACGAGGGTAGATGTTTAGAGAGGGTGCCAAGACCTTCGAATGATAGGATATGACGCAGTTTGCCGAGCTGCCAAAAAGATAAGATGTAAGTACCTACTCCGACTACAAGTAGCTATCAGAGACTACATATATCGTATCTATGGCTTTACCTTTGTGACTAGAAAGGTAAATACATGTACTTACCAATGTCTACAGTACCAAGCGAGTGCGATCACTGCCAATACGCCAGTAATGCGGTAAGCATATATATGGTATTGGCACAGTGCGTACTCTTCCTCCAATGCTCGCTATTCGTGAATAAATTCAGTATAAGTCAAAATACACCCTCATATACCTCTAAATATAGACCCCTTATTATAGTTCCACGTACAGCTGTAGTTGCATTAAAAACGTTATTCGTAGAATTCGATTGCGTACTCGAATAAGCTGATAGCCGATTTTCTCTTCGATAAATACAGCAGGACTCCACTTTACAACTTGCACGAGAGCACCTACGCACATACCGGTACGCCAGATTACATGTATACGTATACGATTTAACAACCGTCATCATCTGTCCCTTAGGTAAAAATACAGCGTCCTGGCCCGGCATGCGCCATATATATGTCCATTAAATCAGTTGAGTAATACATAAGCGTTTGTTTGTAAACGCAATCTCCTACTAAAACTTTACGCATGCATTTACCCTTTTTTGGGGTTTCCAACTAAATCACCTGTTTCATTCTGTACCGATATTTGGGTATTCGCCAGGCCTGTCCCATCACATAATGGACGAACACTTTCGAGGGTTGGAGAGGGCAATCAGAAAGGTAGCAGAGGAGATCAAGTTGAAGGTTGAATCAGTCGCTGCTGAAGTACAGCCCGATGCTCAGAAAGTTAATCTTCATAATCTACTGATGAAAGAGGAGGTAGAGGCCCAAGCAGATGAGCGCCAGAAGAAATTAGACAGAATCGAAGAGGTCGAGGAATTCAAACGGTACTGCGAAGGTTTATTACTCAGTGCAAGGAAGGAACACGATGATGCCGTTAAGGGCCTCAAGGAGTTCTTCCGAGAGGACATCAAATCGATAATAAAGAGAGGGGAAGATGTAGGGGCCTATATAAGCAAGGCCTTGGATGAAGGTATACCAAAGGAATACTTGGAAATAGACAAAGACTTAGAGCTCTATTATACCAAAACCCCTAAGAACACTTCCGGAAAAAAATCCCAAGGCAGCGACATCAAGTCTAATGATAACGACAGAAGAAAAGACCTCCACCTCTCTATTCTTACTGAACCTATAGCTAGATTGCCGCTTCTACCAAAAAATCTTGAAATAGTTGTGGCTCACTACAAAGAGGCACTTGAGTGGCTTGATCCGTTTATCAATCATCCATTAGTTCGTGTCAATATCTATACAAAATGTGGCAAAGATCTACCTCCATTATTTCATAATTATGCCAACTACCTCCCCAACATAGGCTGCGGAGTGCACACCTATCTTCACCATATTGTGGGAAGATATGAAAGTCTCGAAGATATAACACTATTTTGTCAAGTGAGTCGTAAGATGTATTTCAAAGCTCAAAGTCGATCATCTAATCACCAACCAATTATTCTAGGGAGACCCGTTTGAAAGCCTTCAGGTCGGCTACACACCTAAAGAGCTTCTCAAGGACGCTTTAGAAACCACTGATGAAGCGGTGACCTTTTTTAAAGGTCAAAAGATAGAGAAATTTGATTCGTGGGATGGAATAGATTTTGACGAGTGAGTTATCTGTATACGAACTTCACTGATGGTTGGTCTAAATATATTTTAACTATAGGTTTGACCTTGGGATGAATACAAAGATAAGAAAACCGGCTACTCATACACCTGGTGAGTATTGGATGCTTTTTATGGGTCCTTTAGGCTACAAACTCCCTCAATCAACAAGGTATTTATATCAGATTCGTAGGCGGATATTCCGCCTGTTATTGCAGGCGGAAGCAGGCTCACGCAAATTTAGGTTCGCACCAGGAGCGATTTTTGCCGTAACGAAAGATAGAATCAGGCAATACCCTAAGGTGAGCTCAGTATGAACCATACCCATTGAGAGTTCTATGCTAGTACTCCCCCAGTCATTCTGGATGCAGGTATTCACTGAGCTGTTCCTCGGCCGGATGGAAGATCCAAACCCAATGACCAGCATCATTTGCGAGCGGTACTTACCAACTTGATATCTTCTCATACATCCAATACTAAGGTTTTGATAAACAGATTATTACCCGCAATAATCGATCCTATTAATATGATGGTTCCTACGCTTATAGCAGGTCCTATGGACATGGATCAATGACGCATCCTAAAGTTACCCATTCATACCGCCATTTTTGAACTATTCACAAAGGTTCGAGTTATCTTGACAGTTTTTTAAACTGGAGATATTGAGCGGAGTTTAGAGTGAGATTGGTATTATCATAAGAAGATCAGGCTTGATTATTTCAAGAAGACCACTCGAGTATCGAGTTGTAGGTATAATAAATACTTAGGCAAAAGTCGTAGATTAACCCTTGCATGGCTGAAGAGCTGCCCACATAAAAGAAGACGTTAGTTTTGAACGCGGAGTTTTATCATAGTCAGGTTCGATTCCTACCAAACAATGTTGGGTGTGTTGAAAAGTGCTAGACAAACTCCCATACGTGGCTAAACTAGTGCGATTTAATCTTACATTGGCCCCAAATACGTGCATGGCCGCATAAATGCGTCCATCCTCATCACATGCACATTCTTGTAGGAAGTACATATAAGGTTCATGAAATTTCAAGAATCGCATATGCCTCGATCCCCCATATTAGGTTCTGTTGCGGCACTGTTGCGGCACCACAATAAAGCCACGAACCTTAGCACTAGGGCAAAAAGGCTAGGCATTACATAGGGCCCTGAACAGAACGGCAGCCAATAACGCCCACAAAGACCTTCATAGCTTCGTCAGGGAGTCCTGCCGAAACCTAAGCCTGAGATGCCTAAGGATCAGGTATATCGGGTTACCAAATTGGAAATGTATCCATGTATTGTGAGGTTCGGCCGAGCTAGAACCAGCCTAAACAAAGAAAATTGGCCTTATTATTATCATTGAAAAACAACATGACACGAGTCGTAATCATAAGCCGTGAGACACCACTAATTCAGGCTTCCATGGGTTGTTAAATGTAATATCTCTTCTAACTTCTATGTGTATATCGAAAGATATCATCTCTGCTAGGTTAAAAGCTGGTGTAACCTAGGGGTACCATGAATAGGGCAAAGTAGTACCAAGACTGACTTGCAGATTTGTATGCAGGTATATCTACTTTGGATGACGCTATTATTATAGGAGAGCTCATATAGGCAGTAAATTCTTCATAACTCCAAATAAAAATAAAATTATATCTTATAAGTTTATTTGACAACACATGTATACATGTATAGATGTCTAAGAATTACTTAAACTCGTATCTTAAAAAACAGTTGTGATCTAAAAGATTGACATTGATAACCAGCGAGTGTCGGGTTTAAATATGATAGATATAAAGCATACTTTTTGAAATCCCTGTTTATTGTCCCAGAAATCTGTATCAAGAGCATTGAGCTTGGCCTCAATTCCTGTAGTGTTCATATGACAAGCCCTGGATGTGAAGGCCCAGTGAATGGACTTCTCACTTTAGTAAAATTTTCCATAACGCTAATCAGAGCTGAATAAACTTTGCATACGTACATAGCTGAATTCAAAGCCCCCGCTGTACAAACAACCTTTCGCCATTCATGTTTCTTCTGTGAGCTGAGCCTCTACACCCACTATCTCAGGATTCCCCTTGCAATCAATCCATTCACTTAGAGTGGCAGAATACTTTGAAAAGGAGCTGCCTGCCCTCTATATATCAGTCCCAACTCGCTCTATTAGAATACCAACACCTGAAAATAAGTTGTACTACCTGCACTTCATTATCCTCACTCAATATCTTTAACAACCCGCCCACAATGTTCAGCGCCATCTTCATTCAGGCAGCGGTGATATTCACATTGTCAATCAGTGCAACAGCTTTGCAAGAGCCAAAGTGCGGAGAAGGGTATTTATCACCTTGGGGTTACGGTTCAGAAAATGGCCCAGTTGTCTGGTCGAACTTTACCAATATCCCTGGTGGTGTTGGGGAGCACGTTAAGAACTGCCACGTAGCCCGGGCAGGAACCCACCAGTCACCTGTGGTCATCAGGCCGAGTTTCATGGATAAAACTGAAAAAGAGACAAATATAAACTGGAATCTCGGTGAAGGCCGAGAGTTTGAATTCGAGTACGACGGGCATACAGTTGAGGCGAAGCTAGAGCATGAAACCTGTCCTCTTATATCAGTACTAAATGGAGCCCAATGGTATTTTAAACAGGTATGTACCGACCCGAGCACCAAATATGTATAGGAGAGAATTGACTGGGTTAACCTCGCTTGCTTGATCTAGTTCCATTTTCACACACCCTCTGAGCATACACATGGTGCTGAGGCTCATGACACACCAGTTAGGTTTCCGCTAGAGGTCCATTTCGTCCAGTCTGCAAAAGAAAAAAATGCGGTCCTAGGAATCTGGTTTGAACTAGATGATTCTACACCAAACCCCTTTCTTGAAGAGGTCACCAAGAATATGGCGGACTTCAAAAAGTGTAGTGACAAGACGAAAGAACCACTAGTCCTATCAGATAAAACGTATGTGAATCCAATTCAGAACTTTGAAAAGCAAGTCTAAAGGTTCGTGTAGCTTCGGAGGAATGAAGAAATTTGTCGAAGCTCATGCCACAGTTGGCGGTAGCAAGATTACTACATACGAGGGCTCCCTCACCACACCACCATGTACGGAAGGTGTGAATTGGTTCGTCGTGCAGGATTCTATGCCTATCTCTTCGGCTCAGCTTAGGAAATTTCGAGCTGTTCTAAAGCACAACTCTCGTTGCACAAGGAGTGAATGGAAGGGGGAAGGGTGGCCGATCGAAGTTGACAGCCACCCAAACAACTGTAGGGCATCATTATCATATGCATGATTTATTAGGAGCGATGGATAGTTATTGCTTTAGGCGAATTCTACTGTTACTGGGGGCACGGGAGGCGTTCATTTATATCTCTTTGCTTGCTCACGATTTTTCATATGATGTATATATACATGTATCTTATTTAGCAGAATTTCTTTGTCATTACGGGCACCACCCCAAAAACGCTATGCTCCCGATCCGGGCCAGATAACATAACCTATGTAAATACACCAGATTTAGCGACCAAACAACATCGACTCAAGTTGTTCATCTGTTCGTGCGATCTCGCAAGATCGCTCACGAAAATGCAGAAAGAACCAATACTCCGCCAGCATGAACTTGAGTAATATAATGACTGGTAGCCTCCGGCCGTTACATGTGGCCAATTTGCATGTTTCCCAGCGGGGCGTGCACCCGACAAAGAACCTGCAACTCAATCATCTGTTGGTCAAACCGTAAAGCACTAGATACGCCTTCCGCTTCCACCAGATGTTGATGTCTTACCCGATGGGAGGTCTATGTCCAGCTGCAGGGCTGAATAACGCCACAAATTTTCATGGTGGCGTTGGCCAATCACAGCAACTATGTTCCTTTTTCCTACTTTTTTTCAGGGCAATCGGTTCTTGGCGGCTGAAATAGGGGTGTAGACACTGCCACAAGAGTTGACAGCAGGTGCTGCATCGAAGCGATGTTATTGCCAGGATGAATTGACTCGTCTGATCAATTAAGCCTTCGCTATGGTGAGGTGAGTTTAATGTTTTCAGGTACTCTATAGATAACAGCTAGGCCGGTTGTGTATCCAATGGAGTTGGAAGAATCGAGCGCTAGTCTGTAAGCTTTGGCATCGAGTCAATTAGAATCTTAGCCAGGAATCGATAGAGTATCATACTTATCAGTTCAGGTAACCGGTGACTCCATGTGACATGAAAAAAAAAATGTGTTTCTGCGCGCTAGCTCAAGTGAGGGAATATTTGGGCCGTGTAGGCTACGTAGGTAATTTAAGTTTAGCATGCACTTGAGGATCTGCATCCAGCCCTCAGCTATGCGGCCGCGGGATAAAAGAAAAGACTTGTATTTAGGTCCTTGTTTTACATAATTGATTTTGACAAAGAAACGTTTGCTGCACAGCTCGTCACTCGTACTAGTTCTGCTCCGACTAGACGCCAACAAAGGAAATATCACAACCCCCCCCCCCCCATAAACCGCCTACTCATCCGTCATCCACCAATCCCCCCACAATACTCGTTCGCATGACTGTATTTGAACCGTCGGTAGCCTTTTAAGGCCTTGGGCTAATGCACATGTAATTGATTTCTGGAATCACACGAAAGGCAGAAGAAGCTGGAGTTCGATCTCCGAATTGCTCAGAGGGTCGCTCATAGATTTATATCTGGTTTCTTTCGAGGAGAGCTTTTGAGAGTAGGTATGCTGTTTTTCGTGGTGATGAGGGTTTAAAGCTCTAGTAAATGCTTCTGATGGGAATCTGGGAGTTAGAAGTAGCGTCTACTTATGTAGCTCAGGCTCGGTCTGGGATATGAGATAATCATGACTTGTCCCACCCCGGCGATAGAGTAGGCTTACTCGGGTTCTGACTTTTCAACCAAACAACCACCTCAAAGGCAACCGCCATACCAAACGTAGCATCCCGACCCGAGTTTACTCCAACTCACTCAGTACTCTGCCCCCGAGTTGCACTTAATGCCAAGGCCCGAGTGATAGGCTGTGATTATTCCCCAGGGTAATACTCCATAGGTCCGTCTTTTTCGGCTTTGGCTCTGGGGAACTAATTTCTTATCATTTTAGAACAGATAGTAGTAAGATAAGCGTCTTAATCCCTTATCTCTCGCACAGCTGCGGCTAATAACTTCGTGCGACGTTGAGTCGATCCACAGTGTTTCTTTGGATGAATAAATTCACTTTCCTACTATGGTATCCGTTCATGATTGTCATTAGATAGTTAATTAGAGTATAGAGTTTGGGATAGTGTAGTTTCCAACCTACATTCTTTGTGTTGTACTGCTGCGTTTTATGTGCGTCAGTTGTGCGTTAATCGTGTGCGTCCAAGATAAAGATGTAGCACCGTACGGCTGTGCGGGCGGTGCACTCGCCCATTCTTGTTTTTCCTTGGGCTGCATAACTGGGTAAAAGTACAGCGCTGCCTAGGAAGTATCAGGCCACAACCCTGGAAACCAGTCGTCATGACCGGAAAGCCCAAAATCTTTGGCATGTTCAAATTATGCTTATCTTTCGATGAAAAGATGACGACGGTCCTCCAACCCAAGCTGGGGATCTAGCCACTGCCCTGAAAAATCGGTCTATCCATCCCGTTACTTGATTCAGTTCCATTAAAGTGCATCTTAGCCTAGGAGCACACGGTTAAGGGTTAGCTGGCGCGCTTAGTGGGTCCATTAATTCTATGTAGTCCATAGGGCTGGCACCCCAATAAGACTGCTGGCCCCGAAGTCTAAGGTAGCTACTTAGATATCAAAACTTCCAGATGTCGATGGGGAATATAGGACTATCTTGTGTGGGAATGTAATAGATAACCATATGTGTTTGTTCAACGAAAGCTTTCTATAAACGTAAGCTGATTGGGACTGTAATTTGGTACCTTGTAGAAAACGGCTCTTATATGGGGTGTGGGGGGGGTGCCAGGCGTGCAAGTAGGGGGGAAGGGCCAAAAACTGGTAATCCTTGTAGTAAGCCTTAAGCTTGACTACGCCAGATCAGATCACAAAGAAAATACTCACCACAAGTCATATACACCGTGAACTGAGCTAGGGCAGAAAACCCGCGCAGTTATATATAGCGAGATTAGCCTTATCCCCTGGTTGTTCGAGACATTTTGCGTGGTCTATCCTGGAAGTGATTGACACAGATAGAGCAGCATCGTGAGAAGTTTATGGTACAACAGCGTATTCTAAAGACTTGTAAATGCGGCACATTGCTT
Source organism: Morchella sp. 2016-57 (assembly GCA_024713875.1). Lineage (NCBI taxonomy): Eukaryota > Fungi > Ascomycota > Pezizomycetes > Pezizales > Morchellaceae > Morchella > Morchella sp. 2016-57. The sequence goes on from JAMGZE010000019.1 coordinate 468,506, forward strand.
ACCCGGACTTTTAATTTTTCCCACCTAAATTTCGACGTCACATGATATTTATGCATAAATATTAAAATTAGCACATAAATGTTGTTATTTCATGAAACTACACTTTATACATGCCAATTAAGCCTACTAACTTCCAACAGCCGAAGCCTTGCTAAAACAACACAAAACAGCGCAAACTAAATAAATGAAATATGTAGTAACAAAAGCCCAGTCTTTAGCTATATCTACGCAACCCAAGTCTCAACGGCCCTCTTTGCTACAACCCTCCCTCCCTTTATAACGATCCTTCCATACCCGGGCTCCACAAATAGCTCATGAACACCCATATCCCTGCTCTGTTGGCCCACAATAACTAAGTCCGCCTTATCTCCCACTGAGATCGCCATTCTATCCTCGCCCCCGCAGCGATTCTCCAGGGTTCCGATCGCTTCTTTCGCTCGGGTAGTTATGCACTCCTGCCCAATTGCTCAGCTCTATGCCTCCTACCACAGGGGGGGGGGGATTTACCAAGAGTACTCTACAGTCCGACTGACTTCCACCCTGATACACGACCCCTAACCACGCCACCATGCTCAATGGGTCCACGCCGCCCATAGGCGCAAACGCGTTGCCGACATTCCCAATACCCAGTGCAACGTCGAAATCGTAGTTCCTAATCCAGTCGATTACCGGTATCGTTCCCCTCTCTGCTGCGCCGCCGCCAGATGCTGGTCCGTCAGTGGATCCGCGGCCCATAAAATATAGGTCGCCTGCTGGGACACCGACAAAGTGAATTGGTAGGTTGTTTTTCGATATCAGACCGTAGAGCTGCCGGAGCTCGTATGGCGGGAATAGGGACAGGCGGGTGCAGTGGCCCAGAGTGATGCGCAGATCAGGGGGCATACTGATGGACCATAGGCGCGACTGTAGGGTGCTGATGAGATGATACACTAGAGGCTCATTGCGCACGGAGAGATTGTGGTCGAGGTGGAGATCGAGATGCTTTTTGTTAAGCATGGCTAAATATGTCTCTTTCATTAGATTCATGCGACTAATAGTAAGTATGGGTAGAAGCGTTACCAATGTCAATAATCCAGTCGATATTTTTCTTTGCTAGAGCCACTGTCAATTCCATATATGGTGCGCTTCCGATTGCATCGACGCCATCTCTTTCGCACGCCTCGAAAAATAGCTTCCTCATAGCTACGCCATTATCTTCACCGATAAATACAGCTTCCTGTGCAAAGACTACTCAGAATTAATTAGTCTTTAACCAATAAAACAAACACATACAAGAAGCACCAACCAGCAATCTGGATATCGCAAACTCCCCGCCCCTCATCCCCAAACTCATTTTTGAGCTTCAATCCCGCCTCCAGACATTTCATTCCTACCATTTCATCCACCTCGACATAACACCTCATACTCGTCACCCCGACCTGAACATTCTCCATAATGAGCCGCCGTCCCCTCAAAATTAAATCTTCCTCTGTATATTCCTGTCTAGAGAAGTTTGTCAGTTCTAGCGCCTCGCAGAACGACCCGCAGACCATGGGCGGCCCACGATGGATGAGGTAGGGATTGTCGAGGTGGATATGGGGCTGGCAGAAGGAAGGTAGGATGGTCCCGTGGTTTCCGTTGATATTGGTAGCATATGGGACATGAGCAGGTGGTGGTGGTGTTGGATAGATTGAACTAATAAGACCATTCTCAATGGTGACTGTATAGGGCGTATCAAGGTCGTCCCAGATAAAATGAACATTATGGATCACAAGAGGAGGTGAATCAACTTCCATGCTTTCGAGTGCTGGTTTAAGTTTTGATTTTTTGCTAGTCTTGTTCCTTGAGAAATGATAATTGTAGGTATTGAATTGAGGGAAAGGGGATAGTACTACAACTATTTGATGCTCTCTTTCCTCTCTCATTGATTTTTCCAGGACATCCAGTTCAACTTTATATCAAGATAACTCTACACTCAATGTCAATGTCTTAAATTGGATGAGTAGAATTCAACGATTACTTCCCCCAACATCCTTCAGCTTTTGACGACCTTCTCGTCATATTGCAGGAAGCTGAGTAGAATATAATAATTATCTAGAATACTACCGAAAGCCAAGACTCTCCGACACGGGTGCAAAATCGTGTCGTGGTCTGAGATTTTTCGTCTCTTACCTAGTAACGACATCATTAACAGGCATAAGGAGATGTTACACAAGACAGTAGCCAAATGCAGTAGCCGCAGCAACACGAGCAATCACTCGTCGCTTACTATATGACAACAAATCGGTTAAGTAATAATTAGTGGTTGCATACCAACCACTACTTGACCCGACCACTTGCAGGTGTTACAAATCCCACGGTACAATTAGATGTGAATGTTAAAGAGAAATAGCATCAGAACGACTTTCTTTCTCTTTGGAGGCCCTTCTAGAAGTGTGCGCACACATATAAGTGTTAGCTACGATAATAGCAGGACATATTACGGGAGTCAACTCCGACAAACAGTTGGTGCTCCCCTCTCGTGAGCCGAGAATTGCCTAGTGATAAGGAAGACCTCCCTGTGAATCTGCGCCAGCTCTTTCTTATTTGGACGCCCCTATTTTGACACTCGAGTTCGTGTAACCGAATCTCCGCATCCTGGAGGCGATCATTGAGGCTCAACCAATGAGATGTTAGCGCTAGGTAGCTAAAACCCTCAGGTTATCAGGCGAGGTATCCCCCCCACTCAATTAAACCCCAACTCGAAGAAACTATTCATAAGGCCCCATGGAGAGGGCACGATTCCGATCCGGCCTAGTTGCAGAGCCTCGCTGCAACACCTTAAATCAACTTCCCACACCGGACACTTATTTCCAGAGATCGAGAGTCAACTGGAATCTCAAGGCAATCTCCCGAAGATTCTACTACCAATTAGTTAGATCTTTGTATTCTTAAAGAGAATTCGCACATAGCTAGTCCTTGGTTTATTGACAAGATTTGCATAGTAAGTTGGGGGGGGATCCTTATTTCTTCATTATGTATATCATAGATTGACTATAAGGCAGGATATTTATATCATTTAGAAGATACCTGAAAGATGAGGTTACCTTACCTAAACGTGTCTGGGTGTTAATTTAATTCCCTATAGCGGCTTAAGTTCCCTAGCCCGACCCAGCTTGACGGTCCGTAGGATGCGTCACGGGGGGTTGGCAACAACTTCTGACAATTCAGTCGGAGCATGCTGCTTCTGACTGTTCCCGTTGGTATAGATCGTCTATATGTGGCAATATAGATCTTCTAAAGCTTTTGGCTCAGATGCTTTCCAAAGGCAGGAGCGTTGATCCGGAACTTGAATCCGGGTAGGGTGGCCCACAATCCTGGGGTTCTGGTCCCAAGATCAGTTATCCACAATCATACGTAGGTAAGATACCCTATTCGCTTCAAATTGCAATTTTCCGGGGCTCATGGAACCCTATTCTTAGTATCATATTTACCCAAGATCCCCACAGAGGGATATGGGGTATTAAGAAGTCTACGGAAAACTTAGGACCGAAGGTCTTGTACTTTTCAATCAGTCCAAAAGGTCATTCGGGCTCGTTTAACATTCAGTCATATTCTAATATCCAGGTACATGGTTACGGCTCGTGTCTTCAAGTCCTATATATAGTTAGTCTATATCTTCCTGAAATATCTCGGACATCTCAGGTAATTGTTTCTCCTCGCTCGATCAGGGTAAAAGAAGGCGTTCAAAGTTATCCCATGATAGATTGAAAAGCCCGAGAGTAGCTATATTTTTCGCATGGATAGTACTCCTCCCGTATGCGGAACGGGCTTGAAAATGCATGTATTCAACCCAGGAACACCATACTTTAAAGGTAATCCTTCGGATATTCGATTTATATTGGCGGGAGAAATTTTGTTTGGCCAGGTGATCAGCTCTCAAATAATTTATGGGCCCATCTGTATCTATCGATTTCGAATATTAGCACACGAATCAAGCACGCATATGAGCCCACGCCCGTACCCCAACACCGAGCTCTAAAAATTAAGAACAATACCCGGGGACGGAAACGGAACAAGCCTCTCTCACAAACCACCAACAACCCCGACAAGTCCCAAGGACCTGGGTCTTCCCAGTTTCTGCTTTCCTCTCACTAAAAGTAGTCATATGCTGGCCGACCCACGGTTCCCGCATAAAGGATCTGGAAACTTCAGCCGATAATCGTTGTAAAAGAATAGTATGTAGGCTGAAAATATACGTATTCAGATGTAATGGTACATGTATCTATGTGTACGCAGTCCACGATAATGGAACAAACATTCCCCCAGACCCGGGTAACCTAAGACTTGTAGTGATATACATGTAACTGTTCCGTCCTACTTAGTCATGTATTATACATATACTTAGACCAACAGGACGTTCCATTACCAAACCAGTCGTCCAATTGACCACTCGGATGGTTGGCCGGTACTCTCTAGGACCTGATAGACTGTCGTTGAGACCCTGTCCTGCGGGCTGATATTTGTTTCAAATAAGGTAAACGGCCACCGTGCACCGAGACCTGATCAACAATGGGATGCCGGCAGCAATCATCATTTACCAAAAAAAGGTACGGGCCAATGTATGCTTGACCCCGTTCTAATACCTTGGAGTTATAATTATTGCAAATAAAGAGATTCTAAGCGTATTTGTAGTAGCAGGAAACAGTGGCTTCAATTTATACCATTTCGGAACAAGTTCTGGCACCGTGTTGGTGCTTGAATACCATGCCATGGGCAATGTAGAAAGTTTCCCTGCATAAACGTCAAAATGTCAGATATATGAGGCTATTGACCAATTACCTAGCCCAGTTGTCCAATCGGTATCCGATTAGCCAATAATCAGTATTTACTACTATGGCGAAACATATTTATCTGGCCTTGTTAGGTATTACTTCCCTTATGCCCCCCCCCCCCCCCCCTCTAGCTCTCTATCTTCCTGGTCTCTTGTTTTCCTTATGTAGATTTTACCCAGTCTGAACATATGTATATGAATGCCTCTCCTACAATTGGTATCAACCACCCCCTATAACCAGAAGCGATTAAAAAGGAAGAAAGGGAAGAAGAAAAAAAAACCTAAATGCAGAGCACTCTCATGTGGACTTAAAGGATCAACTCCAGGCTCCTCTGCCACTTTAGAGCTCTCCGATTCGAAGCTGCTGGGGACCTTAAAGGAAAACTGTATCCGCATATAGTCTGTGAACTCATATTCTTCCCACCAAAGGCCAGGAATTTTCGAACAGGGCTGTACATGTATGTAAAGTCCCTATCCAAAAAGAGGGGGGGGGGGAAAGGTCACATCCCTCAGTGCGCCAGCGGGACAAAAGTAACTGACTCACATGGGATCACGTATAAATCACCCAAGGACGTTCTCCACCCCCGGTTTGAACCCAGGACCTTCTGTTGCCGGGGCCAAACACACGGTGTTTGAACCGGCAGCCCAAGTGTTATATCCACTCGGCCACCGGCCTTCTGGTGGAAACTTCCCACAACCCACATTTAGCGCGCTCGCTAAAGCTTATCCACAACGTGGCGGGAAGCTGGCAGCCAACGTTTTTGCTCGGTAAACCCCAAGAAGTAAGTACCTAGTCTCGTGCCCAGCCTGTGGTGTTGCTCTGCATCACACAGAGTGCAGAGCATCACCACACCACAGGCTGGGCACGAGACTAGTAAGTACCCTTACTTCTTACACCCAAACCGGCCCCGCCCCGCGTGAACCGCTTTGCTGCGAAACCTCCTTCTGTGAGCCCTCATATGACCATCTACTTTAATGTCCCCACTGTAGATACCGCAAAATTTCAATATAAGAGCCCGGGTTTAATTGCAAAAGAACAGAGCAATAGGTGGTGGCAAGACGCAAAGCAACCAATTAGACGGCTTAGATTTGAGCTTTGAACCCGGGCTGTTCTTTCGAGAACAGACGGTACAAGTAGCTAGATCTTCCACACCATCGAGGCCTACTGCGTCTCCGCCCTTGCTGCAACGGGCGAAGCTAGGCTAGGATGTGGTAGTTCACACTGTACTTAGTCGAGAGGAGAAGGCCTAAATCTCTCCTCTCTCATCATCAATCAAAGTAATAGCTATCAACCGCTGGTATTACTTCATAGGAATAAAAAAAAAGATAAAAATAAAAACACTATGTATATCAAGTACGACACCCCAAAGTACTAAGCAGCTCAAACTACAAACAATCAAGAAGCTCAGTGGGGAACGAACGGAGGGATGAAAAGGGAGTGGATGGTGGGGGGGGGGGGGTGGTGGCGGGTAGGTTTTTCCGGTTGGGTCATGAAATCTCACTCGCAATTGGTTCTATATCAACGCAAGTTTACATTTTTTTTTTTTTGTTTACATCATTAATCGTATGCAAGTTTACATTGATTGATTGATTGATACTTCATACATGCATCCAGCCCGAAGGTTATGGCAGCCATCCCTTCCCTATCCCAACTGAATATGAAGAGATGAAAATTTTCCTCCCCGGCAATCAAAAACACAAAAACAAAAAGAAAACACCAACACAAACTTCCTCAACACTAACCAACCCGGCGTGCTCGCTCTCTCGAGCCTCATCATTCACCGGGCAAGTAGCCCTCCCCCAAAAAAAAAAAAAAAAAAAAAAAAAAAAAAAAAAAAAACAATACCATTTTCATTCCAACTCAAACGCCGCCCTTCTTTCTTCCTTCCCGAATAGCTGCATGTCGTCGATCAGTTTTTCTTGGTGCCGTAGGATCCTGAAGTCGAATTCTGTTCTGTTCATTCTACGCAAGTTTAACAGATACTGCATTTTTTTTTGTTTACTTCATTTATTACATCTGGCCGTGAGACTATGGCAGTATCACACTCCCCAGAACTACCCTCTCTTCCATCGCCATCACCACACAATCCATAACCTCTGGCCACACCCAATAAAGGACATTCAGCAGGCTAGCATTCATCCACCACCAACCTCAAAAGAAAAGAAAAAAGAAAACCTCTTCTCAATCCTCCTCAACACTAACCAACCTGGCGCGCTCGCTGTAACAGATACTGGCATGGATTCGAGGGTTTTAGTTTTAGAAGAAACACCTCCGTAGTCTCGTCCCCAGACCTACATGTAAGTAACGGCCTAGCACGCTTGCTACTAGTCCTTTGCCCCCCGCCCCCCCCCAAAAAAAAAATTCCGGGTAATATAATATCCTCCACTAGAGAAACCCTTGATCATGAACCCCTCCGAAAAAAAAGAAGGAAATAAAGGTTACTACCCCAGCTGTAGACAGTAAAACGCGCTATATTTACCGCCCCCATCCACGCAAGGGGAGAAGAAAAAAACAAGAAGGAGAAGAAAACGCTGATACAATTGTTACGCCGCGATATACCACAATGATTGCCCCCCCCCCGGTGTCCTCTGGGTCAATTGCAAAAGCGCCGCTTGCGGGGTAGGAGGAGTAGCTAAATAGGTAAGCACATGTAAGTCCATGTATGTAAAGTCCTATCCAAAAAGAGGTGGGGGAAAAAAGGTCACATCCCCCCAGTACACCAGCGGGACAAAAGTAACTGACTCTCATGGGATCACGGATCAATCACCCAAGGACGTTCTCCACCCCCGGTTTGAACCCAGGACCTTCTGTTGCCGGGGCCAAACACACGGTGTTTGAACCGGCAGCCCAAGTGTTATATCCACTCGGCCACCGGCCTTCTGGTGGAAACTTCCCGCAACTCACATTTAGCGCGCTCGCTAGGGAAGCTGGTAGCCAACGATTTTTGTCCCCACACTGTAGATACAATTATCTAGATCTTCACCATCTAGGCCTACTGCGCCTCCGTTTTGCTGCAACGGGCGAAGCTAAGCTAGGAATCAAAAAAAAAGATAAAAATAAAAACACTATCTATATCAAGTACGACACCATATATATGAACATCACCAGATCACATCAATCAATAGATACCTAACAGTTAATCCCAAGCTCGGGAACAACCTTAAAAAATAGATTTTCGTGATGTAGGCATAGCTAGCTAGCTAGTGGCTTCTAATAAAAGGCGAAGGGTGATCCACTCAGGCAACTATTATAATAATAGTAATGATGTCGATGATGGTGATGATGAAGGTCATGATAATGAAGCCTCCTGCTCAGTACTACAGTACCAAAAAAGCGGGTGTATCCAGTACATTATCTGCCAGAATACCATGACACTGCGGTATTGCTACAGCATTGCTCTGGTATCTATTACATTTTGGTACTGTAGTCCTAATCTGCTGTACCGGAAGGTATACTTTACAATATACATACATTATTTTCAATGCCGTCATGAATCAGTATGGGGGTACGGTGTGGGTAAGAATACCACACCAGAGTGATTTGGCCAACAACCTCTGAATCTAAATATTTAGTTCTTGGCGATAGTTTTTGGCGTGAAAATCCCGCCAAGAACCCAAAATTTGAGCCCAAAATTAAAACAGAATCACTCTACTAAGTACTACAATATTGCTACAGTACATACATGTAGTGATCCCATCCCATTTTTTCGTACTGTATTATAGGGGATACCCTTATAGCGAGATTCGACTATATATAGATACATCTTCTTATGTATGTAATGTATGTATATAGGTACCTCCGGTCTCGAGCGTATCCTTATATCGTGATGGGCACGAGACAAGACGGGAGACTTTGACAGGTCTGTGTTTTTTTCTTCATTCTGGTCTCGAAACTCTCGAGACAAGGACCCACCTAGTCTTGGGACTTTGTGGTCAAATCATGTGAGATTGATGCCAGAAAGAGCATGCAAAATCGATTGTAGTCTCTGCCAAACCCTAACCCTGGCTTGGAGGCTTATAAATGGTTTAAAAAAGAATCGAGACATCTATGACCAGTCTTGTTTCGTCTCGTCTTGTTGCCCCCCAGGCCTTGTCTGGTTTTGTTAATGGTCTCGAGAGATAGCTTGTCTCGTGTCTATTACTACCAACTCTTATACAGTCCAGTCGCCCTCATAAGGCTATAAGAGTACCTACACTTATACCTTACTAAAGATGTAGGTACTCTACCTCAAGTGCATGTATATTCAAAAATCTTAATAGACATACATGTATCCACTCCCTTTAATATTTCCTTTCACTCACGGTAATTAAAGTACTGTGCAATTTGGTAAGTTTTTTTTTACCGCCCTTAGACCAGAGGCTATGACCTCAATATACGATGGATCTGAACCAATTAGATGAAGTGATACAGAAAGCCCATGCAATTTTATCTACCAATTACGCTCTAAATACAGGAAGGGGGAAAAAAGGTCAAAAGAAAAACCACCAACACCGTACAAAACAGCAATTCCCTACTTCGCCGCCGGTGTAGGATGCTTCAATTTCCAATCCTTAATGAACTCGTCCGTCCTCGCCCTCGGTACTAACATCACAGTCAATATCTGATCCACCACTGTAACCTTACCACTACTCAGCGTCTCAAATAGCGCCACCTTCTTTCCCACCTTGATCAACCCACCCGTCGACGTCTCCATATACGCATCAACCTTCGTCGCCGGGAAATACTCTCTCTTTGTATCCCACGGACACGGCTCCGCCAGCACCATGGACAGCTGCTCCGCAATCGAGCTGTTCTCCGGAAACGCCTTCACAAAGTCCGACTGCAAACTCAGCGGATACAGAAACACCGTCGGGAAGCACAGCGTCGACTTTGGGTCCGTCGGATCCTCCAGATGCATCGTCGCATCCTCCAGCTCGGGCGGCTGCGGCGTCACCTTCACCGGCACCTTTCTGGCCAGCAGCGCCACGCGCAGCGTCTGCGCCTCCCACAGCGCCTTCTCCTCCCGCTCCCTCCGCACCCGCTCAATCTCCGCAAGGCGGTTCTGCTTCTTCGCGATCTCGGCCTGTAGCTGTAGGAGCGCGGCGTTATCGGGGGCGGTCTCGAGCCCCGCGCTGATGCACTGCTGGGCCTCTGGGAGCTTCTCGAGCGCGTAGAGCGCCCTTGCACTGCGGTACCAGGCCTTGGTGTTCGCGGGGGCCATCTGCAGCGCCAGCTTGCAGTCCGTGATGCACCTGCGGTAGTTCTTCAGCTCTAGATTACACGCTGCGCGGTTGGTCAGGCAGGCCGTCTCGATCTCCGCGACGCCGCACTTGACGGCGAGCGCCTTTGTGTAGAACTCGGCGGCGTCGCGGTACTGCTTGACCTTGAAGTTGTCGTTTCCCTGGTTGCGGAAGTTCTGCGCGACCTCGTGGGGTTCGCCCTCGTAGGCGAGGGCCTTGAGGGCCTCGAGCTCTATGTTCTCGCCCGTGCCGTCGGCGTTGGTCTCGTCGAGCTCCGTCATGAAGAGGGGCATCTTGTTCATGGTTTTGAGGAACTCTTCGGTGGTCATGTTCTTAACGCCGGCGATGGCGGCGGGGAGTTCGGGGGCCATGGCGCCGGTGCCGGGGGTGGTGGTGGAGGGGGCATGGCCGTGACGGGCGGCGGCTTGTGCGATGAGGTCGTTGAGGTCGAGACCGCCGACTTGCTCTTTGATGGCCGCGTCGACAGCTTGATCGTCCATTTCTTCGATTATAGGCATGATGGGCGAGGTGGTGGGTTGGTGAAGTTAAGGTTTGAAGTTATTCTTTTTAGTTGCGATATGGCGGGGTTGTTGGTGGGGCGTGGAAATGGGGGACCCCAGACACTTGGCGCATGATGATCATTGACAGTGAGACTTGGTCTTCGGACTGGTTCATAACGTGCAAGAGGAGATATAATATTCCGATTCGAGGGAGGGTTCCACTAAAGACCGGATTATTGCTATAATCGCATGTACATATAGCTATATAGCGCACAATAATATTGACACTGCCAGAAACGGGTTCAATATTAGATACCAGGACTCGAATATTGCGGCATTAATTTCCAAGTTCTAGTACTAGGGTGGAGGGAAAATGCATCTGTAACCCGAACGGGTGTGGCTGGTAGTGCGGGATCTCATTACATGTATGTTTGAGGAGCAGCTGCCGGATCAGCGATGATAAGAAAGATCTTATATGTGCCAGATTGGAAGGACTTTTGACAAAAGGGAGAACACCACCCCCATCCAGGCGGAGATATATACTTTGTAATTGCTTCCCGGCCGGGTATAATAAAACAGTATCTTAGCTGTTTCTTTCTCCGTTAGAAATTATATTATGGAATATATTTTTCTGGCCGTCTCAACATCTGAGAGTTGAATACAGATGCTCGAGATTCCCGCATTATTCCGTGTAGGTACACCCCAGCAGGTACGCGGCCAGGCGCGTATGTATGTACACACAATATGGCTCCATTCACCCTGAAAAGATTGCTCTCCCGTATACAGGGGCGCATCGGGGCGTATCGAGGAACATGAACTAAACGTATGGCTTTTTTTCAACTAATAACGAGACTGCCACAGGCCGTCGACACTTTGTCAATCCTGTTTGATATACCACTTTGTAGCATCTTGCTTAGGTCTCTCCGTGTGTCTCCCAACCAGTCGAACCACCTTTTCGTCTCGTTATGCCCCCCCGGCCAGATGTCACATCAGCTAGAAATGGATTTCGTAAAGAATGGTCTAATAACAAGTATGTATCTAGTCTTCAACCGAGAGCTAAACACAATTCGGTTTCAAAAGAATACCATTGATCCGAGCATGCGATGATCAAGGGGGGGTGGGTATGAGTTTGTCGTACTTGTGGTCTGCAAAACCTCATGTCTGCAGTACTCCTTCCCTCCCGGTTCGGAAGGGAGGCTACAATACGCATCAACCCACCCTTGGGTAAGTAGGTGGCCCTTTTGATTAAGCGTTGTTTGAGCAGTACACGAAACTGGGGAAATGGGGACGGAGATGCATTCATTCTATTTCACATCTCATCATTGGTGATTAGTTATCGCTTCCCTTGCGTAATCGTGTCTTGCACCCACTTACAAATGTGCAAAAGTATTCACATGCTCACGCATTTTACGTGTGTGCTAGACTGTTCAGTCTCAAGGCTCCAGCCAGCCCAGCCCAGTCTAGTATTAACGTTCTCCATGTTCTCAATTAAGCAGGTAAGTAGTAATAAATGGAATTGTGGGAGCTCGAGTTTGATCTCGCGGCTAATGACGGCCATCCATGGTTGGGAACATACTGGATGGGTGGATGGATGGCCTTAGAAAACGCGCCCTATCGATTGGCCGCAGCCAATCGGCGGGTTGTGATTGATGGCATCATCTGCATTGGAGACACACAAACATCTCATCTTCTTACATACTTTAGGAACCTCTACATATAGTATTTCTAAGCATGTCTCTCCACCCACTCCACTCCCACTCTACTCCACCATCCATCCACCACCATCCACATCATCCTCATCCACTACACTACGTGACTATCGTGGGCTTAGAATTCTGCCTCAAACATCTCAATATCCGATCCAAGATTTCTAATTCTTGGATCCTCCCCGAGCTCCGAACTCTGAACCCCAGACAGACCCACCACCTACATACATACGGCGTTCTGTTTCACCTCGTTAATCGAAATTAACTAGGTTTGAACTCTAAATCCATATCATCCTCCCTCGCTCTACCCTCCGAATACCTACATACCTACAAACATGTACCTACCCCGGCCAGTTACACATCTCCCTAGCTACATACTCCTATCTAGCTTCTCCGTTTCTATAGATATCCCCCTGCTGACAATCTATATAGCTACATTGTAAGCACTACAAGCAAGCCAAACCCTTAAATAGCCAATTCCCCGAAATGAGTACGTCTCCCCCCACCCCACCTTTCGGTCTACTCCCGGCCCCACTAACTCCTCCGCAACAGCCTCTACAGACCGGTCCGGCTCGGCCGCAACAACCGAACAAGAACCCCTGCTCGGGCGTCCTGGGGACGTAGCGCAGGGCGAGAATGGGTCACTATGCCGTAACTTGATCACTGGTATGCTATGCATAGTCCCCGCACTCCCCTGGGGAAGGGAGAAAACGAGACTGATAAATAACAATCATAGGCACTGCACCCCTTGCCCAGATCGGCGGTGTAATGGTAAGCACTCCTAAGCACCCAGATGTGGGATAGCAGTTGATTTTGATTATGCCTAACTCGTCTTCTACTCCACAGCTCATCGCGACGGTCTGGGGCGCAGTGCTCACATCCAAGTGGATTGTGTTTGCCTTGCATCCACTTCTCAACTCTGTGCGCACCCCTCTCCCCCTCCACCCCGCTGGCCACCAAAAAGCTAACCCAGTGTAACTCAATCTCCCAGCTCGGCGTCCTCCTCTCCCTACAAGCAATCCTCATCCTCCAACCCACTCACACGCCGGCTCAGAAGCGCAGAGTCAGTTCCCCGCCCCACCCCGCCTACCCTAATACTAACGGACGACCTGTAGGGCACCCTCGCGCACGCTGCCCTCAATGGGCTCGCCGTGGTAAGCTTCTTTACCGCGCTTGGCGTCGTCATCTGGCACAAGCAGCACACTGGGCGTAAGTTTTAACGAGAGAAGGGGGAGGAAGGTAGAGAGCTTCCAGGTCAGAGGATTCAAGCTAACGCCCCCCGATCTACAGTACCGCACTTTGAGTCAATCCACGCCTATGTCGGAATCGTCATCTACTCACTCCTCTTCATCCAGGGTAATTACTAGCTCTCTCCCCCATATTCATACATATATAATAAATAGACTAACACTAACTCTAAATATAGCATTAATTGGATTTACGCAATACTGGGTGCCAAGTCTCTATGGGGGTGTGAATAACGCGAAGGCAATTGTTCGTAGTACATGATGGGGGGTGTATGAAGATTGAAGATATGGGCTAATGCTTTTGACTGATTATTAGTACAAGTACCATCGCGTGTCCGGCTATGTCATCCTGTTGATGTATCTGGTCAATGTCGTCCTGGCAAGCAAGTTGAGATATAGTGAGAAGTTTATCCACCTCAAGCCTTGGGGCGTGGTGGTTGCGGGGGTGCTGGTTATTGCTGGTGAGTTTGATTTTTAGAAAACCGGGAGTTGGGGAGTAGACAGCTAACAACTTTATGTACGGGGATAGGAACGTACCCAAGGATCAAGAAGCAGAAGATCCAAATCTTCGGATAGTTAGTCTAGCACAGTGATGTGTTTATTTCAAGGACCTTTGTTTTCTTTCGCCGGGGGGGGGGGGGGGGGTTGCTTTTTTTCACGGGCCTCTATGGGTTTTATGGGTTCTATGAGGAATAACTAGCTAGGGCTTGGGAACGGTCCTTTGTTTGTCTGCCTGCCAGGATCTTGTGATAGCTCTATGGTTAACGTAGTTTCGGTGTTTCGCGTCCTTTTCTTTTTTTACTACTTTTTTTTTTTTGCTCATTTGCCCTCTCTTATACGACGCGTGATAACCCATGTCCGAAATGATTTCTTTTTCTCTCTCTCCTTTCCATGAAATCTATTTTTTTTTCTTTTTTTTGTTTTTCTTTATCGGTTCAAAGTAGGTAGGAGGTAACTCCAAGGCGGGAATGAAACAATCTTTTCCTCACTGAACGATCCGACCTGTCTTGCATGCCCAACGACACGATCTTAAAACCTGAACCTGATTCCGAGCTTGGACTCGACGCACAATATACACTACTCTTATACATGTATGTACTCTTATACGTATCCTAGATGCCATGTCCCACCCCACCACACCGAGTCAAACAATACATGTATGTTCCAGTCCCATGGACTGATTCTGGAACACTGTATCGTAATCATTATTTATTATTCTAGAAATCCGAAGCTGAGCTCGGGCACTCTGCCTGCGAGTTAAACCTACCAATCTCGGTCGGTACCCAGAAAAGCAGAAACAGAAAGAAACAGAAGAAACAGCCCTCGGGTCGGGGTTCTGGACGTAATAGATAGTTTCTAGATAAGAGGAGGCAAAAAAAAGAAAAGAAAGACTGGGAGTGGACAGCCAGAATCTCAGGGGGGACAGCTGAGCTGTCGGTCGGGATGGTTTGGGCGGGGGCCCCCTTATTGTGTACCGGCCGGGATGAGTGATCCGCCGTGACGGACCAGGTGGGTGGGGGGTGACCAATGGCGGTCTCCGGGGGTTCGGGTTCTCGGGGCATGGCAGGGAAGTTGGAGTGGCGAGAAACAAACATGTAGGTACATGGGCGGGCAAAACCTGTGTAAGGCAATTAACAGTTTTGGCGCACAGCCGATCGGTCGGTCGGTCGGTCGGCGCTCTGTCAGTCGGCAGGTCGGCCGTGGTGTGGATCCCCCACGTCCCCGGAGAGAGGCACCGAGCATTAAGTACTCCCCTGATCCTGGATTTCCCTTCCTTCCTCCTGTCTTCCTTTTGGGCCGTTCCGGGGGTTCGCTGCCATACAGAGACAGGTTCTACAGAGACAGTCGAAATAGGAATTCCGAGACCTGTTAAGGGTGGCCCGTCACGGTGAATCACTCATGTTCCAGACAACCAAGGGGCATCATATCAGTCAGGTGGTAGTATCTATCTACATATGTTTTACTGTCCCCCTTGATCCTGGATCTGTCTTCCTTTTAAGCTGCCCCGCCCCGGGAGTCCGATGTGGGGGAGAAGGAGTGGGGGGGAGGTACGGAGGAAGGTCGCGCTTTGTCGTGGGAGGACCACATTAACTGATTGGCCCTAGGTGGAAAACCGATTTCATAATAGAGCTACATTCCAGTAGTTAATATCCGACAGACAGTCTATCGAGCGTGACTGTTGGTGATGCCCACACCGTGACACGCGGGATCTGAGTCGCGAGTGTTATGTTTAGTTTGAAATGATTGATAGCGATAGCACATCATAATCATCACATAGGGGGCCCCTGGTTTATGTTGTGAGATCGATCATGGCGTATCACTCACCAACCTCACCTCACCCTATTTCGCTGCTGCCGCGCAGGCCTGAATGTGGTCCATCCTCCGTACTAGTATATCTTGTTAGTCAGTCAGCCAGTTGGTCGGTTGGTAATAACCAAGATCCAAATGTTTCTGTTGTGGCTGTTTTCCCGCGCTTGATTGGCCGACACAAGCGCGCGTCATTGGTATTGATGCAGATCTGCGTGTTGGTTGTCCTCTGCTCGATCGATACCGGCTGAAGTGAGGATTGTGATCGTGAGCAGTGCGACTAAGTTAAGCTTTCCAGTGGCTGGCGTCCGTGATAAAGGATCGACATAGGTGAGCGTCATGAGGACATGTTGATGTTTTTCTCTCTCTCGCGATCCCCCCCCACGTAGAAAAAAGTGTACCTTCATGTCGGTGCTTCTCTGCCTCTAGCCCTAGTCTCTCTAGCTCTAGACACTACAACACCGCAGCCCAGGCCCTATCATCAACATGATCAACCACCGTCATCAATCTAGAGTATGTATCCCTAAAAAACATATATACCCGCGAGGAATATAGGCCCGACTGTGTAACCCGTGAGCGTGGTCTAGAACGCTGGATATACATTTGTGTATATCGGAATTGCTATGTGACGGCGCGGATTGGTGGTGGAGAAGGAGGGGAAGGGACCTGCATGTCTTGATGAGTGCATATGATCATTGATGGGTAGAGTACATTAGGAAATGACAAGATACATCTCCTCTCCCCCCCCCCCCCTCTCTCTCCTAAATGCATGTTGGGTAGAGAGTACCTGGATGAGCTGAAGAGAAGGGGAAAAAAAAGGTACTCAACTCGTTCGACGGTATTAAAGACGTCGAAACAAAGTGTGACTAATGCTAAGTGACTTCCCCGTGGCAGCGGGCGCAAGCCTGGATGGCTGCGGTTACTAGATGTGGAACCGGCGGGGGGGTGGAGGAAACGCTGGAGGCGTGGTGGCTTGGCGAATTATTTCTGGCTTTCTTCTTCTCTATCTGGGGAGGGTCCTGTCTTAAGTTTTCTGTAGAGGAGTCGATTAGCCAATAAAAACCCACAGAGTCTGTAGATGATATCCGATCCGCCCAGGAAATTAATCTCTCGACGCGGATCATAATTGATCCCTTTATGTAGGGTCCATTCATCAGTTACTCTAGTAGTAGGTGTAGTAGACCCGTAGAGTAACTGACTGTCATGTACTGTCACGCTCCCCCATGGCCAGTGGACGGGTAAGATGCCGATACATAGATTCTACATATGTATGCAAAACTCGGGCTCAGCAATGTCGCTTCTCACGGCCGGCTGCCCGAGGATGGCTCCCCTTCCACCTCGGTTCCGGCCCCTTTAAACTTCTCCACCGCCATTTAGGGTAGGGCGCTTTCATGTTCTCCTCCCGTATTGTGTAGAGTATCCTTAGAGGGGAGAGCTAGAGGAAAAGCTTTTCCTCCCAGTAAATGACGTTCTACCTACCTGCGCTACAGCTTCTCTACATGTACCTTACATGTACTCCAAAGAAAGCTGGTGGTTGTGCACGAGCTGTCCATCTGTCATCGATATTACCATGTGGCATCCTAGTAAAGTGCGTAATATTGGGACTGTGTGCTGTTGGTGAACGGACTTTCTGACACTCGTGGGGTGGTGATCTCGGAAGAAGAGGGTTGTTGTATGTAGTGGGGATGGACCTCGGCATTCGAATCTCTCTCTACCGGTGAATTATGTAGGTACAACTGTATTCAATTAACGGTTCTTGGTTCCATTTGGGCGCGCCCCCTCCCAGCACTTCTAGAGTACATGTATGCAGACTTCTTTCTTTTTTTTTTTCTTCCCCCGCCCCCCCCCTGACTAGAAGGTGGTTGCCAATGACAGCAGCGCTGAGTGTTTGAGGCGCAGGAGAGGCACTTTCGAGAGAGAGAGATGAGTGCGAGAGAAGATCTTTTAATAGACGCTCATATAGATATATCCCTATGCACACAATATATTATTAACGAGTACGCCCACAAAACGCGGAAAAGACAGTAGGGCACGCTTCTTCTTCTTCTTCTTCTCCTTCTCCTACCTAGAGAGTATGTGATGTGCGCTTAGCTTAGGGTCCGCCCCCCGTATTGTAGCTACTGCGCTTTTCCCTTTTCCCTTCCCACTTTTTCCTTTTTCCCCCTCCCCAGCTATAGCTACACTAGCTAGCTAACTAGCTTCATTTTCGCGCGGGCCGCTCGCGGGGATAAGTGCGGGAGTCCAGGTATCCAAGTCCTTCAGCTAAGTAAGGGTACATGTATGTAAATATGTAGGTACATGTGGCGTCCTTAGCTTATCATCAGATGTCCCTCTCAAATCGGCATGTGGTCGGCGTCACGGGCGGTCACTCGGCCCCCACCACGGGACACCGGCCAGATTGGATTGGGAATCGGCGGCGTATCGTTTTTGCGCGGATGTTCTTTACTCCCCCCCCCCCCCCCCCCCCCTCTCGTTGAAAAAAAAACCCAAAAACCAAAACCAAAACCCGGGGTATGTGTCACTCACTGGAAGCGAGGGGGGGGGGGGACCGATGGGCGAAAGAGATCTTTGCATAAGCTGTGGCATTTTCCGGATCAGAGGTACAAGGCACGGCGTTTGCCGGCGCTCAAACGGCCTGTGCTGATAGAGTACCTACTGACTTGATTGCTTGTTTACCGGGAGTCCCCAAGATATTGGGGGGAGGGGGCTGTCGATTGGGTTAGAGGGTTTCAATGCGCCATATATACATACGTACATGTACATATGTGGAAATGGTTGGATTGGACTGGCTGGCTGGGCCCATGGGTTGGGGCTGGCCACGAGGGCGCAAGGGCCGCGAGCGAGCGCAAGATGTCGTCAGATACTTAGATTAATATAACAGGATTTTTTTTCTTTTCTTTTCAAGTACTCGAGAAGAAAGGTTGGATATATACAGTGAAGATCGAAGTAAAAGCGTGAAGTAAATTGAGCAAAGACATAGGAAACATTAAAGCAGTAGCCCGGGTGGATCGGTGGATCGATCCAGGTCGTCCCCGGAATGTGCTCGAGATCGCACAATACAGAGTAGATATACGCATTAGAAAGAAAGAAAAAAAGTGTTCCCCAAGCCGTCAGCGGTTAATCGTAAGCCCTAGTATCGCCGTCAAATCAGTGGTAAGTAAAAAATAAAAAAATGATAACCACACCAAAAGAATAGAGTACACAGTCCAACAAATGAAAACGAGTAACCCAGAAAAAAAAGACCCAACCCAACCCAACCTAATAACAACACATCTAGTAGAGGAAGAAGAAGCGGTACCCGCCATCAATCCTCCCTCATTTTAATTGGTCCCCTTCTAGCTCCCCTTCGACTGTCCCGAGATTTGACTTTCCAGATCCTTATCCCTAGTGCTGTGCGTGCTATGACTCTCATCCACCACCACTGCCGTTGTCCTCACGATCATTCCGTCGGGGATGATGATATGCTCCTGACTCCCGCTCATAGAACCCAGCTGCGTATGTCCGCATGTGACAGTCGTGTTCATAGCCCCATTCTTCATGCGGTCCATTGAGTACGAGCGATCGCTGTAGCCCTTCTTGAAGCGCGAGTTCGCCGCTACGTTGATTCCACCACTGACCCCTCCGCTCTGGTCATGACCGCTATATCCGCTCCCAAGCAAGCGTGGGAAGTACTCCTTGATGAGGATCTTGAAGGATGGGATGGAGGCTGCGAGGATTCCGATGTTGATTTCGATCACGGACCAGTACATGGGCTCTGCAATCACCCAGCTGGGGTCGGCATCTGTCAACATGGGTGCGACGTAGGTGATACGAATGATGGAGGAGATACAGGCACTGTCGATCGTTAGTCTAACGTTTCTCTATAAAAACAATTATATATATCGAGTGCACTCACAATCCACCAAGACCAAGGATCGTCACGAGACCAATCTTTTGACGCCTTGGAAGCTGCAGCCTCCACAGCATAGGCATGGGCAGCGTGTAGGTGAGGAAGTCGGTGAGGATGTTAAGCGCGGCGTTAGCAAGGTAGAAGGCATTGATGTTGATGCAGCGGCCGCCGGGAAGTGTGCGGTCCCACAAGAACTTTATGGGCGTGCACTGGAAGATACAGGAGCAGACGTTGGCGGTGGCCTGCGAGGCCACGACGAACATCATGAACAGTGCAATGCGGCGGAAGGTCAGTGAGGGCGTCAGACGCAGGTAAAGGGCCAGCGCTGAGGTCTTGATAAACCCGAGACAGGCATTATAGAACATAGAGGAGGCCCAGACTATCTTTTAGATGTTAGTTGCGGTGTTTAGCTTTTGGCTTTGGGGAAGAACTCACTCGGGTGTAAGAGGGGAGATTCTCGAGGGGGATCTCTGTGAAGTGCTTCCCGAGACCTTTGTTGACACTGAGGATAACGCATATAGAGAAGCCCCAGGAACATAACTAGATGGTTTATCAGTCATTGATATCTTTAAAAAAAAAAGCATGAGATTTTTGTTTGGCGGGAACTCACTGAGGCAAAGCAAATGAGAACTACAGATCGTTAGCATTTTTCTTTTCTTTATACTGAATATAATTTTGAATGAATTTGAAGGTAGAGATATATGTCTGCAAAGATAATTATATATAAAAGGAGGAGCTTACCATCATCCATCCCCATGGCACGAACAACCCATAACCTCGAAAACATCCGCAGCCCAATAACAATAGCCGTTGTAACGATGAATATCGTGCATACTGTATTGACTATAGGTCCCTTTGATTCGCTGCTGTAGTTGGGGTCGAGGTTCCCAGCTTCGTTGGCCATCTTGGTTTGTACCGTTTTGATAAATATATATTTTTGCAACGGTCAGGTTGTATATGTTGACTGGCTGGTAGCTGTAATGCAAGAAAAGGTCGTTGATGCCGGCCGCTTTTTTCCCTCCTCAAATTATATTTCAAGCCAGCATATGACTGACTAGAGATGTACTGCAAAGCTGGGTATCCACACTTAATTTTCCCAGGGATTGATGTGGGTTGCCCGCTTGTTCTAATACTCTTTCTTGGTCGAGGTGCGGAGTACTTCTGTTGCTGACTCGGAAAGCTTAAGGTGTCTGCGCTATCTCGTTTCTCAGGACCTGTCCTTAGACGGAGGGGAGATTCTATATGTATGTAATTTGGCACCCTCCCCCCCATGTCCCCCCCCCCCCTTCCCTGCATACACACACACGCGCACATGAGGACGAATTGAATTGATAGGCAGTATGCGTCCCCTAACCATGTCTGTTCCATCCCATATAACCCAACTAACTGACTGTAACATAACTAACTTTGCAGGACACTTCTTATTCTTCTTTTTTCCCTCCCCCAATTGTACATACATGTACATGTACTTACCTTTGCCACTTCCTGCGGCTGTATTAGATTTTATAAGGAGACAAATTTTAGCACCAATACTCGTCCCATTTCGTCTAGATAGGTTTGGCCAGAGCAAGATCGTGCCGTAATATTTACCCGTGCCCACTCTCCTCTACTCTACATAGTCCCTTCCCTGCGCGTGGGCACTGCAGGGCAGGCAAAAGAGAGAGAGAGAGAGAGAGAGAGAGAGAGAGACGCCGATTGAGCAAAAGAAAAAAAAAAGGTTATGTGTGAGACTTGAAAAGTATCTAACTGCGTGTGGAGCAACGCGCTGATCCAGGCCCCGTTCAAAACTTCGCTTCAAGTATCCCAACCGCAACTTCGCAACCAGTACGTTTTGGTTCCTGGGGGCCGATCCTAAACTCTTTCCTGTCACGCGAAGGAAAGCGAAAAAACCGAGTGACATCTCAAGGGCTACGCGGGGGGGGGGAGGGGGGGGATTTGGGTTTCTGTTGTATGTTAAGTTGGTCTCTGATCTGGGCTAGAGAGAGATGAGACTCAACTGTAGTAATTCCGGCCTCATGAAGTTTAAATTTGTTTCGTTGAGCTAGGCTACATCGTGAGCATGTTCCTACTCTTTAGTTCACAATGGTAGGTTGCAATGGGGTGTCGTCCTCTATGTGGATCATCATGAAATTTCCGTCTAGCTAGCCAACCAGCCAAGTAGCCTAGGCTCAAGGTCAAACACCAAAGGAGAGTTGTTACCTTCCTCGGGGATTAATTTGTTACGCAAGGCACCAAACGAGATATGGATTTTTTTCCCTTCTACCTAGGTTTCATGACCTACTGACCTTTACATTTACATGAGTACACCCTAGAGGAGAAGAAACACTCCTATACTTTCTTCCTATTCTAGAAGGGCCAATTGGATGTTTCGAGTACCTTACAGAGACTGCCGGATCATGTCCGTATTCCCGGATATGTGGTCTTGTTGACAACAGAATATCCAGGTTCATCTCACAAGCCGTTGAGATGGGAGAATAACTTTTTGGGCCAGGGATGGTTCTGACCGGCAAGTATGTAGGTACATAATGCAGTTCCTTAACAGATGGTGTAACAACGGTTGGTCGAAGAACTTCTGCTTGCTCCTGCATAAGTGGGCACCATGCAGGTTGCAGGTTCAACTTTTAAGAGGAAGAGCTCATCTCTCCTTGGCCATCTCAGCAAAATATGATTCTTGGCTTCCGTGAAATCCAGTGCCAGTGCCAGTCTGCCCCACACTGCTGTAGGCAGCAGGCTATCTAAAATGTAGAGAAGTCATGAATCCCTGCACATTGCTATACCTCCATGTCAAAAATCCCGGGACAAGCCCCGTAGCAACTCGCGGTTGCGTTGTCCCAGGACTTTTAAACAAGAACTATACATAGCCACATACCCCTTATACTAAGAATGACAGATCTAGACGATCGTTCATGTTCGGTATATCTCTGGAGGATATCATCAAAACAGATGCTGCTAAAGAAGTTATAAGCAATGCACGTGCTAGAGACATAAACTTTGCCGTAGACTGGGGTCCAGTTTGCTATAATAAAGATCATCGACACGGCGCGACTGGCTCTCAGACACAAAATGTTGTTCCTTTCTTTCGTTCTTTCTAAGAGCAGAGCACGTACTGTCGATGATTGATCCCCGCCCGCTGTTCGTAGTATGGTGTTGCGAAATTCTAATCATAGAAATGGGTATAGGAGAGACAGCTATAATTATTGGTCTGTGCAGAAACAGATTTCTAGGAA
The DNA here is from genome assembly GCA_024713875.1 of Morchella sp. 2016-57. Taxonomy (NCBI): domain Eukaryota; kingdom Fungi; phylum Ascomycota; class Pezizomycetes; order Pezizales; family Morchellaceae; genus Morchella; species Morchella sp. 2016-57. The sequence goes on from JAMGZE010000019.1 coordinate 491,394, forward strand.
GGAAGGCGTTTGATAGCTACATGTACTTGAGCACTAGCTGGCTAACCAGTTGTAATGTAGTAACCTCGCCGAAATATTCCTACCATACCCGATTCTCGGTGATCGACATATCAAAACCAGCCCAGCCGATGTCGTCTATCGGTGGAGAGTTCGTAAGGGTCAACTTTACACGCTCAACAAATCTAGACGAGCTCGAGCTAGAGGAAGCGAGCGCATCAAGTCAATAGATAATTGGAAGACATGGTTAGAGAAAAGAAGCTTGTCCACGTGGCGTCTAGAGGATCGACTATAACCTTCGGATCCCCCGCAAAGAAAGAGTAACCCACCCCCGAACAACTTTAATGTTTTGTTGTGACTTTTGTTGTTGTGTTGGAAACATATCAAGAACAAAAACCCTCTGCAGATAAAGACTTTTTTTTTTTTTGAAGTTGATGTCATGACAAGATCGATCTAGGAGGCGCCGTGAATTAGTGATCAATTTTTTTCTAGATCCCCCTTTAAAGCACACATGACAAACGCCCGCTCCGAACCGCTGTCAGTCAGTTGTGTTATCCCAACGCCTTGCAGAAGACAAGTAACACAAGATCTAGATCCTGACAGTAGCTTCCCCCGAACGTCTTCTAGCTACTTAGCTAGGTGATGAGATGGACCCTATGTGTCGTGCATGGTGTTTGTTCCAAATTGGAAGTAGACCGGAGGGAGAAATAGTTTTTGAATTACTTAAAGGTGTACTTACCAGAAACTATAACTGGGCCATACACAAATTATCCACCAGAAAAAGAACCATCACGCCAACGCGAGCCTTGTGGGCACGCTCGAGATCTTGTCACTCAGCAGATCTAGAGATAGGTACCATCGAGTCCATCCAACTTGAAAGATGGTGATTCACAACAACCGATCAATCTCCGGTAGGTTTCCTTCGATACTCTCTAGACAGGGCGGCTGGGTCGAATACAAAAACAACCTCTCCGGTTTATTCTTAGTTCTGGACCTCAGGTGCTTATCAATATGCTGTATGAGCTTACGAGCTCCGGAGATTTAGTTGAGCTCGAATATATGATAATATCTACACTTTGACGAGTGTGGTAGGAAGTGAAAGATCCGAAGCCCTAAGTACATGTGATCATGTCTCATGTACGCCCAATATTCGCGCATCGCTCTGAGGAAAAATCACCGCCTCCGAGACACCTCAACCGAGCTAATTTGCTAGAGAAAAGGGGCGTTTCTCTAGACTGTTTCTTTGCTCGCTTGGCGCACGCTAGTATCCTAGGGAGCGGATCGACCCGTTTTCGACTCCCCACTAGGATTGAGCGTGACGTGTCACGCTGGACTTACACGCTAAAATGAGGGATTGATATTTTCGGTGTTTGCTGCAGGGAGTACCTACCCTCTATGTACGGTTCTCCTTGAATTGAATTTTTAGAGTAGGAGTTTTATCATAACCGAGGCAAAGTTAAACTGCTGCATTTACTCTCGGTTGGGTTTTATTATTCGGATGAACCATTGATTTGGTAGGTACATGGAGTACATGTTTAAGTATTCAGAATGTCTATCGATCGGTGATCATCACATAACTTATACTCTAGCTTGGCCTCCCCCACAATTCCCGAATCCCCGAGATTCAAGTCACAATAACCAGGTATGTATACCTCCATGTCAAAAATCCCGGGACAAGCCCCCGTAGCAACTCACGGTTGCGTTGTCCCGGGACTTTTGAATAAGAACTATACCGATAACCCTCTTTTTTCGGGTGGGTATATACATATTTAAACGGAAATTCCGAAATCTCGGCATTTCCAAGGTTTTCCCGTCTGTGAGGAAGGCTGCTTTACGATGTTTTTTTTTATATCATACTTTCATTCGTTTCTAGGCTGCTTTACGATGTTTAATCCTCCTAAAATAAATTTCCCCTGGGATTTCTACAGTTACGAGCTGGCCTTGCTAACTACATTACCCGTCTAGGATAAGCTTGTTCGACCGGCATCTAGCCGCGCTAGATCACATGTAGTTGAGGACCATTTTACATAACACGTTTTACTACATCTAGTCAATGCAATTATTGACGTTTCTCTACATAAGAGGTCCGAGCGGACAAGTAGCACATCCAATCTGCACACTGTGTTCGCCAGTCAACATGATCGCACCTTTCTATAAGGAGCGTGCATAACCCGGTCAATAATTTCACTTCCCCATCTCTCACATCAGCAAAATCTCGGGAAAGATAAAAAAAAAAGGAATATGATAGATGGGTGAGATGGCCCGAATCTCCTCACTATAAGATTTCTTACATATTTCCCTTACATCGAGGTTCCCTTATAGCCAGGGAACTAATTACTCCTGATTGCTCTACTTGGAGGTGTACCTATGCACTCTACTCTAGCTACGCAAATCTGCCGTAGCTTGTACTCTACCTACTCCACCCCTAGGCCCTCTCTAGAGCGAGTTGGTGGTGGGCCATGTCATGGCCGTGCCAGTACTTGAGAAACGGAAACCAGGATTGCCCATAAAAGCGCAGTTCTTAATGTCCGGATCCCGGAGCTGGAACGTCTTGCACTCTCCTTGAGAGGCACACTTAGGCCATGGCTAGTCAAGCACTAAGTGCTGAAAGACCAGCGAATTCGGTTACAGATAATTCGCTGGTTTCAAACCGGCCTGGGGAACTACTTGCAGTAAAGCAAAAATTGCAGCATATCGATCGTAACCCAGATTTCGGACTATAGAGGTGCCTATCTACTACCCCCCATTACAAATCTAGAACAGTTAGGCTACGGTATAGCTATAAGTATTAGAACTTTCCCGCCCGGTTCTTGGGAGGAATAAATCTCGGACCTCTCTCCCTCTCCTGTTCGGGGTTGTTATATTTCTTATTCTTTCTGTCCTGCAGAGTTTCACCTTCAGAAGAACCCTTGCTTTTCCACGCGATATATTCTGCCATTATTTGGAAAGCGGAAAGAAAAGTGCAAATTATAATGGCGAGCTCTCCATTGAGCATGTTATACTCCACTAAGGAGGGGGTTATTACCAGTATTCTGGTAATCATTGTTCTTTCTATCGCAAAGAGCATTATTACTTCTCGATACTTTCACCCCCTATCACAATTCCCCGGTCCTTTCTTTGCTAGTTTCTCCAGACTCTGGATCGTCTACTGGAATCTCAAGGGCGTGGAATACCTTAAGGAATATGATTTGCACAAGAAATATGGTGAGGGAAATCATAATTCTCCGCCGCCGACGACGGCGGGGGCTGAGCGCAATACTTATATCCTTTGTTTTCACTAGGCCCCGTTATCAGAATCACCCCCACGATGTTGCTCGTCAGTGACCCCAAGATGCTTCCCGAGATCTACCACAGAAGGGCGGACAAGGCCGACCACTACGTAACAGGGTCCTTTGGAAAAACTCCTAGCGTGTTCAATATCCAACCCCATGAGGTCCATGCCGCTGCGAGAAAGAGAATTGCGCAACCGGTAGGTGTTCCGAAAGTGTCCCGAATTGCTAAGAATTATAAAATAAAGACAAAACAATATGAGATGTGAATCGCTTCTAACCCGAGAACAGTATAGCATGAGTGCAGTTAAGCCCATGGAGGGCCTCATTGATGCCCGTATTATCGAGTGGACAGACAAGCTTGAGAACGACTTTGTCAAGACAGGAAAGAAGTTTGACTTTGCTCCTTGGGTTACGTATGTCTCATCCACCTACTTTTTTGTTTTGAATTATAGGTCCTTTAATCGTTAGTTGAACCCCTTCACTAATGTGGTTCACATATAGATATTTTGCATACGACGTTATCTCTGAAGTTGCCTTTGGAAAGCCTCTGGGTTTCGTTACTAAGGGTATTGATATCGACGGTCTCATACAGTCCTTTCACGATGGTCTTCCTGCATTCGGTTTTCTGTGTCGCCTGCACCCGTTCACAAAGTGGATCAAAGAGACCTGGGTCGCAGATGCCTATATGATTCCCAAGCCCGGTGACAACACCGGTATCGGAAATATCATGACTTTCCGTGACAATCTCATCGAAGAGCGCATCAAGAACAACAACGACCCCAACAATAAAACCGAGTACAAGGATCTCCTTCAGAAGTAAGTCTCCACACCACCATCACCACGACCGATGTATTTTAACACATTATAGCTTCCTCTCCGCAAAGAACAGCGATGGTAGCCCAATGCCCATCGACGACGTCAAAGCCGAGACCCTCCTCGTGCTCCTCGCTGGCTCCGACACTACCGCAACAACTGTCCAAGCTCTTATGGTCGACCTCCTCACTAACCCCCGCTGCTTTGAGAAACTACTCGCTGAGCTTGCCGAGAAGGACGCCGCTGGCCTGCTTTCACTAGTCCCGAAATACGACGAAGTCCTTGAGCACCTACCATACTACTGCGCCTGTATCCGTGAAGCCCTAAGAATGACCCCCGCCGCACCAAACATCTTCCCCAGAGTCGTAGCCAAGGGCGGTCTCAACTTGTACGGAAAGCACGTACCCGCTGGCTTCGAGGTTACCGAGAACCCGTGGATCTCGCAAAGGGATAAGGCCGTATACGGAGAGGATTCCGAGATCTTTAGGCCTGAAAGATGGCTAGAAGATCCTAAGAAAGCGCAGGAAATGGACAAGTACGACTTCACATGGGGCTTCGGCACCCGCGTCTGCTTGGGTAAGAACATCGCGATGATGGAGCTCCATAAGGCGCCTGTGCAGGTAAGCTCTCCTATACAAACTCCCGAACACATACATATACGCTTAATATATCCGCAAACACATTAAGATCTGGATAGATGCTAACGAGATTATTATTACTCACAGTTTTTCCGTCTCTTTACTCCGGAGCTCGTCAACAAGATCAAGCCAAGCGAATATGTCGTTGCTGGCGGCGTGTCGTTCCATAAGGACTTGTGGCTTACCATCAAGCAAAGACAGGCATAATCGAAATGGGTACATAACTTGGCTGAAATGGGGCAACCTGTAGTTATGGATATGGAGCCTTTTATTTCCCTTTTCTTTTTATTTATGTGGATTCTTTCCTTTCTACATTTGGCTATAACGTTATTGTTTTTTTTTTTCCTTCTAGTTATATATATTTTTTATTTATTTTTCCCTTCTTGATTATTTAGATATTAGGGATGGATAGGAATACTTTATTTGGGAAATATGGATCGGTAACTCTCAGGACTCTTTTTCTCTCTTTTTTTTCCTTTGTATGTGTAGTAAAATAAATTCCGGCTCGAATCAACTCAAATTGTACCACCTACCCACGAGACGTGCAGCAGATCGGTATCTGGCATGAGGTTACCTCTCCCCCTGCAGCCCCCACACAGCCACTGGGGGTCTCTCCAGAGCAGGGCACATGTAACCTACATGTGCCCATCCTCCACTCCACATACGAGCATGTATGCGTGACAAAACTCTACCTGCGTACTCTTTAAGCGACCATACGCGAGCTGCGTGACATCCCAATCCCCCCAAGAGTCACACCACGTTACACCCCCCCTAACTCACACACTTATCCCTATATTTATTTTCATAAATACCCAAAAGTAGACATGAATCGCCACCCCTCTTCGATCCAGCCCTTTAGCCAGAATTATATCGGCAAAGGTCCTGATACGTACGGATCCTCGTTCTCGTCCTCATCCTCGTCCTCCTCCGCAATTTAGGCTCTCCGGTTAGCTGGGGGCCTTCCGAGAAACATATATATATATATATCTTGCGCGGCGGTTTCGCATCTGGCCGATGAGGAGGAGGACGATTTGATGGCCGAGGACCTAGGTACATACTTGATGGTATGTGTTATGTGTGGGTCAGTTAGGGCAAGGCAAGACAAGGCAAGGTAAACAGGAGATGATGGGGTTGAGTACGTATGTAGTGTACCATGTATAATATACCATGTATTCAAGGGACCTGGTTCTGGTTCTGACAAGAGTGCTCTAGCTTAGCAATCGGAGGTGTCGGAGTGGTGGTGGTGGTGGTACAGATTCTGTAGAGACTACAGCCGTATTGTAGTGTATTAGCGTTCCTTGCTGTATCTTGCCCTAACGAAATTTTCCGGCCGGCGCGGAAGGGCCAGAGGGCTACATACTACATAGCTAGGGAGAATTACATGTACCTACTTGCTACATACATGGTAGCATTGTGTGTCGGTCAAATGCGACAATGTAGGTACGTATGTCTGGGTCTCAGAATAATAAAATAATAATGGGCAATAATGATAATAATAATAATACCCGTAATAACGGATGGAGGGCACTGGAGAGCTTCTCCTGAATTACTCAACTGCCGGCCCTGGTATGCACATACGCATTGGAGCTAGAGTAGAACGCCTGCATACATCTAACTAAGTAATCTACTATGTATACTTTCCAAGAAGGAGGCTGGCTGAATGGTTGGCCCTATATTCGATGTAACTATGTACTTTATATAATGGTTCGACGTCTGGGTGGGGAGTTGGGGGTAAACCAATTTATTAACTAAATTCAAGTATTGAAATTGTTAACACAACTACATGTAACCAGAGTACATGCACAGATTATGTACAATTTGTCGTACGAGAACGACCACGACAGCACCCAAAACCAGCTGGACCTCAAACCTGGATACTCTACTTTAATATGGCCATGCAGGGTAGGTACACCGTGCACTGAATCCCTCGATTGCAACTCTCGATTCAGTACATTTGGCATATTCGAAACTCCTCATTCATCCCCTCGTCCCAGGGAAAGAAAGAGGGGGGAAGAAAGAAAAGAAGGAAAAGAAAAGAAAGCCATACCTACAACTTCGCTGCGGGACCACCACCGCGAACGTCCCCCTTGCTGTGGTGGTGAATAATCTCCAGCGCCTCCCTCCTATATTCCTCATCACCACCACCCGCCCCCTGCACCTCCTTCCACATCTCCTCATACACGTCGACCCCGTCCCGTCCCAACACACTCCCGCTCATATCGAACTTTGTAAAGGCGAACGAGTCCGTCAGGACCACAGCCGTGCCAACGTCCATGCGGACCGTCACGGCATCGTCCAGTGCAGCCCGCAACAACCGGCTTTGTGCAGGGTCTATAAACCCGCTCTCGAGCAGCTCTGCAAGCCCTGCGACGAGCCTGGAGAGTGCATCAATATCTGCGAGCAAGGTTACCGCGGCCTTTTCAGCTGACGAGGCCTGCGAGGTGACGGACCGTTGGAAGGCGGAGGTAATGAAGATATCAGCGTGGGCATCTGACACACGCCGGCAGTCCCAGCTGTAGCTGGTCCAGTCCTTCTCGCCGCTGGCAAGCTTAAGCCCAAGGTCGAGGACGAGGAAGGCGGCACGGTGCTCAAGTGCTGCGAGCTGGACGGCGGGGTTGAGCCAGTCCTCCTTTGTGGCGGCGGTGCTGCGTAGGAGCGTGAAGGTTATGGGGGGGAGGAGGGTGCTGCGCAGGTATTGGCTGCTGGGCGGGAGGATGTAGGCTTGGTCTTGAGTACGGAGTTTGGCGGCGTGCTTGAGTAGGGCGCGGGCAGTTTGCTGTGCAATTATGTAGTTGTCACCTAGAGTTTTCGTCATCAGTTATCACTCGCATTTTAGATGTTCGGTTTCGGCTTACCTTCGTATGTTTGCGAGGGCACGACATTGGCAAATATTGAGCTGATTCCAGACATGTAACTAAAGCCGTGACCGCCGAGACAAAGCCGGGCCTCCTCTATACCACGCGCGGACTCGCTGGAGACTTTACACTTTATGGCGGCGGAGAGACTGTGCATCTCCGCCAGCATACTAACATCCCCACTCCTCACTATAGCCTCGTTCATTTGATGGTATAACTTGAATAGCTCCCTAGTTGCAATAATACTCGCATAGGCCTGCGCAAGCAATGGATACAACCGGTACTGGACGGAGGCATACGATATGACCTGCCGCTCCTGCTCCGCCTTGCCATCCGAGAACTGTCGGCGGTACACGCAGTATCTAATTGCAATTGTAATGGCACGCGCTTGGGCCCAGGCCACGCTTAAGGGCACTTGTGCGCGCAGGGCAACCATAGACCCGTAGGAGAGCTTGGAGTGCTTGGCCGGGGTGTATTCGCCCTCTGGACTCACCTTGGAGTAGCGGCTCAGCATGTTCTCGAGAGGGATGCGGACAGAATCAAAGCGGACATAACCGTTATCGGCCATGCCAAACCCGCCAAAGGCTTTTGGCCCTATGAGGCCGACAGTGATTCCTGGGAGTGGCTCGTGGGTTGTAGTTGACCGAAGCGGGACAATGAATAGGTGTGTTCCGTACGACTTGTATCCACCCGGGCTTCCGGTATCTGGTAGCTGCAGCTGCGCTACGACCGCGGCATGATTCGCCTGCAATGATCATATTGTCAGTTATTTTTTGTATTCTGCTATGTAGTGAAAGAAAGCAAGTGATTGATCTATCTCAGACCATAACACCGAGTCCACCCATCCACCACTTTGTGCTTTCCACCCTTGGAGAGTGGATGATGAATTCCTTAGTTGCCGGGTCGTACCGCGCGGTTGTTTCGAGGCCCTGGACATTGTTCCCGTGCGATAACTCGGTCTGCGCGTAGCAGCCGACAATTTCAAGGCTCTGACATCGGGGGATCCATTGCGCCTGTTGCTCGTCGGAGCCTTGCGCGAGGATCACGGGCATGAAGGCTAAGTGGTGGAGCGAGATGACGAGCCCTTCATCTTGGAGGCTGCAGGCAAGGGAGAACTCTTGCGAGGTCCATGAATGGATGTCGCGGAGTTCCAGAAGGCGCTTAGAGATCTTGAAGGAGAGGTGCAAGAGCTGCGAGGTGTTGAGGAATGCCCTATAAAGTCGATTAACAATTATACTCCGAGCGCTTTAGGGGGGGTGGGGGGTTCTGAACACTACTTTCTGGACTTGTTAAAAAGAGGTTCCCTCTCTAATATCTCCGCAATTCTAGCACGGGCTTCGCGCTGCCCGTCGTCGTAGAGGAGGTTACCGATCTGCCAGGTGTTGAGGCTTGAGCTCGCGCGTGCGGTTTCTAGGTCAGTAGGCATTTCTTTAGTTTTATCTTTATCGTAGGATATAGAGGAGGAGAGAGATGCTGTAGGAGGAGGTTGTGTGTCGGCCAGTTCATTGGATGTACTCTTCTGTTATTATTACTCGCTGTAAGCATTGTAATTGCAGACCGCTTGAACCGGCCCGGCCGCGGCACGATCGCGAACCCCGCAGTTCGGCGACACGTGCATATGTATATAATTAATATGGGGCCCATCGATCTTGGTCCGAGCTGTCAATTCCCCGGTTAGCACCCTAATATTGTGTCTGTTTATCTCCTGCGCATACTCAAAATCGATTGGTATGGCCATAATGAAGATATTATAGCTCTCTGTTATTATGGTCATAGTAATGGGAGAATAGAAGAAACACCCTCGTACTTTTGACCCGGGGGTGCCAGGACTTTTCGAATAGGGCTGTACTTACATGTGCTTACCTATTTAGCTACTCGATCCCCCTACCCCACAAGCGGCGCTTTTGCAATTGACCCAGAGGACACCGGGGAATCATTTTAGTATACTGCGGTGCAACAATTACAATAGCATCAGCGTTTTCTCCCCTTGCATATACGGACTGGATGGGAGCCAACGCGCGAGGGCAGCGATGGCGGTAAATATAATGCGTTTTAAACACCTTTTTTTTCTTTCAGAGGGGCTTATGATCAGGGGTTTCTCTAGTGGAGAATATTATATTATCCGGAATTTTTTTTTTTTTTTTTTTTTTTGGGGGGGGGACTACGGAGGGGTGTCTCTTCTAAACAAATCAAATCCCCGAATCCATCCAGCGTTGAGAGGAGGAATGGAACAGAGCGATATCGAAAAGGATGAAACGTGCCTGGTGAATGATGAGTCTCGAGAAAGTGAGCGCACCAGGCGTGAGAAAGACTGAGAAGAAAAGAAAGTCAGAGCAGGGAGTGTGAATTGGGTTAATAGCATTCTGTATTCTTTCCTATGTATATGTCTTTGCACTTCGGTGTTCGGGGAGGTTGTGGGGAGGAAGAGTCTACCCTGCCTCCGGAGAGTGGGAGGTAAGGTTTTGTCATAGCCTACGGGCTGCGTACATGTATATGTATGAAGCACCAATCAATCAATCAATCATCCAGCGTTGAGACGGGCGGCACAAGGCCACACGACAATCAAGCAATTATTGTGGACCGAGAAAGGGATCGAGCACGCGCTGAAAATATGGAAACAGTAGACAGAGAAGGCGAGAAAAACGAAGAGGAAGAGAGAGAAAGGGAGTTAGGGGCAGGGTGGGGAGAACTGGAGAGATAATGAGAAGTAAAATTGAAAACGCTTGTTTTGTTGTTTTTTCTTTTGTGGCGATGGCGGTGGAAGAGCGGGGAGTGTGATATTTCCATAGCCTAACGGATATTTCCATAGCCTAACGGCCAGATGTGATTAATGAAGTAAACAAAAAAGAAAATCCAGCGTTGAGATGAAACCAACTGCGAGTGAGATCTCATGACCCAACCGAACCTACCACACCATCCCCCCCCCCACCATCCACTCCCTTTTCATCCCTCCGTTCCCCACAGAGCCTCTTGTTTATAGTTGAGCTGCTTAGTACTTTGGGGCGTCGTACTTGATATAGATAGTGTTTATTTTTATCTTTTTTGATTCCTAGCTTAGCTCCGCCCGTTGCAGCAAAACGGAGACGCAGTAGGCCTCGATGGTGTGGAAGGTCTAGCTACTTGTATCTACAGTGTGGAGGCATTGAAATAAACGGTCATATGAGGGCCCACAGTAAGGGTACTTACATTACCGCCCGATCGTATAAGAATATCAGTTTGATTTGAACCTGACTTCAATCCGATATCGAGCCTTTATGATTTTATGACTGCTATTTTAGGTCAGGTGTTAATTAGACTATGGTTTCGCTAAAGCTGATATCTAGCGAAGATTATGGTACATGATAATGCCGATATAAAGTTGATTTTATTCACTGAAAGATCTGGATGCGCAGGTAGGCCAGTACTCACGCTCCTTCTAGCATAGGTGAATTTCACAAATAAAACTCTGGATTATTTCTCGATTTAGTATGTATATTTGTCACTGCAGCCGCCTGCCTGCCTGCCTGCCTGTCTGCCTACCGTGCCTGCTTGATTCACTGCTTGATTCCGTCTGTATATACGTGCGGTACAGTACGTACGGTGCGGTGCTTGATTCCGGGCTCGTTAGGAGCCATTAGATTCACTACTGAATTCACCGATTAGCTTATGTATGATTAATCAAGGTAGGGAGATAGGAAGGAGTAGCGTAGAGATGAAGGTGTAGAGATGAGGGTGTAGGGGAGGTGAAGGTGTACGAGAGCGCAGTAGTGAATGATATCTCCGTCCACAACCCTAACCCTATTCCTGCTGAGAGTTTTTGATAATCTCGCGCATGCTATTATCCAGAAAGAGCCTGATCGAGCTTTAAAATATCAAGATTATCGCCCAAACAGGCCGAATTACGGCACATGCTATATATAAAGCATATATCAAGCTCGTATCAGCTCTAGGTTTACGATATTTTTATACGATCGGGCGGTAAAGTACTTGCTAGGGTTTACCGAGCAAAAACGTTGGCTACCAGCTTCCCGCCAGATAAACTTTAGCGAGGGCGCTAAATGTGAGTTGCGGGAAGTTTCCACCAGAAGGCCGGTGGCCGAGTGGATATAACACTTGGGCTGCCGGTTCAAACACCGTGTGTTTGGCCCCGGCAACAGAAGGTCCTGGGTTCAAACCGGGGGTGGAGAACGTCCTTGGGTGATTCAAACGTGATCCCATGTGAGTCAGTTACTTTTGTCCCGCTGGTGTACTGAGGGGATGGACCTTTTTTTCCCCTCTATTTTGATAGGGACTTTACATACATGTACAGCCGCGTCCGCAAAGTTTTGGCACCCCCAGCCTCGAAGCTCATGAGTTCAAACCGTGATATAAGCAACCAGATAAGAGTGACTGCAATGACGATTTATAGTTACATATCCCTATCTATAGTACTCCCGTCTATCACAACCCTTCGCAACCCTACCTTTCGATGAAGGGACCGAAGTATTTTGTTTGTTGTAATCGCAGATGTTTTTACAGGGTGCCAAAACTTTGCGGACGCGGCTTTACTTTACATGTGCTTACCTACATGTATTTAGCTACCCCCCCTAGCCCACAGGCGGCGCTTTTGCAATCGACCCAGAGGACACCGGGGAACTATTGTAGTATACCGCGGTGTAACAGTGTATCAGCGTTTTCTTCTCCTTCTTATTTTTTTCTCCTCCGCTAGCGTGTACGGACTGGATGGGATGCGTTTTAAACACCTTTTTTTCTTGTTCGGAGGGACTTATGATCAGGGGTTTCTCGGGATTTGGGGGCGAAGGGCCCGTAGCAAGCATGCTAGACCGTTACTTACTTGTAAGTCTGAGAACGACACTACGGAGGGGTGTTTCTTTTAATTAAATTTCTTGCGTTGAGATAAACCAATCGCGAGTGAGATTTCATGACCTACCGAAACTTACCCCGCCATCCCCCCACCACCACATCCACTCCCTTCTCACCCCTCCGTTCGTTCCCCACTGGGCTTCTTGGTTGTTTATAGCTCAGGCTGCTTAGTGCTTTGTGGTGTCGTACTTGGTATAGATAGTGTTTTGGATTTGAGATGCGCGCGCCTTCAAGCTTAAAATGCAGAATTGGGGTTAGGTAATAAATGTTCCAAGCGTTTCCTTGTATCCTGAATTTTTGCTAGAGCACTACTATAGTGAGTAAAATTTGGTACTAAGACTAACCCCATATTATATTATCTAGAATACATATTCTGGCCATTACTATATCCCTACCGCATTTTCTTAATTTCGGTATTCTTAAAAATAAATATTTTCGGGAATACATCGATCATTTACACCAGTACTGTAGCAGTACCATACTATGCTTCCTACTTGTATATATCCGTAGTGATACTATGCTGTAATCGCCCTAGTGTAAGGGTACATCCACAAACGGAGGGCTCACAAAGTGTAGCGGCACAAATAAAAGCATCGTGGCGTGGTCTAGTGGTAACACACTGGGCTTCGCCATATGACCACCCAATCCTGGGTTCCGGTGCCTTCTAAGCAGCATAAGCTTGTCCATCGATCATCACCAGGACCGAAGTACCTCCATTGGTCAAGATGCTTTGGTTGCTCAATAGTGATATGGAAAGAACTGATCCCGTGACTGGAAGGGAGGTTGCTTTAAGTAATTATGTACATGTATGTACTAGCAGTAGCCACCTCGCGACCGCGAGTTGTGGTTCTGGATATATATCAAACCCCACCTCGAGTTATATGTATTCCTCCCGCCCCCTCTCCCCCTCCCCCTCCCCCTCCGCCCCTCCAAAGCCTCCCCCACTCCCACCTACCCTCTCAAGGCTACTCCCGCTCCCGCTCCCACCTATCCCTTCCACTCTCTACACCCCCCACTCCTTGTTTCAGTGAATCACTCTGTATTCTAACTGCTTTTCGATTTCCAGCTGTATACATGTCAGTATTCCCAGTTGAATCACTCCTAGTCATATTACATGTATTTCCAGCTGAATTATTGTATGGTGGATGCGGACTACAACGGACATGCACCTGTTTCAATGGCTAATTCATGTCTAACCACACAGATATAAAAAAATCTGTGACCATAGGAAAGTAGGGCTCGAATCAGCGCATATTTCTATGGTTAGCTTTTGTAAAAAGAGACATTTTCTGCAGAGTAATTAGCGAAATTCAGTGTTCTAAGCGTTTCACTAGTCTGCATCCACCATATCCTTAGTTTTGTGTCCAGCTCCCTAGAGTAGTACGTTGCTGGCTGGCACCAGACAGGGTAGGGTAACATGCCAAGGCGGGCGCAAATGGATAGTAGATATAAAGAGATCTAGACCATTATTAGAGAGTACATGTATGTATTTAATATTTACTAAGTATCAAATCCGATAATTGACACTTTGAAACTGATGGTTGCGGGAGGCAAAGTTGACTGTTCCTCTCAGTAACCTACATGTAATTAACCACACATGGAAAGTATGATAGGAGAAACTCTGCAGGTAAACAGTTCTTCACGCTTACTGTGAAATACCCTGGCAGGATCCGGATATGAACTGCACATAGTATAGATATAGTAGGCATCTTTGGGCGTATCATAAATCCCTACTTCAGAAAATTGGTTAAAATTGACGGCAACCACCTTTAAATGTGGCGAAGTGTAAGTTGTCAGTAAATACTCTCTATTGTCCCTAAACTTAAAGGGTAGTGCATATATCAATAAATATAGCCACTCCATAAAAGTACCTATGATCCCGGTTTCAGAATTACGAAACATTCTGCTATGTGGAATCGTAGAATACCGTCAAAAACATTAAGCTTCATCGCTTAGCATCGATGCATGCACCGCAGCTACACTAGCTAGCTAGTGCGTACTGGGTAAAACTAAGCCACAAACACTTCTGCAGAGTGGCTGTACGGTACGTCTATAATCCTTTATACATCCACCTCTAGACTCCAACTTGATACTACTACATATAGTACCTTTTACTGCTAGCCAAGTGCTCATTTACTGAAGGGGAAACCGGAAAGACAACACTGTGATACCAATTAAATGATTATATCAATCCGCACACATTACGGACTGGAACGCACATACATTCCACGTTCCATTTGTACCCTTCCTTATAGGGAGGTTCAACTGCAGTGAGATCGAAGGGGAGTACCATCATAAGTACAAATGAAAGAGAGTTGTACTTTATCCTCGGGCCCTTTTGGACCAATACCTTCTTCGGGCCTCTCTTTCCCGGGCTCCTCCGGCGGAGACTTGAGTGCACAGAGATGTTTGGGGGTGGCTCTTTCTCTTTGACCCACCTGCAGTAATATGTTGGGATATTTGGATCGAGGATAGAGAGATTACCCTTATGAAAGGTACGCACCTTTATTGCAAGCTTTGGCTGTAAGCCTAACCCTCACGCCGTGAACCTCTTTACTGTAAAATCGTCCTCCTGTGGTGTCTCCGTGGTGTGCAGATGGCCAGATTTCCTAAATATCACCGCACCACCAGGAGCGGAAGGAATCCAAACAAGAGGGAAGAAATAGAGAAAGAAAAAGGAAGCGAGAAAGAGGGGAGAAAAAAAAAAAGGTCACATCCCCTCAGTACACCAGCGGGACAAAAGTAACTGACTCACATGGGATCACGGATAATTCACCCAAGGACGTTCTCCACCCCCGGTTTGAACCCAGGACCTTCTGTTGCCGGGGCCAAACACACGGTGTTTGAACCGGCAGCCCAAGTGTTATATCCACTCGGCCACCGGCCTTCTGGTGGAAACTTCCCGCAACTCACATTTAGCGCGCTCGCTAGGAAGCTGGCAGCCAACGTTTTTGCTCGGTAAACCTTACCCTTACTTCCTACACCCAAACCCCCGCCCCGCTTTGCTGTGAAACCGCCTTCTGTGAGCCCTCATATGGTGCCGGTCACGATAATTTCACCCTCCACAAAAAATCTATCTCCAACACCACACCACAACTGATAAAAAATTTAGAACAGACAAATGATAGAACTGGTGATTCTCTACTGGTTTTCTCCATTTCTTTTTAAATTTATTTTTGAGAGGTGAGATAACTTTATAAAATTGGTATGTTTTTAGCCCAATGGCCGGCCCAAAATATGGTCAAAGTATATCGTATTTCAGGTTTAGGGTTGGAATTAGGACCAAATACCACCAGTATTCACGGCTACAGAGTTTTCTCACCCATAACCGAAGGGAAACCTACTCAATTCAAGGGTTAGGGTTGACCTTGAATGGCCTCAAAGGTAGGTTAACGGCGACCGGCACCACTGAAGTTTTTCTCTCTTTCACGTATAACGCACTCTCTTGGGATATGAAGAAGTAAATGAGTGGAGACGCCTGCTCTTTCCATTGCCTTCACCTCCCCTCTTTTATCTAGCTAAGATGCTACGATGCCTAATAGTTCCGACACCATATACTTCAAAAGGACAAAAACACCACAGCACCACATGGCCGTTTATTTCAATGCCGCCACACTGTAGATACAAGTAGCTAGATCCTCAACACCGTCTCGGCCTACTGCGTCTTTGCTCTTGCTGCAACGGGCGAAGCTGGAATCAAAAAAAAGATAAAAATAAAAACACCATCTATATCAAAGTACTAAGCAGCCCGAGCTATAAACAATCAAGAGGCTCAGCGGGGGAAAGAACGGAGGGATGAAAAGGGAGTGGATGGTGGGGGGGGGGGATGGCGGGGTAGGTTTAGTGTGGTCCATGAGCCGGCTCGAGCTGGCTCGGCTCGTAAACACTAGCTCGAGCCGGTGGTCAATGATCAAGAAACAGGCTATCCTCTCACCTAACTTGGCAAAACGAGAGATAAAGGCTTAATTTCGACATGATAGAATACTCTAAGAGGAGTAAAGTATTTAGTTGAGCATTAAGGTAGGTAAAACTACCCTTATAGCCTATTTCATGGCTCTTAGGGCCTAGAAGTATACATTTAATTAAGGCTCAAGCCCGAGCCCGGGAGAAAATGGCTCAAGCCGGCTCAGGCTCGCTGAAGGACCCCCCGATGAGCCGAGATCTCGAGCCCAAAGCCCGAGCCGGCTCGGCTCATGGACCACACTAGGTAGGCTTCGGTTGGGTCATGAGATCTCACTCGCATTTGGTTTATCTCGTGATCAACGCTGGATGGATCCGAGGATTTGATTTGTTGAAGAAACACCCCTCCGTAGTCTCGCCCCTAGACCTAATTTAACGGCCCAGTATGCTTGCTACGAGTCCTTTGCCCCAAAAAAAAAAAAAAAAAAAAAAAGGAGGAAGGGGAAAGGGAAGGGGAAGGAAGAAGAGGGAAAAAAAAGAAAGAAAAAAAGATTCCGGATAATATAATACCCTCTAAAGAAACCCCATCATAAACCCCTCGAAAAAAAAAGAAGAAAAAAAAAAGGATACCGCTCCAGCTGCAGACGGTGTTTAAAACGCGCTATATTACCGCCCCCATCCAGCACAGTCCGTACACGCACGCGGAGAAGAAAACAGGGAGAAGAAAACGCTGATACTACATGTATTGTTACATCACAATAATTCCCCAGTGTCCTCTAGGTCAATTACAAAAGCGCCGCTTGTGGAAATACCTAGCTAGGTACTTACATGTAAGTATGTAAGATCCCCCTACAGTACCCAAAAGTTTTTCGTAAAGGGGCCTAGCTAGGTGGAGCCAGGCTCCAAGTATAGAACCACAACTATAACGATAACAGAGGTGACCCTTGGGAGAAAGAAGCCCAGCTTTGCACATTTCCCAATTGGCAGAAAGAAGTGGTTAAGGTGCAGTGTGATAAAATATTTTCGTAGAGAACCCCCGTTGCTAGGTAGATTTGTAACGAAAACTTTTGGGTAGGGACTTTACTTAGTGCGCTCCCCACGAGCGCAGCAAAAGACCTACCCCCACCAGCCCGGCCCAACCCGACGCGACCCGACGCGACCCGGTAGCACTACATGTAAGCACCCCTCAGGTGCTGTGTGTTGGCGGTGGTGATAAAGAGGGAGAGGATGGCTGCCATAGCCTACGGGCTGAATGCATGTATGAAGTATAGATAAATAACACCCACCACCCCACCGACCCGAGTGACGCCCCATGACGGCGCCTCCAATCACAATCACACCCAATCACTCGCCCCGTAACAGGTTAATGCCATTCTTTAATTTCTAAATACACCCCCCAACGAACGAAGAAAGGAATCGATGCCCCATGATGACGATGATGCAGTAATGTAGTGTAATGTAAGCTAAGGTGAGTGTAATGAATGGGATGGGATGGGATGGTACGGAGAGGGCGGCAGGTATGGTGGAGCGGTCAAGAGAAGGTGGGACGGTATGATGAAGAAACAACGCGCGGAGAGAGAAGAGGAAGGCCAGAAATCCAGGACGCAAGCAAGCAAGCAAGAATAAAAAAAGACAAAAAAACAGAAAAAAAGACAGAAGAAAGAAAAAAAGACAGGAGAAAGAAATGTCAGGCAGCAGGATATATATGTATCCCTCCTGCCCACTACTACCTAAATTACAACTATTTTCCCCCTCTTATCCCCTCCTAACCTTCTTCCCCCCATCGCCACCCCCCATCCCCGCCACCCCCGCGCTCCTCTTCTCCCCAGAGCCCTCCACCCCGCGCCAGCCCCCGCGCCACCGGCCCCCACCCCCACTCCTCCACCCCCCTCCTCATCGCCGCCAGATCCATCTCCGCGTCTTCACTCCTGAGCCCTGGCGGCGGCGGCGCGATCCCCGCCTTATTGACATACGTCATGCCAATGCCCGGGACGCCGCCCAGCACCAGGTTCTCGATCTCGCGACTCCTCGTCGCAACACCCTGGTACCCTCCGGCACCGCTGGCACCGCCCTCGTCGTCGTCGCCGCCGCCAGCACCGCCGGAACCATCAGCGCCGCCCGCCCTCGCCTCTTCATCGCTGTCGTCGGCGTCCCCGTAGCTGGTGTGCTGCCGCTCCGTGAAGTACCGCACCGTCGCAAGCGACGCCTGGTTGCCCGCGAGCTGCAGCTCCTTCTCCGTGAACAGCTTGTCGAAGCTGTACACGGGCGTGTACACCTGCCGCATGAGGTCCTCGCGCCGGCGGCGGCTATCCGTGCTTGCGCTCGTCGCCGCCGCCGCCGCTACCGCCGATGACCCGGGCATGTCTGCCACCGACGACGCCATAGCAATAGTCTCCGGCGGCGGCGGGGACATGGCCGATAGCAGGGCGAGGTCGTCCGCGGGTGGGAGGGTCCGTGTCGTGCGCTTCCGCTTCGACGAGGTGCTCGGCGGGTCAAAGTTGATTCCGACACCGAACGAGAGGAGCTCCTCGACCTCTCCCGCGCGGCGGCGGGGCTTCCGGGGCGCGTCGTCGGGCGCCTGCTGCTGCTGTTGCTGGTTGTTGCCGTTGTTGCTGTGGCCGTGGTTGTTGGTGGGTAGGCGGCGGGGGGAGCCGATTGACGGGGCGAGGCCGAACTGGGACGGGTGGAGGAGCAGCGCGTTGGTCTCGGTCAGGTCCGTGTAGGCGGACGTGGAGAGGGATGAGAGCGAGGAGAGGGTGGTGCTGCTGTTTGACTCCTTCTCGGCGGCCAGCTTCTTGAGCTGCGTTTTGAGGCGGGCCATGAGGCGTTGCTGGATCGTGCTGCTGAGGGATTTGTGTTCCTCGCGGGCGTGGACGATGCTGCGGGTGTGGTGGGCGACGAGGGAGAGCGATTTGTGCTGGTATTGGTTCTGGATGCGTTCCTGTTAGCTATACACTTCCTCTCACTCCTCCCCCGGGGGTCAGGTCAACATACATACAGCAGCGTCAGCTGCGCATCCCTCTCCTCCATCCCCTGGTTCACCTTTTCCAGAAAGTCACCGTACCACCTTCCCGCACCGCCGACGGCGCCCCCCTCCGGGAAGCCCATCCCCGCGAGCGTCTCCTCGACCTCTCTGTGGATCGTGTCGCTGCTGTCGTCCAGCGGCCGCATGTCGCGGCCCGAGGCGTCGCATTTCGTGATGAGCTGTATGTCGGCCGTGAGGGCGGCGAGCTGGGCGCGGTAGTGGGCGTCGCGGGCGCGGGGGTTGGCCGGGTTGTGGAAGGAGGTGGTGAGCGTCGTGAGCTTCTCGCTGAGGGCGTGGCGGCGCTTGTCGCGTTTGCTTTGGGGGGCGTGGGGATGGGGGTGGGGAGAGGGAGGGGGGGGTCGGGGAAGGGGAAGCCATGTGGGGGCCCTGAGGGGGGGTCGATTGTGGTGGTGGTGGTTGGGGGTATGCTGGTGTGCTCTCTCTGGATCTCTCTATCCCTCCTTCTTTAATTCCCTCACTCACTCTCACTCTCACTCTCGCTCTCTATCTCCTCTCCCAGAGATCTAGGGCAGGTCCGTAGAGCGTTCCTGGTGCTCTGTCTGTGTGTGTGTCTGTGTGTCCGTCGTGATCCCTCAGCTGCTGAACGAAGAAGAGAAGAAGAAGACGAAGAAGAAGAAGACGAAAATGTTGTCTGAGGAGTTGAAGTTGTCGTACCAAAACGAAGTCTCCAAGCGGAAGTCTAACACACACACACGCAGCCACAATCCCATTGTCGGGCACCCCTAACCCACTCCCACTCGCTCGCATCGCAACCGCCCCGGCCGGCACGATCGACATTAATTAGTTTAGTAAACAATTAAACATCATGTGTGCCGGAGATATCTCGGAGACTTTTTATTTTTTTTATTCTTGAGCGCTCGAGAAGGTGAGGGGTTGGGTATTGTAGAGATAGGGGGGGGGGGAGGGGGATTGAACATGATCATGATCGATTGCGATTATGAAGAGTTCAGTACGTAGGCAAGTGCACAAGTGAGTGAGTGATGGGCGGTGATTCGCTGTGCGCTGGTATATCCAATCCCTCAGGAAGAGAAGACATGTATGCGTCTGTGGTTCTGGTGGCAGTTACAGACCGACAGGCCGGGCAAACACTCGCCCTCGTCCCCCTCAAAGCAAGGAGTGTTATGCAATTGCAAGTACCTACACCACCCCCTCATTACAAATACATACACACCATTATGGAAACATGATGTATCCCGTTCGAACCCCCGTACCAACTCCCGATCGAATCCGACCCCTGCCAGACGCCGTCAACACTAAACACCCCGGCAGCCAGTGCTTGTATATACATGCTTATAGTTACATGTATGCACTTATCCAAGGCCTCTTGCTCTACCCCTAACCCTCGACCATGGCAGCGTTGATTTCAAAGCATCAATTACTGTCGGGGGAATAATTCGCAGGCTCGCCTCTCCCTTCTGAATGGCTCCTAGTGGATGGGACGAGTTCATGAAGGCGCACTTACAAGAGCTAAAGTGTCTCTGGGACATCATGGGTATATAACCCCCTCCTCCTGCTCCATCTCTCCTCCTCCACACCACCACACACCACACACTACCACAATGTCCACCACCACCACCACCACCCCCTTCATAACCCTCTACTCCCACATCGCAGGCCCCAACCCATGGAAAGTAGCCATCGTCCTCGACGAGCTCTCCCTCCCCTACACCACAATCTTCATCGGGATGGACGGCGCCCAGAAAAAGCCCCCCTACATCGACCTGTGCCCCAACGGACGCATGCCCACGCTCGTCGACCACTCCAACAACGACTTCACAATCTGGGAGTCCGGCGCCATCATCCTGTACCTCGTCTCGCGGTACGACACGCCGCACCACCGCATCTCCTTCCCAGGCGCCATGCACGACGATCACGCCGCGCAGGCCCTGCAATGGCTCATGTTCCAGATGAGCGGTTCTCCCCCCTCCCCCCCCCCCCTCCACCCACAAGCTAACACAGCGCAGGCCAAGGCCCCTACTGGGGGCAAGCATATTGGTTCAGCCGGCACCACCCCGGCCCAAAGATCCCCAGCGCCATCCAGCGCTACACGAAGGAGATACGCCGCGTGCTGGGCGTCATAGACCTTGCGCTGCGCCGCAGCGGCGGGGAGTGGCTGGTGGGCGGGCGGTGCTCGTTCGCGGATCTGAGCTTCGTGCCCTGGAACTGGGGCCTTGACGAGACCTTTGCTGGCACGGCGGTCGACGGGTGGCGCGAGGAGCTGCCGTATGCGTCAGCGTGGGAGCGCAGGCTGGCGCAGAGGGAGTCGGTCAGTAGGAATAGGGAGGCGAGGAGGGAGGCCTTGGAGGGGAAGGTGGTCAAGGTGATGGTGGATAATTAGGGGGGGGGTAGTGGATGTATTTACGTGTTGGGGAGTGATGGGTTAGGCTTTTTGTTTATATATATATATTAAAACTGTATCCGTATATGCCAGAAAGCGCTGAGGAGCCTATCGAGTGACAATCCATGATCCGCATCTTCACAACCGATCACTCGGCCTACCAAGCCCCCCAAAAGCATGGGAAGAGAGGCGAAAGCGAGGGCGAGGAAGAGCCAAAAGCAACGTGAATCCCGTTTTTTTCCCTTCCAGCGCAAGCCGAAGTTTACAATTAGATAAACGAAGATCTTATCCATTCATTCATTCATTTTTTTTTTCCTTTCAGCGTTGTGTTGTAAAAGATTTTCTGTCGGCGTGCGCGCTAGATAAATGAAGACCTTACATGTATTCATTCATCCATTCATTCATTTCCACCA
This sequence comes from Morchella sp. 2016-57, assembly GCA_024713875.1. Lineage (NCBI taxonomy): Eukaryota > Fungi > Ascomycota > Pezizomycetes > Pezizales > Morchellaceae > Morchella > Morchella sp. 2016-57. The sequence goes on from JAMGZE010000019.1 coordinate 513,508, forward strand.
CCCGGTGCTGCGTTATAAAAGCTTTTCTGTCGTCGGGCGCGCTAAATAAATAAATACCTTATTCATCCATTCATTCATCCATCCATTCATTTCCGCCATTCGGTGCTGCGTTGCAAAAGCTTTTCTGTCGTCGGGCGCGCTAAATGCGAGTTGCGGGAAGTTTCCGCCAGAAGGCCGGTGGCCGAGTGGATATAACACTTGGGCTGCCGGTTCAAACACCGTGTGTTTGGCCCCGGCAACAGAAGGTCCTGGGTTCAAACCGGGGGTGGAGAACGTCCTTGGGTGAATTATCCGTGATCCCATGTGAGTCAGTTACTTTTGTCCCGCTGGCGCACTGGGGGGATAGTGGCCTTTTTTTCTCCCCCCTTTTTTGATTTAATTCTTATTGTGCTGTGGTTTACTTAGTATATGCTTAGTGCTTGGGTATGGTAGAGAAGTTCCGTACAATTTTGTTGTATTGTGGGTCAAAACGTGCACTACTTTCCAACACCCCTGGGTACATGTATGTCTGAACCTCCTCTCGAAGCTTAAAGCCTGGGAAGAGACAGAGCCAAAAGGAACATGTATCCCCTCTGCGCATGAAGCCGAAGCCTGGGTGTAATACGGAGATCCATTTTCTTCTCTACCTCGGCGACGCCCAGAGAGAGAAGAAAGCGGAGGACAATGCAATTCCCAAGCCGAACAACCCCACCCCCCTTCCAGAAACCCAGGCCGAACGAAGCCTTGGGCGGAGAAATACCCCCCCAGACCTAAATAAAAAAAACCCATGTGATATTTGACGGCTCAGTGCCTTCCTGGCTGTGCATGTACTGTACTACATGTATGTACTAGTTCCCCCGCCGCTAGGCGGAGGTACATGATAAGTGCTTGCCTAAGTACAAGTATGGGGGGCTGCTTGTGCGTGTGTGTGTGTGTGTGTGGCTTCAGTCCTGGCGCCAAGACTTCCGCCGACTGCCTCTTTTTTGTTCTGCTTCGTCTGGGTAACTGCTCCTAGGAGGGGAAAACGCGGTGTGGTGTGGGGTACAGCTGTACTGGAGGAAAAAAGTTATGTATCCTCCATATTACCGTGTCATTACATGTATTTACATGTATCTATGACTTCCATATTGTCCTCTACCAAAAGATAGTAATGTTAAAAAGAACGGAGACATCATGAATTCTGCCCACCAGACAACTGCACCCTGTATGGGTGGATACGTTTAATTTGGTGTGTGTGATAATATAAACGAGTGATAGATTATGACCTAGAACTTTTGCGTACATCCTCTGCGGAGATGATGTAGACAGACTATCATGATTGGTGACACGATAAACTCCAGGTCTCCTGCTTCCACCAAGCCCACCCACGCAAACTCATCGTGACTTCAACTGTATGTAAGCATGTAACAGACGACACCCAAATCGATACTTGTCAGCAGGCTTAACAAACTCAGATACCTAAAATAACGTGCCGGGATCAAGATCATGATCACATCACATCGCTTTTATTTTATTTCTTTTACAGTGAAAGACAAATCACCTGTACTAGCCCAAGAATGAAAATCCGTTTGTCATTAAACCGTTTCTATGAAAACCGTAAACTTTAAGCCTACATACATGTAAGCATGCGAGTATCTTGGTCCAACGCCTCCCGTAATGATAACTTCCATCGTTTTTGGAAAAACAAACGAGTCAAGCTCTCTTGACTGGAGCTTTCCACAAGAAAACCAGTAATGTAATTGCAACCTCCTAGCTTCAAGCTCCTCTTCAACCCTCTAGATTACCAGCTAGAGTCCCAGGCTAGATCATAATCTTCCTCCGCTGATTTCGGTTTATCCTGTGCACAGCAGGGATTTTTTGGTTGGTTAGCGCGTACCGCTCCCCACTGTCCCGAAAATCCAGGCGGCCATGCACTATTTCTGAGCCCAGTAGCCCCTAGAATTTTGTGGCGAGGGCTAATCTCATGTAGCTCCGGGGTGGTGGTTAAAGGAGGGCCGCAACCGCATTTGATGGTGGAATTAGGCCCTCCGCATTTACATGCTCCCTCTGATGTTCTGCATTTACAACTGATGTGGCATAATGCATCATCATCATTTGGCCCTTCCTTCATCGACTCGGGCCCTGTTTTCCACAACTCAAGAACTTTGCTAAGATCCACTGCCTTCTTGTCTCCTATTTTTGATTGGGCCTTGGCATTACGATATTCCTTCCGGATTGACTCTATCCACTCCTTTCTTAACGGATCGAGTGTTTCCTTCTCTATCTGCGGCTGCTTGGCAACGATTTTGTCATGGATTTGGTTGGTCCTGGGTCTCCAATCTGAACTTGAATCCTTCGCCAAAGTACGCCAATCATCCCCAGGCTCCGATGGGCGTGTGGGGGATAATCTACCTCTCTCCCAGCCATTAATATCTTTTGAAATGGTAGGTTCGCCCTCCCGCAAGACATCCCTGAAGTTCACCGGACTTTTTTCATCAGGAATTATTGTAGAACCTGCTTGGTCCGCCAGGTTCATTATCATAAGAGCCCTCTCCTGTGGAATGAGATAGTATCCGTCAAGCCAAAAAGATACATACAGTGATCTTTCACTGGTACCGGGGTGGCTTATCAATGGAACTGCGTCGTAATAGTTTTTTGGGGAATAAGCTCGTGATTCTTCGTCTTTAAAAAAGCCTGCAGACCCATTTTCGATATAAAACTCCTCCATTTCAGAGCCTGCAATGGCTAGCAGCTTCGCCGAAATAGTTCCGTAAGGATTACGGGGTTGCCGGACATGTTGAAACTTAATTTCGAATCCTGGATCTCGCTTAATGAAATTCTCATAGTAGTAAATGGCCACATCACGAATTGCTAGAGGGAACTCCCTTTCAAGACATCTATCACGTTCTGTGGAAGCTTCCTCTTGCGACTTCTGCTCACGAGCTTTAATTTTTGAAAATTTAGAAGTAAAAACGTCTTCGATTGCTGCGTTTGAGGTTCTGATAACCACAGAAGCAGGTTTCACGCCTCTATCAATCGAAGATGTTTCCACAATTTGCAGTGCCTTTAAGACACCTACTAAGATTGCACGTGCTTTCCGATAGTGTTCAAGGCGGCCCGTATCCCGGATATCACACTTACTCACCCCACTGAAGGAGTTAAAGATAGATCCGGTCTTGAAAAAGATTCCGCAGCCAACATTCCCTGTCTTAGGGTGGAGATGATCTTCCACATCGATAATGACCTCGTTCTGATTACTGACTCGGAGTTCAAAACTCCTGTATAGAGAAAGTGTTTTTGCCGGTCTGAATGTAAGCTCTTTCCTTTTGTCCAGCCGTGTTTCGAAAAATAAGTGTGGATACCTAAGCATAAAGTCCATACCAAGCAAACAAATCGGGTGGGGGAGGCTCAAGAGGGGTTGGATTAGATCCAGAATTATGGCACCATCAAGGTGGAACCTATGTGCCTCATCTTTGGCATGCATGAGCACGAAGTCAAGTCTTACACTTGAACTATAGCCACATAACTCTTCATGTAGCCTCTGGTACCGTTTCTCGCAACCCTGTTTCTGCAGAGAACATTGGGTCTCCTTCACCTCCAACCGGTCAATCTCTCCCAAAAGACTCCCAACCTTCACTGGGATAACCGTGGTTGGAATTTCAGGGCAAAAGCAGAAGTGAACTTCCATGCCATTTTGCGGCAGCTTACTTTTGGTAAGTGGACGCGAGCAAGGAGACTTGGCTAACTTTTCGACGTCACTGGGAGATAGAAACCTCCCCATACATTTATATCCTCGGAAAGCGAGAGACTTGAGCGGCAAAATAACCTCTGTCTCACGAGTTCGGTTGGAGGTTGTTGGAGAAACCACATTGTTGATAAAAAAGTCCATGTCAAAACTCTTATTGCTTTGTTGATGAGTATTATTCCCCATCGTTATCTGTAGGGTCTGATATCCAGATGTGTGGAGTTTTGTTAGTCTAGATTTTTTTAACTGAATGGTAAAAACTGAAAACGTCTTGTAAATAGCTCACTAATAGACAAGGCTCCTTTTTTGTCCAAGCAGCTTTCTGGAAGCTGTACAAGTAATATGAGCACGATCAGGGCAGATCACAAGTAGCAATCTCGATGGTAAATGGATGAAGACGATAGGTGTTGTCAATGGTCAACTGATGGGAGAAAGAGAAGGGAGGAAGAGGAAGGGAGGGAGTTAAAAAGGACAGGACACGTAAAGAACGAAAGTTGTTAAGATGTCAAGTATCGAAAGACGAGCGATGCTACGTATACTGATCTAAGAAGTACTTAATTAGGCCTCGGGCGCTTGGCGCGAGAAGCCCCAATCCCCACAAATCCCATGAAACCCCATGTAGGAGCGGTGCATTTCCCGTCGGCGAGCGTTTGCTTACTAGCGCGCACGCACTACATGATGTGCATACATGAAGTACATGTACTTAGTACTTCTTAGTATGTATTTTCTTCTTGCAGAAACATACCTTAACGCTCAAACGGGGAAATAATTTCTATTGCACCGAAAGTGCCCTGTAAGGCCCATTTAGGGTAAAAGCTCATTACAAAAAATATTATCTCGGTATACAAGACTACTATAGGAGGCCAGTTAGGCGTTTTGAAAAAATATGCATCATAGCTCATGCAGTATACTAGCTGTCTGCTCGCCCACTTGCTTGCAGCCCAGCCCACTTGCAGCTTGTGAGAAAGCATTAAGGCGAAATATAAAATTTATCTTAAGGTGTAGAGCCAAAAGAAGATTTAGCCAATACTTTTTTTTTTGATACTTGTGCCTAATAGAGAGAAAAAGGCTAATATATACATGTAGTAAGACTAAATTCACTTTTTTTTCTTTTTTCTTTTCTTTTTTTCCCCCCAGCGATAATGTAGCACTATCTCAAGCGAGTGATTTCTTATGATTCGCACTCTCTTAAAAAAAATCATTAATTGCATTCAGCCTTAGTACCGAGTCTGCAGCCCGTGGCCATGCAGTTCCAGATGTCTACCGCGATAGGACTCTGATAACGATCAAAATCCGTTCGTTCGTTGTTCATTCATTGGCTAGTTGGTCCGTCCGCCCGCTCATCCACCCACCCACCCATCCACTCTCTCTCTCTCTCGGTGCCGCAAACAAGTCTTGAGTTGTGGGGCTTTTCCATCAGAAGGCCGGTGGCCCAGTGGATATAACACTTGTGTTGCTGGTCCAAACACCGTGTGTTTGGCCCCGGCAACAACAGAAGGTCCTGGGTTAATGCCATAATAATAATACTTTATTTAATGGTGAAATTACACCCCCCTCCCCCTCCCCAACCTTCCAGCTGATATAAGGAACAGCGGCGGACTCTACAGCAGTTATGGTGGGCCTTCGGCACCCCCCCTCTCCTCCGCCCCAATAGATAGTACTTAAACGCTGAGGCACCGCCCCCCACCACATGGCCGTCTATCAATTCGGGAGGAAATGTCATCAGGAATAAATATGTATACTGGCTACACCTGGGTAAACAGCTGTCTACATGCATGTAGGTAGGGAGACAATCAATAAGTAGAATATATAAGTATGTAATATATAGTTCCCCTATCCCACGACTACATGTATTGGTCGAGAAAAGATACATGTAAGTACGTCGGGAGGTTAAAGTATTAGTACAAAGCTACAAATACATACATAGAGAAGAAACCAAAACCAAAAAGGAAAACTGGTAATAATTTACTTAGTACCCCCATGAGAAAAAACAAAAACAACTGTCGTTCATAAGCAATGCATCATTCCCCCCTGTTATTTTTAATTTTCTTTTTTTGTACCGTAAGCCAATCCAGGCTATTTTCAATTGCCCTACACCCCATAACCAGAGAAAGAAGTAAAGTTTACGAAGAAACCCAAAGCAAACGAAAACTTGGAAGAAAAGAGAGAAAAATAACTCCTTAATCAAACCCCAAATATAAAATAAAAATTGGCTTAAAACACACAACAAACAAAAACACAACTACAAAGGTCGTAGACTCCGAGTGGATTTACTGAGGCAGTTGATATTTCCAGCCACCCTGCTCTATCATCTTCCTTCTCGCCTCCATATCTGCCGCGATTTCGTCCGGGGTGAGTCTATCAGCGCCCGACCAATTCGCCGATGAGGTTCTTGCTCGGAACTTCTGTCTTCCATTCCCGTCCCGGAAGATGGCATCCATATCTAACCTAGCCATGGGACCGAAAACATCTTCAGGGTTAATACTCTGCTGGTCTTCCAGCATTGCACGAAGTTCAGGAGATTCAGCCCATTTAGGGACATGGAAATCGCTCTTCTGCGGGTAATCATCATCGTCATCGTCAGAGTCGGTTTGAATGTCAGGAAGATCAATTAATTCCCCATTCTGGTATATTGGAGAGTCCTTGGCGCCAGCTGGAGTCTTGGTTGACTTAGCAGATTTAGATCCAGGTGTCTTGAAAGTAGATGGTGTGGTAGATGCGCTAGCAGTAGAAGGATCACCCCCGAACCGAATTTTTTCTTTGGAGAATTTAACGCTTTCGACCTGAGGCATTTGAGCCCCATGCTTGGTTGGTGGTCTCAGCATTGATGTTTGTGCCTGTGTATACCCATGGGCCATTGCACTCTTTGGCAACATTTCCTTTTCCCCTATTAGCCATACTTTGTTTTCGCCGGATATTGTAAGAGCCCCCTTTACCTTTTTGGCGACTGATTGACGCTGAGGTGGTGCCATTTCAAACGGACGCTCTCCATGTTCATCATACTCTCCGGTCCTACGTCTCTTTGAATCTTGTTGATAGGATGACGGAGCTCCAGATTTGGTAGCCGCTTGTCTGTATGGCTGCTGCTCCTCAGCAGCATCTGGCTGGAAGGCGCGTTTTACTGCGGCCTTAGCAAGCACAGGCTTGGCGCCAGTCTTGAAATCCAACCGTCTTTCCGGTTCTTCGGAAGTTTGACGAAGCTATAAAACAAAATGGTCAACAAACTATAAAAGATATAGTGGGAGGTAAGCTCGGAGTATATATACATTTGCCACGGCAGGAGTTCTAGCCAGTGTCTTTTGTGTAGATGCTGGTTTTTGTTTCGCTCTGCGTGCTTCATCATCCATCTTCCTCTGGTTTTCTAATTTACGACGTTCTATTTCTCGCTTTGCAGCAAGTTTTCGCTCTTTATCTTCTTGCTCCTGTACATGATATATTAGCATTACAACCCCACCCAAAAAGAAAAAGAAATGTAACATGCCTTCTTTAACTGACTGGCCGCCGCCGCTAAGGACTTCAGCGGCTTTGATGGTCCTCCTAGGTTAGAAGATCTAATGCTGGTATTGGATGTAGCTGAATTTAAGCTGTTTTGGCTTGTACTGGCTATTAAAGATGGATTCTCAAAGCTTTGTTTGAGTGCAGCTACCAATGTTGAAGTTGAGGGTGGCTGCGGTTTGTTTCGCTGGTTCTGCATCTCCCTCTGACTTGCAGTGCCTACACTTATAGAAACAGGCGGGGCCTTGAGCTTTGGATGATCCTTCATTGCTGATCCAGGGCGTTGAACAGGTTTGATATCTCTAGGCTTCTGGAACCGGATGTTTCCTGTCTTTTGAAGGCGAGATGGAGGACGTTCCGGCTCGGCAGATGATCTGACAGCCGTACGGGTGTCGGCCTCGGAAGCGTTACCGTCTTCGTTATCCTCATCTTCCTCTTTATCCGTAGAATCATCTGCGTTGGGATAGCTAGCCGGGGTCTTCAGGGCCTCTTCTTTCTTTTTCTTTAACTCTTCTTGCTGTCGTCTCTTGAGCTCCTCTTTCTCCTGTTTCAACTTTTCTTCCTGGAGTCTCTTGAACTCCTCCTTTTCCTTGCGCATCCTCTCCTCCTTCTGCTTCTGCTGTAACTCCTGCGCCTGACGTAGCCTCTCCAGCCGTAGACTTTCCTCCCTTTGCTTTCTAAGTTTTTCTTCCTGCTGTTTACGTTCCGCCTCCCTCTCTTCTCTTTCCCTGCGTTGTTCTTCCTTCGCCAATCGCAACTCCTCCTCCACCCGCCGTAGCATTTCTTCTTTTTCGCGAAGCATTTCCTCCCTCTCTAACCTCTCGGAATCTCTCTCCGCCCTACTCTTCTGAACCTTGACAACAAGCTGCTCAACCTCAGGGCTGTCTTCACGAGTATCCTTAGATACTAAGCGCCTAGTGTGCCGTGGTTCCCGAGTGGGTTCTACAACTGCCTCTGGCGCATTGATACTCATCTGGCGCGCCTCATCCGGAGCCTCGTTTACTGGGGTTTTAGAAGACGACTTTCCGATATCTTTGGCCATCATCGCCCCAAGATCAGGGTACAGCTGCTCCATCGATTTAGTAGAGTCTTGCGAATCAATACTTTTTGGCTGTTCATGCGATTTCTGCCCTCCCTGCAAGCTCCTAGAAGCGGGGTTCATAGTCTCGATCTTAGCAGAGGTACTGGTTGCTGAGCTTTGGGGCGGCATCTCATTCGCTTTCTTGAATAGACTCGACGTGTGGGATTTAGCAGTTGATGTACCTTCGCCAGGCGGTTTAGCCACTGACGGAGCAGGGATTTTGATCCAATCTTCAGAGAATGATGCCTTGAGTGGCGAGAGCGGTAACTGCCTGACTGTCGCTGGCGATCGTAGATTAGGTGCACTCTCACTAGTAGTTATTGTTCGGACAGAGGTGGGCGAAGAGGGTGTGTTCTGCGGTGAGTGATGTTTCCATCTTGCTAATACTGGCTTCTCAGCTTCCTGTTGTTTAGAGGCAGCCGTCCCTTCAGTATGACTTTGACTTCTAGCCAAGGTCTGCTCTTTGTACGTAGCCTCTTCTTTCTGGCTCTGGGTTCTCGTCAACGTCTGTTTAGGCATTGGAATCCATTCTTCCTCATCTTTGGCGACACTTGCCTGGCTAGTAGCTGTAGTAGAAGAAAGTTGACCCTTCTCGCCTTCTGCAATTTTTGAAGCCGGTAAGCCTTGTGCTGGCTCTTTCTCAATTTGCGGCAGGTCGGGATATGTAACATTCGAACCCGATGAGGGGAACGAACGAGCCTCCCTAGCGGCATTGACCTTCCCAAGGTTGTGGATCTTGCCGCGGAGAATCTCTGTTTTGTTATGTAAAGCTACACCATTTGAAGTCTCACCATTCGACTCTTCAGCTTCCAAGTCTGACTCTTCAGAGGTACCCTTTGACCTCTTTCGTGATCCATCACGAACGGCCTCACTCTTTCGTTTCAGATTATTTGATGTATCAGACGCCGGAACAACTTCCTTCTCGATAGCATCCTCCATTTCCACCACTTCGGTTTCTTTATTTGACTTTTCAATCCGCTCGATTTGTCTGCTGGAAGCTCCTAAGCTCTTACCATTTCCTTTGCGGTTCATCCAGCTGGCTCGGTTTGTACCATTGAGGCGAACCTGTTCTACGTTGCTATCACGCGCGTGTTTTATCCCCAAGCTCTTCTTCTTGTTTGTCAATGGTTCTCTCGCGGGAAGAGGCGCAAAATTAAGAATACTCTTGCGGGCCATAGAGATTTCAGGCCCTGGTGATTCAGACGAACTGGAATTTGAAGAATCTTCATCTCCCGGTGTTTGAGGAGCAGTTGGTGAGTTATTGGTTGACTCGACAGTTTTTTCGGGGGAGGCCAACGGGGTCTGAGGCCTTATGGGCTCAACAGTAGGTGTGGAAGGTTGATCGGTTGGTGGTGGTGGTGGTGGTGGTGGTGGTGGTGTAGATGACTTCTCACCTTTTTCTGCCAGCGTTTCCTGTTGGGGTATGTTAGGCGGCGAGGATGGCGGCGGGGGTGGGTTCGGTTCGGTGTTTGCGACTGGAGGTGAAGAACGTCGCGCGAGGCGGCCGGACCTCCGGGGTTCGGGTTCGTTTTTCTTTGCCGCTTTCTTTGGTAGAGTAACAGGCTTCACAGGAGATCTCTGTAGAAGGGCTGGTGAAGCGACTCTTATGGTATCTCTCGGTGACTCTGGTTTTGATGAGCCTAGGTCATTTTCTTCTGGCTCCTCCGGCTCCTCCGGCTCCTCCTGACCCTCCTGCTCCTCCTGCTCCTCCGGCACCGGCACCACCACCACCTCCTTCTCAGATTCATTATCAGCTTGACCCTTCTGCTCCTGCTCCTGCTCCTGCTCCTGCTCCTGCTCCTGCTCCTGCTCCTGCTCCTGCTCCTGCTCCTGCTCCTGCTCCTGCTCCTGCTCCCGTTCCTCTCGTTCCTCTCGTTCCTCCCGCTCCTCCTCCCGCTCCTCCGGCTCTTCTGGGGCAATATGATAACTTGAACTTCGATCCCCTGTTTGGATATCAATGGTAGGCTGTAAGACAAACGAATTGCGTCCTGATGCGGTTCCAGCTTGCTGCGGCTGTTGTGATTGAAAATCGCTCCATACACCACTGTCAGCGAGACTTAACTGGCTATCTGCCTGTCTCAGGTCGAAAGAACTATCTTTGATAGGGTTTGTGGGCTTCTTCACTGGGGCATCTTGTAATACCCGTAAGGGTTTTGATGAGCTACGGGTGGGCGAAGTTTGCTTCTTACTCGGTAGGGGAGCAGCGGTGTAGAATGGATTGTCGCTTGAATTTTCATTGGCCAGCTGTTTGGGGGTCTAAAACGTTAGCGAGGGGCTATAGCCAATGTTGATCACAGAAATTTCCCATCACTGGTAGCGGAGAGGGTTAGAAGTTTTAAGCACTGACCTCAAGTCCTGGCGCCGCTGAACGGGCTTGTTTCCGCGCAGTCCTAGGAGTTTTCTGAGCACGTAATTTTCCCGGTGTCTTTAGAAGCTCGGCCACATCACTAAGCACAAGAAATGGCATTAGCGATCAATGTTTCACCTATGAGAAGACAAAGGAAGTTTTCTGTCAGCATACAGATTGCTTCTGTCAAAGATCTCAGCCATGTGTTCATTCAACCACTCAAGATCATTCCGAGCTGCAAACGCGAAATCCTCAATGTCCTGATCCCCAAGCTGCTGAACAGTGGAACGCTCATTTGCGATCCAGCTAACTGACCCAACGGACGGTTTTGCTGTTGAACGGCCAGCCATGTCGCCGACGATGTGGAAGACTACCACTTGATACAAAAAAGCCGAAGCTAAGATACTTCGGTTGCTTTCTTTTGCAATTACTCCACGGTAATGGAATACGGAATTTATTGGGGGGTTTGATCAGATGGGGGTGGGAGATTGGGTATTTGGTGGTTGCTACAGTCGTGAACGTCGCCCCCGTATGGAGAAGCGATTGTGCGTCGGTGTTGTTGTTAGGGTGGGGGGGGGGAGAGAGGAAGGGATGAAGGGAAGCGAATATTGTTTTGTTGTGTCTGAAAACACGCTAGCTAGCAAACCACTTCTCGCGTCTTGGCTCTCGCGTCGGGCATCCTTAAACAAAGCTGCTGCCAGCTACGTATACATGTACCTACTGCCACATGGGATCCGATCCTTTATGTCTCTTCCTTAGTACCAGTGATTTTCTTCGGTGCAATTGACCAAGCTACTACTAACTAATTCTCATTATGTGCGGTCCCCGTTATTACACGCCTAACTTGGCAAAGACGCGTAAAGGCTCTTCTCCCCAAGAGCAACTACTCGTACCTGCCGTTGCCATGGAGATCCTATGCAGCCTAATACATTCACCTAACCCTTTGCATGATTTAGAATCTAAATTTCAGAACTTTTGAACCCATATGAACCGTAATTAGTTGTTTACAAGAAGCCTTTTACCTCATATACCACAGCTGCTGGTCCTTCTTTTCATCAGTCTTCCATGAGATGTCAACTTCAACCTCTCTAGAGTTCTTGTTACTCTTCCTGTAGGTAATTTGCCCTTCGATATTCTCGCCGGATTTCAACATTCCGCTTTTGTTTTCTATTAACAACACCCCCTGTCTCCAATGCGTAGGAGTCTTAAAGGGACCGGTAGTGAATGCAACGCCCTTATCTTTGGTTGCCTTCCAGGTCTCCGCTCTTGCATCCCCAGAGATATATTCCCCCCTTGAGGTGGTGAAATAGGTATCAAAGTAGATGACGAACGCATCCAAGCTCTCAATGTTATCCTTGACACTCAGGGAGAATCTGCTTGTAAACGACAGCTCAGAAGCCTTTATGGTGTGAAGAGGGAGATTGTAGAACACAGTCGGCTCAGATGCCAGAGATTTGGACTCGAGTGCATGAACGATAACATCCTCGCGAATCTTCTCCTTCATGGCCGTCATGGAGAAGCCGTAGACATGGTTCCAGAAGTTGACATTCTCGTTGATATATTCCGAATCGTGCATCACCGCGATCAAAAGCTTACACTCAGAGGGTACCATAAGGCCGTCTGGGGCGAGATATTTGTCACGGGCATATAGAACGGAGTCCAACATGGCTTCGTATAGAAGAATATACCCCTGTTAATTAAAATCAGCATGTCCCCCCATTTTAAGGGGAAAAAAGCCAGTACCATCCACTCAGAAACGATGATGTCCACCTGCTTTACCGGCAAGACAACATCTTCTATCTTTCCATGCAGACAGGTAATAACTCCATCAAGGCTATTCTCAAAGACATTCTCCCTCGCTTTATCAATAATGGCCGAGTTGTCTACAGCAATGACCTTCTTTGCACCAGCCTTGGCACAAAACATAGAAAGCACGCCGGTACCACACCCGACATCAAGCACAACCTACTTAAGATTAACAACTATCCATTAACTTTTTTTTATTTTATTTTTACTAAAAGGAATTCTCACCTTATCTTTAAACAGACCCTTGTTCTCGTAAATGAAATCCCTGTACGCGTCTGTTCTCACGGTATCCTTCAACATGGTCTCATGGATGTCATTACCAGCATATGAGTGGAAATAATGACTGTCGTCATCCCGCTTCACTTCGTCCTTTTCCGGCTCAACAAGTTGTGCCTCAAAGCTCTTGTTTACGGCATTTTTATACTCCATAAATTGCTGCGAGAGACTGGCTAATCGAAGCTCCAATTCTTTGACCTTCTCTGCATCAGTAGTTGCGCCCTTCTCTTCTGTTCCCAAATCTAACTCTGGATCGTCTAGACTGAAGAGAAGGGTGTCATCTTCTAAAACTGGCTGGAGGAACTTGTCGTCGTCTAGGAATTCCTTAGAAGTGAAGTCGGGAATGCGCGAGGCCTTAGTCTCGTTTCTGATGTAATTTACTAGTTTAATTGTTCCGTAAAAGTCCAACGCTAATCCAACACAACTAAATCAGCAATTGATATAAGCCCAAACATAACACGAGAACCATACCCAATTGGTTCTTTGTCTTCACAAAATCGAACCCATGCGACTCTTTGCAATGTTCAAACAATTTATTAGGCGCCGGGAATGTGTTTGGGCAGAACAAACAAACGACAGGAGATTCCTCCTCGTTATCGGGCTCCGCATCTTCCCATCCCTCCTCGTTTTCGGACTCCACATCCTCTGGAATTGGTTCGCTAGTTGACTTGTCGGGAGCCATTTTGAGGGGAAAAATTTCAAATAGGATTGGGGCGTCACTCAAGATTATTTTTTATGCGGGGTACCAGGTAGCTGTTAGTGGGGCAGAAGAGGGCCGGGTAATGCATCTTTGCAAGCGAGTGATGACATATGAATTCACCTTATGCTCAACGGACCAAATAGTATCGGATCTATGAAGCTTAGTACATGTACACTTCACTTGTCCTATTAGATCTACATACTAGGAGCCGAACAGAGGCTGTAAATAAATAAATCCCTTTGGAGTATAGGGAGAGGCCTTCCTGTATTCTAATCGCACTGCATACATGAGCTGATTAAGTAAGGCGTTTTTATATGTAGTTCCAACAACCACGACAATTCGCCGCCGCATAACAACGTAAGTAATTCCCAGTACCAAGTATCCTATGTAGCACATGCACGAGATAGATACATACATCATGTACATGTATTCACTAAGATCTTGTTATCTACAGCCTGTCAACCATGCTCATCACACTCAGTAAACTCCGGAACTCTAACTGAGTGAAGAACGATGCATGACATCTGTCCAAGTAAAGGGCACAAGCACCCACCTATACCATGAGACCTCCATCTCCTAATATCTTAATTCAATAAATGTTTGCCACCTCCTCTATTATTATGATGGATAACTACACGGAAATTAAATTAAAAGGTACATAATGTACCCTACGTCATAATTTCGAGTTTGGTCGATATCTAATCCGCAGCTACATACTTAAGTACATGTGGTTACTTGACTGTCTCCTCACAACGAGAACACTTAAGGTTGAACGATCAATAATCAGCAGGCCCAGATGTTTGTTTGGGTACGTTGCCTGAGCCGTAGGTAACGGGGCTGAGACATTTCTGATAGCGTAGTAGCGAATCCCTATGCCGAACATCGTATCACTGTCTTATATCTTGATTGGAGGCGGGATGATATTCCACACAATGCCGTGTGTATGTGGCCTCTTATGGCGGTCCAGTGTGCACATACTTAGCTTCTAGGAACAAGCCTGTACACTGTGGAGAACTCAAAGCACATGGGTACACATACATCCCAAAGACACGGCTCGTCCAAGGTATCACCTGGAGGCGGCTTCAGAGGCCCACCTACCATTTGTTGGTTTCCCCCCGAGTCAGTGCGTCCGCAGATGTCTCAGGGGGGAAGTACGACTACATAATACACTTGGTATCACGAAAGTTCTGGATTCGATATCTATCCCTTATTTATATAAAGTGCAAGTCCTCACCTCCACTACCACCACTACCACTGTGCAGCATCCACCCCTGAAATGTCTACCAGATCAAGAGTACCCGCCGAATCACTCCGCGAACAACGCAGCTCTCCCGACCTCACTGGCATCGGCCGAGCGTTCGAAGACGCAATTGAACACATCAATAACGAGAGCCATTCCAATTTACAAGCGGAGGCTCGCTCATGGCTTATCGCAACCGCCCATCAGATCATGAAAGAGCTTAAATACGAACTCCGAAAGCTTCAGATCAATCGAGACACACCGACACTACTTCCAAGATACGCCTACGACCCCACTGCATCATTACTCCTATCTAGCGACGATGTGCCACCGTCATTGTATGCATTCAGCGGGCAGTTCATCGATTATATAACCCAGCTACTCATGGCATGCGGTTTCCACGCGAAAATATACTTGGTTGACCCTGCATCGCTTGGAAACTGGGCGATCTCGAGCCCCGCATACATTAGAATCGAGATTACCTTCCCACATATGTACAACAGAAGCGAAGCCGGTAATGGGAGAATTGTGGCATTTAATGTTGACGAAAACTTCAATCGAGATTTCTTTGGAAGCATGAGTACCTTGAGTGCTTGAAGGCTGGGATTATTTATATGGGTGTCCTCCGTTAACTATTATTAATATTAATTTTAATTCATGTTGCATGTCAGAATCCAAATAGTATGTTGGGGATCATGTATATTTAGTTACATGTAGTAAAGGGTGTTTTTCTTTGCATCCGGTGGTTGAGACCATGTAACCACACAGCAAAATACGTTACTTGCGCGTCGTATTGTATGGCACGTGATGTTCAGGATGCTTCGCGAGGCTGTCATCCTTGACCTGGCTGGCTGCCTTGCAGCTTCAGCGACAACCTGGCATGGGCCGCTGTCCACGCGTGTACGAGAGAGCTGCAGCATCTCGCCAGCAACTCCAAGTGAGCAAGACAGATAGATATGTACATGTAGGAATGAGAAATAAAAGCGGGGAACAATAGCGCTGGAAAGCCGGAGAGTGGCCGAATGAAGAAATGATGGTCGTACCATGTGCTGTTTTGTGGGTGAATTGTCAGGTTGAAAAGGCAGGGTGGCCTAGGACGTCAATCAAACAGAATACGCTCGGGAAACAAAACCTCAGCAAAGGAAGCCACCTAAGAGAGGTTTCTTTGGTACATTTCTCTAGTTACCCGGCACCTTCTCCACCCCCCCGAGACTCCGGACCGGAACCAGACCCAGTTCCCCCAGATGAGAAACCTTTCCTGAAAATTACTTCAAAGAAGCCTTCCCATCCCATCCCAAATTCTATATTATCCCTTTCCCCCTACATTCGCCCTTCTTTTCTCTGTTACCTCACGCTACATAACGCTTAAAAGCTCCTGCGCCGTGCTTGTGTCTCTCCTTTTCCCACGACAGACTTTCATTTTCTCATCCCTTCCCTCACTTTTCTCTACAAATCTCGCGAAACAGCTTTAGGCAGATTGTTTGGGCCAAGCTTAACTTTTTTGTAATTAACTATGGAAACAAACGGTGTATCTGCAGGGAAACGGAAGCACGGTGGATCGCCGCCACCAGACCGCCCGACAAAGCACCTCCGAGAAGAGTCATTTGATATTGATGAGGGCGATGTCATGCCGGGGGAGGATGGCAGTTTCATTGTTGAGGCCAGCAGGATGCTACCCCCAACCGCTGCGACGCACGACTCAGCGGAATGGCAGAGGACCATCGAGAGTGTAGTTCGCAACGTTGTGTCGATTCGGTTCTGTCAGACATGCTCCTTTGATACCGACTCTGCGATTACAAGCGAAGCTACGGGGTTTGTTGTGGATGCTGAAATGGGTTACATCTTGACAAACAGACACGTTGTTTGCTCGGGTCCATTCTCGGGATACTGCGTTTTTGACAACCATGAAGAGGCAAGCTGCGCAAATCTCCACACAACTCATAAATGCGCTATTTTCTAATGGACTAGGGGGGTGTAGTGCGACGTCTTTCCAGTGTATCGCGATCCCATCCATGATTTTGGTATCTTACGGTTCGACCCGAAGGCCATCAAGTACATGCCCGTTGCCGCACTTGAACTAAGGCCAGATCTTGCGCGTAAGACCAACAGAACGGAGGCCCCCATGGAATAACCACGCTAACCCTTTACCAGACGTTGGTGCGGAAATCAGAGTTGTTGGTAACGATGCTGGAGAAAAGCTCAGTATCTTATCAGGAGTCATCAGTAGAGTAGACAGAAATGCGCCCGATTATGGGGATGGGTACAACGACTTCAGTGAGTAAATCCATACAGTTACTGCGCCTATGTCTAATAGCTTGGCCAGATACAAACTACATTCAGGCAGCTGCCTCTGCCAGTGGGGGAAGTTCTGGCAGTCCTGTGGTCAACGTGGATGGTTATGCTGTTGCTCTGCAGGCTGGAGGTAGCACTGAAGCTGCGACCGATTATTTTCTGCCCCTTGACAGGCCTCTTCGAGCGCTCAGGTGCATTCAAACGGGCCAGCCAGTAACCCGTGGAACCATTCAGACACAGTGGCTGTTGAAGCCTTTCGACGAATGTCGAAGGGTAGGGCTTACCGCAGAGTGGGAGGCTGCTGTGAGAAAAGGATTTCCAAAGGAGATCGGCATGTTAGTCGCTGAAATTGTTCTCCCAGAGGGCCCTGCTCATAACCTTATCGAAGTAATTAAAATCCAATTGAAACATCGCGAACCAGTATTTCTCATTGAAACAAAAATTTCTGACGTTTACCGATATATATATAGGAAGGTGATATCTTGATCAAACTTAATGGAGAATTGATCACCAAGTTTGTCCAGCTGGACAATATTTTGGATAGCTCCGTTGCCCAAAAAGTCAAGTTGCTGGTCCAGCGTGGTGGGCAAGACATGGAAGTTGAAATTGAGGTTGGCAACTTGCATGACATTACACCGGACCGATTTGTAACTGTTTGTGGAGCTGCCTTCCACGATCTTTCGTACCAGTTGGCCAGGTTATATGCCATCGCCGTAAAGGGGGTGTATGTATGCGAACCGGCCGGCTCATTCAGGTTCGATGGAATGGACAAGGGTTGGATCATTGAGTCAGTAGGCAACAAGAAATGCTACAACCTTAATGCTTTCATCGATATAATGAAGAGTATACCAGGTATGTCCCCCCCCCCTCCCCCCAAAAAAAAAAAAAGGAGGAAAAGAGGAGAAGAAAAAAACCCATACTCAAGATATTGATGCTTAAAACTATCTAGATCGTGCCCGAGTGGTGGTGACTTATCGTCACCTCCGTGATTTGCATACTATGCATACTTCGATATTGTACATTGACCGACACTGGAGTACAAAAATGAGAATGGCGATCAGAAATGGTAAGTATTTGTTAATCAAATGGTGTCTCAGCCACTAATTACTCCCCCATCATATAGACACTACGGGACTATGGGATTTCTCTGACATTGGAGATCCTCTGCCTCCGGTGGACCTTGTGCCCCGATCCGCCCAGTTTATCCGATTAGATAATGTGAGCTATTCAGCAGCAACTGATTTAATCCGCAGCTTTGTTCGGATATCATGCACAATGCCCATCAAACTCGATGGGTTTCCAAGGGCCAGGAAAACGGGGTTTGGTTTAGTTGTCGATGCTGGTCTAGGGCTCGTTGTAGTTTCCAGGGCGGTCGTGCCCTATGATTTGTGTGACATTTCTATCACTGTTGCCGAATCTATCATTGTCCCCGGAAAAGTTCTTTTCATGCACCCACTACAAAATTATGCTGTGGTGCAATACGATCCAAAACTTGTCGACGCACCCGTTCAATCTGCAAAGCTAAGCACTGAACACGTCAAACAAGGTTCCCCAACCATCTTTTTGGGTTTTAATCAGAACCTGAGAGTTGTGGTTGCCAAAACCTCAGTCACGGATATTACCACCGTCGCTGTTCCTGCTAACTCATCTGCCCCCCGATACCGCGCTATCAACGTCGATGCTATCACAGTTGATACCTCCCTCAGCGGCCAGTGTGGTAGTGGTGTACTTGCGGATGAGGACGGTACCGTCCAGGCTTTGTGGCTTACCTACCTCGGTGAGCGGACCCACAGCAACAAAGACGTTGAGTATCACCTCGGATTAGCCACCCCATCATTGCTTCCTGTGATTCGTCAGCTCCAGGCTGGTGTAATTCCCAAGCTGCGGATGCTGAACGTTGAGCTTCACCTCGTACAAATGAGTCAAGTCCGGATTATGGGAGTGAGCGACGATTGGATTCGCAAAGTCGAAGAAGATAACCCAGAACGGCACCAGCTCTTCATGGTCCGCAAGGTTGAATGCGGATACTCACAGACCCTTGAAGAAGGTGATGTGATCTTGACCATCAACGGGAAGGTTATGACAAGGATCACAGAGTTGGATGTCATGTATGACCACGACTTTTTGGACATGGTTGTTGTCCGGAACTGCCAAGAAATGACGTTGAAGGTTCCTACTGTACCTACAGAGGACTTGGAGACAGACCGTGCTGTAATTTTCTGTGGTGCTGTATTACACCGGCCACACCATGCCGTTAGGCAGCAGATCAGCACGTTGCATTCAGAGATTTATGTTTCCGCGCGGACGAGAGGAAGCCCTGCGTATCAGTACCAGCTAGTACCGACCAACTTCATTGTTGCGGTAAACGGAGTCAAGACGCAAGACTTGACATCATTCCTGACGGAGGTCTCAAAGATCCCCGACAACACCTATTTCCGACTAAGGGTCATCACCTTTGACAACATACCGTTCGTCATCACTATCAAGAAGAATGAGCACTACGTAAGTCCCCCCACCCACAAACGTTCCCCAAAAAGCAAATTGCTGACCTACCCCTCAAAGTTCCCCACCATGGAGTTCATCAAGGACCCCGCCGAGCCCTGCGGCTGGCGGAGACAGACTTACGAGGGGACCTCCGCACACGCAGGTACGCAGCCACTCCCTAGCACAGCCTCCTCTTCCTCCTCTACCACGCAAATACTCGGGCTCTAATAAAGAATCCGATGCGATGTGTTTAGGTCTCACCTCAAGTATCCTCGCCGAGAGTATGCCAAACGATCCCTATGAAAACGATGACGGTGACTGTGAAGCTGACGATGGTGGTGGGCATCTAGACATGGAAGAAGTTGGTGGCTGCGAGTGAGAAAAAAAAAAAAACTAAAGTTCGGCTGAAATATTACGTTTTTTTTTGTTCTTCTTCCCGATCTGCAGATTTATCCCCCGCCGATATAAGCTACCCGTTTCAGAGTCTTATCAGCCCCCTTGTTTTGTTTTTATTACTACTATTTCTTTATTTCAGCTTTGGGAATTTGGAGGGGGCTGTGGAGGAGGGGGGCTGTGGAATTAATTGTACAATTTTCCTGTTTGTTCGGGCGGTACTTACAATAGAAGGGGTTTTCTATTTTCATTTTTTCTTTTTTTCCTTTCATATATATTCTTCCCCCCCGCGGTGCTTTATTACTGTGTAAGAGTGTCAAGAGAAAAAGAAGAAGAGAGGAAAGGGGAGAGGAAAGGAGAGGGATGGGGTTCTCTTTTGGTTTTAAAGATTTCTCCCCCCCCCCCCCCTCTCCTCCCCTGGTTGGTTGTGGTACGGGAAATGTAGTAAGTATGTACGTGTAATAAGCAAAAAAAATACTGCGTGCGCCCAGGTGGCTCTCACGACCCGACCCCTCTGCTCCTGGCAACAACAAAAAAATACCAAGTACCCTAGCTGGTACCAATAACAATAACTCGTAACCCTGATTGATACTAATCTACTGTGCCAATGTATTTCATATATAACTATCCTGGAGGTGTTGGTCCCCCCCCGGCCCCGGGGGGGGGGGAATGTTGGATAAAAGTCCTACGATACGATGAAGCAAAATAATCTGCAAGTGACATTTATTTTTATCTTCTATATACACCCCGCCCTATCCCTATAGTCACTGTTATTTCTTCAATAAAAAAAAGGGTTTTTTTTAAAAAAAAAAAAAAGAAACACTAAAAACTATACCCCTCTCACCCAAATCACCACCCATCACTCGGCCTAACCACCAACACCGCCCCACTCCCGGGCCTACTCACCACCACCGCACCCTCCACCTTCTCCCCCGCGATTCCCGGAAACCTCTTCTCGTAGTACTCCTTTCTCCACGCCTCCTTGACCGCCTCCACCTTATCCAGCGGCACCAGGTGGACGCTGCATCCGCCCCACCCCGCGCCCGTTGGGCGTGATCCATACGCGCCCGCGCCGCGCGCAAGCGCACACAGCTCGTCGAGCTCCGGGCACGAGCAGGTGTACAGGTCCCTACAGCTCTCGTGGGACTCGTTCATCAGTGCCCCGAGCCGTGCTAGGATGTCGTCGGCGGTGCCGGGGGAGGCGAGGAGGTCGCGGAAGCGCGCGACGCGCAAGGCTTCGGCGAAGACGTGGATGGTGCGGTTGCGGAGCTGGAAGCGCTCGGCGCGGATGGGGAAGCGGGTCATGTACCTCGTAGTGAGGTCCTCGACGGTGGTGTCGAGGATTGCGGCCACCTCTTCGCGGGTGTAGCCGGACTCTTGTGTTAATGTTGCCTTGGCGACTTCGATAATGGCCTCGAGCTGTCCTGCGAGGGAGGAGGGGGCGGGGGCGGAGGAGGAGGCGTAGTAGGTGTCGAGGAGGCCCCTGAGGGAGGAGCCGAGGGGGCCGGAGTCGGAGGGGAGGGCGGGGAGTGCGAGTTTCTTAGCGAGGATCTGGGCGGCGAGGGTGCACTCGACAACACGGAGGTTGTAGTTGACGGGGCCGGTGGTGTGCTTGTCGGCGGTGACAAGCGTGTCGGCGATAACGAAGGTTAGTTCGGGGGAGGTGGTTGGGAAAGCGGTGGGTTGGGCGGTGAGGGTCGGATGGAAGCTGATATACAGGGCAGAGCCGGCCTGGCCGAGGACAGAGGCAGACTGGTCCATTCTTTATATATAGTCGGGGCTGTCAGTTTTCGTTGACAGGAATATCTAATGGGGCGGACAGATTTAGCACTCACCCGCCGGAATTGACACCGACATATCTCTCCGCCACGATTGCCAAGTTCACCAACTCCTTCTTATCCACCTTCTTCTCCCCCATCGCGACCAGCGCCGCCAACGCGCTCGCACAGGTGAACGCCGCACTGCTGCTAAGTCCCGCGCCGGAGGGGACTGTCCCGTCTGCAAGGATCTCCATCCCAACCCGCGGGACCACGGCGCCTTTCTTGCGGAGCAGCTCAATCGCGCCGCGCAGGCCGGACTTGAAGTAGTTGCTCCACTCGAGCTGGGTGGCGTCGATCTCGAGGTCTCCCGCCTGCGGAATCTCAAACTCGCGGATGGGAAACTTTGGCAGCACGTTTGCAAGCTTGACGGTGCTGGAGTTTGGGACGAGACGCACGGCGAGGAGGAAGTCGGCCGTGACAGCCATAGGGATCACGGGGAAGAGCATGTAGTCGATGTGCTAGATATACGGCACCATTATGTATTTTAGTTTTTGTGGTTTCGAGTGATAATTGGTGGATTTGAGATGGGGTGTGTGTGCGTGTATGGGAGTCAAGAAGTGAATAGACTAACCTCGCCAATGATATTCACTCGTCCAGGACTCCTCGAGACGTAGTCTGCCGGTGCACCATAGTGCTCCTCGAACTTTGCGAGGAGATGCTCCCAGCGTTGCTTCTGTGACTCTTGCAGATCTTCCGGGTAGATCTCTGCCACATTGAGCACTTCAGGGACAGCTTCACTCATCGTGGTTGTGATGATGGTGTGGTAGTTGATGATGATGATGATGTTGATGACAGTGTTGATGACAGTGGCACTGGTGGTGTTGATGATGATGATGGTTCAGTCTTCCTTACTCTTAATCTCCTGCTCCACATGGCGGGCTGCAGCTTTATGTCAATGTGGGGTTTGTGGAGGAGTGGGGAGGAGCAGGAGGAGGAAAGAAATTGTGGTGCCGGGGGCCCGAAAGCGGGGGAGATAACCCGGATAAAGTCTCTGGGCGTAATGGCCGGGGTGTGCCGGTGCAGGTCCCTGAGGCATTTCAATGGCTGCTACATACATGCAGATAATGCATCTATGATATGTTTTTTCGAGTGCCGGAGGAAACGAATCGAATCGAACAATGGACGAGATGGATGGGGGTGAGGGTTTAATTCCCGCGATACATATACCACAACTACATGTACTTGAAGTCTTCAAATCCACATACATGTAGTGAAACACTAGAGCACATACATGTAATATCCACACTCCGTAGCAGCCCAGGTTCGCTTCTAGCGGTGGATGAATACCAGTGTGTTAGTATCTATCTACTTTAGTAGGTATGTAGGTACATGTATATATCGGAAATATAGGATAATACGGAACCAACCAATTGTTATTTATGCGTCGCCACATATAAGCAGTAATTGATCCAGTCGCTCAATTGAGCCGGGTCGACGGTAAGTAAGTAAGATGTATGTATATAGTAGGAAATAGTAAGATCCCAAGTAATACATAATATTTAAGCAACCTGGCTAGGCTCACCAATCAAACGGGGCCGGGGCCTGCTCAGTATTACTTAGTATGTGGTTATATTAATTTGGTAGCCAGTCACTCACTCACTCTGCCAAAATTAAAATGCCGCTGACTTAATATTCTACCACCAAATGATACTTGATTGGGGTTGATCGGCCATGGCGGGTTTTACGCCCCGTTGCGCTTACCCTGCCTGCAGTTCAGTGCTAGCATAGCAACCAGCCCGCCCCACCGAAACCCTAACATCAAGGACGTATGGAGCTGGAAACCCTACGGCCCGACTGAATGGTCCCGTGAATTGAATTGAATCACAGGGGAATAAAAGGTTTAACCAGGGCCTTCGGCCCCCATAACTGCATTATTGGAGGTGGGACTTGATACCCAAATTTAATAACTCGCGGTCGCAAGGTATGTAGTAACCCCTACACAGTGAGTACATGATCTGTGACCTATCACATCCATGTACAAGTACGTACATATTTATTAGAACAGCTCATCTTTGACTTGATACCTGCAATTGGACTCTAAGAGCAGCTCCATAAGTAAGTACTTGTAGTTAGTTACTATGTGCTTCCCTGAGGGGGGAAGGAAACAGAAAAACAAAAACAAAACAAACACCCTTTGTATTCTTATGTCCTCATCACGTTAGTAATGTGCTCATTTAATTGGGCCCCCCACATTCTTAAAGGGAGAGAGCGAGTGTGTGGTTGTCAATGATCGATGTCAGTCAGGCCACTATCGACGATAAGCCCCACAGCCACAGCAACAGCCTAAAAGAATTTTCCTCTTCTTCGACAGAGCTTGACTCACCACAAAGCTCTCCCCTCCATATATAACAACCCCATCTCAATTACACCACGAATTCCCCCCACAAGAGAAACCATCGTGTACTCAAAATGACTATCAGCACTTCACCATTCAATCTCGATACATGTGCTCGTCCCAATATTCTCAAATTAGTCCCTTATAGATGTGCGCGCGAGTAAGCTCAACCCCACCCCTCTCTCCAATCACCCCGCGCAACACAGAAAAGAAATCTAGCTAACAACTCAATTCCCAGCGACTACAAAGATGACGGTATCAACATCCTCCTCGACGCCAACGAGAACGCCTACGGCCCCTCCCTCCCCTTGACTGACTCCTCCACCACCGAGACCGCTAGCCTCCACCGCTACCCCGACCCCTACCAAGGTCTCCTCAAGAGTGCTTTCTGCGCCCTCCGCAACACAAACCCCACCAAACCCCTCACCCCCGAGAACCTCTTCCTCGGTGTCGGTAGCGATGAGGTAATTGATGCCCTCCTCCGATGCTTCTGCACCCCCGGCAAGGACAAGATCCTCACCTGTCCGCCCACCTACGGCATGTACGCCGTCTCCGCAGAGGTAAACGACATTGAGGTTGTCAAGGTCGACCTTAATCTTGAGAGTGGCAACTTCGAGCTCCGCACCGATGCCATCAACGAGGCCCTGTCGCAGGACGCAAATATCAAGCTCGTCTACATCTGCTCCCCCGGAAACCCCACCGGCGCATTGATGGATCCCGAGTCTATAAAGAAGGTCCTATCCCACCCGACGTGGAACGGTGTTTTGGTGATAGACGAGGCCTACATAGACTTTGCACCGGAGGGCAGCTCCCTTGCACCATGGGTCGTCGACTACCCAAACCTTGTCGTCATGCAGACGCTCAGCAAAGCGTTTGGGCTGGCCGGAATCAGGGTCGGGGCCGGCTTCACGTCTACACCGATTGCACGACTTCTCAACAACCTGAAAGCACCATACACCATCTCCACGCCCACATCATCACTTGCTTACACCGCGCTCTCGGAGGCAGGGCTTGCCGTCAAGAACGGAAATGTTAGAAAGATTCTCGAGCAGAGGGCTCGACTTCTCAAAGAGCTGCCTACAGTCCCAGGCGTTGGTGGTTTCCGCGGGGGGTCCGAGGCGAACTTTATTCTGATGGTGATTCTCGACGGACCAGGCGGGAAGCCGTCAAATGATGTGGCGCTGGCGGCGTATAAAGGGCTTGCGGAGACTCGTGGAGTTGTAGTGCGGTTCAGGGGTGGTGAGCGTGGATGCCTTGGGTGTTTGAGGGTGACAGTAGGTACAGAAGAGGAAAATACAAGGCTGCTGGTAAGGTTGAGGGAAATCCTTGAGAGCATCTATAGTGCAAAGAGCACGTAAGCGTAGGCCTTGATACTTTATACCGTTTATTTTGTTCACTCTAGAATAGAATATATAGTTGAGATAAAAACGTACCATCTGCCTCTGATTCAAAGCGTAAGTGAGAGTGTGAGTAAGTCCATTACTCCCCTTGCGTGCCCCCTCCGTACGAGGCCTTTAGCGAAGTAGGCTTCATATGAAGAGTCGTTGTTAATACTTTGAGTAGAAATGGTCTCTCTACTGCTAGGGTAGATAAAGTTGCTATTCATAACACACAGAGAGAGAGCTGTGTTATATAATGTAATCAGACAAGAGACGAAGGGACATAGTCCTTTTAAAGATGAAACGACCAATTTAACACCTATCCCCGGTAGACACAGCAAGAGGTACACAACGGCAGTATGATGGAGGAGACAGTACCGAACGATACACCTGATCCTGCTGCAAACACTTTTCCTCAAATCATGGCCCAGGCAGCATAAGACCAAAAAGAACGGATAATATCGATCATATTCTAAACAATCAACAAGCGGACACTACGTACCTCAAGACCCCTACAAAACCCCCTGTAGCAAAGCCAGTCAACGAGCGCCGCATACCGTTATGAGATATACTTAACTACATAAATATATATATCCATTAACAACCTTCTGGGAACTATGTGTGAGCCGACAGCACAACCATGAGAAGGAGTTACGATACAGAGGGGCCGGGGAGGATTAAAAGATCTCAGAGCAGCAAAAGAGGATCGCAGCGCGGGCTCCTCTTTTTACCCAGTCACACAGTCTTTCGACCAAGCCTGGGAGGTGGCTCGAACCAGTGCTCTTGTCACCGATTTGAGCTGACCTCGGCCCCTCTGGGCGACACCATAGCCCTTAAGCTACAATGGCAGATGGTATAGTCTTCTTTAGTGTTAATTTTTAACACAGCCTCTAGCCGTGCCCAGTGGGTGGGTATCGGAAGGCTGCAGGATGGATTAGCATAAGTTTACATACTACATTGTAAGCTGTCCGTGCCGGAGCTTGCACGTACACTCATCATCATGCCCCGTTAAATCCCACATGCCCAGTAGATAACCAGTCCCACGGTTATGGTTCATCTCCCGACGATCCTCCTTCGACCACAAGCAATGAAAGTAAGAGTTTTAAACCTGTGCCTTGCAAATATGCTTGATAAACACCCCTCCCCCATATTTTTGTTTTAACTCAACAAGGACCAAGCGAGTGAATTAATCGATCAATCGACCAATCGACCAATCAGGTCGGAACGAGTGATTGGCTGAGGCCGAGTGATTGGCCGTGACCAATCCCTCTTCTACCCCCCTGCGACGGCCTAATATGCACAAGGAGATATAATGGATGAATTAGAAATAAGAGGGCTAAATTCTCACAGGCACAAGTCCCTGCAATTTACCTTACCGTCAAATTCCATAACCACATACGCCTGTGCCGGGAGCTTATCGGGAGCACAAATCTTTAGTAATAAAGGCCTTAGAGAATGGAAATTCCCATCCTATTCGAGATGTCAAAATGTCTTTGTATACCTACTGGGGAAATGTAACTAGAAATATTTAGTCTGGCAGTCCCGAGGCCCCCGATCTAACACAACGCACAAAACAAGTCCCTGATTCTTTTAAAAGGTTTCTGTGTGATAGTAGATCCATAGATCTGATACCCAGATGACTGGTCTCTGATAAAGGAATTTGATACAAGTCGGTACCTGGAGCTCATATTTCTAGCCATTCCAGATCTCGCTAACTCTCGGGCTTTTTTTTGGCCACTGACTGGCTTATTAATCTCGTTGACGGTATGATATATAATTCCTAGTCCCCTAGCCCAAATCAGGTTGAGATGTATTCGGTATGTATATGGTGTTTAGTAAGAGACTTCATACGCCCAATGCTGTTACTGTAAGGAGAGCTTTCTAAAGTATGGGGTTTCCATGAGCCCGCCCAATTTGCCTGGAATTGATCCTTGGACTAATTTAGGGTAGTCTCTCCACTCAAGGAGTTAAGCTAAATGTAGCTCTAGCTCAACCGCTCCATGGAATAAGGGCGTAATCATGGCTGTGAACAGGAGAGATACAATCCATCATACACAACTTTCCTGCAGAAAATCAGAAACGGGCTTAGCATATGGACTTTCTCGAAATAACTGTATTTGGAAGAAGTATATTTTGCACCCCAATCATTGAATCGACTGAGCCACATCATGGAACTCAGCTAAAATTCAGTTCCAAACTAGCCAAATTGGCTCAACTGCAGAGTTCGGCGTCATCCGAGCCGGTTCTCTGCCAACGCGACTCAGAACCGGTCAGAACGCGAACAAATTATAACGTGGTGGCCCATGACGAGCCTCAACCATCTAGTCCGTGGGACGGAACTAACAGAAACCTCCAGTTTTCCCCGACCAATAAATATCACACTGCAGCCCTCGTGTGTCTCCGGTAGTCCGCTATGTTACAGATCGAAAGGTAATTGACGCGACTTTCACAGTCCCTGCACAACGCCCCATGGGGTGCACATGTCACAATCTTCAGCCAGGTTCAGCTCAAGAGAAATGCCACGAGCGAAGCCGAAACCCGACGTTGACGTAGACATGGACATGGAATAGGTCGCCGAGCATCTTCGGGCAGCATAGAGCCATTGAGCATGTAGTGAGCACGGGTTTGCTCCTTCTTTCGGATGACTTGAGTTTGATTTCATGCAATTCCGTACAGCTGTTGGAGTGATACGAAGCTTTTTAGGGGAGTTTGACCGCGCCTTTACGGGACGGGCATGAGTGGGGGTATAATGTGGGAGAAGTACCAGTGTAAGGTGGGCATGTTGGGCCCTAGAACACGAGATGGTAAAGATCCAGGGGGAGGGGGTTCTACTGTACTCGGCGATATAAGTCTCTGCAGCCAAACAGGCCACCTCATCAAAATCTATCTGTTCCATCAGTTCCCCGCCAACTCTGGCATTATCAATCGAGCCACCACCACCAGTGTGCAGGAGGGATAAGAAAATATGGATTTCACCAGGAAACGGCCAGGCTATTTAGTATATATAAACAGGAAAAAGAAATGTAAGATCCTAAGGAGTCTGTAAGCTCAAAAGTGCCATTAATTACATGTGTCATCTACACAAGTTGTTCTAGTGGCACGAGTGATAGTCTGTGACTACAATTCCAATAATAGATATAATCTTTATTTTCCATGCTGTCGATTCCGAGAGATGAACTGCATGAAGCAACGTACATATGAAGTATGTATGCATGTCTCACTAAGGCTTAAAATAAAGGAAAACCAACATTAACTGTATTAATGCCTTCAGCTCCGATTGAGACAATTGTAAAAAAAGCAAACACCCTGTTCTAAGATCTAAGGTAATCCCAAACCAGACTACCGATATTTCATGTTGTTACTTACTGATTTCCGGGCCCAGACTTTTCCTACACGTCTCCCGCACTATTAATTATTATTAGCTCCCATGCCACCACCACCACCACCACCACCACTACCGCCATCACCGGCACCATTTCTCTCGTACTCCTCATCGTCAAATTCCTCATCTGCAGGATCAACCTCCAATGGCCTCATCGCAGCCCTCTTCCAGAATTTCAGAGTGTTGAGCCCCACCAAAACCCTATCCCCCGGTCCCGATGTTGCAGCCTTAACCAGCGCCTTATGAAACTCTTGCGCTTCCTTCTCCAACCCAAGAACCCTGAGACACCTGATAATCCTCGTAATTCTCAGATGATTGTGATTGAAGCGGCACAACCAGAACCTGGCTTTTCGCTGAAAGTCGATTCCGGGCGCCTCCCTGATCTCGAACCCGCAGGCGGCGGTGGTGGTCGCCTCAAATCCGTAAAAATCCAACATGCGCGCCAGACTCTCCCGCATTCGCTCGCGGAGCTCTGGGCGTGTCCGGAATGCCTCTGCAGTACGCTGGTCGATGCGTGGAGCACTTCTGTTGAAGGGGGAAGCTTCGGGTAAAGGGAATAACCATTGGATATAGTCATGGTGGTACTCCAGATCGCGGTCAGGAAAGCGAAGGATCTCAGATAGAGTGCGGTTCTCCGAGTCAGTACCGCCATTGGGGTGTGTGTAAAAGCTTATCAGCCGGTTGGTGATGGGAACAGTTAGGGCGTTCGGAAGAGGGCCGCTGGACCCCGAGTCAGCTCCAACTTGAGTAACAGTACTATCTTCTTGGCATTGATCTTCTTCTGAGTTGGCACCACTTCTTGTACACCCCTCAACAGAAGCAACGGCAGCGGAATTATTTTTAATGTTGCCTGCTGAAGCTGAAGAGGAATTGATGGCTGCTACAGTGGAAGCTCGGTTTGTAGCGACTACAGGTGTCAAGCCGGCGAGAAAGCTTTTTGGAGGGCCAGCTTTTTTAGTTGGTGCTTTGCTGATACGTCCCAACCTCATACTGAATTTCGATGTCATTATGTATGTATGTTGGCGTATGAGATTACGATTGAGGTAATTGACGAGAACGAAGTGGTGGTGGTGGTAAGCGAGATGGATCGAATAGGGTATCCCTTCTGCAGCAGGGGAAGCTTGAGCTTGGGATTGATGAAGTTGAAGCTTGGACCAGGATTCCAATTCGAATGGGGCACAGACGCCTGTGGGCTAGGGTTCATATTCTAGATCACGTGCATACATTATAAGAATTGACAAGTAGATATACATTGGGACCTTTCCTCTTCCAATTTCGGAACCCAGAGTTAAATAATTATATTATCTTGGCAACCCTGTTTATACCGGTTTATCCAAAATATCATTATTGATAAATAAAAAATAAAAAAAAGAATTCTCCTATCTACTATCTACTGCTGTACCGGGTGCTTTTATGAAGTAAACCCTCGGGTCGGATTCTTTGCACTCCCCAACTAGGGAAAGGAGTGGGGAAAGGTGAGTGGGGAGTGGGGGGGGGGGGGGGCAAGTCCCCCAGTTTCCCAGGTTCACACAGCAATCCTAGTCAAAACACCCTATGTATCATCTCCCTTCGCTTGCTCTCCCGTCCGTCAGTTCATCTTACGGTCCATGCGTCGTCGTCTTCGTTTCAACCATCGTCGGCTGCTACAATACTGCATCCCCCCTCTCCCCCCCCCCCCCTCCCAGCTAAGGCCTCCCCCAGTCCGCCAGCCAACGGCTCCAGCGGAACACAGCATCTCAAAATATACCCTATATACCTCTAGCTAGCCATACAAAAGAAAATTTCAAGTAATAGAAACTGCACAAAACGAAATTAACCGCGCATGTGTAGCTGACAAGGGCGCATCCACGGTACCGACCGTTATCCACTGGAGTGGGTGGATAACAGAAAAAACGACACCTGAGGCCGGGTAATTCAGCGGGAAATAACGTGATGATCCGTGACAAGGATCGCGCGGCTGAAAATAAATATCTCCTCGTTTGCAGCGAGGAAAATCCGCCTTTTTTTTTTTTTAGGGCTCACAACTAAATTGAGTGTGTATCACTCGCCAGAAGGTTTATGACCACTTAGAAGATTTTCCGGGGCACTGAGACTCTGTGACGAGCGCCCAGGAGGACCTTGAAGGAATTCACAGTCCGTGCCAAGTGTCAACAGCGAAAAGAAAAAAAAAAAAAAAAAAAAAAAAAGGGCAGAGTAACATACAACCCCCTCATGAAGCACTATCCCTTCAATCTCAAAGCCATGAAACAATTGTACTTCCCAGTCCAGTATGGCACAGGATACATGCCTCTAGCCAAGGCAGAACAAAGTAACGACAGACAGAATAGGTAAGGGTAAAGAGCTCACTCCCGAGAGATTCGAACGCAATTGGAAATTGGAGGGATCCTTTGCCTGCATGCAGCGTACAAGTACTCTAGTAATCTAGAGTAAATATGCACACATACAGCTGTACATGTACTCTACGCATGTACCTAGGTAGCGGTAGCGCTGAGCACCTGGTACAGACAGATACGCCCCCCCGTAAGTAGCGAAAGGAGAAGAGGGTACCTTTGTGGACCTGTGTCGCACCGCCGGCGCCGCACTTGAGCATTTTCATCCTTCTCTCGAACTTCCTTTTCATGCACCCCTGCGCTGCGCTGCAGCGCAGTAAGGATAGGACCAATTCTCTCACTCGAGAACCTTCTACCCAAAGTACCTTCATACGCCTGGTACTTATATACGTACATCCCTACGCTAGCTACCTAGGAGCAGAGTAAGTACTGTACATAGCTAGCAGCCAGTCGGTACGGGTACCTCCGGGGGTAACATCATCGCATGGGATCGGAATCGAGGACCAACGATTCGCGCTGACCGACACCGAAAAGCTCGCGAGCGGAATTGTATGCCGTCTGCTCTAGGGGGAGAGTATTGCACGACAGGTACATGTGCATGGGTGGAAATATAGCACGTATTGGGCGTACGGTAAATACCTACAATCCAGACATGTTTGATAGTCACCGCTTCTCTGTCCAATCCATAATTAGAAAGAAGCCTTAGACAACAGATCTAGGCTGCCTGATCAGGATAGCTGGGTGTAGAATAGAATCAGATACCACAAATGCACAATAGTCAAATCCAGGGATGATCCGCTTTTAGGATTTCCTCTATCGGTACTGAAATCTCAGTTAGCCAAGAAACTAAAAAAATAAAAAAGCAATCATAGCAGAGAAGATCCTTTGACCCAAACTGCACATAATTATGCGTAGTCAATCTTCTCCCAGGTTTTGAAAAATAATAACCCTTCACATCACAAAACAAACCAAAAGGGAAACAAAAACAAACCTTTTAGGACCAGTTCCATGAGTATGAAAAAACCTGTAATTCTGCGGCGGATCGGGATTATCCTACGCTAAGTTACAAACATGTCGAGAAAAATATTCTAGGCACGTGTCTGTTAATCTGTAGAGTGTCAATGACCGAAAAACCAATATTTTCCCCACGCAAAAAAAGAACAAATAGTTTTTTTTTTCCTTGTCTGTTTTGCGTCCCGCTCACACCATTTGATACTTCCTACAAAGGATGAATATACATATATATAATTTGTTTTTCAATGTTGCCACAAATCCGGGCCAAACAAAAACTCCCTCCTCTCCAGATTTCCGTTTTTCTCTACTCTTTCGATCTTACGTTTTTTACTAGTGCTGGATATATCAATCCGCCACATGTTCCCATAAAAATGCATCCGAGATATTGTATAAGAAATAAAAAAAATGAGGTGAAGTCAAGCGAAAATGAATATAAAAAGAAATTGGATATAAACGGGTGGAAAAAATGCAGGATCACACCAGGTAACAATAAGCAGAACAGATAAAAGTAGACTCAACCCTCTCCACGTCATTAGCAGCTTCGGGCGATTACCCTTGGCTGCCAATGAGACAAGGAAGGATTTCTGGCTACCAAGTGAAAGGGGTGATGATAAGTAAATAATCGAGAGGAAAGAAAGTCGCCCCCAAAACCTTGATACCCTAAATATATAAACAGAAGAATTGAAAACATTTGTGAAACAAACAATATTGTTACAGAAAAGAGAATGCAAACCCAGCGAAAGTGGAGGCAGTCTATGTGCCAAGAAAAAGAAAACCCAGCCTGAGCTGTAACGATACAATCTTTGTCAGGAAAGCTTCATCACTTCATCAATGTAACCAACGCAAAGGAATATAAAAAAGAAAGAAAAAGGTAAATCTTATTGTTTCAACCCCTCCCATTCCCACTTTTGCTGTCCCTGCCGCCATCTGAGGATGGAGGCGGGGGATGGGGAGGGGCATATGTCCCTCCGAAGCTGGGGCCAGAGCCGGCCGAGTATGGCCTTCCTTGTGGCTGAGGAGGCACTGACGGTGGCCGCTGTTGATCCTGCCTTTGTTCATGTCCCCGCTGCTCCTGTCTCTGCTGCTCCTGCCTCTGCTGGTCCTGCCTCTGTTGATCATCTTGTCTTTGTTGCTCTTGCCGTAAATGCTCTTGTTCGCGTGGATGAGGTCCTCCATTACCTCCATTACCACCACTACTGACACCGTCACCTGCTGATGACACTGGAGGCAGTTGTGGGCCTGATTCGGGTAGTGGCGATCCTCCGATTGATCGCCGGTGACGCGTTGGGGCAGTCCTGTTGTAAGGTTCATACCCCCTTCCGGTGGATCCTACTGTCTCGCTCCGATGTCTTGAGTGCCCGCGCCTTGTCCGACTGGGTGTGGTCGCAGCGGACAAAGGGGTTTGGTGGAATGAGGGTGGAGAAAAGGGTGTTGAAGGTGTTTGCTGTTGCGAAGATGGAGCAGTCCCATGCTTTCGCTTTTTGGGGGAACTCGCATAGTCAGAACCCGTGAGTTGATTTGAAGGTGGCTGGTGAGCGAACGGGGATTGCAATTGCGCTTGCGGTGAAGAAGTCTTGACCGGCGTTGTCATACTGGTAGCTTGACTGTTTGGTGGAACATAGTGGTGAAAGAATATAGCAGCTTCTTGTTGAGCTGGTTGAGTTGCTTGAGGGGGGTGTCCCTGGGCCACTGTCTGCATTGGACCATGAGGGGCACCAATCGGGGTTCCAACGATTTGCCCCGGGAGTAGAGGAGGCTGCTGAGAATGAGGGTGCATATCCTTAGTGTTGATCTGTGGTGGCCGCGGTGGTTGCTGCGCAGGGCCGTTTCTTGAAGCCAGATAGGGAGGAATATAGCCCGCCGGCGGGGCACCCTGAGGTTGAACTACTGCTCCTGGAGGCGGGCCCATATGCGGTTGTACAGGCGGGCCCTGTGGAAAAGAATCTGCTATAGTGCGTGTTTCTCTCCGGATTTTGCGATCAAGAACTGGAGAGTTAATTGGTTGTATGGAATGTACTTGCTGGGACTGCTGCTGCTGCTGCTGTTGCTGCTGCTGCTGCTGCTGCTGCTGCTGTTGCTGTTGCTGTTGCTGTTGGTGTTGGTGTTGCTGGGCCATCTGGTGCTGTTGTTGAATTTGGCCGGTCATCATTTGAGCATAATGATCATTAAACCATTCTCCGGCAACGCTCTTGAGGGCACCTCCAACAAACATCATCGGTATTATCTGTGGCGGTATCCCCATCCGGTGAGCTTCCCTTAAAAACTCCAACTCCAGCTTCTTGAAATCCACTCGAAACTGTTCCTGCTTTGTCCGCTCCTCCTCTACCTTCAGGCGGTCTTCTTCGATTCTTAGTTGGATCCGAGCACTGTCCTCGGAGTTCTGCCATTGGTGAGGCATATTTTCAAGTAAATTCGAATTCTGTTGAGTAGGTAATGGAATCATGGCCGCAGGTAGCGGCAGCCCTCGGTGTGGGGTCATAGAAAGGATGTCAAATAGGCCCTCCGGTGAGCTTTTGGATGCCCGCGTGGCCGCTATGAAAGATGTTTTCTGAGAGAGGAACGGATTCGAAAACTACCACTGAAAGTCCGAAGCATCGACAGCCGGGTTACCTAGACATTGGAAATGAGGTTAGCGTCACAGTAGTATTTGTTGGTGCCTCAAACTAGGCCTGCAAGCTTATGGTAGGCGGACGTAATATGCAGTGGAGGGGGGGGGGGGGGGGTGCCAGGGACCCACTTTGGGGCAGATTCTAAAATGTAATCGGAAAGAGCTGAACTTTATGAATGTAAAACAAAAAAAAGAAACACACGCCATACACAAGTACGATGATCATACAGGATGGCGGTGGATAGATACAGGCACGGACATACACTCTCTGATACACCACACTCACTTTCAGTACTCACAGGGAAATAACGATATATGACCAGTGGGCATTCACTGGGAGGAGACGCAGCAACACCTTTTAGTAGCAAGCAGTAACTGGCAGCGAAGGTGGCAGTAGTAGCAGTAGTAGTAGTAGCAGCAGTGCTAGTAGTAGCAGTAGTAGTAGCAATAGCAGTAGTAGTAGCAGTAGTAAAGGTGTGGCAGTAGTAGCACTGATAGTGTTTGTGGCGGGGAAAGGCCTCAGGTGAACGCGCGAGTTTCCAGCCGCAATCCAGTACTGTATTCTACGCACGCATGCAAAGTAGGTCGCAGCAGAAGTAGAAGCAGGTATTCTAATGCGCGTACGTCTATCTGCCTGTAGGGGAGGGACCAGGAGCTCTGGCTACCAACACCCTGACGAAACCCAAAGGGTAGAAAATACCAACCTTGAAATGTAGTGGGGGTAGCGGCTGCAAACGGGACAGGCGTATCGTTGATGTTGCTGGGTAGCTGAGGACACGCAGGATGTATAGATGCCAGCAGTCCCAGACGGCCCTGTAGAAATCGTTTCGTCGTGCTTGTAGTTGAGCAATTGATTGCTGACTGCGATAACGTCGTTGGAGAGAGAGATTCACTTCCCACTTCACCCACTTCCTGCGAAATAAAAAGGTACCAGCGGGAATCTTCAAATGAAAGCGATTGTAAACAAAGGAATGATGTGAGGGGGGTATTATGGGGGGAAAAAAACCCCTCCTCAAAGATTCATAGATAAAAAAAAAAAATAACAGAGAAAATAAAACCTCGTGAATTGAAGGAGTGAATGAGGAATGTAGGAGAGAAGAGAACAAACACCCAGAAACCCAGTAGAGTCGCTGCTAATTTCTCTCAAAATGGATAGTAAAAAAAAAAAATACTAAAAGAAAATTAGGGAGAGCCTGAGAGAAAAGGTTTTTTTTTTTTTTTTTTTTTGGAAGACTGAAAGAAGCGTGGCCTGCGCGTGGGAAACATGGATGGAGTGGTGGCTGCTAGCCTGCGACGTCGTTTGTTCGACAAAAAAAGCAAATCAACGGCTGGCGGTGCACTTGGTTGGCAAGCACGGATGCACTCTGTGTGTCTCTTTTCGTCTGAGACATCGTTTTCACGGTCCACCACTTTTTGCAGCCTCACCGAGCCGCTAACCTTCCTTCGGGATGGCTCAGATCAGTGAATTACCTGCCAGTTTATCCTCCCAACGAACCCACTCCACGATATTAGTGGGATCTGATACGATATTCTCCCGATAAAATCGGTGGTATATCAAAAACATTGCTACCGAATACGGTGAGCACTGAGCACCAAGTATCTAGAAACGAGAGTGATTAATTGGGTGTCGCGGTCCGAAGAAGTCGGAATAAAGTAACGGCTCCTGCACGAGATGTGAACTTGAAACTCTTAGGCAGCTTGTAATGAATACAGGATCGCGCCACGACGAGGGCTGAAGAAACGAATTTCGGTACAAAGCGAAGTTTCACAACAGGTGGAGTCTACAGTGAGGCTGGTGCAGGGCTTACTTACCATTATCGTATGTACCCTTTACTTCTTATTTGCCGGTGATATCGAATTAGATATCGAATACTACTTCTATTGTAGTTTACCCAATCTAATATAGGCCAGAAGCTATAGGCGATATTGGTGACTGGCAAGAGGGACCGAGATCGATAACCACTATAAGCTCCCAAGTGACGACAAATGAAGCGTCTTAGCCCTACCGGGAACATACGGAATGGGAAGCAGAAGGCATGCGCACCTACGCGCAAGAAGATGATGAACCTATCTAGCAGTTATTAGAGGAAAGAGGCTTCTTTTGGGGCCAGAATCTGCACACAGCAACCTAGCCACTGGCCCATTGAGCAAGGACAGATTGCACGAAAATAAGCATGCATCGGGGGACATAATCCGACAAGATTACTAGGAGTGCTCCGCATACACTGATCTGAGTGTACCAACTACTGCTGTGTGTTCAAGGTTGCCTTTGACGTCTGGAGTAGCAAAAGGTAAAGCGGGTTCCTCCTAATTTCCAGTTCGGGACTACTTCGCAGTAAAACTACTAGGTCCAGGGTCTGGAGATAAAACGTGTACCTACTTGCGACTACACACAACGAGTCAGACCTATCAAGCACTCTCTCTCGGTTCAACTTGAAATCCCACCGACTCGCCATGGATCAACAGATCGGAACTAATTACCCCATCAGTTGAATTGTGTTTCATCTTTCAGGGTGCGTCCAACGTCTGTCGACGAAGATCATGAGGGGAGACCCGACCCGAAACGACGGAGCTTGGCATCCATTGGACTGCGAAAGTCAGCTCAAGCGATGAGAGCCTACTGACTGCCCTTTTGGGGCCAGAAACACGTGCTTTATAATGTTTGTCCCAGCACGCTTCTGTCCACCTTAGGCTTGTTTCCTGTTTATAGTGAATCACTTCCACCATTCTTGTGCCACCTGTCGCCCAAACTAGCCTATATATGTCATTTTTTTCACGCGTTCATCAAATTTTGTCTGTTCCGAGCATCCCTGACGAAAATTTCAGGTAATTACCCTCACTGTTCCTTATGGCCGCTCCCTCAATGGGCTATCTATTTATCTTTAGGGTTCATCAAGATTGGCGGGCCCCCAAAAGCACGTTTTTCTACATTCAATTTCTAAGTTTGCTCTTTACATGGTAACCTTAAAGAAATCAGGTTCTGTACCCCGCTTTGCGGTTTATTCACCGGTACCGGACTAAACTGGAATGTTTTTTTTCGGCGCTATTTTGTTATTTTGGGACGAATACACAGGACAGGATTTGTGTGTATGCACAATATTATGCAATTTATGCTCGCGAATGTGTTAAACACGCCACTCTCTGACCTTAACTAGTGGATAAGGAAGATCAAGTTCTATCACCCGTCCGTACTGACATTTCCGAGCGGACGTAATGAGCGACCCGCACCAACACCTAATCCCCAGTGAGAATCTTGAATTTTTTTTTTTAAAGTGCAACTTTTCGAGCTCCTTTGGCTCCGTCTAACATTACATAAATCAAAATCTGAATCTCCGGGCGAGATTACTAAATTACCAAGCGTCAGGTGAGACCATCGTGCATTCCACTGGACCTGAAATTGATATGCGTATTTGTGCAGGATTCCGATATTTCAAGTCGAGCTAATACTCTCGGTGGCAGTGTATTACCTGAAGAGGCGGCTAGAATTACCCTGGCCCAGCATGTGCCCCCCAGATTGACAGGCAATGCGAGACATCGAGTGGCGAGTGATAATGCATGACGGGTGCCTTTTGCATTTGTCCCGTCCCAAACGATACCTAATAGAGTATATTGCCTAGAGTGATAGCTTGACATAAAGCTATATACCCCTCTACCTTTTGGAATATTTACCTTTTTGGAAACGCACCTCGTCCTTGCGTTCTTGGCATACATTTTCCACCCGCTTCAAGTGTCGATTCGTGGCGGTTTGATTAGAGACCAGAGTTGCTTTAGAGTTGTCTAATGGCTTACTAAAAACTGCAGCTAAAGGCCTCAGATTTGTACAGTCCAATGATAAACACCAAAAGAGTCATACTAAAAAATTACTCGGTAGACCTCGTGAAATCATTTCCCCGAAACAGCATCAATATCCACTCTGCATACGAAGGCAAGATCAGCGACGCCGCATTGCGCAGTCCATCTCGGTTCCCCCACAAACCATTCGTTCATCCCCGCTCCTTCAGGCGAGCTCCGCGGCCGCATACTGGTTGCTTGAAAAACGCTAGTCCTAAAGAGCTTGATGACTAATATTAATGATGGGTTTTTGTATGTATGTAGATTATGTTTATTACCCTTCGACAGCCGATATGTTAATAAGATTTGCTGTTCACCGCGGTTTAGGTCAATTTAATTTAGGGTACTGGATTTAAAATGTCATTAATGTCGCCAGTGTCGATAAGCGCCGTTAGTATGCAGCACCGTTCCGATGGTAAAGCCCCTCAATTAGTCTGAACCACTAAATGGGGAATTGAGTTCAGATCTTAACCAAGGTTCTAAGTCGACGTCAAGGAGCTTGAGTATGGATCTACCACATGAGAAAGAGAGTCGAATCGTTCAGAGTAAGATTGTGGTTCTCGTAAATGCCAATATTTTCGATGCTGAAGCCACAAAAGCCACAGATTCATATTGCATAAATATGGACGAATTATATCAGCCTTCTCCTTGATATCTCAAGCCTCGCGTCCTCTTTTGAATTTTGACCTGGGTGCAAGGACATTTTTTTGTGCCCGTGGATGCAGGGAATCCCGGCTGGGTAAAATGGGTGTAAAGGACTTCAATCATACAGATTTGGGGGGTGTATGTAGCTCTTGGGTAGCTGAAATCATTAGAACATTTCCTGGTCTAAATTCCTTGTGTCGAATAAGCATTCCTGCTACATGCCCGGGACTTACTTAAGTGCCTACGCAAGGCTCTATTCTATATATATACTTATATATATAACCGTATGTACTTATCCTTGAGCCTTAACTTACAGAGCGGAAGTTCCTAATTTTAAGGCGCATGGCACTTTAACGGGCACCGCTCGCTAGATAAACGGCAGTGAGTAATTAAGCGCTGAGATATGAAGGGTGGCTACTTGTGTCGAATCGGGGGGGTGGGCACCTTCAGCCACAACCTAAAGTGAATACATATAGCATAGAAAACATTATCTACTTGTGTGATTGGTTAATGGGAGGATAAGAACCAATCAGGTTACCAGGAAAAGACTCTGGAGTCTTTTGCGCAAAGGGCCATCATAGCTAATGTATGTTATCTTTCCGCTGTGGCTGCAATTGTCAGAGTTAGCGGTCGGATCTACAGAATCTGACTATGAAACACAGCAAAATGTACGCACGTGGTTAGGGTGCGGGCGATATGCCGGCATTTCAGCCTGTTTAACAACAACATATCCCATTCCTTTGAAGCTTTGACCATTAGATGACCGCCTATCGGGTGTCACTAACCAGCCAATCCCGAATATCTATGGGATATGTTGCTTTACATATCCGAATTGAGTCAGTAGGATCTCTTGGTCCCAATCTTCACACCATACATACATTGTGGCGCCGGTATCAGATATGTAGTGGCTAAGAGTCATGCATGCAACTTCTAAGGTCCATATAGAACTGCACCACCTACTAGACATCGACTAACGAGTGACACCTGGTGATATCAGCTTTTTGTCAATGCCATGCAAATCTGAACCCAGACAACTCGGAAGTGGGTGGGACCTTTGCCAAGCGAGCAGGCGAGCTGCTGCCGTAGATAAGGGGGGGTTACTGCGTACCCGGACAATGAATCGAGTGACGGGTTGAAGGGGAAAAGCAAAAACCGTTATGGCATTGGCGCTGTCTCAGGAGGAAAAAGTTTTTGCGGAAGCAAAAACGCTTTTAGGCTGGAGAGTGGGGGATTCCTTGCGCCATCCCGCATCTATTGGGGGCCGGATACACAGAGATTTTCTTGTTCTCAGCCACTGTGGTACGGTACACAGGAATTTGTTGACGACCAGGGATCCCTCCTACTCTACTCATCACCCGTGATTGTATTTACACTTTACAATTTAGACATCACGAGCTGAAAGTCTACTAGAATATCCTTTCCGTATCATACTTTAGTTCGAACTAATAGGAGCGTGCTCAAACAGGTCTACGAATTCTAGAGCGGCTAACTTAAGCTCAATTTCATTGATTTTCTGCGGTTTGACCAGAGTGCTAATCTCAATGTCTGCAACTACTACAGTGCGTAAGTATATCCACGACTTCCCATGTGTGTAGAACTCCTTAAACTCCCTAAATTAGCAATCACAGCCATAACTGATACTTCTCTTCTAGGCCAGAAAGTTAGAATTGAACAAGATGCTCGATTAGTCGAATACTGAACCACAGATACCGACACCACAACTTGCTTTTAGTTTGAGTGATCACGAGAGTCAACCTAACTGCAACAAGGGTAGCAAGGCAGAACCATTGAGAAGATGAGGGGGTTTTGGGGGGGGGGATTACATATGCATAAGGTGTACGATTTATTGAACCTGAAACGAGAAGCCCCTCGACGAACGATATCAAAGATGCACAGGAGTCCAGGACAGGATCCAACCCCGGGCCATAAGAAGAATATACACCTGTACAACCCTGCCCACGTTTCCGCGGCGTAACGTGGGTTATGTGGGTAGGTATGCTCGCGTCTGCTGCGTATAAAAATACGTCCCTCCCCCTCCTTCACTCCACTGAGCCCTTCCGCGGTTACAATGTTACAGAAGGACATGAGACTAATCCTTCAATTTTTTCCCGCCGCCAATGTTTCTGCAGGTTAATAGAGGAGTGTGCGGCCCTTGAAAAAAGTTCACAAGGGGGGGTGATTTTTACGGAAAGCGGGGCGGCATCATGTACCCATCAAGCAAGCAAGCAGACGGCCATGATTCAGAATTCCGGAAAAGAACAAGCATGCAACTAACTACCGGCCTTTCAATCGAGAACACAACCTCCATGAGGAGGCCTAAGAGGGACCCTAGAACATGATAGAAACCTTTCCAGTGCTATGACCAACCTTGACCATAGCTGATTGCCAACTTAAGACTCCTCAAAGACACTTCTCCCATGGATGGCAGGCTGGATGCACACATATGTACGGCCTTGTGCATTGTCAATGGTCAGAAATGCACTTTCTCTTCAGTCAAATTGTCGAGAATGTAGGCAAGGTGTGTACGGGGGGAAGAAACTACCGAAACGCCCACTCGCAAAGAAAAAACACTCACACACGCACACTCATTCACTCATCCCACATGTGCATATCACATGCGAGCTTTCTGAAAACAACCATCATCCCTCCAGGGAAAGTGAAGCAAGCAAGCAACCCCACCATGATGCCGCCCTATCACAACGGTGTGATGCTTTCCCTTTTCGATCGAGGTCTGCACACACAAATCTAAGGCTGTCATGCAGAACTTAACTTGGCCGGAGCTGTCAGCTCGCCTGGAATTAACATGGGTAATCATCGACATGCCCGACCATCCAGGCCAGCAGCTTCTTCCTTGCTGCAGCTACGCGGTGCTTGCGTAATTCGACCTCTGTTCTCCCTTCGGCGGGTAGATTATTTAGGCCCTTCCCGGTATTCTTGCTGTCCCCCAGAAGGATGAGGGTAGCTTAAGGAAGCTGGCTAGCATTTTGATTTCCGGTTTTTTGCTTTTTTTTCATGTGTAAACGGTTATCTTCTATTTTGTTTTATCTATTAAATTAATATTAAGGGAATTAAACATTAGTGCGATCTAATAAGGTTGGACCGGAGAGAGTCGAAGGAGAGTCAGTCAGTTCCCTGGGTGTGTGTTTCGAGTATGTGTGTATATGTACAATACAGCCCAGCCCAGCCCAGCCCAGAGCTATCTCTACCTGGCTTAACGTCCGGGGGGGAAAAGCCCACCAACCAAATATCCTGCAGCAATCAAGAAAGTGAGTGACTGGGTGAGGAACAGAGTATAAATCGGGACGTGGGAATGTAAATACAGATAGAGATAGAGAGGGAGAGAGCATATCATAAGTTTTAGATGACGAATAGTACATAAACTCATCAAGAAAAAGGAAAGGGCTACACGCACAAAAAAAAAAAAAAAAAAAAAAAAAGAGAGAGAAGCACCCACCTCCTCCTCCTAACCAAGCCTGACAACGGTCATGATTTACCTTACCTTGCCTTGTTCGATCCGGTCAGGCAAAATCTACCTCTGCATATGTAGATGTCAAGCCCGAAAGAAGTGAGGAGGAGAAGAATATATATATATATAAGCCCATTCATAATATATAACTTGAAAGAAAAGAAGAAAAAAAACAGGAAGAAAAAAAACAACCCCCCTCCCTTTAGTAGAAAATAAACAAAAAAACACACCCAAGTTCGGAACTGCAAAGCGTATGTAGAAGTCTAAGCCAAAGTATAAAGGAAAGAGAAGGGAAAAAACGGAAAGGGAGACGGCTGTATGAATGAGTACGAGCAGCTCAAAAGAAACACCCGATTAGAAAGGGCAGTCGGGGGGGAAACCGAGAGGAGGAGGGAAAAAAAAAATCAAAACAGCAAAACCAAAACAGAAAACAGAAAGAAAAAAAAAGAAAAAAAAAAAGATGCAATGCAATGCCTAGCCCTTTACCCCCGTGAACAAATAAAAAAAGCGCGAGATCAGAGAGAGAGAGTGAGAGAGAGCGTGAGTTGATCAAAAGGGAAAAAAAAAAGTGAAAGTGAAACTTTTAGCAAGGGGGGCCGGGCGGGCAGGCAGTGCGGCCAATGATAGTGATTGTAGCAAAAAGAAATAACAAGCGCAGAGCACTCCTCGATACTGTCGAGGTTCAAAAAAAAGCAAAATCAGCACACAAAACGAAATTCAAGGATGGGAGGGAAGAAGGGTTTCGATCCGGTGCGACGGAACATGTACTGTAGGTACTGATTGATTATCATCATAATCCCCCACCAATGTAATCCCCCACCACCCTCCAATTGAAACCAGCCTTAGACCAATCCCAGATACAGTAATGTGATTCGGTAGGTTTAGCCACCGCCACCACCGAACCATCCCCCGAAACAACAACAACGGTAACGGGCGACCCGCCACAACCTTCAAATCCCCGAACTTGTGCCCTATAAAAACCAGAAAAACCGAAAGAGTAGTAATAGTAAATAAACTCCGGGGTCCCCTTCCAATTCCCAAAACAATAACAAATGAAACAGAAAAGAAATATAATTCTGCAAATGAAAATGTGCATCAAATGGGTTCCATTAAGAGTAAGTAAGTATTGGATGCC
Source organism: Morchella sp. 2016-57 (assembly GCA_024713875.1). Taxonomy (NCBI): domain Eukaryota; kingdom Fungi; phylum Ascomycota; class Pezizomycetes; order Pezizales; family Morchellaceae; genus Morchella; species Morchella sp. 2016-57. Next base: position 557,270 of record JAMGZE010000019.1, read on the forward strand.
GTTAATAAACGAATCTTCCAAAAGGGTTTTTTTTAAAAAAAAAAAGGAAAATGTGTTGTACAAAGAAGAAACAGAGGGCAATGAGAGAAAGAAAAAGAAAGCAAGAAGAAGGAGAGGGTTATTGCCAGGTGTCGATGTTAGAAGCCAGTGAGTGAGCTCCGACAAACCAGAAAGAGAAGTGCGGATCCCTGAACAAACTCGTACAGGGTTATTCGAGTTGTAGCAAACAGATATGCAGGTAAGAAGCCTTCCTTTCTGAAGCGTCAGCTGCTGCACCTTTCCCCTCCCCCAGCCAACCAGCAAAAAACTGAATTTCCCCCCAACCTTTCACCCCACCCATTAAGAGAAGACACTAGATTGTGGTCTTGACTGCCGTCGTATTCCATGCTCAAACGGTCTCTTCTCCAATTAGTCACGGGGAATGATCAGAAGCAACCCAACCAACCCTCCTTCATGCAAGATTAAACCCCTCCCACCCCTCATTCCTCGGAGAACCAGTCATCCAATACACAGCTTCTGCTATGATGTTCCCAAACTGGCCCTTCCTGGAAGATGATGATGAGCCCCACCGGCGGCCCCTCCTCCCCCGCCACGTCGTCTCTTCCTCATCTTCCACTCTGACTTTGCGACCTTCATGAGCAGTTCCTCGTCCTTAACTGGAATCCAGCTAGTCAGAACCTTCATGGCACCCTCGAAATCACTTCGGACAACAATGTCCTTCATCGAGTCAATCAGCGCGGCGCTTGTCGCATGCAGAATGTCAAGGGTTCCACCGAACCCCTCATCCGCCGAGAGTGCACTTTCTCCTCCGGGCGCAACTGGAGGTGCTGTTCCGAGTGGCGAGGATACCAATTTCGATTCGGAGATTACATCTGGGTCTCCCAGAAGCATGAATACATCCCAGACACGAAGCTGGGCTGGAAATGGCATGCTGTAGTTGAACAAAGTCAGGTACCATCGGGTGCCGTAGGTGGTGGGACCGATGCCTAGGTGGTTCTACATTTCAAAAGGAAAATTAGCATGCATTTCCTTTGCCACGTTCCCGGCCTCTAATGTAACGCTATTACGCGAGCTGAGGAAACCTGGTGAGCGGACTAAAGCCTAACTCGAAAGGGTTGATAGTACTGATCGGGGCTAAAGTCCGGCAATACGAGATTATGCTTCCACGCCGCCGTTTGGAGTCGCTGGTAGTTGCCATTTGTAGCACCTTCCGCTGACAACAAACATTTTCCTGGCATAATACGGACCTTACGCAAACAATGCCAGTCCCATTTCCTAGGAACATGGTTGGCTAAGATTGTCTGCACCAACTATGTTTCCAGGAAACGGGACTGGCACTGATTTGTAAAGCACCCCACAAGCACCATTTCTGGTGTGATCCCCGAAGCTCACCCGGTTTCCCCAGCCCCCTCAAGAAGCAGCAGATTTCTGACTGTACTCACAAGCTTTCTCGACACAGCACCCCCGCGGATCCACCCACTCTCGAATTCCTCCAGCGCAGTCATGAGTCCCCTAAAGCCGGCCTGGTATAGCTTTTCTAACCCCCTTAGCTCGAACATGCGGATGAGCATCACAAAGGCCGTCTCCTCGTCATAATAACACAGTAGCGTCGCCGCCAGGCTCGCCATGCCCTGCACGTACCCCATCGCGGGGAAATACAGCGACAGTGCGTGCAGCACCCGGAAGAGCAGCCGCTGCCCGCCCCGGTACCGCCGCCGGAACATGATGTGCGAGTTGATGGTGCGCGGGACGTCGAGGTCGATCTGGACGTCGTCGGCGGAGGGCCGGGTGATGAATTCCTGTTGTATGTAATGTTAGCTGTGGGGTTTCGAAATACAATTACAGTTTGTTTTTTTATTATTATTGTAGGTGGGCTTTCTTGGAACGGTTTGGCTCTGCTTTCCAGATGTATATCCCCAGGTTCATACTTTTTCTGCGGAAGCTTCACATCACTGGATATATAATAGCGGATTGGCTACTCAAGTGTACACCGGAATCCAGAAATCATAAACCCAGCGATGTAGCGTAAAATCTCTTTTGAGGCAAAGACGAGCCTAGATGGAAAAACGCAATACCAGCCACTAAATTGGCTAAATATAAGCCTGAGCGCCATTTCTTTTTCTACCAAGGGGCCCTGTTTGTCGTTCATCTGATATATTCCTTTTGTTGCCCCAAAAGCGACTGGGCCGATCATTTCCCCTCTGTTTTCCGAAATGTGGCCAAACCGTTTCCCCAAACCCAAAGAGCCAAAGAGCCAAAGAGCCAAACCCACACTTTAAAAGAAAAAAACAAAACCAAAAAAATCAAGAAAGGGTCTACAAACCGCATACATCTCTACGAGCTCCCCATCCCCCCTCCCGATGCCCCTCCTCTTCCTACTCGCCGTCAAAAACGCATGCCATGCTGCGGCCCTCCAACAATCCGGAATACCCTTCCACGTCCTACTTATGAGCTTCGGATCACCCGTGACAAACCCCCACTCGCACCCCCCGCCCTTGCCGCCCTCATCCCCGCGCTCACTCATCTTCCTTATCACTGCCATCTCACGCCACTTCTTAGCGCGGTTATTCTCCTTCTCGCGCATGAGCGCCGTCGCGCCGGGGAGCGGCGAGCGCAGCATCTCCGGCGCTGCGTGGCTGAATGGTGAGATGCGGAGGTGGAGGTGGTGGCTCCGTTTCTGGGGGGTTGTGGAGTGGAGGTGTAGGGCGGTAGAGACACGGCGCGGGGGTGTAAAGACGCGGGGAGTGGGGGGGACGGTGCCGGCGGGGGCGGAGTGGCGGGTGTTTGTCGTGTAGATGAAGCCGTATCTGGTGGTATGTTTTGTTAGAATTTATATACGTCTTTAATTTTTTGATGTTCGAAGTCACGTGATACAGGATCGAGTGATAGCTCGAGATTGGGAAAACAAAATATAAAAACCGAAACCTCGGGAAACATGCACCCCCACGCCATGCCACGCTTGCTAAAGCCGGGAAAGGCCATAGAATCAAAACAAACAAAGCAGGGGTTTCAACAAACCTATCCACATCGCTCCCATTCAGGTCCTCCCAATCCTCGGCTCCCCCGGCCCTCAAATGGATACTCCTCTCCATCTCCCGCTTTTCCTCAGCTGCCTCCTCCTCCTCGATCGCGGCGGCTTCTAATGCCTCTTTTATTCTCTGCTCTTCAGAATCTTCGTCCTCCTCCTCTTCGGCGAACCGTTCGTCCCCACTGCCCACGAACGAGTTCCGCGATACACGGCTCGTGCGCTTTCCCGCTTCCTCCATAATACTACTAACCCGCTTCGAGAATTGGCTCCCGGCATCGCTGCCGCCAACGCCAGAGTCGTAGAGCGACCGTACCTTGAGACTAAGGACCTCGTCCTCAGGCGAGCATATTGACGGCGCAATCTGTGAGCGAATACTCTTGCTGTCAGCACCGTTGCGCGTTGGCGGCGGCGGGGCTTCTACAATAGCGATACGGGCGCGGCGGGTATGCGGTGGCGGAGATGTCGAGCTAGTTGAAGCTGCGGTAGGCGGGCGCTGCGTTATTGACGGGCGGGGTGGCAGGGGTGCGCCCGTGTCTGCGGGGCCTGGGTCAGACATTGCGATTCCCGGGAGAGGTTCTGCGATTGCGAGGCCGGGTATTATATCTGTGGGGTCAGCAATTGCGATCCCTGGTAGCGGTTCAGTTATCGTTGTTGTTATTATGTGCTCGGTCTCTGCTGCTAGGACCACTGGCGCAACTTCCAGCCGCACGGGTTCCCCCACTATCCCTGCTGTTCCCGTGGTGTGAGTTATAACATCGGCTGGGTGGTAGAGGTCCTGGGGTTCAGGTGGGGCGGTCTGCGAGCGCGGTGTGTGCGGGCGGGAGAAGTTTGGAATGGTCTCGTTTGATCGACGGGGGACAGCTTGGGAGCTCAGAGTACTGCTAGTGCCAGCCATTGTAGTGGCGGGCGGGGGCGAGACCGGCGAATCAGTGTTGCTACTAGATTCTGTCAAGTCGTAGAGCAGTTGAGGTAGTTGTAGCTGTTCCCTTGGGCGGGGTTTGGGGTGGTTAAGGCGGTTGCAGCTCGTTTGTCCGGGTAAACGAGGTTTAATGTTGGATGTAAGGTACTACGTAATGTTGGCTGTAGTTTAACTTAGGTGACTGTAGATTGTTTTAACGACTTCTTGGTCTTTTAATTTTGAAGCCTTTGAATCGAAAGAGGCTTTGAGACCAGTATTTGGAGCCCACTGCCACAGTTCACCGGATTACACTGGCGGTGTTGTTGGGGTTGGTGATGGTTAGTTGGTGGTGGGCTGTTCAGGTGTCGGTGTTGCAGTTGCAGTTGCAGCAGCATCAGCAGGAGCAGGAGCAGCAGGTGCGGTGGAGTTGTGGTTGTGGTGTGGTGGTGTGGTAGGTGAGTGGTTGAGGTGATGGGGGGTGGTGGTGGTGGTGGTGGTGGGTGAGTGATGATGATGATGTAGGGTAGAAGGGACGAAATGCAAGGTCGACTGACTGGTCCACACGGACGATTAGTATGGGAGTGGGAGAAGGAGTGAGAGAGAGAGAAAGAGAGTAAGCAAAAATAATCACCGGCAGTTCCAGTTGCAGCAGCAGACCCCAGGAACACACAGCAGTAGCATGCAGTACCTATGCAGTTGCAGTATGCAGTGCGAGACCCTTTCTTTGAACTCAAGATCAGTTTGTACGTTATGTTATGTATGTATGTTATGTATGGAGCCTTATTTGTATTTATGTCTGTCTGTCTGTCTGCCTTCCCTAGCTTTTTGATCTTGATCTTATTTCGATTCTAGATCTCTTCACTGCCTGTGCAGTTAACGACGTTGGGAGAAAGACAGAGAGAAAGAGAGAGAGGGGGGGGGGAGAGAGAGAGAGCCCTTAACTCAAATATTATCCCTTATCACCTATCGGCACCGATGTGTGTACCACCAGCAGAAGCATCACAAGAAGAAGAAAATTAGGACTCTTAATTCTCCAATACCCCCCCCCCCCCCCAAGGAAAATATTCCCAACCTTTTGGGTACGGACAGGCCTCGTCCCTTCCTCCTCCTCCTCCTTTCTAGAGCACAAGCAATTTAAAAAGGAAGCCACTTTAGGACGGCCTGTCCACCCGCATCTGGACTGCCGAGAGCTCTGGATCATCGTTCAGCCGTGGGTGAGACAAATCCAAGAGAAGAGAAGAGGAGGAGTAAGAGTAGGAAAGGGAAAAAGGAAAAGTGGAGAGGGGTGCGTTTCCCCGGACTTGCGTGCGGCCTGCAGAGAATTCGAGTACTACATACACCATTATACTAGTACACACATGTATACTCTAGAGTTTCGTGATAATCTTACCCTTCGTACCCTATATGCTCTAGTTTTTTTATGGTTCGTTTCCTCTTTTCCCCTTCTCTTCCCTTCCCTCCCTTCCCTCTCTCTCAGTCTACCCCCCTCCCTTCCCTTCCGCACAAACACTCGCTAGTCCACCCTCCTGGACTGCAGCCCCAGCCCAACCCAACAACACCCCAGCAGATCCCAAAATCCCCTCGACCAATCATCGCCCAACCACGATATCCCTACCGACACTTACAGCAGTCGATCTTTGTCTCAGGGCGGCGAATGTTCTTTGTGGCTTCCGAAGGAAGGGGGGAACATCGCTTTTTTTTTTTTTTTCCTTCTTCCTCTTCTAAAATAGAACAGGGCTGACCGATCGATCGATTGGATAAAGGTTATGTAGGGAAAGGAGGCTTAAATCTGTACCTACATAACATGCCCTACATCTCTCGGTACGCACACTGTAGAAGAGGATTGGACGAGCACAAGAGAGAAAGAGAGAGATGTCCTTACTCAGTTCAAATATGCAATACCACGAACCCCACCCGGCATACATGTATATGTACATGTACATACCATACACCTCACCCCAAGGATATCTCGGCAAGCTTCTGACATCACAAAGCTTGATCTCAACATCAATAGAGTAAAGGTAAATTAACTGAGTACTCTACCAACACCAAAAATAGAAGCTACACTACATACTATTCCCAAGGCATTGTCACTCATGTCCGACCGCTTGCTGATGCTTACGACTGACCGGATAGAATCCGCGCGTTCTCTCCCCGGGCGCGCGGCGGGGCGGTGGGAAAGAGCACAAAAAAAAACAAGGCTGGAAGCACCTACAGCGCCAGCTAATACATGGGTTAGGTTTTTGCGAGCCGAGTGAGGTGATGTGATCAACAGTCTGCCTATGATTTACGCCTAAGTCTAAACAAGGCGACGAACTGTGTTTACGTAGGCGAAGTACAGGTTTATCATTAGGATCAAGGATGGTATAGTGCCTGTATGCAACTAGCAGAAAACGGAAATATAGGTTTGAGTACCCTAAATGTTATCGGTTCTCATACAGCCAACTGCCTTGATATGAATGTGTTCTTTCGAGGCTCTTGTGGCGTCGAGAATACTGGGCGCCCGCGAGGAGGAGGAGTTCTCGCCCTCGTTATACCAACATTAATTCAAGTTCATGATCCAAATCCCAACAACCATGCCTCACCCAAAGACTCGAGTGAAACTTCACAACCTAGGGAACATCAAGCTTAGACCCAGCAGAGCCCAGGGGTACGCAAACACCCCACCCACTAGGTAACCTTCTGTACCCACCCATTCCATCCCCTGTGTTTCCCTTCTACGCATACAGAGTGTGCAAAACGCCCCTTTCCCGAGCAGCCTTCCTGGGCTAGCCACTAGAGAGAATCGGGTCGTGCTCAGTACTCTAGCTATAGCTAGAGCAGAGTGGGGTGTAATAGTAGCCAAATCTCCGGGGCTAGCTGAGCCAAAAATATAGTATCGATGGGTAGCTGCCTATGGAGGAATGTAGGTACGAGGCATCAAGGTTTTTTCTTTCTTTCTTCCTTTCTTTTTTTTTCGTTCCATAGGAAGAGGTGCCATGGTAGAGTACATACACGCTTGAGCCCTGTAGACCAGAGGAGGAGGGAGACAAGGGGTATTGGGCCTCCATGCATGAAAAGCAGGGTTAGGGGACTGGGCCGGAACCAGCTTGGCGCGGCGGTGCTGTTTAAGATTCCCGAGCTGGCCTGGGGCTTGGGTACTGTAGTATTGTTGGTAATCATTTGGTAAGAGGGGAGGCTGGGTGGGGTGTTGCGTTATGAGTACTACCGGTACTGATATCGGTATATAGAGTGTACTACTATTGGAGACATACAGTTTTCCACGATATCTACTGGCGGTAAATTAGTATAAAGGCACGAATGGTGTGTTTTTCTATCTTCTGTTAGATTAACAGCACCAATCTCCCATGGCCAGTGTTCAATGACTTCACCATTCTCGACAACGTTTTAATTCCGAGGATGTCATATATCCTCCCGTATCCTAGTGAGTTTAGTGGCTTATATGTAGTTAGCAAAAGAAAACATAATCTAAAAACCATGGCGCAATCTTAATCTCTCGACAAGTACGTCGATCCTCTAATCATCACTCCAATTAAGAGCTTTAGACAGAGTGCGTCCGGCCCGCGCCGATAACATTATCGAAACCATGGTAGTAAATTGCTATCCGCAATTCCTCTTTGCTGGGACGGATACGAAATTATACTACATGTTTATGATCTGCTCGGGGGGCCAGTGTATTATATGTATGTACATGTATAAAGCAAGAACACGCGCGCGCCAACAGGTTGGACAACATAGGCGTTATCCATCATTATCAAAACGGCAAGCATAAAAAGACTGCGCGAAGCCAGCTTTTCCGGCCGCTAAGATCTCTTTCACGGCTTGTGATACCCGATGAATTGCTCCCCCACATATTATTACGCCCCTGGCGAACATGTACTTGATATAACGGAGCCTACCAGCCAGCATGGGACTCGACTCCATGGCGCACAACTAGCCAGAGAGCAGCCTATGGAACCGTGGTATCTTATCTTCTTGGTTTTTACATGCTTTGTGGGGGTGATCGGGCAGTACATTATAATAAGACAGCCATAAGTACATATGTAAGTATCGATCGATCGCAGGCATATTAATCCGCTCATGAGGTTTTTAATAAATTCGACTTCTGGCGGGGTGGCATTGCGAAATTTTGAAACGAGTGGACCAGAGTTCGACCCAAAGAATTCAGCTGAGCATACCACTACTGCGTCTTCACAATGCCAGTCTGATAAGCTGAGCTATTGGACTTAAGAAGTCATAAACCCATAAGGCTGATCCTCAGCTTGGCACGCCTCTTATCCTTTATCATGTGCAGATCATCTTATCGAGCAGTCTCCAATCGATCGCTTTGCTTATTCTCTAGTACTGGCCTTTTTTGCTTGAGTACAGACGAGACTTGGGGCTGCATCATGCACAACCACTTTAATTTAGGCAGCTCGGGCCAACGGTTGAAGCGCGTTTTTTTCCCCTGACTTCTTGGCAGTGTTCTTTTCGGAGCTAGAATCCTATTTCCCATATACGTACTGGGTGTTACAGTTTTGGGGGTGGCTCAGATATTGAAATATCCCACCCAACAGCCACTACTTAGTGGATGAGGATTCGCATACTATATAGTGTTCAAGTCGTTCCTGGCTCAGGCCGTCCCTAAAGCCTCTCTAGGTAGTAATGTACCTTTGCGAAAACTAGAACCTCAGAAGTAAAACAGAATATCTTCCCTCCGCTTTGACGCTACAGAGAGGAGATCAGAACTGTATCCGCTGGGTTATCGAATCACTGCGCGTGTTATGGTTATATATTCACAAACAATCACTCGACCTAGGTGGAAGCAAGCTGCATGGAACTAATTACAGGGCCGACAAGGAAAACGGGGAGTGTTAATAAGCGACTTTTCTGAAGAAATAAGTCTTGGTGTGAAATTTCGCGTGTCCCTATCATCACTGCAGTACAGGGGAGGTGGGTGCATCACACAAAATCACTCGCACCGATCGTCTCGACCACACCCAATTGCAAGCGATCGTTGAGGTTGGTTGCTTGTAGGCACTGGGATGTATCAGAACGCAATCCCTTGACTGGACTTTGCCGTATGCAGCTCCATATCTATTGGACGTGAGTCATGAGCTGGTACATTTGTGGTGGTGATGTGCCAATTCCCTACCCTCGGAGACCTGGTTGTTGACAACCAATCCGCTTGTAGGTCGCATAAGTATTAACAACCGGCTCTGTCCACGAAGCCCTTCGAAGCGAGCAGAGGCGGTTTTCTCGTACGTGGGATCTCTACATCATAAGGCCCATATATATTCTTTCTTGTGCCATGATATAAAGTAGATAATTGCTCTATAGAACAGTACGGGGCCCATTAGAGTGATGTTTTTAAGAGTTTAAGACTTGTATATGCTTCAAACAAATAGGTCCTGTCAGGGCTAACTTCGCTGGGGGGGTTAGGAGCGATAACAGGCTACATAATAACAGTATGGCCACTAAAACCTCGAGTAGCCCGAATCGAGCACAAGAGCTTTCCCGAACCTGCACACATATTATGACGCAATCTACGTAATTACAATCGCGCACCAGAGATAGAGGATACGTAGTCTCAGTGACATAAGCACTGGTCGTGTGATACACCCACCCTACCCACATAACAACCCCAAAAACCCCCTTCTACCATCTGCCATTGTAGCTCAACGGCTATGGTGTCGCCCAGAGGGGCCGAGGTTTGCCAACGAAGCTTCCTATCAAAGGCTGCTAGTTCGAGCCACCTCCCAGGCTTGGTCGAAAGACTGTGTGACTGGGTTTAGGTGGGGTTTCAACCCCCCTTTTGCTCAGCAGGCCTTGAGGTCTGGAACTGGTGGTCGTAATTTTTTTTTTGCATTCTAGTGATCGGTCTCTAAACCACTATATCATTATCTTGTTGTTTCCAGTTCTTTATCTTTATTTCTTGAAGCGCATGTACATCATGCGAACTAAAAGGATTTTGTATTCATGGGCGGTCACTCGTCCAATTGATGCGGCTCGAACCGATTTACTGATTGATTGATTCACTAAGCACATATGTACATCTTTCTGACTACATGTGCGATTCAAATAAACGCGATCTGTGCGCGTGCCAGTCCCCAGTATTTAGAGTAGCGAGCCCTTATAAAAAATATCTGGCCACATGTCTATTTTGATAACTCTTGGCATACCCGAAGTCCCCTAAACTTTCACAGCTACCCTTAGGCACTCTAATGGTCACACAGCCCCCCAAAAGGAGAGAATATATCAATTAGTATATAGTCGTGATATCCTCTGATGGTGCCAACCCGTGCGGCGTCAGGTCGGTGGGTGTGGTCGAGTGATATTGTATGATACATATCGGTTACGTATAGGTATACTTATGTACTTGTTTGGGATCATGGTTCGACCTTTGAGCTAGAAACCCCCCCCCCCCCCTCCTCCATAATCAGCCCGTAGACGCAGAGCAAATGTGCTTACTAGGATCGTTTCCAGCCCGGACAGCAAGCTGTGTAGGGGATGGTGTAGTAATGATGTAGTTCTTGAACACTAACCACCGTCACCGCGACACAGCTTTTCCAGTTATATCTCAACTCTTGTCGGAAAACGATGAATCCATCCAGGACTGGAAAGTACATGTATACTACTATAAAGAGCCCTTGTATTTTGAAGTATACCTACATGTATATATGTTTATCAAATACTCTGAGAACTCCACGGCTTTAATTTGAAATCTAGGATTTTCTGTTTTTTTTTTGTCTTGATATACTTAACTTAATCTGGGAGTACAATCCTCTACTCTCAATGTCTAAATGATTTCTTTACAAGACATTTAGGTGATATTCCTGGTAACTAGCCTGTGTATTATAAATTCACATCTGTTATGCCTTAAATTTTGGGATTATGTAGGAATTTGAGAGGGGGGTGGTTTCAATCTTATAATTATGTCCAGGTGCCGTACTTACACGCACATATATCAGGAAGTATCCTCTATTCGATTAAACTTTAAAATACATCCAGGCTACCACAATAATCACTATGTACTTACGAAAAAATAATGCTACGCCCTAGATTTAATAATATCCGCCGCTTTCTCCGCAACCGCATACACAGTACTCGACAGATGCGTTGCCGGAATCAGCGGCATCACACTCGCATCTACAATGCTGAGCCCGCTCACACCATAGACCCTCAACTTCGGGTCCACTACGCCGCCATGCTCTCTCCTCATCATCGGGCACGTACAACTTGGGTGCGCCAAACTCGGCACCGCATTTTCCCTCACAGCCGCCTTGATATCCGCATCCGATCTCACCGTTTCGGGGCTCGGGTTTGTGATGACCGGGCCCAGCTCCTGCAGCGCCGGCATTCCGACGAGGCGGCGGAGGGTCTTGACCGTGTCGACAAAGATCTCGATATCGGCGGGGTCGGAGAAGATGCGGTAGTCGACGACGGGGTTTGCGAAGGGGTCGGTGGAATTTATGGTGATGGTGCCACGGCTAAAGGGCTTTTGGAGGGAGGCGAGCATGCCTGGGAGGGCGCTGAAGGCGTTTTCGTTGACGGCGACACGTCCGGCGGCCATGAAAGTGGTGAGGAGGGTGCGCTGGAGTTTGTAGCCAGCTGTCACAGTGGCATCGGTGTTGGCCGGGAGGTAAGCGGAGGGGTCCTGCCGCCGGATGAGGTTGAGAAGGGAGGTCACCCGTGTTTTGTTGGCAATGTCCGGTAGGGTTAAGAAGGCGCCAGCTATGCCGAAGCCATTCGAGTATGGCCCTATGGAGCGAGTGAGTGACTGTGATCCACAGAGATCCAAGGATTTCATCCGAATTCCTAAAATAAAACTTACCTGTACGATTATATTTATACAGTGCCAACATCTCCGCCGCGTAAGTAGCATTTGACATGTTAGCCGGACTCGGGTTCATATCATCTATGACTGCAATATTGGAAGCATCAGCAATTTCCTAGGCTTCAAATTTCAAGAGCGGCGTTCACATACATGTTCCAGCAGTATAGTACGTCGGATGATCCTGGAAGTTTGCCCCCACCCCCGGCAAATCTACCACGACCGGAATCCCAAGGCTCTCCAAGAGCGCCTTAGGCCCGATACCGGACAGCTGCAGGATCTGCGGAGTATGCCCTGACCCTGCGGCAAGAATAATTTCCTTCTTTGCTGATACGGTGGTAGTTGAGGAGTTTGATGAGGCCGCAAACTATGTACTCATATTCAGTTTTTGGTACTCAATAAACAGGCCTAGATTTCATAATACCATAACAGCAGAAGCTTTTTTGCCCTTTATAACTACCTTGGTGACGGTTTGGCCGGTCAGGAGATGAAGGTTTGGGCGACTCTTAATAGGCTCATAGTGCGTAGTTCTGGCGTAGGACCGGGTGCGGGTGACTGGGTCAACTGAATTAGAGAAGAAGAACGCGCCAAGTGCGTTCCCATTTGTACCATCCCTTGAATATGGTATTCCGAGCTGCTTCCAAGCTTTGAAAATAAATTCTTAAAAAAAAGAGGAATATCAGTTATCAGTTATCAAACCAGATTACAAGGAGCCTACGAATCGTTAAGAGTTATGAGGTCAACTTACTCATCGCAGGGTAGTAGTAAGTCGGCATTGAAGATTTGACAGGTCCCTTGAACCCGTGCGCAGAAGGATCATACTCGGTCCCCCACTCCTTCGAAATCTCAGGCGGCGAGGGTGTAAAGGTCTCGCTCTAACAAACACGTTAATTATGACCGCCCTAGCTAATAAGCTCGCCTCAATTGGGTCAAATTTCAACAGATGGGCACATGCACATACCTTCTTGAAATACGGAAGCAGGCCCTCCCACCCCCATCCTGGGTTCCCCAGTGCCTCCCACAAATCATAGTCACCCTTTGAGCCCCGATCAAAAGCCTGACCGTTTACTACAGTCCCGCCGCCAACAACGTGCGCAGCGAGGAGACTGTAGGTACGATTGTTGATTCCTTTCTGGGGCTCGCAGGTTATGTTGTACATGTACTTCACCCCGGTAGTACCTGCAAGTCCCGGAACTAGGACACCGTCCTCTTGGTCGTCGCTATGGGAGTCAGCGTTTTAGCATGAGGGACAGATCAGATCGTTCTGTGAGCGCGCATATATTGAAACTTACAGGTTCCCGGCTTCGATAATGAGAACGCTTTCTGTTTTATATAATTAGCCAATTGGTATTAAATTGTAGCTATATGAATATAGGTATCTAGGTGCCTCACTATTTGGGTTTTCGGTCAATCTGTCCGCAACAGTAAGCCCACTCGTACCACCCCCGACTACAATGTAGTCGTAGGCCGCAAGAAGTCCTACATCGCGTCCAACGATATTCAGGGGCGCATGCGCAGCTAAACCTACTGATATGAGCGAAATAGTAGCCAGTAAGCTGGTAGTCCGGTACAATTGAGCCATTGTAACTAGGTTCCTTTGTCTTCGGGTGGTGATAGAGGTGTGAGAACAAAAACCAGAGCCCTGTGTCAATCGATCGAAATTCAGGGCCATTTATAACATTATAACTTTGTCACGAGCCCCGTGCACATCCGCCTGATTGAATTCATCCCTGAATTCCTTCCATTTGAGAGTTATTAGGATAAATCTGATGGAGTTTTATTCAGGGACCTTTCCCAGGTTTATGAAAGCTTGATAGTAAATAACTAGCTAAAATAAGATTGAAATTGATTAAAGCGACTACTAGTAGGCCGAGTATGGCATTACTACCAGCATCTGCGCCGCGCTGATAAATCCGAGAAGCACATGTTGTGCTCCACCGTATAATCTTGCCGCTACTAATTTGATGCCATGAATTGATATCGCTTAATTAAAAGTATGTACATGGAGTACTCGGTTAGTCAATGTCCCTGTAATTCTCCTGATCGACAAGTAGCCTAGAGGAGCCTTTATTGGAGGCCATTCGTGTTGGTACGTGTCGTACATATACACGGGAGGTAGTAGGGGGATTTTGTGGGGAAAGACCCTTTGTATAAAATATGACCTAATGCCCAGCTCCCATCATGACTCTTGAAGCTTGGGAGCTATCTTTCCTGATTCTAGCAATATATACGCGGGCGCCGCACGGAGCTGTCCAGTAGTTTTTGTATGCTAGGAAAAGGCAAGCTACAAAGCCTTCTTAAACGTAGCTGTTGAGTTGCTGTATGAATGGTTGAAGGGTGATAGTGATTGAGTCCAGGTAGGCTTGGTTTGGTCTCGTACCCATCCCCTGGAAAGGCAGGGTTTAAAATTACAGAACATGTAGATATAATAACCAGGCTAAGAGTTATGTAAGTACATGTAGTACAAAGACAAGCTATAAAGGCCCCGCACTTACATGTATTATACTCTAACATACATGTAATCCAATAACCTTATGGGTTGATAGGTTGTGTACTCTACCTACATGTACTCATGTTAGAGAGTATTTATTAAGTGCCAGATCCGATAATTGACACTTTGAAAGTGATGGTTGCGGGAGGCAAAGTTGACTGTTCCTCTCAGTCACCTATTTAACCACATGTACACATGGAACCGCAGGTAAACAGTTCTTCACGCTTACTGTGAAATACCCTGGCAGGATATGAACTGCACACAGTATAGTAAACATCTCTGGGCGTATCATATCATACATCCCCACTTGGTTTCGGCAACCACCTTTTAATGTAGCGAAGTGTAAATTGTCGGTTTTGACACTTGTTAGGTACTCTCTATTACCAGATTTATGATTGGTGACATGCGTAGGTAAGTACATCTAGTGTATGTAACTCTATTCTTAGCCAGGGACCTCAGAACGTGATCCTCGCTAATCTAAGGAGGTGGTTGTTACTGATCTATGATGGGGACGTATCGGCAGGTTGCGTTGTTCCCGTGGACTGCATGGCTCAACCTGAAGGAAATCCAATGGATCAAGCAGAATGAGGTTGAAGCTCTAGATGTAGTTACATGTCGCGAGTTTAAGCTTTAGGCTCTGTCTGCTACTTATAATTATCACAAAACATCACTCGATTTGGTTTACTCGGAAAAGTCCCTTCATACATGTACATACATGTTATTGCTCAATATGCGCATACATACACGGTGGGAATCGGTCGTTCCTTGTCCCTAGACAGTCATAAATTATGCTCGGATTAGAGTTCATTCATCCCGAACTTTTGCGCACCTTGGATGGCTTATAAGGCTCCTCATGACCTAAAAGGCATCAGTGACCCCGAGTATTGTGTATACAACGAGAGGAGGGATCTTGATCATTGCACTGTATCACCGTTGTTCTCGACCCTTGGCGTCTCGCATATAGTTCCTTGCGTCATAGCGGCGCGGAAACGCGCAGATGAGATCCGGATGAATAGTCGGGGTTCGTCCTTTAGAAAAAAAGGAAATATAGATCGATCGATACATACAATACCGGTATTGTAGATTTGTAGGTACTCTATAGACTAGCAAAGCCTATAACCAGTATGGGTACGCACAGGGAGATTGTTTATAGCTACACACATTCTATGTGCAAAGCATAGTGGGCGCCGTTGTGCTCAAGAGATAGGTTTCTAACAAAAGGAAAGGAAAGGCTCGTTTTAATCGTTTTAAAGGCCGCCGTTTTAGCTAAACCTTAGTTTTCTCTACAAAATTGGAAACCTCGACGCACCGACCCGATGGATTGGATGGTGTTCGTAATGCGCTCCGAAAGAGGCATCTGGCCAGGATGTTGACTGGAATTCAGAACAACCCGAAGCTCCTTTTTACCCCTCGTACAATCATCTGGGAGCTTGGCATCTTGGAGCTTTTTGCCAATGCCATTGAAACACCACCAGAATACCTCAGAGACAGATGATGAGCCTTGGATCTGATATCTGATAGGTACTAATCTTGATAGGTCTTGTTACATAGGGAAAAAAAAAAGTAGGTAAAGTATTACTCCGGCCTACGAGGAAGCTCCCCCCCCCTCACACCCCCACTACCAGCCATCGGTAGGCAAACACTGACACAACCATAGCCACAGCCATCTTTCTACATCATCTTACGACGAATATACGCATATACGCAGCCCCCGTATTACAGGACACACTACAATATCCGCAGCCCTCGTTTTTTTTTTTTTTGTTATATCTCCTCTTCTCCCCCACCTCCCCCCCTAATGGACTTAGGTGACCCGCTCAAAGGCTTCGAGCTTCCCCCCAAAGTCCCTAGAGTACTCCCCGCAGATCTTCCAACTTCATTAGACGACCGACGAAGAACTCCTCCCCTCACTACCGAGACCGAAGTCTACGACGCCTGGCAAGGTGGTATGGCATCCTCCGATTCGAAACTCTCCCCGTACTCTCGGGACTTTTACCTCCCGCCCCAGCACTATCACAATCCCTATGATCAAGATGATTTTTATTCCTCTTTCACTCCCCCCTCTTCTTCTGCTTCCTCATCTCCTGGCGACTCCAGACGCAAACCTAGGAATATAATGGTGACCAATAGTACTGACGGAGCGTTGATGCCCCATCTTCGGTTTACAGGTGAGCCTCAATTCATCACCGCGCCGGTGCCTGCTAGGTTAAACTTCAACCTCGATCCCGACTTTCACGATGAAGACGATGACGTAAAGGGAATCGCGGACAGCGACACACGCCTAGTCTCTATGTTGGCCGCCCAGGCTGCCTTCAACGATGGGTCGGGCTTGGAGGATGAGGATGAGATTGCCGAAAATCCCAATTTGTCAGACAAGGAGAAAATGGAGCATCTGCAGCGTGCGCTCAACATGGCGGCTAGCAACGGGGACGAGGAAAAGTGCCGGAGAATACTAGAAGGAAAAGGGAGAAAATACATTGATGTTAACGCGCCGGATGAGGAAGGAACTAGCCCGCTAATATACGCGAGCTGCTTCGTAAGTCATGTTTTTCTAGTTTTCTACTCAACGCCGGTAGGAGGTATCTTGGCTGAATTTGGGGTGGAATTTGCGATAGGGACATGAAGATGTTGTCTCTGCGCTTTTGGACGCTGGCGCAAATGTAGACCAACAGGACAGGCACCAGTGGAGCTCATTGATGTGGGCCATGACAAATCGCCATAAGGGGATAGCAAAGCTATTGTTAGACCACGGAGCATCAGGAGAGATCAAGAGCTCTTCAGGAAGGACGGCGTTTGATTTTATGCCCCCAAATAGCGAGCTTTCGGACTACTTGCACGAGAGCGGGTATATTGGTTCGGCGGGGGTCGGTGATGATTTCTACGACACAGGCTTGGCGCAGGATAGGTTTGAAGAGGAGATGGCGGAGAATGAGCTCAAGAGACGGATGATGATGGAAAGTGCGATAAATCTAGAGGTAGATTTATCAAGTTTAGGGCTGGACGAGCAGCAAGAGGTGAGTGCCTGTTTATATGCCGGAGGGTGTGATTCCTGACGTACGACAGCTACCCGAATCAGAAGAAGAAGAGGAAGGGCAAGAATTCGTGTGGGATAGATGCTTGAATGATCAAATGTTTGTGTTTCAAGAGCATGAGCTAGATCGAGTGCTTGAGGTTGTGATCACCAATATGCTACCGCAACGATCACCTAGTCAAAAGCCAGTACCTGCGAATGTACTTTTTCTGGCCGCTCGGTACGCCCATTATCATAGTTCTCAGGAACTTCTCTCTCGGTTACTTCTCTCGGCAACGGAAAGGATCAATAATGTAGTTGAGCGGCATCAATGGGACATGACGATTCTTGCATTCTGGATCTCTAATGCAACCCTACTCCTTCATTATCTCAAGAAAGATGCTGGTCTCGTAGGCGCAACAATAAGTTTTCAACAGAATCTCTCGGAGCTGATCAACGAGATCTTTATCCTCATCATCCGGGATGCCGAGCGGAGGATGGATAGGGTCCTTGATCAGGCCATGCTTGACCACGAAACCATCCCTGGGTTTGAAGACGTTCATTTCCAGAACGAATGGCGGTTATTTAAGACTAAAAAGAAATCCCCCGAGCCAGCAGGGGAACGGCGGTTCCGTCCTCCCTCCCCAAAACAGCGCGCAAAGCCAAGCCCAAGAAATATAACATCTTTACTCTCATCGACATTGTTTGTACTGGACTTGTATGACATTCATTCAGTAATCATTTCCCAGGTTCTTAGCCAGCTGTTCTATTGGCTTGGCGCAGAACTTTTTAATCGCATCATGTCAAACCGTAAATACCTTGCCCGAACGAAAGCGATGCAGATCCGTCTCAATCTCTCCACACTTGAGGATTGGGCACGAGCAAATAATAGACAACCCGAACATTACGAATCCGGCGCATTGACAACAAGTGGTGAGAATACCATCGAAGCTGCCCGACGGCATTTGGTACCAGTTGTCCAGCTACTCCAGTGGCTACAGTGCTTCACCTCCCTGGGCGAAGATCCTGGTGCGTTGCAGTCCACAACACAGCAATTTACTCGACTCAATCCACAGCAGCTTCTACACGCGACCAAAAACTACAGGCCTGAAGTTGGTGAAAAGACACTGAACCGGGAAGGAATGAAATATCTTCTCGACCTTAACGTGTCATTTTTTGATTCTAAGGCACGCCGAAAATCCCGTAGTGTGTCTATATCAACATCCAATACATCTGCAGGTGGCCGCTCGGTAGCACAGACTCCCACTACTCCTACGGGCTCCCGTTCAAGTACTACACTTTCCCCATCGAAAACCCCACCTTTTATCACGGCTACATCCCCTGGCGGTCTCCATACATCTGAGCCAGTAGACGAAGAAGAAGATAACAACGCGCCTGAAAATCTTCTCCTCGACCCTGCACTCATGCTACCTTTCTCGCTGCCAACGAGTACAGATATGTTATTAAGCTACGGCGCAGGACTAGGCGGCACAAACAGGGAACGAGAGAAAAAGTACCAACCCAGCGTCCCACCAGAGTTTCTGGCCAAACTAGATTTTGGGCAAGGAAGGGGTAACAGTGTCAACAATTTTGGTGGGGGTTGGGATGATGAGGATTAACAGGTTGACAACGAAAAGCGGCATAGTTAGTGGTGTAGAGGCAATTGGCGCTGGCGGGAGAAAAAATGGCTAGTTTCTTGTTTTTATTTTGAACTTTTTCCCACTTGGTATTCTTTCACATATTATTCTCCTTTCAGTGGGGCGGAGAAATAGGAATCGAATTGGTTTAATCAACGCAGTGGGTTTTTTATTTTCTTTTTTATTTTCGTTTTCACGGGATTTTCGTCGCTTTTTTTCCTTTTCTATTTGTCACAGGAACATAACTTTTATATTTTCTTTGTTTTTAGTTTGGGTGTGGTTGGATAAGCAATTATCAACATATAGATGCCAGCACTAAGCACACGCCGACTTTTGTTCAGTCGTAAGGCGAGTGACCGGCTGTGACAGCGGCTAATTATCTCCGAAGGTAAAGCAACTGAAGTTGGGAGCTCTTATCTCGCCAAGCTCGTGTGAGACTTTGTGAATTAGAAAAGGGATACCTACTATCCTGTCATTTGTATATCCTATAAGAGGCAAGAGAGGCTATAATATAGATTCGAAGATAGAGCGACCAGGTTGGTCCACGACCACTGTTCTGCCTAGAACAGGCCCTCCGTACTAAAGTCTGAATGAATTACATTTCTTGTGGAAACCCAGCCACCACCCTCACCCCATCTCCTCGCCCTCATCCTCATCCTCATCCTCACCCATACTCCCCATCCCCGCCCTCTATAGCAATACTATCGACCCCACCGGATTTTCGCGCTATCTCACCTACTGAGAATATTTCAACATAAGCCTGGGTGCCAAAGACTAGCATACACCTATCCCCTTAAGCTGTCAGTAAAACGCTGACCCCCCAGGAAAAAGCAAAAGTTGCTAGCAGATCTCCCTTATCAAATAATTGATCTCCCATACAAACCCCAGCCCTCTATTATTTGGGGGGGGGGGGGGGGGTCAGTATTGGCAGCTTAAGGGATTACCATACACCCGAGAGAATATTCGCCAGGGACTAGAACGAATATATTTGCCGAAACCGGACTCACAAATGTGCCTCCCGTTGATCTGCGTAAGATTGGCCGGCTGGTAGACTAGTTCATCCCAGGGGAAGGTACCAGGTATCGGGGTTTCCAGGGTTGTCCCTGAGGGGCTGTTAGCGACCCGCCTGCTCATCCTACCAACTTGAATCAAGCGCCGTAATGAGTGGTGGATCGAAATGAGATACGAAAATCGCCGTGAGTGACTTGGGGATGCTTGGGGGCCTGGAGGTCGCGAACCAACCACATTTGCTAACGCTGTAAACAAACATAGAACCCCAACCCTGGCGGGAAAATGTGTAGGCGGGAACAAAAGGTGGTGTATCAGCTTGGTTTGGAAGCTTTGTTGCTCTTCATACATCATAGGACTTCGATCCCTCCTTCGCTCCCTTCACAAATCCACGCATGTCTACCACCACCACTCAAATTACCGCGATAATGCGTGTATGCAAACCATCGATGATTATTAAAACATTAGCAAAAGGTAGCATACCTGAGTTGATTTACCCATGATGTAGTGGCTTACCGCGCAGAAGCACACTGGAAAATCTATAGTGGGAGATAATCACAGCCCTATGGGTAACTCGGCAACGTAGGCACATACAAGTATCTCGGTTGAGTCACTATGTATCACTCGATTCCGACAAAGTTACCATAACACCGGCTCAAATGGCCAGGAATGGCCCCTTCTTCTTTTCCTCTTTTTTCTTTTTCATTACGCATAATTACAGCCCGGGCAATAATTTCTTCCATGTAGATCTACCGTTGTCCTCATGTGTTTGATAATCCTCCGCTATGTGTCATAAAGGGCAAGAAGAGATGTTCATCTCGTTTAGATACAGATACGCAATTTTTGCACGTGCAGATACGGTCGGGACGGTTTTTGAAAAGGGAGCCTCAAAAGGGCAAACCCACACAAACGCTCTCGCCCAACCCTACCACTCAGTATATCTGGCCTTAACAGGGATTCTCTTCGCCAAGTATAAACAAAAAAAAAAAAAGGAGGGAGAGTTGTACTGAGGTGGAGATTACTAATCCAGTGATTGACATCCATTTACAGTTGCGTGGGTGTGTGTTTAGTCAGAAAAAGCTTGGTCTGCCACGTTGGAGATCAGAAGAAGGATCGTGAGGGTTAGGGTTTTTCCATGCGGGAGGCTAAACTTTGACAGCGGCGGGCGGCTGCAAAACGTTTTCTGCTGGTAGGGCTGGCGCCTAAGCACGATAAACCGGGCGAGTGATAAGGAATGATCCGCTTCTGCATGCACGATAACCAACGACACACTTCAAGGCAAAGCCGAATTCAATTCATTTTTATTCTAGCTGATAAAAAAAAACAAAAAAACAAAAAAAAGTCCTGAAGAAAATTTACTCGTCCTTCTCGTCCGCCCAGACATTGTAGCCAAAGGTATCCTTCATGTTTACGAATCTTGTATGCCTTCCCTCCGCGACAGCGTTGATTGCCTGGAAGTCCTCTTCGCCCATGTCGTAGTCTTCGAAGTTGCTGATAATTCGTGTGGGGTTGGAGCTTTTAGGGAGGACACAGTATCCCCTCTTGACACCCCACGAGATCAGGGTCTGCGCCAGCGTGTGGCCCGTTTTCTCAGCGACGGCGTTAAGTGTCTTGTTCTCGGAAACCTTCTCGCCTGTCGAGGGGACCTGGTTCTGGGATCCAAGTGGCGAGTAGGCAATAGGGAGGATGTTCTTCTCCTTGCAGTACTGGATGAGCTCTTCGTTGGGCAGGAAGGGGTGGATCTCTATCTGGTTTGCGTGAGGCTTGACCTTTGCAAAGCTGAGGAGCTGCTCGAGTCCTGGGATTGTCCAGTTGCTGACACCGATAGCTTTGGCTTTGCCTGTAGCATAGAGCTCCTCCATGGCCCTCCATGTGGGCTCCGGGTTTTCGGTGAGGCCTTGCTTGATCACATACTGGAGAGAGAAGAATTATTAATTATCTGTTTAGTTTCATGATAGCAGGGTTAATCATCATACCTTGCCATCAGGCCCAATCTTGGGGTTGTAGTCGTCGGTCCTCTCTGCGGCAATGGGCCAGTGGACAAGGAACAGGTCGACATAATCAAGCCTGAGCTTCTTCAAGGAGTCCTCCATTGACCACTTCACTTCCTCCGGCTCATGCAGGTGATTCCAAACTTTAGTGACGACAAAGATTTCCTCACGCTTGACGGCCCCGTTGCTTTCCTTGAGGAAGTCGTGAATTGCATCGCCGATTTCCCCCTCGTTCTGGTAGAACCAGGCACAATCGAGATGTCTGTAGGCCCGGCATCAGTTTTTTGATGATTGAAGTACATACTCGAAGAGAGATTTGATGATTACCTATACCCAGTTTTCAATGCTGTGATGCAAGCTTTGTAGGATTCGCCCTTTGAGCCTTCGTTGGCGAAGGTTCCGAACCCGACAGCAGGAATCTTTGCTCCTGTAGGTAGGGTGAAGGTTCTTCCCAAAGACATGATGACTGGTGATGTTGTTCTTGAAGAGAGAGAGGCTTGTGCTTGTGTAAAGAGGTAGAAATTGTGAAAAAAGGATGTTTAGAAATTGAGACTTGTATATTTCTGGGTCTTGCAATCTATCTTTTTTCTTTTCAGAAGGTGAGATGATCCTTCTATCAGTCGGTCCACAGCGCCCTATATCTACATGTACCTTTGATACTATACCCTCTTGAACAGAACAAAAACTACTTTCTCCCGATGAAGAGTACCCGCACTGATGTCATCGAATGAATTTCCCTCGAAAACTGTCTTTTCAGCGCGCAGATCTAGGCGGTAGAAGATTACTAGCATCTGGCACAGCATCCTTTCGCCTTTCTCTCCCCTCGATCACTTCTAAACCGCCGTGCATGTTTCGCCAGGGTTGTTCCGCCTCCAAGCCTACGGATTCATCGACAAGTTAACCGAAAAGGCCGTATTCCAGCCGCCTATGCAGATTCATCTCTGCCGATCTTCCTTCGGAAGAGCTCGAAATTTTTTGATCCATGCTCGACTACCCCCGAATATGACAACGAGTGTCGGAAGGGGTCTAGAGAAGGCTCCGACCGAGGGAATTTCATTGCCTGGTTTCGCTGCCGGCCTTACGTCCGATGAAGTGGTTAACCCTCTCTCATACCCTCCTCCACCCTACCTTTCAGGAGTGCCGAAAGTATGACGCAATGCCAACGCGCTCCTGGCGCCCCTCCGGCCGCCTCCGTGCAGGCGCGACTAAGGTTTAGCTGCATTAAGTTTTTCCGAGAACGTACCAGCCCGAGACATCTCTGACGTCCACCCGCCGCTTGATGCTGGGAACAAGGATGTCACTATCGGTACTCGACAACGCTAATAGAGATTCAATCAGTCAACTTCATCAAAGGCCCTCATGTTTGTTTCTATTCCAGAATTCTTTGTTGGTCAATTAGCAATTAGATTCCTCAAAGACTTAGGAACCCAAAAGGAAGATTTTGTCAATGGTTACAAAAAAAAAAAGCCACTCTAGGCTTTCTTCTTCTTTTTTTCCTTCCTTTGGCCTTCATAGTTAATTCAGTCCTTCCACTTGCTGACCAATAAAACTCCGGTTAAACCCCTGTTGTTTTTGAACGGATTGAATAGAGTCCAAAACGTGAGGGCTATTAATCAATGATCAATTCTCAGGCCATCAACATACCTAGTTGATAAGCGCTTTAGGCGTGATCGAAACTAGAGAAAAGGCCCTGCAACTAATATACGCAGGGCAAAAAACGAAGATAACATTATACTACTCTGAGAAATATGTAATCAAAATATACAGATAATCCTCAATTGCTAATGAGAAAATTGAGGAACATATCGACTCAAGTGAACTGACAGCTTGTGAGTAAACATGAAATTGAACCTGTACTTATCTGCAGATCCCTCTGCCCGTATTCTTTTCACTGAGTCTTTAATCTCTTTCTTTCTTAGCACCACCTTAGCAGGAGAACCCCAACCCTCCCCATTCCTTCTCATGACATAACCTAACTAGTATACTCATTCATCGGTAATTACACCATCGATAGATTGGCCTAGGTACTGCAGCCGAGTGAAAGGATCATCTTCAAAACCCTCTTGTAACAAGCATGTACACTGTTGTACGGCACCCGCTTCCCGGAAACTTTAGACCCATTGAGCAACTATATCCAAACTTGGCGATTGAAGGGTTTCGAGAAGGAGTTAGTGTCCATTTCGAACATTCAATGATCAAGGCCGGGCGTAAGGGGTGGGAACATAAATACCATATCATTTCTCCCTCAAGTCCCTCTCAAAATCATCTCAAACCCACTACATACTACACTCACTACACAACAACATATTTTATTTGATACTCAATTATTTAAATCTTATTACCACAATTTCAATATGACCACCTCCAACATGTCCAGCGTCGAGAACACCAACGGTACTTCAAGGAAGACGTAAGAATTCCTCGAATATAATTTCTTAACACGTTGACACCATGTTTCTAACCTTTTCAGTGACCCCAAACTCCCCGTTCCTAGATCTCAAAACTCTGAAGTCATCGAAATTGAAGCCACTCGCTGTGCCCTCGGAGAATCCGAGAAGTTGATGCACCCGCTCTCGATTGCCCCCTCCCAACGAGAACGCCGCGGATCAAGAAACTCATTCGGAGCCTCCCTTCCCATCCCACGGGTCAAGCGTCCATCCCACTTCCGCCCTGGCCTTCCCGCCTCAATACCCTCCTTCGACATTCTCGCCGCCAAGGCTCAAGACCTCGCCCAGGAGAAAGTCTCAGCAGCCAAGAACGTTGCCTTCATCTTCGATATCGATGGTGTCCTCGTTCATGGTGACCGTGTCATCCCCGAGGGGGCAAAGACCCTCGAAATTCTGAATGGCCAGAACGAGCTTGGCCTTAAGATTCCTCACATCTTCTTGACTAATGGCTCCGGAAAGCCCGAGGCGGAGCGTTGTGCCCAGCTTAGCAAGATCTTGAACTCGCCCATCTCCACCAACCAGTTCATCCAGTCTCACACTCCCATGTCTGCCTTGGCAGAGTACTACAACACCGTTTTAGTAGTTGGTGGCGAGGGCTACCGTTGCCGAGAGGTTGCCGAGCAATATGGCTTCAAGGACGTTGTGGTTCCCAATGACATTGTCGCCTGGGACGAGAGCATTGCCCCATACCGAACCTTTGGAACATGGGAGAGGGCTTCTGCACGCCCCAGAGATTTCGCGAATCACAACATTGATGCTATCCTTGTCTTCTCTGATTCAAGGGATTACGCCACAGATGCACAGATCATCATGGATCTCCTGCAGTCCGAGAATGGTCGTCTAGGCACCAAGGCCAAGGACCCTGTCAGCCAGCGTATCCCTATCTACTTCTCACATGGTCAGTAATCCTTAAGATATTTACACAACTCATGAATAGTTATATTAACATCACCTGTAGGCGATCTTCTCTGCCCAACTGAGCATAAATATCCCCGTATGTCCCAGGGTACCTTCCGTCTCGCGCTCGAGGCCATGTACAAAGCCATCACCGGCGTTGAGCTCGAACGTACCATTTACGGCAAGCCTGAGAGGGCTACTTACACCTACGCCGACGAGTGCCTCACCTCCTGGATGGAGGAGATCCACTCTGAGAAGGTTCTCCCCCAGAATGTCTACATGATTGGAGACAATCCGCAGTCCGACATCATTGGTGGAAACCTTTACGGCTGGAACACCTGTCTGGTCAAAACCGGTGTGCACCAGGGCAACGAGAACGACAAGGAAAACCCAGCGAGCATGGGTGTATTTGAGAACGTCCTGCACGCTGTTGTAACCGTCATGAGAAAGGAGTTGGGTGATGACTTCAAGTTCCAGTTCGACATGGAGAACCCCGTACTGGCTGGTGCCGGTGTCTCCGCCATTGAATAGATGATGTTTCTTTATTCTTCTCTTTCTCCTTTCTCTTTTCTTGGGAGCCATAATGGTTAAGGGAAGTCTTTTATTCGGGCGTTATCATATCCGTTTTTGTTTTGTTACGTTCTGGTCGTGTTTTTCTTTTCGGGAAAGCAAGGGTTATTTATCTATGGGGCTAGGTCTAGCCCGGGAAATAGAGGCAAAGCTGGGAGCTTTTTCTTTTTCTTTTCTATTATTTAGTATTTTAGACTCTTTTTTTCTTTCTGTTCAATAGCCATAGCTACAGGCCATAGCCGTAGTTATTCAATTACAATCACGATTTAAAATCCTCATTTGACATTTCAACCGTTACACCAAAAGCCGCACCTAGCGCTTTGTCGGGAGAGGGAGGGGGATGCGTTTCATCCCGAGACCCTACCTTCTTTTGGGATTCAGTCGTTGAAAGGCGGCTGCTAGTGCTTGTAGATCAGATCCCGCATCTCATTTCCCTGTACAACTAGCTGGGGTTATGGGTGTAATTGTGGGCCAGGTCGCATAATTCCGAGTGATGCATCATGATCGAACCTTTTTCTCTTTACTCATCGACTCAGTAGGACTCTGGAAGTCTCTGATAAAACCACCCTCATACATATATGCAGGGATTATTCATCACATTAGGTTCTTGCCAAGAACAGAAGTTTGGTTTGACATGTAGAAGTACAGGGGCTGGTCTTGGCAACAGTTATGTAAGGGATCTTATGAAAGGTACATGTAATTCCTTTCACATATTCTGGTTTGATTTACTGGAATTTTACTGCTCGGTTCGATCTATATAGCTTTTGGGATAACATTTGTTGTGCAGTATATATGTTTGAAGGGTATAGATCTAGAATCTAAAACAAAAAGGTATATATAAAGATTCCTTGACCCCCCCCCCCCCAAGCCGCCCGCCAAAAAAAAAAGAACCAGTAAGAAGTAATCTACTCCTAGTTCCTCCTCTCAACGTCTCCATAGGCTGGGGGTTGCGAGAAAAGCGCCTTGCCTTCAACAAGGCTCCTCTCAGTATTGGCACGACTGTTGACAAAGTCAGGGTAGTTCAAGGTAAGCTCAGTTGCACCGTGAAGAATGTTATCAACAGCCTCGACACCGAGCATGAATGAATGGTCCTGGTTTCCGACTTCGTATTTCCAGCTACCGAAACGACCTCTTGAGTGGATACCCTTTGCTTGCAGTTTAGGAAGCAGCCGCTTCAAAACTCCGTCGCGCTCTAGGCTAGGTGTAGGGTATCCATGATCAAATCGTCTATGATAGGTAGAAACAATCTCGGCATCTGCACTCAGAAGGCTGGAGTTGATACATCCTTGGATGGTATCACGGAGTAGGTTGGGCTCGTCGACTGGTTTCATAGACGATTCGGAAATTTCTATAACTTGTCTCAGCTCAAATTTACTCTTGAATAGAACTTCACGTGAACATACCCATCATCAAGGACCAGTAAGGACCCTCCTTGGCTTCACTGGAGTCAGGCTTGCTTCCGTCAGCTTTCTGAAGGGTAGGTAGCTTGACGTTTGCTTGTGGCTGGTTGTTGGGAGAATAGTTGCTGAAGATGGTTGCGCGATAGAACGGGCAGTCATCTTCGGGGAAGTAAAGCTGTCGATAATTTAGATTCCAGAAATAGAAGCTTTGGATAATGGATCATACCCAGCACTTATCGCCAATGTTCTCCGGTCTCGCGCCTCGAATACCAATTCCAACAACGTGAGTGGTAGAGTAGAACAGGTCCTTAGTCATAGTAACCAATTCCTGGTCATCAATCTTTTCGCACAAAGCGTCAACGGCCATTGTGCTGACGAGTCTTCCATATGTGATGGTCTTTCCGTCTGCCAATGTAGCAACCTTCTTTTCCGCATTAATCTTTTCAACGGCCCCACTCTTACCCAGGCGGATATTTTTCTTTGGTAGGGTGTTTGCGACAGCGATCCAGATGCCGCCAGTACCGCCATGGGCAGGGAAACGGAATGTAGCATTAGGACCCCAGTTACCTGCGGTCTTCTGGAGAATGACATTCTTGGTAACAGTCTTGAGATCTGGTGCTGCAACACGCTCTCCGAGCCATTCACATTGCATCTAAAATTTGACAAGGTTCAAGATCAGTATACCGGATCAAACCTTTAATTGCCTTAGGAATCTACCTTTGTGGTGGGCACAGCCCAGACTTTGTAGTTGTATGGTCGCATAAATAGGTCTGCGATGCCCTCACCTATTGAAACCGGAAGAGTCAGCTAAAAAAAAAAAAAAAATCAGAAAAAGAATATAGCTTACCCATCATTCTCACGATCCACTCATCGAAGTTCTTTGGTTTAGTGTTTGCAACTCTGAACTCCAAAGCTGCATCGATCATGCCATTCATACAGCTAACCTGGTCTTCTTTGGGCAACATGCTAATGTTGTTCTGGAATGGGTACGGGACTTGGGTAAAATTAGCGTATGTCCTCAAAATTGGATAGGATTCATTTACCCCAAAGCTCCTTGCAGCGGACGTAGGAGATACGTTGGTGCGTGTACCAGTCATCGGACTTGGGAAGAGCTTCATTGATGCAATCATCGAAATATTTGTAATGGGAGAATATAACATGCCCGCCGACATCATAGAGCTATGGTATTCGGTCAATAACGGGGCCCTGGTAAGGAATCAAGGGACATACAAATCCCTCGGCTGTGACATCGGTAGAAGCAAGCCCTCCAGGAGTTTCATTGGCATCAACAAGAAGCCAGGAAGCTTCGTTCTAGAGTAAAGTAGTTTATTAGGTCGATTTCCTTGATCCTATTAAGGTAGGCAAAGACGTACAAGCTGGTTCAACCTTTTGGCGGCACCTAGACCAGTAGGCCCAGCACCAATGACAAGAACATCAACGTATCTAGAGGATTGTATTTAGCAACTGTAGCTTCGTGAGGATCAGGGAAGTCAACTCACGTATCTGAAGACATGATAACTGGCAGAAGTAAAAATTGTTTATAAACTCAGTGAGAAAAAAAAGTGCGATTGAAACGGATAGAGAGTCAATTGTCTATCGGAGAGGCTTTCTATACTGGGAGGGGGGGGGTAAAGGAAGAGGGGGGTTAGGGGGAAAGGGGGAGGAGACGCGCGCTGTGCACAAGCAACTTAGCTACGAGATTTGAAACTGGACTGAGGCCCTGGGATAAGCCTCAACTACATGTACTCTACCTAGTTCGTTGTGGCAGCCAAAATTAGGCAGGACTGGGTATCAACACAATACAAGATCATCAAACCAATCGTTGGTGCTTCAATCATTTAGGTATCCCGACTGCTTACGTCTTTCTAGACGGACTCACTTCCGACATGCTTATCAAGGGTTGTTTACGCGTGTCATTTTCTAGGAACTCTATGAACTCGAACTCGAACGGGGAGGTCAAGCTTCAAACGCGCCGTATTCGAAGGCCTAGGTTCCGGAGCTAGATATTCTGTTCTCGAAATATCGAGACCTATACTTGACGCATATCCATACTTATTCTCAGTATGCGCGACACAGCCTATGTTTTCGATTAGAGCTGGCACTGGTACCGGTACCTACATACCATTGGCGGGGTTCGCAAATGTTTATTTGAGCCTCATAATTATCGTGCAGGGGTCTAAGCTAGGTTTCTGGGCAAAAAATCTTGTCCATGGGGCATCAAAACACCCTTGGAATCGCGAGGAATAGTGTCGTAGATCTCAGACAGTCAGACATTCTAGAGTACATACAGTACCTGTAGAGTACCTGTCTTCTTGGCGTTTTACTTCAAATCTCAATATTTAGGCACTCTACTATATGTAGAGTGCATGACGGGCACCTAAAATAAACTTTCTTTTAAAACTTACTAACATGTACCTACATTTAAGTAGGTATACATGTACCGTGACCATTGGCGGCGCTGTAGGTTTCCCCAGCGATAAGCTTTGTAGTGTCTTTGTTTTTTTCCTATCGCTTTTATCACACGTTTCAGAGTCACATCCGCACATCTGCGGGCCGCGGTGTAAAATTATTGCGTCTAGGGCCGTTGACGAGAATTTCGCCCAGGGGTGATCATCGTATCCGAATTTTTGAATAGGGGTTGGGTTACTCAGAAGACGATAGCGTATCGTCTGGGTAACACGTTGATCTATGTGTGGTTGTGGATCGAAATAAAACCTTTGCTGCATTCTCCCTGTTTGGGAACAGTCAGCGTAGGGCCAGCTCTCCAACTCCCCTCCTTCTTCTCTTGCTTCCAGGTACCTCGTGTCCTGGTCTACTTCTCTATTTTGCTGTCGCTCCTTTTACCATTTCTTCATAACCATCGTTCACATCAGCATTAAACTTTAATTATGGCCGCCGATTCCTCCGACAGGAGGGATGTCGATTCTCCGGGTTCACTACCTGCACCGAATACCGCATCACCTCCCAAACCCTCTTTACACCCGGCAGTCTATGTAGCGTAGGTCCCCGAATTTCAACAAGTAC
The DNA here is from genome assembly GCA_024713875.1 of Morchella sp. 2016-57. Taxonomy (NCBI): domain Eukaryota; kingdom Fungi; phylum Ascomycota; class Pezizomycetes; order Pezizales; family Morchellaceae; genus Morchella; species Morchella sp. 2016-57. The sequence goes on from JAMGZE010000019.1 coordinate 587,484, forward strand.
ATGGTCAGGGACTAACGGGTTTTCTCGCAGAGTTTGGATTGGTTTGAGTTCGTCAGTAATTTTATTTAACAAATGGATTTTGTTCAGCCTTGAATTTCGTAAGTTCGCCAAAAGTACAATGTGAGGTTTAATTACTGACATTTTGTTTTATAGCATTTCGTAAGACCCCCAAAAGCTAGATATCAAATTCCCCCCATATTGCGCGCATTTTTCGAGGCCTGAGCTAAATCTCAATTTTTTTATTATCAATATAGCAATTTTCTTAACCACATGGCATCTTGTCTTTGCGACTATCGCGACGCAGATTCTCGCGAAGACTTCTACCCTTCTGGATGGTCGTCACACTGTGAAAATGACCGGACGGATCTATTTGCGAGCGATTGTGCCCATTGGGTTCTTTTTCAGCTTAAGCTTGATTTGTGGGAATAAGGCGTATCTTTATCTTAGTGTTTCTTTCATTCAAATGTTGAAGGTAAGATCTTTTACCTAGCAACAAGACCAGGTCCGTCGATACTTACGATAATTCCGCAGGCAACCACTCCAGTAGCTGTACTTCTCGCGGGGTGGGGGTTGGGGGTTGATTCGCCCAACTTCAGGGTCCTGGGGAATGTTTCCCTCATCGTCATTGGTGTCGTGATTGCATCATATGGAGAAATTGGCTTCGACCTTGTTGGATTTGTTTACCAAATCGTTGGTATCGCTTTCGAGGCTACACGTCTCGTCATGGTTCAAAGACTATTATCTTCGGCAGAATACAAGATGGACCCCTTGGTATCGTTGTATTATTTCGCTCCGGTTTGTGCAGGCATGAACTTCGTTATGTTTCTCATTTTCGAAGGAACAACATTGGGATTTTCCGACATTTTCCGTGTAGGCGTCTTCACCCTATTGGCAAATGCTATGGTAGCCTTTGGCTTGAATGTTTCTGTCGTGTTTTTGGTATGTCCCACCGGTTGTTGATGCCTAATGTGAACCAGCTAATATAACGATAGATCGGAAAAACATCTTCGTTGGTTCTTACTTTATGTGGTGTGCTTAAGGACATCCTCCTTGTTGTTGCCTCGGTCCTTATTTGGGCAGACCCACTTAGTGGTCTCCAGATGTTCGGCTACAGTATTGCATTGGGAGGTCTTGTTTATTACAAGCTTGGAGCGGACAAACTCCGGGAGACCTATATCAAGCTTCGTAACGATGGCATAGAGAAATGGCGAGGCTTTGGGGATAAGTACCCGGCATTGCGGAAAGCTACTCTTATTGGCGCAACTATCATCTTCTTACTATTAGGTCTGGGATCTTTGTATGGGGGCAGCAGCGCTGAGACTACATACACGGGTGTCCGTTTATCCGATTCGTCTGCAGTCCTACCAGGCGTTCTTCCAGTTAGCACTCCGGATCAAAACTTCAAGCCTAAGCGAAAGCTTGACATTGTCGTCAGCATAAACTCCGAAGAGCCAGCAAAGGTTGGCTGGAGTCTAAAAGAAATCAGAGCTATCAAGGCATTCTCTGGGCTTGACCCGAATGTTGTCGTTTACTTTAGGAATCCAAAATTGGATCAACTATCTGTCAAGAAAAATACTGATGCAGCGTCAGTAAGGGGATTGGGGAGTATTGGAGGGGATGATGATACCTATCTTTCACATATTGTGGAGCAATGGGACGATCTTGCGGAACACACATTGTTTCTCAATGGCGCGTTCAAGGACCTCCCAGGGGTTAAGGCTCGTATCGAGGACTTCTTTAAACCCAACACCGGCGTACTCTCCTTAAGTGCTGGATACGGCAGTTGCTCTTGTGACTTGTGTAAGGACCCGTGGGGTAACGATAATCTGAGCCGTGTACCTGGTATCTTTTCCGCCGTCTATTCAGAGCTCTGCCCTCCTTATAATGTTCTTTTGTCATCTTCCGGTCAATTCATAGTCTCTGCCAAGCGCATTAGAGGAACACCAAAACATGCTTACGAACACCTAAAAACCCTACTGGAAAGCGACAAAAAACACTGGATCCATAAAGAGGCTAAGAGTATCGATGAACCTGATCACCCTTCCTTCGGACGTGTTATGGAAAAGAGCTGGATGATTGCATTCAAGTGCGTTGATCCTCGATTGGCGCAAAGCTGTCCAACTCTGGGCGACAGGAGGAGGGAAACAGATCCAGATGAGCGGTGCCAGTGCATTGATTGATCAGACCCAGAACTACTAGACGGAGGAGCTCCGGGGAAATTTTTGGAGTTCATGAATTAATAGAATAGCGAGTCCGGTACTTTCTCCCACTTAAATTGATGACGGGAATGAACTTAGGATTGTCGGCCATGGACTTTTATTTCATAACATTTCAAATTATTTTTACTGTACTATGACCGCCATGCTTGCGTGAGGTATTGTTTAGAATAGATATACATGTATTAATGAATATCCGCATGATAAGGTTTGGTTGGGCTAGTGCAATGGAATGAAGGATATTATATACCTTAAACCTTGTTCGAAGAGAAACAACTGCCGAGACAGTACATACGTCAACATGTGCAAGAAGAATCTTGAGCAGAGATTTCGTCTGGACACAATCAGTTTCGTGGGAACTAATAGCTCTACTAGTGGCGACAGCCCAATACGGAAACAGAGCGGCCCGAGTGATGCAATGTGAGTAGATCATGCTGATTGATTGAGTAGACTATGTCGTTACTACCCGGATGATACAGTACCCGCGAGCTGTGAGAAGGCCAGCTAAGATTCGCACAAAATCTATCCCCTTAAGGGAGGTTGCTTGGGGAAGTTCAATCTAACTTTATGTCTAATTTCGGAGCTTCTTCCAATAATAATGCTATAATCTGTTAAGAGGGTCTTTAACATCATTTTATCGTGGAATCCAACTTCTGTACTGATTCCGAGTGAGATTTTATGATATGAATCGAGGAAATAATTATTGGATTGGGATATAAAGTATATGTAGTAAATATATAGAGAATTAGGCCTACCAAACCCCCCAAAAAAATGGAACTCCAATGCGAAGAAAGGAGTGAACCACCTCCCAATCGAACAACTATGCTCCATAATCAGACCCCTAATCGAAGAAGGCATACCACACAACAAAATGGCAACCAGGGCGAAAGCACAGCTAATCGCGAACTGGAACTTCCATTACCCACCCCCTGCCTACTATCCACACCCCCTAACAATGTCACCCCAGTACTTCACAAACCTTCACAAATTTGTCGCCTCCCGCATTCACCAACATCAGCAAGACTTCATTTGTCTCCTGATGTCTCCTGAGCCTCAGGAGACTCAAAAAATATCCAGGAACCTCAGGAGACTCTCAGGAGACCCGGGAGACTGTTGGGAGACAGCATACACAAGTAGTAGTTTGCTGATGAAATGAGGGCAGGTAAAAGCTACCTACGCGGTCAAAAATCATGGATAAACATACACCTCCCGGATACGTGCACAAGATGCAACCAAGAACCCGAAACACCTTCACACACCATCCTAAGATGCCGCGCTCTAGAAGATCTTAGACCAGAAGCCATTAAAAACACGGCCTCACTAGACGAAATCTGGAAAAGCCAGCAACTCACCATGATCCTCAGCAGTTTTATTATTGCCGCAAGAATCAATTTCCCAATCCCGAATACAATCTCCCCACTATACACAGGAACATCCATATCCTCATTGACTACGATGTCTACCTCCGAATCACAAATACTGGGTGTACCATTCAACCCAATCTACGCATCCTAAGAAAAGTCCCATTGAGGGCACAGGCGGAAGGCCAGATTGATTATATTTTCCTATGTTATTTATTTTGTCGGAGTTGGATTGCTTTTCTTTCTTTAAGGGGAACAGAGTTTTGAGGAGGCACAGAGGTTTTTTATGCCATAGTTTGTAACTGCACGCAATGTTTTGTACCTTAAAACAAATACAATTGATATAAAAAAAAAAAAAAAAAAAAAAAAAATATATAGAGAATTAAGATACTAGATATTGTTTTATAGAAGGGAAGTACGGACACTTACCGAGGGTATGTAGCGCGGTACAATAGAGCACTCGGACGTAATCGCCGAATCCCCCCACGCAGCACTCGCGCCACTATGGGGTATAATCCGCCTTACGGTAGCTAGCTAGACTGCTCCCACACTATCTCCGTTACTGTTTATTAGATATTACCATGTAACCTCTGGGTTATAGAATTGAGCTTATCTACCGACGGACTGCAATTATTCAAGATTGACACATACGACGTATGGCCGTTATAAGCATTGAATATACCCTGGCCGAGAGAGTAAAGAAGGAAATGTGATTCTTTTGGTGGCAATTCCTGGGCCCAGAAAGCCTAGTGATATTAATAGCTTCCTAAGGCCACTTATCGACGAATTGAATTGAAGATACCTTTAGAGTGTAGATGTAATTGACGGATTAGCAGTAGGCGCAGATTAGAAATTTCGGATGAAGGCCGCTTAACTGGTAATGGCTGATTTACCCGCAATAGTAATCCTTATGAAGACAAAAGGGGTTCATGCATACATGTATACTGCAGACTAAAGAGGCACTATAGCGTCTAATATATTGTTTGTGCGAGGAAAAACACGGATTGGAGGAAATCCTAAAGATACAGAACTACACACAAATACAATTCTCATGCCAGTTAGTGAGATCAACAAGGACCAGGAACCAGATAATAATTGACGCCTAATGGAAATCGAGTTCAAAACCTTGGAGTACCTATACTAGGCTCGTACCTATACGGCTAGTAGCAAGCTGCTCGTAGGGCCGGGGATTGGTACGAGACTGCCTCACTTAATTGCGATAAAAGGCAGTATATAGCCACATACCATAGTATATGGCTGGGTGTGGTCTGTACCTAGGGTTGATGGTTACCAAAGGGAGATATGGCCACATAGAGGTGCTCTGAGTAGATTAAAATATGCATAGGATATTTAGGTCACGGTATATCACTCGAACACAACTAGGATCCTGGGTGCGGGCATCAATAACCCCACAATCCGCGGGCTCGGCTAATTCGGCGCATGACCTTAGTTACGCAAACCAACAGCAGCAACAGTAACTTCCCAACTGCCAACCCCTCATCACCTCTTCGCTAGCAGTAGCATTCGAGGAAACTCGCACTCTTTTAAAGTCCCCAATACCTTGCTTGATATCTCACCTAGTGTTTAAATCGATTTCAATTTTGCTTTTGAACAATCATGGTATGTATGCAACCTAATCTATGCCACCCCCCCTCCCCCCCTTCGCTCCCGTCCCTTCCTACCCCCTGCCGCGGTGAGCAACCAGATATATACCCGCTGGGAGGGATGAAGTGAAGTGAAGGGAAATGCAGACTGCATGGGCCATGATACGATATTAATACACGGTATCTAGTCGACCGAAACTGGTCTCCCCGCTCACTGGACCGTGCGGTTCTCCAAGTCGAAGAACCTCCCCTACTACTTTAACACCTCTACCAACGCATCTCAATGGGCTCCTCCACCCGATGCAGACACTGAGAAGCTAAAGGTGTATATGGCAAATGAGTTCCCTGCCACAATTCTACAACCGTCGGAGGGCGGTGGCCAAGCGGGGAAGATCAGATGCAGCCACTTGCTTGTCAAACACGAGGGAAGCAGGAGGGCTAGCTCATGGAAGGAGGTTTGTTCTACCGCCTCCCCTTGCCCCCGATTCGCGCTGAATTAAAGTGTAGGCCAAAATTACCAGGACAAAGGAGGAAGCTATGAAAATGATTCTTGACTTTGAGGCGCGCGTGAGAGGTGGTTCGGTTAGCTTGGCTGATTTAGCTCTCACCGAGTCCGATTGCAGCAGTGCGAGGAAGCGCGGTGATCTGTTGGTTCCCCCTTCATATATCTATCACACATTGCCTTCCCAGCGCTGACAGTGAACAGCGGGTTTTTTGGAAGGGGCGAAATGCAGAAGGAGTTTGAGGACGCCGCCTTCGAGCTCAGACCCGGTGAAATGAGCCATGCTGTGGAAACTGCTTCTGGAATCCATCTCATCGAAAGGTATGCGCCTTCTTTCCTATTTTCATTTCTCTTTACATGCCCTGCTTTTTTCCCCCACCCGATATCCCAGGTTTAAGTGTAGATAGCATGAAACTAATTCGATGGCATGTTACAGGTTGGAATGAAATTGTAGCCATAAGTACTTACCCGTTCGCAGATATTATCCTCGTAGTAAATGGGAAATGAAATACAGCATTTTTCTCTCCTTCTTTCAGGAATTCTACTCGTTCACCCGGCCACCTATTTGTATCCTATCCCCCCCCATTATCTTTCTCACTTCTAGTCTATGTAACTTATTGCCATCTATTGATCCAAACAAGCGATGAACTTGCAAGGCGGGTATATTGGGTGAAATCCCCCGCTTATGTATACCGTACCTTATGTACTGCACATTCGGTTGCATCCCCGGATCCCCGGCCTTCTCATTGCTTTCTCTCTCTTCTGCAGAGAAGGAGTCTGGTAATTTACCAGTCAGATGCCGACTTTTGAGATAGATAGCAGCTCAATTGAGCAGTCTAGAGTACCTGAGACACGTGTATGTGCATGTAGATAGAGTATACCCGGCCGGCGTCAGTCAGATCTACAAAACAGTCATTTTTGAGAAGACCCTCGGCCCGTGTTTAGCTGCCTAGAGCAAGCTTACCTCGACATGCTGATTGAGATCATATAACCCGATCACTTCCATAAGTACTACCAGAACATGTATGCAAATGCAGTAGAATACTACAAGTACTCTACCGTTACTATACATGCTCTATCTGATCCCTGTTACATGCGCATATCTAACGTCGTCCTATCGAGATCGAGGGAAACAAAAAACCTGAAAATAGCCATGATGTACCGGTACGGTACTCATGGCCCACTACATTATGGTGAAGGATAGGGCGGGGCGGGTAAATTTAATATCCATTATACCTGTGGGATGACTTCACGAGCTCAAGCAGATCGGACACTGATGCTCGTGAAGTGGGGAGATGGAGCGGGGGAAAAACACGTATCAATCAATGAAACGAATCACCCGAGAGAAAATGAGATCGATGGGGGAAACCCTTCCTGTGGAGCAGGAAAGGAAGGGAACAAAAAAGCTTCGGAGACGATAATAAGATGCCATGCACCACAGCACGGACATCGCCGATTCACCTGGCGATGAAGTAGGTAGGTAGCAGCTACAGCATGTAGGTAATAATATAGCTGAGCGCCATCACAAGTCATTTCACGCAATTGGGCGCTTGTTGAAGGATCACGGAATAGCTATCTCTAATGCTTAATCAAACAGTTCGAGTCGAATATCTCTAGCGTCATATAGTCCAATTACCGGGTTATAAAGGAGCGGAAACACACCACTCTAGTAGTAACTCTAAGCTCTGTCAACAGGGACTAGGGGGGGTTGAAAGTTCTTCCGAGAAAAAAGTATCTGGTGTTGACTATTTTAAACATTTCGCATGTGACACGACTTTTTGCAACACCAGAAATTTGGTGTTGGCGGACACATGCTTGGGGTGGAGGGGTATGTAGGCTGGTTTAATTGAGCCTCATGCCATTTCATTCATTCCTAACCTTCACGAACCTCGGATACACGGGAATGAGAAGAGGGCTCCTCCTACTCGTAGAGTGTAGTCCTCTAGCCCGGCGAAATTGAAGCCCGGGAAAAAAGGTTCGATCTCGACCAATATTGCTCTTGGTATGAGTTCAGGCTAGGTACTTCTAGGGAACGGTTCCGCCACAGGGCTGACACTGACGATGCATGTGGCGGCCGCAAGCGAGAAGTTCTTGTGTGTGTTGGGTTTCCGAGAGAGCTTTAATCCTTGTCTTTTCTCACACTGATCGTCCCTTCCGCGGATTGGTTATCTTTGGCGCGATTGCTCGAGCTGCGAGTGGTTTTCACATGCGAAGACACCCTCTCTCTCCCTTGAGACGTTTGCAACGCATCAGACCTGAGCTCCTGAAGGCGAGTGATCAAAAGACCACTTCGTGTGAGTTGTAATGGATTAATTGGATGAAACTCTGGCGGTTTTAGAGTATTGAAAGTTAATTGACCGCATACCTTCTCTATCGAGAGAGGTTGAAGAAGAGGAGTTGACAGGAAAGTGGAGAAACGGTTAAAATCTATAACGACATGCAGCTGCAGATACGGCCAAACGACCCACAACCTATCGTCGAAGCTGTGGTCCTCGAATCTAGCGATTTGCGGACAAGATACCGGCAGATTTACGATATCGGAAAGCACACCCATGACAAGCCAGTCCAATGAACAACAAGGGACTTGGGTTTGATAAGACCATATCGAGGTGTGTCAGGGCTTTTTTTTTTTTTTTTTTGCTTTTCACATGTCAGGCAAAAATGAGGAGGCCAAAGTCCTCCACTTGCGGCGCGGCGGAGGGGACGAGAGGGGTTGCTGCTGCATACGTAGACGCAGATAGGTACATACTTATCTCTATCCTCTGGGTGGATACGGTCTGAGGTACATATGTTTCTAATACAAATACGACGGTTTCCCCCCTTCATCTGCCCTGATTTTTACTTGTCTCTTAATCCTGCTCATTGCTACACTTGCGCTCCTACCTCATTATCACTACATAGTAAGTTTATCCTCATAGATTCAGCCCAAACATATAGTTTTTAGGAATTATACCTTTCTGATCTCATTATATATAACATTCCACTAACTCGCCTTGCCCCTACAGCCTCATCATCTCCAATAAAATCCCATAGTTATCTATACCAACCCTATCACCAACCACAATGTCTACCACTGAGACCATTACCAACGGCGAGACCGTCACCTACAAGTCCCTCGACCACCTTGTCTCGTACCCAATAATCTCTGACTCCATCACCACCTTCAAAGGCTATCAACTTGGCCAGCGCTCCATCAACATCACACACTCTGCATACAGCACCTTCAGCACCGTCATCGCCCCATTCTCGCCATTCCTCTCTAAGGCTGCCCCACTTGTAAACCGAGCCGACGACCTCGCCGAGACTGGCCTCGGAAAGTTTGAGGAGCGCTTCCCCATTGTTAAAGAGCCCACTGAGCACATCAGGAACTCGGTCGTTGGATACCCAAAGAAGCTTGTTGACGAGGTCTACACACGTGGAACAGAGCTTGCAAATGACACCAAGGAGTATGTCTTCAGCATCTATGGCGAGGAGCTCAACAGGCAAGGATCTGGTGAGAAGGGATACATCCCTATGGCGAAGGCAGGTGTGACGACAGGATTAGTAGTTAGCTCTGATTTGATGAGCTACATCGCGTCGTACCTGGGAAAGAAGAGCAAGAAGGCCAATGAAAAGATTGAGGAGATCAAAAATGACGCCAAGAGGAATTAGTTTTTTTTTTTCCTTTTTCCTTTTTCCTTTTTCTCCCATCCTTTATCCTAGTTGTTTTGGATCGGGTTGATGTTTAGGCTTGCCCTGAACTCATCTGCTGCATTGCTTTTGCTTGCTGTATGGAGGCTTTCTTTCTTTCTTTCTTTCTTTTTTGAGCCGGGATCGCAATTCGCTAGTAGCTGTATGGAGACACCAAGCAGAAGGGTTGATCATCTCTTTTTTTGTTCTTATGGTTAGATGGAGTGGCAATTCGTTTTTTTTTCCCCTTCAACTTCTCTTCTTGGTAAATATGTGTAGTCTAATAGAACCGGGGTTTTTTCCTCTCGAAAAATTTATTCATACATATCACGCACAAGCGTATTTACTGTATAACGCACAAGCGTATTTACTGTATAACCTCTGAACGCTGTGCAAGCTTAAACGCCTCGACCCGCCCCCCCACATAATGCAAACAATGATTTTCGCTGCTTTATCTTCGTCGGTTCTGTCCGCCTGCATGGCTATCCGCCGGCCGGACAAGTGGAAGAGGTAAGGGATCCAACGGGACGCGATGACAGCTGCAGCTTGGTGGCGCATACATAACGGCTGTCACCGAATCGAGTGATAACTGGTGATTGCTAATATGTAAGATATCACCGCATGGCCTAGTTCAGGTTTTGAGAAACCCACGACGATTGATAGTTTGCAGAAGGTATTGATAGGACTCGAGACACACGGGAGGGGGGGGGCGGTGGTAGGGTGATCATACCGGTTTTCTTCAGAGATATCTGGATTTAAGATAGATAAGGAGGTCTAGCCTTGGAAAGGACACCGCCAAGAGGAAGTGATAAAGCATGTTTCAATCATTGACCTTAAATTATGACGGCTATAAAGTATGTGCTTAGGTGTTTACACTTTAAAACTTGATACTCATGAACTATGATGTAAAGTAATTTATCTAAATAGTTGTGCTAAAATACCACGATAAAAAAACAACCTTATCTAGAAGGTATAGGTATAATTGGCGGCCCTATACTTCTGGGTAGGGGGCCTGTTCTCGCCCTTCCGAGGATCTGAAGGAACGATACGAGCGCGAGTGATATATTGTGATGACACGTAAATAATAATTATTTTTTTATACTTTATATATGCATGCAACCCGGAGGTTAGATATGTAAACAAGCTCTCATAGCTACTGTCACAGGATTTGCCATGTGTTGTATGCATGTAGTGAGAAATAAATTCTGATACGGAGTGTTTCATGAATTTGCTTAGTATTGTTAGATAGTCTATTAAAGTACATTAAACTGCTAAAAAGGTAAAATTCAAATCATTAAAAAAAATGCCATATTCCAAAGCCATGCGTTCGATCATCTATAAGCCATAGTCTATGTAGCAGCAAACTTCTTTTTCAATGCCTCTAAACCTCTACTCATCGGGTCGCTACTCACTGAGTGAATAGAAGATGTCGACAGCTTCCGATGATGCCTTGATGTAGACGCTGTAGAAGAAGACCGCTCATGTGCTGGTGAGAATCGGGATGCAACACTCTCGGCACGGGTATGGCTCGGCCTTGTGGATGTAGATCGTGTTTCTAAGCTCTCCATATGTACTGATCGGTTGCTTCTATCCCGAGAACTGGCCCGGCTATTAATACCTTCTCCGAGGATTAATGCTCTCTCTATTCTACGCGCGGAGCTACCGCTACTATCATGACTGGAGTGGCCCCCATGGCTTGAGCCACCATAGACACTCATTGCATGCTGCATGGCAACCGGATCGATATCCAGAGGAATGCGACTGAGTCTTCGAAGAGCTCTCACGTTTTCCGACATAAAACTTGTCATTCTACTTGCAGCTTTCCGGTCTAGATGCTCGGTATAGCTCGACTTTGGGTTCTCAGGCCTTGCCGCTCGGGTGGTGTGCATATCTGCCAATCTGCGAGGAGATTTTGCAGGTGGATTTCCAGGCAGCTCAGGGTTTGGTTTTGATTGAAGGAAACTTTCAATGGTTCTCCCATGGTTCAATCGGTTAACCATATCATTCGCATTCGACACAATCTGGTTAAACGATACACTTTGGCGCATGCGAGCCTGTCTTAGCGGCTGGAACGGTGACATGGGTTCGCCGATCTCATCGACTGACTGGTTTTCAAGAGACACATCCTGAGCAAATAGGAAGAAGCTGCCATCGAAGATACGACGTTTTACAAGCCTCCATCGGGCTCGAGCAGGGTTTTCTTCAATTTTAGGGTGATAGATGGATTGTTGGGAAATCTCGGCGTAGAAAGTTTCAAGCCGCTCAGCAACTCTTTCAAGCAGTGAGATCAGAAAAGCGGATACTTTAAACAGTCGCTAGTAAAGACTACATGTTAGAAAATCTAGTAACCGGTATTTGAAAGAAAGCATACCTGTTTTTCTTTGGTTGCGGTCTTCATTGATGCCACTAAATCGAACCCATCCATACCTGTACAAATCTCTTCCCGAATTTGCTCAAGAAAACGCACATCTAATTCAGTTACAGACTGGGCGTATCGTATCAAACCACGCTCAATAGACTGTGCTGCCCCACTATTGCAGACCATATCTCCGATCAGGGCAATTTCCTTCTGTGCTCTAGTAGCCGATTGGGAGGACTGCGCGCGAGATATAATCCCCATGACATCAGGGAAGCGTGATCCATTGTTTTGGAGGGCCATTAGGTTGAATGTCAATTTGAGGTATAACTCTTGCATTTTTGTGCCGAATAAATCGCTGAATGCATTTTGCATTAAGCGCGATTGAAACTGTGGAAATGATTGTCTTAGCAGGTTTTTCTTCGGCGGGGAAGGGTAAGCGGATTATAATCACATACCTGATAGAATTTACGGACTCCTCCCATATTTAACATACCACCAGAAAACCAAATATTTTCATCCTTCATGAGTGACTTTACCTCAAATGAGAGGGTTGTTAAACTTTCCACGCATGTACGGAGATAATCCTGCCACCCATCATATAATGCTGATAACTCTAGGGATTGTAGATGCGGCTTTGGGGCCATATACCCAATAAAATATTTTGAAAGGAGACTTGTAACCTCTGGGTTGGATGTATGAGCGAGATCATTGAAGGTCTTTGTAGCGTCTAAACCGGCGCTGGCGGCGACGATGAGCGACCCCCCAGGATGGATGGGTAGAAAATCGGTAACATCATATACAGCACCATGAACGCCAATCCAGGTCTTTGAGCCTTCCCGATGGCCTGTATTCCGTGAGAGTTCTGAGATGGATATTACTGGATCCTTGAATGACATCGCTTTTGGTGTCATGAATATATCCAACATGAATCTTCGTTCTGCAAACGCAGTAGCCAATAGATTATCTGCAGATTTTGCGGTCACTGCTCGGTTAGTGTAGAGCGACTTCCTGATACCAGAAATGACAGTCTCATATACCGAAACTGAACCGCAGATATAAAGGTACCCGCCCAACCCACCAAGTTTTGTTGACATTACAACGTCACAAACAGTATTACCGTTCTCGACAATTGCCACATCAAGATACCTAGGATCCATGTCTTTCTCCACTAAGTCACGGAGGTAAGGGTCATACATAAGACCCTTACGGTCCCGTGAAAATGCTGTATGCAGCTCAAGGTTATTATACCGGACATGATCACGGAGCTCTTCCTCATAAACGAACTTCTTCCGAGATTGGACTCCAAGGAATAATATATTCCGCCCGACCGCCCCAGATAAGATACGTTTCGCCCAGAAACTCCTGAAGGGCGCGATTCCGGATCCACCAGCGAACATTGCGACTGGGGCTGCTGGAGAAATAGGAAGTTGGAAGTTTAGTGGCCGAGAGACACCGACGAGCACAGTGTCCTCGAGATTCGCAAATCCAGGGATTTCATTGATTATTCTCTCTTCCTCCGGGTGTGGATTGAGAAACCCGCTACTCACACCAGAGTATGATGGGTTTCTACCCGTATTAGGACTGAGGACAGGCGATATATCATGCTCCACACGTGATACTGTCAGATCTAATGAGGATGGAAGTAGCTCATCAGAAAAACTCGAAATCGAATATGTCCTCGGGACCTCGATTGGAATAAGCTTTACTAGCCAAGATAGATCTCCTGGGTTGAATGCCTTATCCCACACCTCTGAAGTGACTTCGGCAGATGCAGCAGACAAAAGGTCACCAAGTGACCCTCTAACTGGCCATGTTTCCGATGCAAGCACCTTCATAACAGTGGATGATGATGTCCGAAGAAGAACGTGAACCTATTAAATTTTATTATTAGTATGTATTTTCCTGAGAGCTGAAGAGTTACACAAACCCACCTGCATGACTGTTTCCTTCGTAAGAGGCGAGAGATGGCCTTTTCTAAGAATATCCTTAATCCTCAATACTGCTGCGGATTTATCACGCGAAATTGCTGCCTCATGGTGTGCATATCTCTTCCATTCGGAAGACCTCTCCAACGAAACAACCTCTTCTAACCTTTCTATCAAGCTCAATACGTCCGCCACCTTTACTACCTCCTTCCACCCATTTAGTGGCATAACCGCAAGGCGATCTCCAGGGCCAAAGGTAATACCGGATTTCATGAGATCCACTGTAACCTTAGCTGTGCTTCTATCAGGATCATTATCAATAAATGAGCGGCGTGCGATCCTTGCTTTGAAACGACACTCCTCAAAACAACCTCTCATTTCATGAGGTTTCCGGGATATGTTTTCCCGAAAAGGCTGTAGACGTTCAATCATCGAATCTGAAAGGGTCTTGTGGACCTCTTCCCATGGACGGCCTTGGTTATCTGCGGCTCCGGCCCCACCGTTTGTTTCTGTGCGCCCAGTTTTTGCAACTACTTCAAGGAATCCATATACCTTGTCTACTGTACGTTAGTATGAAATTAATGGTGAATGGTATGAAACTCACATCTGTGTGTTCCCATAAAGCCTCGTTCTCCAGTATAAGACTCGACGATCCCCTCCATCACACCCATCAATCGCGAATCGCCAGTAGATTTTACATACTCGGGTACCGAATAATATTGTTCTACTGCTGTAATGAACGCCCTAATATTCAACGGTAGCCAAGCCCTTAGATGTAATGCTTCTAGTCCAAGAAAAGAGTCGTATTTTTTGCGACCTATGAAGGCGTCCATAAGTTGGAAAAGCGGCAATGCTAGTCCCGATAAAGCCGGCACTCGTTTTGACAGGGGCGCTGAAAATTTGGCATATCTTTGACCCCATTCAACCTAGGACTCGTTAAGATAAATAATTGAAAATAATTTAGTCTTTGAAACTTACGGGGTTAGAAAAGTTCTCCCCGGAACCTGGATTAACACTGATTTGATGGAAAACGTAGCCTAGCTGATCAACTACCTCTTTCAAGGCAATAAGTTCCCTTAGTAACCCTTCATTATCCCTAAAGTGGACCCTATAGTTAGCTAAAGTTCTCTCATATTCCGTGAACCTTTGAAGAATTATACCTATCCATCACCATCTCTTGACACCTCGCGATCAACTCCACCCCCGGCGTGAAACAACCATGACTAGCGGCCATACATATCAAGAACCCACGCTCCGCTAGGTCCTGAAACACCGGCCACCTTAGGTCCATATTCTCGAACCGCTCCACATACGGATAGACACTAGTCGGATCCCTCAGTTTATAGTTGTATATTGACACATCGTACTGAGTTAGATGTGGCAGCGGCCTTCCCATTCTCGTACACACAGTTCGAAGTGGAATTGCTACGTTTCGCGGTATTCCTTTTGTTTCCTCCTCTTCATCTTCTGCATCTCCAGTGGCATTTAGGAAAGCAGACGCGTGTGCGCCAGCTATAATCCCTTCATGTCCATCGTTTCGCTCTTCATAACGATAGACACTTGCCAATATCCCCAGGCATACTGTGGCTGCCCATAGTGCCTGGTCAGGAATAACATCAGGCCCGCCGCTAATAAGCGGTAACTCAAGGATAGCTTCCCTGATTTTCCCACGGCCGACTAGTCCCGGCATTCTAGCGCATAAGTCGCTCCACACCCGCCCTGGACTGGAAGACAACGCAATTGGAGAGGCTGAAGGGTCAGGAGGGCAGAATCCATGTGAACTGGTTAGATAGCCGTCCCTCCAACCTGTCCGAGGGCCCATAGATTCTGCACGTTGCAGGACTCGGCGTGCGGGTGCGCCTAAGGCGGCAGCGAGAACATCTTCATTTGAGGGAGTTAGGATGTCGGCATTTTTTAGGCCACGGGTTTGTTCTTTCGATGGTGCAGTGGGGAGGAGGACATCAACCATTGTACGCCTTTCGTTCTCGTGGATTATGGCGGGTGCGTTGGGGCCTTGGGGTGCCTGTTTGGGACAATGTTAAAATCATGGTTAGAGTTAAAAGGACGCTTCCAATGATTCTAGCACTACTTACACCATAGAGAACCTGTTGCGCATTGTGGGAGAAGCCCGAAAAAGCGCATCCTCTAGGCCCCATCCTAGAGGAGCTTCTTGAACCAGGACAAGAACCAGAGGCGTTGGAATTACCGCTTACAGGGCAACTCGAACTGTTATTTGACATTGTTGGTTCAAGTAGATATCTGTATTTGAAAGAGGTTATAGATATATTGATTAAGGGTCCTCAAAATCCAGTTTTGAGAGAATAAATGATGAAATTTAAAATGTTTAAAATGAAAATAAGAATTTTTATAGATATCGTGGATATTGCAAGTACTAGGAGTATTATGAAAAGTACTGAATCTTGTGTTGAGGACCGGCCGAGCACTGGGATACCTTCAAATATGGGAAAGTCATGATTCTTTTATGTGTCAATTCGCAGCTGAGCCGCCGCTGCCAAGTTTGCTTCTCCTGTCTCATCGGGGCGAAGAAATGGTTCAATCGTGAGCGTTACACCTTGATATTCTGTGGCGTTTCACGCGCCAGGCTTCAGAACATATAGTCCCGCCAACATATGCGAGGGTAAAGTCTGCACATTGAGACAAGCCCTAGTGCCCAAGCCCTTTCCGAGAGTAGGAAGTTGAATATTGGCTTGGCTCATCAACGGGTCCCACGCGACGATGTTGGAACCGCCGTTCGAACCCGCGCGCGTTTCAATGTGGCACCTCGACCAACCACCTCCGTATGTAGCCAGGAGGTCGGGGTTCTAAGACATAGACACCTCTAGATTCCCATACTCTGCATATACTCTCTACTAGGCTTGTGGAGTAATCAGTACTAAGCTTCACGGAAATGGTGTAAATTGAGTTGCCACAAACCCAGTAGAGATGCCTTGCGATAGCTACGCGCGAGAGCTAAACGACTGTCAGTGAGGTTGCTCTCGTGCCAGTTATGTACTTGCACGATGCAACTGTAACTCCTTTTCTTTACTCCAGACTAATGGGTCCAACCACTCGGCCATGAGTTACCATTTGCTAATAACTGTTTCGCCTCATGGGGTCTCATCGACCTCAAGCAGCGATTAAAAGCTTTGCAAACGACATACATGTAGTTATGGTCGATTTGAGACGATACATGTTCTTGTTGAGAGAGCTCCTTGCGACACGGATCCCGGGAGACCTGAGAACTGTACCTCCCCCCACTTATAACTTTATTCAGGAGTTTATCTCAATCGCAGTACGAAAGATATTGTATCTGAAACAAAGCCGGCGTTCACTAGCAGTGGTTACGCTGTGGGTTGTGTCCGGGCCAACTCTTCTTTGAAATGTCAAGCAAGACTTGGGGGCTGCCAAGGTGTTTGACAAAGATGGCCATGTCAGCTCACCAAACACTGATGTACGTAAGTCAAGGGATTTGGTGTTGAATCTTGGTACCCTACTTTGCCGGGCTTGAAGTTTAAGACAAGTAGGGTTAATCGGTCAAGTTTCGAATATGAGTGGGTGTGTACAGTGTACCGTGCGTGTGGTACTGGCACATGCACTTGACCTCTAATAATGTAAATGTATATGGGGTTTATAAAAAACAGCATACAGCATATACATGTACTTACTTATACTGCCCCAGAGTTAGAAAATCGGGCCAGACAATGAATATTACAATTTTAAATCCAGGAGGCCACGTTTGCTGCTTATAGTCCCATCAGATACTTCAAGTAAGTACATGTTTTTATTAGATGTAAAAGCCACACGTATCACTGGATCGGAAAGATTGATTGATTACAAAGTGTATCCTAGGGTGATTTGATGCGAGCTTGGTTTCACCTAAGGCCGGCTTATGAGTTAACATTAGGAATTACACCGCGCCTTTTCGGACTAAGCTAAGTCCCTGGACCTACAATATGACCTACATGTAATTTTGGTTTGCATATAGCTACTTGATCGTTCATACGCCGTAGATATTCGCCCGAATAGCTACATGTACCTACATGCAGCCAATTTATTCTTGTGAATCATCGGTCAAAAATGTATTTATGGGTTCAGGTTCTTGATATATGGGCTATAAAGAATCACTTACCAGATGTTATCAGGGTTCGTGGTTGCTATTCCACCTAGAACATGTTAAATAACTCCTTTCTGGTAGGTACCTGTATTAAGGTACGCGAATTCCTTAGACGTAAGGAAATTGACGAAAAGGGTTTTAATTTGATAGTGCTTAAAATAAGATTGATAGTATAAGTATATAGATCGATCAATCAATCAATCAGGCGTTTAGTAATTGTCGACAGCCTTAGAGCGAGTGATATTATGTGATTAAAGGTCCGTGGGTTTTCTGTGGTACGGGACCTGGGGCTGAGCCCAAGCCGACTGTTAAGATCAGTGTTTATACTACTACTGAAAGACAGGATCATTGTTGCAGATTCAACCGATGCATTCACTTGCGGAAAAAGATCAACATAATAAATACATTGACTTACATACAGGCAACTAAGTGTTGATTCATTAGGGACTAAAGATGTAACTCCTGGCGCAAAGATCAAAAATGGTACTCAACCTCGTCATTATAAACAGAAACAAATAAAGTTCATAATCGCATGACAATATTGAAGAAGAAAAGAAATGGGAAATGAAGAAAGGGTGGGGCGCTGGAGCGAAGGAAACAGGTAATTAAACAACATTATCACCCCTCCTCCTCCCGCCCATCCTGGCGCCCCTTCCAGACCCCCCAACTCCAAGATCCGCCAAATCCACAGCCGCCGTTGTTGCGTCGAATGGTGCACCCGTCAACCCACCACCCAATGTTCCCCACCCAGCTTTTCTCGTTGCAATAGCATCATGGAAGCTCCTCATCTCATCCGAATCCGTGTAGGAGAATCCCATTGTCCCACTTCCACGAGGCAGGGGGATATGGTTAAATCTGAAATCCCATACCGAAGCATACACCATTCTGAAAGACGAGAACGCAAACATTGTCCCGATAGCCGCACCCGCAAGGACATCATAATAGTTATGATACTCATCGATCGTCAGCGAGCCTGCAATCAGCACAGCACCAAGTACGGGCGCATATAGCAGTGTCTGCTTCCACATGGCGCCGTGGTAATTGGAGAAGATCTTCATCTTCGCGTTGAAGTATAGGTACAAGAAAATGAAACCTGCGAAAGCAGCGGTGCTATGCCCCGATGGAAATGACTCCAGAGAGTCGTTGATTTCTTTCTCGTCACCCGTGCAGATGCTGCGGTCGTACATGATTTGGCGGAGACCGTTACCGGTATTCATTCCAACGTCTGAGAGGTTCGGTTTGCAAACTGCGAGGAAGTGTGGGCGAAGACCACCAATGAGCCATTTGAGGAATACCTGGAAGACGGCGGCATTGATGAGCGAGTAGAGAAGGCCAACAACTGCAGCGTTGAAATCCCAAAAGCTACGGACACGAATCTGGAACAGAACGAAGAACATAAACGGCACGAAGAAGGCAAGAAACGCAGCGAGCCAGATGGGGATGATGTTCTTGCGAAGTGGGTACGCAAACTCAGGGTAAACGATTTCGCCGTCCTGGAAGTAGACGGGAAATGATCGTGAGGGCGCTGGGGGTGCCATATAAACACCAAGACCGACGGCCCCAAGACACGCCATAGTAAGAATATCGAGCCAGATAGTGCGGAGCCATTCGCCAAAGGTGGGCCGCTCGTTCATGTGTCTTGCAAGTACTGGTCTGTGCTTCCCGTGGTGGCCGCTGGAGCTGGAGCGCCGATGGTGGTGCTTACCATTGGCAGTTGGTTCTGCAGCCTCAGTGTTGCGTGAGAATAGCCCCATTGCGAGCTGGAAGTATCGGAAATGTTATTTTGAGAATGGGAATTGCTTGTTAATGATTTAGAAAAACTATATCGTGGCGGCGTGAACATGTATATTTATGCTCAACTGAGTAGATATCTCACGTCACAGCTTCGGCATTCTAAGGGTTTCATTTCTTGGTCCAAATCCTTGTTTGAGGGAATGACGAAATGGTATGTGTGAAGGGGTTGATCATCTTGTCTTGTCTGGGTAGAACGTGAGGAAACAAGCTTTGTCCAAGACTCTTGGGGCGGCATGACGGAGGAACGCGTGGCGTACAAGTATAGTACATGGCGCTAAGTATCCTAGATCAATAGCGGTACAATTTTTACCCAGACAACCTACGCGATGAGTAAATGTGGTACCGCTAAAATAGGTGCCGATACGCCCGAGCGTGGCTTGCCTGCTGCCTTAATGCGCTGCCTTGATTCGAGCCTTTTTATATGCCTCTGAGTCTATGGCCATATTTTCCTTTATCTCTTTTTACTTGGATACATGTACCCTACATAGGTACATGTAGTTCTTCGGGAAACACAGGCTGGAGTTCCTAATACGCACGTATCTAACATTCTGCCGACCGAACGTGCCTACATTATAACCTCCTCTCTCGGCAGAGCTCAATTTTAGGCCAGTAACATACATATAGCCAGGAACAGATTCCGTCATAAACACATACCGTTCTCTACACGCAAGGGTGCCCTCAAGGTTCATATCCCTAACGTGGCCTCGATTGTCACGAATCTTTCACCGCCGAAGGTTACAACCACCCCCCCCCCCGAGGACAATGCAGAGAAAATTGGGTTTTGACTACCTTCTATAAAGAGAATTGCCGACTCTGTTAGGTTCAAAAACACGCTTGTAGTTATTGGAGTGTCGTTTTGTCACTAGACGATATGACGGCGACGTCTCGAGATCTGCCGCTCGAATTAAGCCTAGAAAAATATATCCTGTATGCGGGAGTGGAGGTAAATAATTCTATCTGGCCTGAACCCTACCCTAACAGCACCCTATGGTCAACGGGGGCAACCTTGTAAGTCTTAAACTTTCGAGAATACTCTTAAGTTAGGTACTGAAGAAATAATGATGGAGGGTTGCACACATACCAACTAGTAGAGTATATAAAAGGAAAGATGATCGACAGGTACATTCAAGAATTAGGACATTTAGGCATTGGATCTCTCCATATATATCTCTTTCTGGGTTACACTATCAAACAACATCCACACCCTAGGAGTATCTTGAGTTTCGAAGGCTAATGATCTACTATAGGCTTCCTCTCTACTGAATAAGTGCAGGTTTCGTGTGGCTTCGTAATACTTCATTATGCTTTGCTAAATAAAACTACAATTTACAACGAGCTGTATCCAACCCCCACCACACCCCTAGGCATTCATATATCGGCTAAGGTCAAATCTACTCATCCTTCTCGGGCTTACGTCCATAGACGACATGACTAGAAGTAGGTATATATTTTAGTTTCTGTAATCAAAAAAAAAGTTCAATGATATAGGAAGCCACTTACTAGTTCTGATACACGTGTGTCTTTCTATTTATGAGCTGCTCTCTGCACTTGTCGCAGAGGGTCACTACTTCACCACTCGACCATCTAGAATTTTAAGAAAGAAAGTTAGCGTATATCCTTAGTGTAGGTTACCAATTGGCTGATCGGTGCTGCTAGCCTAGCGCCAAGAGTTATTTGCAAGAAGCAAACAATTAACCACTTAAAAAGACGACCCAGAGAAGCATAGGAACATACCCCAAAATCCGGGTAAACAGCGCCATCGTGAATCCCTCCAACCCTGTCAATGCACTCAGCAGTGCATATTTGCCAATCTCCTTCATTTTCGGATCCTTCGCCCACGGGCCCAATGGAAGCTTGATAACCTTCTCATGGACATCCTCAAAGCCAGCTTCGATCATCCAGTCCCTTGTTTGGTGTGCAATATGGGCGGGCTTTCCAAACTTTTCTGCCGCTTCCCCCATTTTATCAACCCATATGTCGATTGCTGAGCCGCGTGGGAGGGAGCCGTCGTCTGAGAAAATCTGCAAGGTTGGCTCCTGCGATTCAAAGTATCCGCCGGGCTTTGTTGTGCTGCATGTTTGTGATGTGTTAGGGCCTGCCCAGACCAATGGTAGAAGGAAGAGGAGAGCTTACATGTATGCTTTCCGGAAGAGAGTAGGCCAGTCACTGACACAGGCGAGCATGTATCGCATATGGATGAAGTCAAATGTGTTTGGTGAGATTGCCCAATCACTCTCTAGGTCGTCAACCTCGAATTGCAAGTTTGGAGGTACCCATGAAGGTTGGATTGGCGAAAGGTCATTGCCGATAACCTAAGGGAGGGTTGTTACTATGGTTCTTTTTATATGTTTGGTCCTTTCGAGTATTTACTGACCTGAGCGGAGGGATAGGCATCCGCGCAGTCGATAGCCCAAATCCCCGTTCCAGTGCCAATATCTAGGATCTTCTGCGGGTTATCACCGATGGGTGCGAAATGAAGCTTCCCATCCATGGCCAGGGTGCAATAGTGGTGGAAGATGTCTAGCTGCTCGTTTTGAGCCTCATCGTTGGGCCCGTAGTAGGCACCTTCTTTATAGGCGTGGTATCTTCTTCCGTGTTCGTATCTGAAGGCGAATACTAGTCAGTATGTTTCTTATGAAATATCTATATATTCCTATAAGAGTCAAAAGACGCTTACTTGTACTTTAGAACACTGGATTTCAAGGATGTAGTGGCGCTCTCTCTAAAAAAGGATATCTGTATCAGCAATAATCGCACACAATCGACAGCTTAAACTCACACTCCACTGGAATAGACAGAATAGTCATCAGTTGTGTTTCCAGAATCCACATCAAGTTCAGGAAGTGCGGAGCTCGCGGCATTAGCATTAGCACTGGGTGATCCGGCACTAGCATCAGCACCGGGCGATCCGGACATTTCGTATATTTTTAGTGGAAGTAAGTGCGTGGAATCAAGAAGGATTAATTTCTAGGGCTGTTGGAAGACGGAAAACCAAAGATTAAGCGGCAGGCCTCGCACTTAAGTAACATACATGTACCTCTCTCACTCTTACCGAATTCGCGAACATGGGGTGTAGAAGGGTAGGTACATGTACATATTAGTACATGTATAAAAGGAGCAATTCGGCCAATCGGAAATGTCAAAAACACATAGTTCAACCCATGTAAATAATACGAACACTAGTTCAATAACTTAACCGACCTCCACTATAAACCGTTTTCTCTCAAACTGTGCAGAAAGCAGATGCGCTCTTTTAAAGTACCGGCTTCCTTACCTCATTAACCATGCACATCGTATGCCCTCCTCTGATCATCTCATGTCATTTAGCAACATGAGAACATATCACACCTCCATGTATATGTTTCTTGGGTCTTCTTTTCTTTCTAGTATTCCAGTATCATTATTTAAATTATACTACATGTAGTGTAAATAAAAGCAGTCCTGCTGGGGGAGCATCAATTGTATGGGATAGACATGAGACTCTGCGAGGCACAAGTACATACATGTATGTATATATTAGCCAACTATCATTGCTTCGTTAGAGCGCAAACAAGGATAATCACGGGGGGAAATTTTGGTCCCCGTTCCCGTTCCCGTTCCCGTTACCGAGGCTCGCCCACTGAAGAGGAGCACTTAAGGTGAAAACTACTTTTTGTTAGGCGTTGACTCTTGGGAACTCCGTCTCCTGTCTTACTGCTGAACGACCCTTTACTTTTTTTTGAATTTCAAGGTATGTAAAGTACCTTTTAGCGCATGCTCAACATCGGAGCAAGGATCATAATATTTTGGGTAAAGTCTACATGAGGTGCCACGAAAACAATGCGTATGCATGTGTCGAAGCTCATAATCTCACCTGAAGCATTTCTGATAATTGGTTGCGCGGCTAATCAAAACCAAGTCGTTTATAAGAGTTCGGGTTTCTCTACTTGGCGTCAAAAATTTCAGGGATCAAGCCGTTTATTTGTTGGCTCTTGCAGGTGCATGTACCTCAAGTAGCTGTCAGTCCCCGTGAGCTGCTGTTATCCTTGTTTAAATAGAGAAGTGCGGGGAGTGTGAATGAGTCTTTTACCGCTCGTTAAAACCCACCAATACCTACCCATATAGGAAATCACTGCTGTAAAAACCATTTTTTCGCTTTTTAGGCCAAGATAATCATCCTCTCCGTTCCAATGATATCCTTATCTCCTCTTGTGTTCGTAGCTTCTAGTTTGCAATTGGGTACCAATATATCATGGATAATTGTAGCGATTTTCATAAGCCTAAGCACGGTGTAACTTAGAGAGTAACACTTTAAACACTCAACTGTCGAGTTCTTTCTTCTAGAAAGGTAAATCCTTCAATTAATAACCTGTCGAGTCACGAATTCCAATAGACTAGTTGATACGTATGGAGCGGTAGATGTGCCAAAAGTAATTCTACCAACGATGAGAAAACAATTTACCACCGGGTGGTATAAGCACTGAATTTCAGTCCTTGTGCCAATACAAATGCTGAATTTCAGTCTTTATGCTGCGTTATTATATCAGTCATTAGTGCCAATACGTATGAGGGTTTCCTGCCGGTGGTGGTAGAATGCTTGCCACCAGTGATGAAATCCCCCACCGGTGGACAATTGAACTCATAAATTGGCATTATATAGCCCCTTTTGGCCAAAGGGTCTGTACTTTTATCCATTTTAAGGTATAAATATTGGTATTGTTTTCACCACCAGTGGTAAACTACTTCTGACACCGGATACGCCGACACAGTTGAGTAATAAAGTATATGTAGGCATCTATGTGCAGATAAACCCCAGGAGGAGACTTCGTCCAACCAATGTATTTAACTCAAAAGATTCTGATTCACTCCGTATGTGCGCAAACTAGTTACACAGGTTTTAACTGTAGACTGGGAGTTGAAGCTGTTTAAGACATATGCAATGTACTTTGTACGTACATGTAGGCAACGCGCCTGGTTAATGTAGCCCGAACACTGGGGCCGTTCTCTGTTGATATGCCTATCACTGCCACATATGTTTAACTCATTATGATATCGTACGGTAGGAATGTGTGCCCAGCTGAAGAGGCCAGGGGGTCTCGGGGACCATCACAACTGCTATCCAAAATCCTGAAGGGTTTTTTAGGGGAGGACGAAGTTTATGTATATCGGTATGTATCCTAGTTATTGACGAAGGGTAAAAAGCTCATGATTCGTAAAGTGAGACTTTGCGCAAACAGCCAGCTCTATATTTCGATTATCTGATTGGTAGGCTATGGGATCAGCATCAGTCAGTTTACCGGGAAATGGAGCTGGCTCCATTTACGCAAAGCCTCTAATCCGGGGCACAGTGAGCTGACAAGAGAGGGAACCCTGGTTCGGCAGTGTACCGAGCTCCCTCACCTCACTCTACTCTACATGTAACGCAACTGCACGTGCATATAAACCAGAACCCTCCGGAACTGCATGTGGAGCAAACCCGTATTTGCCTATATATGGATAGAGCCCCCCCATAGAGGGCGGTTTTTTTTTTTTTTTTTTTTAGCTCGATTCCTCCACACTATGCCGAGTCATTGGCAGTAGACTTAGACATAGTGATTGATGGTCACTGTTCAAGGAGACCCCGAGAATCTCTCTCATTCCCGATCTAGATGGCCTGAGGGCTTTACTGAGACAGCTACCAAAGCAGCTGCAGGTGTTATTACCCCATCATCCCACAACAACAGCACAACAAGGACACTACGTGGGTTATAAAAGTGGCAAGACAGCCCTATAGGAGTCAGGTGAGTTTGTGTTCCCGGGGGTGAGATGAAGTAATGACTGACTCGGATAGGCAAAGCTCTGGAAATATTCTCTCGCCCCACGGATGTTGAGACCTGAAAGCCACTATTGGAATCTTACCACGCGCTCGGGCCAGATATCCGGAGGTTCCACGACCCGAGCTCGAACCAGCCAGTTTAGGGGCTCCGGGCTAGCGGGGTTGGGCCAGGACTCTCCTGTGCTATACCAAGGTACTCGATTTTGACAGGGAGGGGGGTAGTATAGCATTGATATCAGTCGTGAGATCGATCTTGCTTGGGGCTCACCGCGCTGCAACTAGTCAATCCTACCTGCCAAAAACCGCGATATCCACCCATGGGTGGGGAGCGACCAGGAAAATATCTTTCCTGTATAAGGGGGAGGGGGTGGCCTCAATGACACAAAATAGGTACGTATTTTTAGCCCCGTTAACCTTCAGAGTATTACATGCACTTACCTCAAGATTGCTATTCCCTACCTTGTATATCGAGTGCCGGGGCCGCTTTGAAAGGTGCAAGTGTTGGGTTTATGCCTGTAGGGTAGATAAAAATCATGCCCTACGCAGCTACAAGAGAGCAAACAACAGCACATTACCAAGAGGAGTGGGGAAGGACACGCGCACGTCAAGCCAGGGTTTAGTATTCAACCTTACGAGCCTCCCACCCAACCCTACTACATACATACACACCTCCACTACGAACAATATAAAGCTAAGCCATAGGCCCAGATTCACCTGCAAAGGACAATGTTGTCTCGTATCTTGATGGAGACTTTTCCTTTTACGAGTGATTACTCATGATTATATCCATCATAGATGATCACTCGATATGAACCCGCCCCGGACCTTCACTGGCCGAGGACAGGCTCAGTAAACAATATTTGAGGAGGCGGTGCCAAGCGGCACACAAAAAGGCCAGGCAGGTTATATTTTGAACACGGATTCCAGCGAGTGCGGAACGCACTGAATACGTGTACGATTTTTTTACATTAGCTCAATAATGCGCACACACACTAAGCGCCAATTAACAACATACACACAAAGCCCTTGAGCGCACCTCAAAGCCCGTTCCCTAGAATAAATAACTACTTTAACCTCCCACTCCCACAACCAAAAGTACCTACAGGCTAAAAAAAAAACTTTTTCACATCACATCATCAAGCTTGCCACATAGAAGCACAATTACAATCCCAAGCACGCATGCATCGTATCCAATTCTACCGATTCCTCATTAATACCTGCCGC
Source organism: Morchella sp. 2016-57 (assembly GCA_024713875.1). Classification (NCBI taxonomy): domain Eukaryota; kingdom Fungi; phylum Ascomycota; class Pezizomycetes; order Pezizales; family Morchellaceae; genus Morchella; species Morchella sp. 2016-57. The sequence goes on from JAMGZE010000019.1 coordinate 614,046, forward strand.
CACCCACCCGACCAAATCTATCAACCGCGTTACAATAAAATAAAAAAAAAGATCCGCAAAAAAGTCCGAACGCCCCGCTACATCACTTCCCTTCCACTAACCTCCCCCATAGCTCCCATGGCCCTGCACGCTTCGTCGGAAGCATGCTGTACTGCATGCTGTACAGATTCCGGCGGTGGATTGGGGGCACGAATTGGCCTGTCATGAGGCATAATATGACGTGTGGTGACACATAGTGTTTCCGTATACGCTGGCCGAGCTGGAAGTACTGATGGAACATTGCGCGGAAGGGGAGGGGCGTTGACTATTGTTTACCCCGGTTAGCCAAACAGAAGGGGGTGAGAAAAGGGGGGGCAGAAATACTTTTAGATGGATATATGATATAGGGGTAGTGGTATCAGTGCTATTGTCAAAGGCAGCGACAATGGCGCGGGTGTTCTTGAGCTCGAAGCGGATCCCACCAGGGAGGCGCTTGGAGTCTTTAACGCGAAGCATAAGTGCGAAGAGTGGGAAGTGATTTAGACATGCCAGGAGCATTTCTAGCGTCGCTTTAAGCATGATGATGGCCATCCGCGCGCTTGCGAATGTGAGGTAAAATACCAATACCGTTGGTAATAGAAATATCAGCAGCGTGAAGAGTATTGTCCCAATCAGCAGTTGGTCAAGGTCATAATCACAACTATCAATTCGGTTCCGCAGCACGTTCCGCTTCTTGCCGCGGAAGAGGTGGAAGAGCGATATTATGATAGACAACTGCCAGTTGTAGATACGAGCTGATGCGATATAGAAGGAGTATATGTGGAGTGTTAATATGGAGAGGAGATCTGAGAATAGGGCTATAGGCATAGAGGCACCGGCAAAAGAAGAAAACCCGATGGCGTATATGACGCGTGGAAGATGTGGGCGGATACTGGTCATGGTGTCGGCCCAGTAGTCAATTACCCAAAGGAATAGATCACCGAGAAAGGAACCGAGCTCTTGATTAAGTTTGAGACCACCAGGAAGGTTCATGAGCCAGGAGATCATGCCTTTCATTCCTTCAACGGTGTAGGCCTAATTTAATGTTTTAGTGGGGAGCGAGTGAGGGGTAATGATGGGGTCACATACACGAAGGTAGAAATCAATCTGATGGGCTACGACGTGGGCGTTCTCTATTATGTAAGACCCTAAAGCGATTCCGATGATCACATCATTGGCAACTAGCCAAAGACTATTATAAAACCGGATATAATCTGGGTGCGAACTTGTGACACTCTCCCAGTCTTTTTTTCGTCGTCGGAGCGTCACGTACTGTATAGGCCAGTAACAGAACTGCTGCAGGCGTATATCAAACTGCTGTGCTAAAATTCTCATCACCGTCAATAGCCTCTCCAAGCCACATCATACCAAGAAAACTTACCAGTCGCCGAAATATCCTTGAGCGCCGCCAGATCCGGCTTCAGCCTCCACTCCAATACCTTCAATATGGTCTCCGCGACCAACCTCCATACCACAATCAGCACGACGAGACAATTCGTCACCAGCGGCCACATCACCCAGACAGCCCTCATTAACGCATCCAAAAAGCCCTTCCACAAGCCCGTAGCCCCCTCCACCACTCTCTCGCTCACGCTCAGCGCCCTCCTATTCCTCCTGCCAACCAACAAGCTGATGTTCTCCTTTAGTAATAGCCGCATCTCATGCGAGCAATTTACCTGGTCCACTATCATCTGCAGACTTCTTTCCTTCTCCGTCGGCTGCGGCCGCCTCACCGAGTGTAGCCGCAGCTTCTGTACTAACCCTTCACGACGCCTCCGCTCACCCGTTTCGTCAGCCTCACTCCCCTCCAAGTCCTCGGCGCGGTCCTCAAGCGCTAGTGATATGGGCCGCAGAGATAGGTATTGCATGCGGTGTGGGTGAGGGCGCTCGAATAGAATTACTTGGATCGCAATGCCGCTGGAAGATGGACAGTGGATGCGCGGGTAGCGGCTGGTCTTTTGTGTATATGCATAGATGTGTGATGGGTCGAATGTTTCCGTCGGTGTTGCAGGCTCATTGACGTTTCCGAGGACATGGAGAGCGCTCTGACCGCAGAGCTCAAAGAGACGAACAGCGGAGTGGGGAGACTTGCGGTAGAGGTTCGTTGATGTGAGGTCCCGGCTGACTCGTCTGCTCTGTTTCTCAATTCCGTCAACATCCACGATCGATACCATGTCACCAATGCGCCGGGGACTAGAAACACAGGAAGACCCACATCAACACCATTCAGCACATCCACGACAAACACATCAAGCTCTGAGTTGCGCCATCCCACCAATACCCCCGGCTCGCTGCTGCGCGGAAAGTCAAGCGGCCAGAATATCCGCATCAGCCCGTTCCCATTGCTGTTGGTCATAGTTGGCGCAGCAGCAGTTAGTAGAAGCTCCCGCGCCGACGGAGCTGCTCGCGCGCCGAGATTGCGCTACCGCTTCGTGTTTGCTGTGTTTTGTGTATCTTGGTTAGCAACTGCCGGACCGGAGGAGGGAGCTGCAGAATTGACTACTAACTAAACTTGCCTCCCGTGATGCGATGCGCTCGATAGGGATGAAGAAGAGGAAGAAGAACAATGATAGTATAAGGAATCCTTTTGTTGCTCGCCCCTGTACCGCACACGCCCAGACACATCCCCCAGTTAGCTTAACAGGGTAGAGAGGTAAAGAGAGAAGTGAGAATAAGCTTCAAGCCAAGACACGGGGAGGGGGTTGGCAGTCTCAGGAGGAAGGGAGTATTTACGACAACGCCGTTGTCCCAAGCAAAGTATGCCAATTCAATCGCCTGTGTGATTAGTGAGAAGCGCGCAGTAATGTATCCGGCAATGAAAACCAAGATCGCCAATAACCTTTTTTTTTAATGTTTGCTTGTTAGTTTAACCTTTGTTGCATTGGGTGCGCGAGTGGAATAGGAGGCAGATAATTAGGTAGGGGAAGGGTACTGACAGAGGCCGCATGAACAGCAGCTAATCATGGAAGAACTGTGACCAAGTCGGGGGGTGGTAGAGATCGCTCGCTGCGGTTTTGCCGTGGGAGAAGGGAAAAAAAAGTAATTGTACCGCTAGAGCTCCCGGAGAAACATCTATATTGTGGGAGTATAGTATGGGTGATGTAGGTTGACAGACAGGTCTGATATGTATGGCTGGGTGTACGATAGGTGATGGATGACGCGCTGTGGGGGTTTTGAGGCGTTGAGGCTCTTAGGGGAGGGGGGAATGGTGGGACAAGTCTTTTTTGTTGGCGGGAGACTGACTGGTTGGATGGATGGCCGAGAGGAATAATAATAGGTGATAGTATGATGTAAAGTGCAATAGGCAATTAATTCTTAGACGTACTTGATGTATCCAGGTATATAAACCTCTACCCTCTATCTTGCTGATGATGATGATGATGATAATAACGAGAAGGAGAGGTAGGACCCGAGAATTAAGGAGTGGGGTTGTAGAGGTAGAGAGAGAATGTAAAGTTGTAGGTGTAAGTAGGCCAGGCACATGTAAGTAGAGTTCTCACGTACATGTATGTTGTACTCTAGGCATGTGTGTAAAGGAAAGATTTAATTTCGCGTCAGTAGCGCTTGATCTGGATGGAACCCCGTCCAATCCCAGCCCTACGGATCCTGGCACGTTTTGAATATCTTTCTGTCCCCTGCCCTTCTCAACTCTACATCTTTATACATACATCTTTATACCAGGGTCTGCTAAGTATTCACTACATGTTCCTAACTTAACTACTGCTACTGTTTCTGTAGGCATTCAAGCAATATCCTAATCCTCATTTCACTCGGCACATACACACCCTTCTTCCTCTCCTTCTCCCCCCCGTCCTCCTCCTCCTATTCCTTCTCTTGAGAGAGTTATCCCTCAAGGACACGTTGCGTTGCTCGTTCCCCATTCATCCATGGAGGTTTCCTTCAAGCTCGAGCGCTTGTGGCTGGCGTTGTGGATACCTCTGGTGTGGCGGTGCACGGGAAGTCCCGCTGTAGAAAAGTCCGGATGGAAACAAAAAAAAAATGCTTCCAAAAGTAACAGTCACTCACGTACGTACTTTGACTTGCAAAGTTGTTACCAATATAACACCAATACTAAGAGAGAAAAACTTGTCTTAGATACAGCCGCTTGTTTCAATTCTCCTGTCCGGAAATACATCTGAAATTGGGTCATCGTTATATACATACATGTCCCTACTGCTGGAGGGGTAATGACAACTCTGCGGCTCAACAGCTCACAAACTATCTTTCGACTCATCAATCCTCTATGCACCACCACAACACTTCTTATTCACATCCGCTGTCGCAATTTTAACACTACCGCGCTTGAATCTAAACGTTTAGAAATGGAGAAACAGCGGGAACAGCTCTACTCAAAATGGTCGCACTCTGAGCTCATCACTCGCATCCTCGAACTCGAAAAGTCCCAGGAAAAGTAAGTAAGCCCCCTCCCAGCTAATCAACCTCAAGGACTAACATATCGTCACAGAGTGAAACAGATGCAACCTCGAAAAGTCAAAAAGGCATTCAACTCTTCAGCCTATTCAACTCGCCATATTGCACTGAAGATCGCCTATCTCGGTGCAAATTACGGAGGTTTCGAGTACCATGCTAACAACCCTTTCAGCATACCTACTGTTGAAGAGCAGATCTTCAAGGCGTTGCTAAAAAGCCGGTTAGTTCCACACAACGGACTACCGGGGGAGGAGGAAACAGTGCTAGGCTGGCCTGGAGACGAGGCGGTGGAGTACTCTAAGTGTGGACGCACCGATAGGGGAGTTTCAGCGTTCGGTCAGGTTATTGGTGTGCGTGTGCGCAGTAACAGACCACTCCCCACAGCTCCCCACTCTCCCCCGCCCGCCGAAACCACTAAAGACCCCACCGCGACCGCTCTAGATAATAGCCCCGGCCCCGGCATAACCGCTGAGACCGATAGGCCTAGCACCCCCGAATTCTCTGACGCTGACGAGCTCCTCTACCCACAAATTCTCAATAGGCTTCTTCCACCCGATATTCGGGTCCTCGCTTGGTGCCCTAATCCTCCGGAAGGCTTTAGCGCCCGCTTCAATTGCGAGGAGCGCCGCTATCGCTACTTCTTCACCAACCCCCCAATCCCCCCTGGGACTGTTGGAACAACGCCAGAAAGCATTAATCTAGATATCGACAAGATGCGGGAGGCCGCTGCGCTCTATGTCGGTGATCACGATTTTAGAAATTTCTGTAAGATCGACGCTAGCAAGCAGATCAGCCGGTTCGACCGCATTATTCGTCATGCCTCCATAAATGAGGTCACCCCGCAGGCACCGACGTTCGGCGCTGCTCCCATTGACACTCCTGAGGTGGCAGAAACAGGGCGCCCAAAGACTTACTACTTCGAACTCCATGGATCCGCATTTCTATGGCATCAGGTTCGTCACATGGTAGCAATGCTATTCCTTGTGGGTCAGGGACTCGAGGAGCCATCGGTCATCACAGAACTCCTAGACACAAAAATTAATCCATGTAAGCCTCACTATGAGATGGCAAACGATCGCTGCCTTGTATTATGGGATTGTATATTTCCTGAGGGAATGTTAAAGTGGGAATACGAGAGTAGAGCAGAACTCATTGGGGACGTGTGGAAGATTTGGCACAAGGCTGCCGTGGACGAGGTACTTTCAGGAGGTCTGCTGGACGTTATCTCTACTAGTGGCGGGACCAGAGTTACGAGTAGGGATCTAAAGGGCTCAAAAAAGAGCCAGGTGATTGTGGATGGTGGGCACGCTGCACTACTGAGGGGCAAGTATATGCCCGTGATGAAGAGAAAAAGAATGGAGGAGGTGGAAGTGATTAATAAAAGATACGTTGACAAGAAGGGGGATTGGGCAGAAAATAGGAATAGGAGGGTTGAAGCGAGGAAAGCGAAGGCAAAAGAGAGAGAAGAGGGAAATGGGGTCGCGGAAGAGCACCAAATAGACTAGAGGCCAGTTGATAATAACGCCTAACGCGCAACACTCACCGATCTACAAGTGCGTGGGTAAAGAGTGCACCATTGGATACTACATGTATTCATCAACTTGATGAATTAATCGATCGACGATCAATACATGTACCTTCATCACCAATTATCACTCGGATATACACAGACAGATGCTCCTGCACTGCGCCTACGTCTCCCACGTGTACCTATCCCGTATTGGAAGCCCACGTTCTGCCATCGTACCAGCCATCCCTCATGTGTACGGTGATTTGTTTTTATACCCGAAACAATCTTACCTTCTAGTGCAAACCCCCCAGTATAATCTAATGATGATCATCGAAACTTCAGTGCTTCGGCGGGGCTTATACTAAGGCATCGGAGATAGTCGATGCTAGCATTTCCCGACATATGATTCGCTGTTTTGACCGGTCACAAGGGCAGGGGATTTTTTTAAGAGTTGTGTGTGCCTTGTGCAACCCTGGTTAATTCATTCGAAATATAACAGCACATCATATGTATCAAGCCCGCGCGCCCAGCCTAGCGCCTCCACACGTATCTACACGAAGCCGACCAAACGAGAGAGTGAATATTACGAAGCTAGACAGGTGATTTCTAACTTGCAGTCCATTAACTACATATATATACATGCATGTAATAAACTATGTAGATAAGCCATGGCGTGCAGCTGCGGCCACTATGACTGAATCGCAAGGGCCAATCGAGTGAGAGTTGCTGAACTGATATGATGAGGTGAAAAATTATATCCCAGGGGCTAGCTTCAAATGAGACATATTGACACTCAAATGGTTTGATTATAGAAGTGCAGATCTGCACGAATGCCCCGTAAAACATTACAATTGATATTCCATGTCTACGGAGTATAATATAATGGGTGTACGTGTATGTGAGATTTACAGGTTTGAAAAAAAGAAAAAGAACTTTAAATCCACTCCGTCGTCGAAGTAGGCGGCTGTGCTCATCTACGCTCGCGACATCTAGAGTTTTGAAGTGTGTTAATTGCGATGATGCATCTTTCAAATATTCCCAGCACAGCCGATTAGTGCCTGAACGTACGCACGTCAAATCCGGCCAACGGAAATCATCCAGATGAGCAGGCTCCCAAATGTGGCCACTCAGAGGCCGGATTTCAATCCAGACTTTGGCACTTTACTCACCCCAAGAAGGCTAGGATTTCTAGCGCAGGTTGTGATCGCCCTGCATGAGGTTTAATTCGTCCCGAAAACACCATCGCCGTTTCATACGCAAAAATTGCAAATCCCCCCGATTATCCTGCCCCGTCAACCTAAATATCGTCCTAAGGGCTGACTAAACTACCATTATCCAAAAAACCTGGATATACGGCCCTCCCCTAATCATTACAGCAATTCTCTCAATACTAGGCTCAGTGGATCGATGTATTTCACACAATCGAAACTACATATAAATCCATAGCCTCATCAGGCTATCAAAAATGCCGCCAAGCTTAAGCTGCTGATTTGCCCAATAGGTATCCTTTTTCCCTTCTAGAGTACATGTACGTGTATGTACGTACATGTATGCATCGCAACATCCTGAGCCTAGTATTATGAGACAGCCCGAGCAGCCACTTCCATACATGTAGCTGCATGTAGCACGTGGTGATTAATATTGATTTTTAAGCTTTATCGCCCCTTGTAGAACTACGGGGTGAATGTTTTAGCCTTTACATCTGCGTCAGGTATTCAATTATGCGGCAGACCATGCCATGGAGTTGGAATCGAGAAACTACTTCTAGGAAGACGATTAATTGAGTTGCGATCCTACGCATAGGGGATTGAACCGGGAGAAAAAAAAAAGAGGGAAAACAAATTCATCGGCCCCCGAGAAATCGCAGATGTTGCATCAGCATAGTTAGTGCGCTGGCATGAATTGGCCGCCGGAACAATATGGCAGTAGAAAGGGACGTGTCTCTTTCCCCGAAAGGCCTCGAGCATCCTCAGCATCCTCAGTATTCTAGCGTAGTAATGTCATATCTGCGTGTTCCTTTACTACTTTTCCACCTCGTCGTAACATGTGGGGTACTTGAACTGTGTTGTACCTACATGTATGTACCTCTGTTTTTTTTTTGCTTTTTTTCAATTGGGCGGTTACAGATGCACAATCTGATTTGGTACTCACTGAGTGGTGCCCGTAAGCATTGCCCTGTTCCTCACTGAGTTCCCCAATTCCTCAAGTAAGCAGGTCTCGCTAGTATGTAGATCTACATTGCATACAGAGGGCATGTGCTAGTGCGGCTATGAATTGTTTGCAATGTGTTTTTCAGTCAAAATCAAGATCCGTCAACAGAAGAGCTTCAATGCCCCTGCAAATATTAGAAATCGCAATTGCACTGAGTTAAACTCGATAAAGGATAAAGGAGGGGGACCCCACTAGTTGTATCAGTCAAACACTACAGATACAGAAACAGTAAGCAAAGCGAGAGAGTGAGAGACCAACAACATTCTTTGCAACAACCTCCGGCCTACAAGCATCATCCCACTCCCGAGAATCAGGACATCGGCGCCAACGCATCGCAGAAATACTACTTAAGTAGAGTGAGTGCTCCCAGCTGCCTGTCAGTTTGTTTTTATCTGTCACCGCCATTGGATCTCTTCAGGCCCTTTTCTCGTCTCCCTGGTTTACTCAGGCCCTTGCATGATAAATTAGCAGAAGGCCCACTTCGAATTCCTATTTCGCTAGTTATATCAAGCACATTGATAAGCAAGGAAGGGGTGCTTTTCAGCCCTAACATCCAGCTAACGTACGATAAGATCTCAACCGGTGTTCCCGCTATATTACCGAGCCTACCCTTAGATACCCCCCTACCTACTAGACTCTCCCACGATAAACGACAACACATCCAAACTATCCAACTACGGCCAATTAATCAACAATCCCAATAAACAACCATTTACTACCTCGAACTCAAACAACTATTACCATGGGCAAGCCAAGAGTGAGTTACTCTGTTCCCAGTCACCAATTAAAGTGATTAGTAGCTAACCAGAGCCCCTCTCGGTGGCAACAGCTCATCATCCTCGTCCGCCATGCTCAGAGCGAAGGGAACAGTACGTCCTCTTTCATCCAAAAAGCCTACAATCAGCCACTAACAGCCTCTTTAGAGAACCGTGCAATCCACCAAGTTGTCCCTGACCACCGTGTGAAGCTCACCAAGGAGGGTAACCGTCAGGTACGTATCTCTCATGTCCCCTAGTTCCCCCCCCCCCCCACTTTAACCTCACTAACCCCCTCTAGGCCCTCGAAGCTGGCGATCGCCTCCTCAAACTCCTCCGTCCCGAAGACACCGTCCAGATCATCACCTCTCCCTACACCCGTACACGCGAGACCACCGCCGGAATTGTTAAATCTCTAACACCACACCCCAACAGCAGTACTATCAAGGTCTACGAAGAGCCCCGCATTCGCGAACAAGACTTTGGTAATTTTCAACCATGTAGCGAGGAAATGGAGCGGATGTGGCATGAGCGCGCAGCATACGGTCACTTCTTCTATCGCATTCCGAATGGCGAGAGCGCTGCGGATGCCTACGATCGGGTGTCGGGGTTCAATGAAAGTCTCTGGAGACAGTTTTCAGAGGAAGACTTCCCAAGTGTATTGGTGCTTGTGACTCATGGCCTTATGGCGAGAATCTTCTTGATGAAATGGTTTGTTTGCGTCTCTACCGTTGAGTGTTGTGTGGGCTAGTGCTAACTAGGCGAAAAAAGGTACCATTACTCCGTCGAGCACTTTGAGGATCTCCGCAATGTCAACCACTGCGAGTTCGTACTGATGGAGAAGGATCCTGTAACCGACAAGTACATCCTTCAGAATAAGCTACGCACATGGTCTGCCTACCGCAAAGAACAGGAAGAAAAGCGCGCCAAGGATGTTCCTCAAGAGATCAAGAAGCTCGAGGCCGCCATAGCCGCCCGCTTGACATATGGTGGTTGCGTAAACGGGTGTAACCACCCTAAGAATGGGTTCTCGACCAAGGATGTTAACGCTCAGACTTTGCGAGACAAGCTTAAAGTCATCGAGGCAGGGCGCGACTTTGGAGGCAGCCGCAGCGGCGCCGGAAGCAGGGTGTGCAGTGATGACGAGGGGAGCGGCCTTGAAGAGGGCAGTGGCGGTGAAGAGGAGCGCCCATTAATTGAGGGTGTTGGCGGCGGGCATAAAGGCAGAGATGGTGGCCAAAGTGGTGAGCCTAGTGATGTCATGGAGGACATGGTGATGCAGGATCAGTTAGTAGTAGTGAACAACGGGAGTGGGGTCAAATTGTAATGTCTGCATGTGTCTGTACGTCCCTATATTAGCGATTTGTGTGGGTTTATGTTTTAACGGGGGGAGATGATTTGGCGTTTTCCTTGTTTTATTAATCCTTTCTCTTTTGCTGGTTTTTTCTTAGTTCTACTATACTTTCTAAGATTTCCGACGCCTTGGGGCTGTTCTTTCGTTATATTTTTCTCCTTTGCCCAGTTTCCGTTATTTCTTTTGTTTTCAGGGCGGACCGTTTCCTGTGGTTGTATGATAGCCGGAGAACAAAATTTGCTGAAATTGAAGCATTTGGTTGCAATGATATCCAACTACCCAATTAATGCGCGAGTACACAAGCACAAAAACGTGGAACACCACGGCTCAGACCCGGAATGGTAGTTAAACTATAGGGCTGCGTCTATGTCAGTAAAAACCATGTAGATATACTTTGTCTACGTTGGTGGAGGGGTTAGGTCTCACAAATTTAGGGTTTCTTGTCTCCACAGAGTGGAAATGGCAAGCACGCCGGCTTCATAGACCATCACTCGCGGCTTGTGTGTGTGTGTGTGAATCGAGGTACATACATTTACTTTCTAATGCTGTTTTCTGTGTATTGCAATATGGAACGCTCATCGTCGACCTGTATGTAGAATAAGGGCCAGCTTAATAGAGTTTTTGTACGATGGCCTCTGGTTCCTCGCTGGCTTCCGTGATAGTGGGTGGAAGGAGTGATATGGCAACAGTGTCAGCTTCTAGGCCCCAAACCCTACGCCTAATGCTCGGTTGATAGAGCGGGTTGAATCAACGGGCGCTTTAGGTCATTAAGTTTCAATCCCCCCTCCCCCCAGGTCTGCAGCTGGCCAGGGGGCCGAGGTTAAGAGCTCTGAATCTATATCGGAAAGATATCATATTACCCTAACAGGTATGGCCCCGGACTGCTTGTAGTGGCCCAAACGCAGGGACGGAATTTGCCAGGGTTAGAGAGCTCCCAGTTACATAGTCGAGGGCCTCAGTGCTTTTGTTATGCCAGATGGATTAAGGGTTGGTGATTGCGAAGATACATGTACTTGGGCACAAAGCCACTAACGTCGTCCCTGTTCTCCGACGCAACAAAAGGTACATATAACATACATGTACATATGTAACCTTGGGGAGTTTTGTCCATACATGTACATCTACTATGTTTTGGACTCTATAGGCGGTCTGGAGCCATACTTACATGTAAGTACATGAATATTTGTGTGGGATTCTTGGAGGTCAGTTCCGGAGGCTTCTGTTTTCCCATATTTCGTACTACTACATGTACTTTTACTACATGTAGTATTAACAGAAGACAGAAATAGACGAGTTTTCCTCGTTTCCACACCAGGATATTTTGTCCTTGGTTTCAATTATCCACTTACCAGGCTATCCTACAGCTCTACTCTTACGTGCATTTAAGCAGGCCTGCAAGGCTACAAAGCCAAGGAAATTCCGCTCATACATAATAGCCATCCTAAACCATTAAACTTACACGATGAGATATGCTCAGAAGAGATTTCTCGACGTCGGCCCGCAATCATCAACAGCGGCGCTTGTATCTATAGACTGGACGGGCGTCGTTTTGGTTAAATATATGTACTAGCGTGCTTTGAGTTGAAGATCACGTATTCTTGGCACTATTTCTACAAGTGGGTCAGGAACTTTCCCCCTAAGCCCCCCCCACCCCAACCAAAACCAACTACTCAAGAATATAGATATTCCCACCAGTTACAGCACGTGGGGTTGAGGATATTAAGGCTAGGGTTCTTATGGCATATGTGTTATCACATATGCCGGTGTTAAATTGCACCTACAACTCATTACATACCACCAACGCCCATCAGAAGCAGTTTCCGTTAGCAAATTCAAGAGAAAATCGTACGAGCCTAGGGCTATGGGGACAGAAAATTCCAAAGATGAGATTCCAAATCACATGGGCACTTTGAACTAGTGTGGTAAGACAGAGAGTGCACTATGATCATGAGTTGAGTGACCGTGAGCTTACCTGTCAGCGAAAGTAGGTACGTACATACGTACCGAGGCCTTGGGTATCTCGAGCCCTCGGGGCTCCTGTCACACACGGGCTGGAATAATAAGGCCAGCCTTGTCGTGGTGATAGTCAGATCTAAACGAGGCGAATCGAAAGCCGCGATTGCGAGTATCGCCGATCCTGAGGTGGGGGTAGCAGATATCTTTAGGGCATGAGGCTTTGCATTCTGCAGTACTGTGTAAGGTATCCACTTGATTCCTCAGGGATTGAAAAGAAGGAAAAAGGGAAGGGGGGGAAGGCATTTTCTAATGTTTTAGACAGTCGATTCCATCGTACCCACCGAAGTCCCCGCCGATGGATGGGCCCCCAAAGCTCCGAAAGACTTTGTCTTATCTATGGAATTGACATCCCAAGTCACCGTGCACCCGCTCTCGGGAAAGAGTTTCGAGACGCATTGTTTCCTGCCACCCGTCATGATCCACGAGCACAGGGCAACTAAACCACAAGAGCAAAATCCCTTAAAGTGCTGATCCACGAGCCCACCTAGGACCTATCCGGACAAGATCACCATATAACAATCCAAAATCGGTTTAGCTCCGAAGCAAGGTTCAAATATAGAGTAGAGTCCCTTGTCCCACTCATGACACAGTAGATATCGCCTTCTAGAGTTACTTCGGAGATTCCAAATGTTTTTCGGCTGCCAGCCGAGAAATCCGGAACAGGTTCCCATGGGAAAAGAAATCATTACCGGGTAACCCTTTTTTGGTTTTAATTACCGAGTGAGACCTCATGATCGGTAAATAGGGCACGCAGCGACCCAATTAAGAATGTCATATCCGAGAGATACTTAGGGCATGTATCATGTATCTCTTCCCATATTCAATATTCCGACAGGTTCTTGAGTAGATTATGAGATCCAGGTACACGATTGGTGAACCAATCAGTAGAGTATGTTTGAGATGCTGGGGTGGACATCGACGACCGAGTGCCAAAGGGGTTTTTTTTCTTTCTCTTTCTTTGATTGATGCTGGATACTCGTCCATAACGACCCATATATTCTTGCCTTTGATATCTTTGAAGGCGGAGGCTCTGACCTGATCTTGGTATGTTATATGTACGCCTCGCAGTATGATTGGCTGTTTTTTTGGCTAATCTTTGATGAACATGTCGTTATTGTTTGTGGGGGTGTTACTTGTTTCTTGATATGCCTATTTTCGATAGATCTGATCCGCGTTCCGATCATGATTCCTCGATAGAGTATGCACCACCGCGTCTGCCGCCCAATCTAGCATAACTTTTCCAAACAAATATTGGCGGGGTAGATTATGTGCCTAGATTGTTTGGATGGATCCAAGTGTAGAAAACTCGACCTAGAGTAGGTAGCTAGGCTGTAGCTTGTAGGGTACCTACTTTAGCTTGTTGCCTGACGTTGGCCCTGACTGATCCTGAACGAACGAACAAATGATCTCCTCTCGGGGGAGCAAGCCGACGCCCAGGGATCGTGTGTGTCGAGCAAAAAGGGTATCCTGACTGGCCCAACAGGTGACTCCCGCACCTCGAATGATTGTGACATAAAAGTGCCATTTGCTCGCTTGAAATGTGGTTTGACGATGACTGACATCAATGTGTAGAGTATGGAGCGGGGTTACGCGATTCAAAGCAAGTGTTCCAAATCTTGGGGGCTGTTTTTTTTCCTTCTTTTTCGCAGCTGTCGACGTGGTGGTCCATTTGGGGGTGGATTTCGAACCGGGCTGGGGGTTTCAAACTGAGCCAAAGAAGGGGGGACCCAGGACCCTCTCTCTTCAAAGCGCCTAAACAATCACTTTGATGTGGCCAACCGGGTTTAAGCTTACCCTACGCCAATGTGGACCCAATTGACAAACGTCTCCAAGGTATGTTATGCACTTACATGTTATCTACTCTACCATCCATCAAGATGTACTACATGTATGTACTATTCCATCTGTGCACCACCTAACAAGAGTTAGAGTGGAGTGAGGGGGCAATAGGATGCGTTGTTAAATGTTAAACTGCAGATATGAGACGGCCCCAGGGCTAGACCACAGACCTAATAAATACCACAAACCGTAACCTCACCCCCAAAGCCCTCTTAGCTACTACTTAGCTAACTGACCTACTTGACTGCACCTAGAGCTCTACATGCCATGCGATATATTGAAGCTTTAATACCCAGGCCGTCTAGATTCGATCGATAGTATACGTTGACATTAATTACAGCTCACTGTAGGCACATATGTAGTAGACTTTCTGTCATGTCTCTGCTGTTCTCCTTCTACGATCAGGAGTCGTCTTCACCCGAATCAGAGGATGACGAAATGGGCGGCGCGGAGCTGTACGATGAGGACGATGTCGAGGGCTCTACCTTCTACTACGAACACGAAGACGAGTCGAGGTCTAGCACACCCGAACCTTCCGACATAGAACCACTGCCACCGGCGATAGAAAGGATACCGTTTGAGCTATGGGAATTGATATTTGGCTTTGTGGCACCGTGTTTAAGAGATGATCCCTACCCACCGTTGAAGAACCTACTGAATTGCGCACTCACCTGTCGGGTTAGTTTTATACGCCGTTTACATGTGGGATTTTCCTGGGCTAACTGTTCGTTCGTCTGTGGGGGGTTATAGCAATGGTCATATATGGCGATCCCAATGCTTTACAAAACACACGGCTACGGCGTCTTCATGCCCGACTCCTCGGGGCTAGAGCTAGGGGCAGGGTACTTTCCTATATCGCGGAAAGTCGATTTTTGGAGCACCGCGGCGGACAGAAGGATGATGCGATTGTGGCGCACTCTACTGCTATCTTGCTTTACTGTCTCGCGGAGCTCGAGGTCCGAATCGACAGGCGCGACAAAGTACCCGTATATCAGTTATGTCACGCATCTCGATGCCCGTACGCTCGTCATGGTCCTAACGGAGATCATGAAGTCACAGCGGGGCGTGAAGACGGCGTTGGGCGAAGGGGTGGCTGAGTACTTCTTTGGGGGGTTGTTGGGCGGGTTGGAGATTGCGGGTGCGTTAAGGGGCGATAGGATGATTGTAGGAGGGTCAGAGTACGATACGAAGAGTCCAGTATATGGAAGAGATGTCAAGATCTTTGTGGGCGATACAGCGCTGATGATTATGGATTGTGAGTTCTTGAGTTCCCTCTGTGTGTATATGTATTTTTAGGAGTGGGTGAGAGTGTGCTGACGGTTGGCTATGTTTGAGGACGTAGTCTTGTATCCGCATATTCATCATCTCAAGGGCTTCACGATCCCGGAGCTAGGGCAGCTCCGTACCCTCGATCCGGTCCGTATGTCACACCCAATATCACTCATATGCTCCCTCAAGAACCTCTCCCGCCTCGTCATCTCCTCCGGCTGGATGGTATGCCCGGAGCTAGGAAAGGCTATCGCGGAGATCCGCCCTACGCTCGTGAACCGCAGCTTCTCACGCCCCGGTAGGCAAAAGGTCAAGGCCGACACTTTCTGCCTGACAATCCTCGACTGGCGCTTCAAGACGCACTATGACCCGATTGGCCATAGCCGTGATGACGATTGGAAGAGCAGCAGCAGTAGCAGCAGCAGCGACCGGGCAGACGCTTCAAACTGGTCTGTGGGCGCCCTAGAACGCTTCTTCGACGCCCTAAACCCGAACTCAGTCACGTCTCTCGACCTCGACTTCAACATACAATACTCCCGTTTGCCAGGCAAGGATCTCGGCGCCATCCCTTTCACAGCCCGCCAGAGTGGGAGCATCACGGCCCTGCGCCTTGCCCGCATGTCCTGTGGCTCCTTCAAGCTATGGCGAATGCTCGTTGACATGGGCGCCGCCGGCTTCGTCCCCCAGGCATTAAAGCTCATAGATCTCATCATGGAGGACAGCGCTACGGAAAGCAAGGTCTTCTCCGGCTGGAACTTTGCTCCCCAGTTTTGGCGCAACCTAAGAACACTCGAGTGCAAGCGCTTCATAGGCATGTTTGGCCTGGTATCTGCAGCCGTCGAGGCGAAGAGCGTGAACAGCTTCGACGACACACGCTCAAGATGCTCATACACGTACCATACTCAGGAGCTCGAGGAGCTCGATCTGGCCTGGGAGGATAAGCACCTAGGCGCTGCCGAGAAGACGTACACCCGCTTCTTCACGGTCGTCCTCCCTACCCTCGGCGCCAGTCTGACAAGCCTAAAGCTCAACGACACCAGCGCCGACAGCCGCCCTGGCGCCATCCGCTACCCTCGCAGCACCGTCCTCCCGCGTTCGCCGCTCGAGGCGCTCACTAAGCTGCAGACACTGGTGCTGTCCGGTGACGTGTCCGTGTGGCTCCTCTCTGACCGCACCCGCGACGTTATGCGCGCGATGCGCAGCACAATCGTAACCGTCGATATATGCCTCTCCACTAAAGACGTGCGTGACTCGAACCTCTCTAAGATGTTTAGCCCGTGTGAGCGGTTGGAGCGACTAGTGCTCCGGGCATGGGACAAGACCGTACTCGTGGGGGACACGGCTACCGCGTGGATCGAGTACCCGCCGCTGCTGACGAACGCGCGGTATTCGCAGACGTCGCTGTGGCCCGTGTGCCCGAAGCTGACGGCGCAGGGCGTCAGACATTATCTCAAGAAGTGTAGGCGGAGGCCCGAGCCGTATACGGGGAAGACGGTGCTGAGGGAGTTTGCGCTCTCGAGGGCGTTTGCGTGCGATAAGGGGACGAGGACGTGGGCAGAAGTAAGGGATTTGATGAGGCATAGGGGCGGGAGGTTTTTGCCAAAGGTGGACACGGGGGGCAGGGAGAGGGAGAGGGAGAGGGAGAGGGAGAGGGAGAGGGGTGGGCAGGCGTATAGGCATTGGGATGATGGTATGCCCGCGCTGAGCCGGTGAGTTGATGAACTGGCGGGCGATTGTATGATATTATTTTTACTGTAGATACATGATATACACAAGTACATAGGACACACACATTCTCTCTCTCCGGTGGGGATCTAATCACCTGGTTTTCTTTAGATCTTTTTGTATATATATATCTTTCTTTGAAGGTAGTTTTTAGTGGGGGTTGGGTGTTCACGTTTGGAGTTTTTGGATCTTTTTCCAAGGGAAAGCTTAACTAGAATGACAGTTTCTGCTTCCAATTAGCTCCTAGTCCTGGCGGATTATCATTATCGTGCTAAAGGCTCGTTGGTATTCATGTACAGAGTCTGGTGAATGTGCAGAAACTGTATCCTTAGTCTGTCATTAAAACGCTGACCCCCCCAAGAAGCAAATCTTGTGTGGCTTTACTAACGGATCAAATAATAAATCTCCCTTATCAAATAATAGATCTATCTCCAATACAAATTTAATTTCATCATTATTGGTGAGGCTAGTATTGATAGATTACGGGATAATGGTATCTGTTATAAGAGTTGATAGCCTGGGCTGGGTTGAGTTTTTATCTCTTTTTTCCCAAATAGGCAAGTGAGGTTTAAAGGGCCAAGAAGGTTACTACCACCGTGCGTTGAGAGGCTGTGGCTTAGTGGTTGTGGTGGTGGAGGAAATGGGGTGGTCGTGGTGGAGAGGTTCCGCAGCCGCGCATGGGAGTAGGTTAGATTCCTACTCCCGGTGGACAAACATTTTTTTTTAACGCGAAAGCCAACGTACATGAAAGAATGGGTTTCTTTAAGGGCTGTTGGGCCGCCGCGCAGGACCCACATTTACTGGGCTAGCCCTGTATACATTCATGTATGCGTAAATAAATATAAAAAAAAAAAAAGAAATCATCGTCTCGAAAACATGGGGTGCCGATTATACATTGTGTGCAATTACATCACGGCACGGCCCCTTACATACATGTGTACATGTACTTCTTAGCTGTAGTATTAGGATCAGATGCACCAGCGCTGCGGTGATGAAGAATACAGGAGACTTGATTGTTGCATCACGGGCTATCACTCATGAGGTACACCCAGTTGTCATGTCCCATGCAACCTTAGCCTCCCTGTACTAGAGGTCATAGAACCTTCCTGGCCCTCCCCTAAAAAGAAATTGTCACTCGACGCCCATGGCCAAGTTTAACCATTTTTTCGCTCCCTCCTAAGTATGGCCCTGCTGGCCATGGGGGTGGGAGGGGGCCCATCCCCTGCGTGAAGAGCTCTCTATCCAGGTTAAAGGTCCCGCTCTTAATTTGTTTCCGTCTCTTGTTTCCGTCTTCCCATCTCCAGTTTGTATAAAATAAAATAGGTTCCGGGGGCTCTATACACCAGCCAGTATAGGGGTGTACATGTAGCTTCTCCATTCCACCGCGCATACTGGGATCTCGGAGTGCCCCACTACTCTGCAGGCCCATGGAGCTGGCTGGCAAGTACATGTATGTCGACTACGTGGTGTGGTGGTGAGGAGCCCGGCAGTCCAGTCCCCTCGTAACTCTTTGTATACATACCAGAACCACTACTTTTAGCACCCCCGACAAACTTGCAGCGCCACCTCTTACCCATCTCTGTAACCCCCACCCTACCCGCAGGTGGGCCCGTCTGCTCTCTGTCTATAAGGTTTTTGTTCCGCTTAGTTACTGTGTGCTGTAGGAGGGTGGGTATTGGCTATGTAGTTAGAGAAGTTCCATGTCCACGAGACTTACTAGCCTCCTGCCGAGTGAGAACCTATGATCCAGCGTCAGGCGGCGGCGAAGAACGGGAGCGTCGTGCTATCATTAAACGATCTTGGGCGCCTGCGTAGACAATCACGGTACGGTTTGGCCAATGACCACCACCACCGCCGCCCCCTCCAAATGAAAATAAAAACAAAAGGAAACTAATGTAGTATACCGCACTGAGATCTACTCCGTTTTTGCTCTCTTTGTGGCCACATCTACATGTATGTAGCTATAGTTACATCTACAGTATACAGTACAAGTACAGTACAGTACATACAAGATGATACAATACCAACAACAACACAGTAGAGGGGGGGGGGGGGTATGTAACTCTCGCTAGCTAGCTAGCGAGCTATGTAGCTAGTAGAGGTAGAGAGGAGAAGTAGTAATATAGATAGATAGTAAAAGCATGGTATGGTAAAGTATGCCCCTGCCCCCCCCCCCCCACCAATATACGACTTTACATGTGTTTATCAGATAAGATAAGCAATAGCCTCTTCGTAACAGCATCAGAGAAAAAGAAAGAGAAACTGGAAGAAAAGAAAAGAAAAGAAAAAGATTAAATCCATAATCAAAGTTTGGACTGATAGATGAGAGAAAGAAAAAAAAGAGCAAGAATATAATAGGATAGAGAAGCGGGAGAGAGAGCAGTATTTAAATTTGGATAACGAGGAGAAGGATATAGAGATTGATAAGAAAATAAGGGAGTTTGGTCCAAGCACGTAGTGCACAACACTGATCAGACACAACAGCCTAGACTTATAGAAAATAATAGTAATAAAAACCCACGCCCAACTCCTCCAGCCCTTACAGCGTTCAAAATATAGAGAGTAAAAGAAGAAAACACAGTGAAAAGAATATATAAGAAAGCCACTAAAAAGGGGACTAAAAAAAAGTAAAGAAAAAAACACTACCCAAACAACTTCATAACACCCCACACGCCCACCGCACTCAGCACTGGAATTGTGACATTATCGTCCAACCCAAATGCATCGACCGCTTCACTCGCGCTCGCAATCAAGCCCGTCATCAGACTCATCAAACCCAGCGCCCATCCACCCTCAACTTCCACCCCACCAGCACTCAATTTCCCTGCCCATGTCACCGCGTTCACCGGGTCGTCGCTCCACCTCTGCGTCCCGGGCACCACAACCCCGAAAAACATCGCCGCCGTCACCGCGCCAACAACAAACGACGCCAGACTACCCGCCAAGCTCTTTCCGCGCCTGATGCGAGGAGTATACCGCCCCCACGCGCGGCCGACCGTCGACGCAGCCGTATCACACCACGACAGTAGGAGAATAGAAAGTACGGCGATATCCTTGGGGAAGACGGTCAGCACCGTGATGGTGCCGACAAGGTACCACACGACGCCGTTCCAGCCGGCAACCTCGGACTCCCGCATCAGCGCGCCGAGGCAACGGATGTACAAGTTGTTGAACTCGGGCGAGTAGAAGCGCAGGATATCGGCGCTCGCGATAGGGATGAGCGCCGTTACGAGCGGCGGGGTGAGCGTCGCGGGCTGGTATCCTGTGCGATACAGGTGCATCACAATGAAGCCAATCGAGACATGGAGGAGCTTCCGGGGCACCTCATGGCGGTGAATCTGAATTAATATGTTGTTAGCACCACAGCTTCCATCCAGCCATACGGGGGATGATTGTTCTTTACCAGTGATGAGAACTTTCGATGAATGGGGATCAGACCGAGCGGACTCGGACTCCTCGAGAAGTTACGCCATACGCTGGCTGGCGTTGGTGGAGAAAGGTAGCTGTTACTTGGGATGGTCTCTAGTGGCACGGGAGGCGCTTTTCGTTTGTGGAGTGGGGAACGGGATCGCGCGCGCGATATACTATCGGAGGAGGTCGCAGAGGTGTCTGAGTTGTAGCCACCGTCGCTTGTACTGTGGGAGTCTAGTTTTGCGACATTGTTGAGAGAAGTGGAGGATGAGGCGGGGGAAGACTCGAGTGATGAGGACATTTTTTTTTCCCCTTCTTTTTTTTCTAGGATGAGAGTTTCGATTCTATTGACGAATGAAGGATTTTTTTGTACTTTTTTTTATGTATTGTCTTGTGGTAGTAGTTGTTGGTTGTGTGGGTTGTGGTTATGGTTGTGGTGGTGGTGGTGGTGGTGGTGAGATGCGGCCGATGCAAGGGGTGATTGTTTCTGGAACAGTGTCCTGAGAAGGGTAGAAGGAGGGAGGAGGTGTGTGAGATGACTATGAAAAAAGGTAAGAAAGAAGAGCGGAGAAAGAGGGAGGGGGAGAGGAAGGCTACTCACTAGCTGGATAAAGGGTATTATTATTGTAGTGTGACTACTATACTACTGACAACAACCCAAAGTGAAGTGCAGTGTGAAGCCTTTTTTTTTCTTTCGCTTTCGCGGAGAGAGGGTAAAAAAAGTGGAGACCTAAGACAGCCGAGGCAGAAGAAAAAAGAAATGAGTTGGAGAGAGGAAAAGAGAGAGAGAAAAAAAAACACAACTGTATTTACTGACTCGTAACCTCTCAGACGAAGGAAGCTCACCGCAGCACACACAAGAACAGGTCCTGGGAGAAAGGGTAAGGATCAACAGAGTGTAATAATGATGCTGTGGCGCATAGAAAGAAATACAAGCACGACAGCTTAGAGTAGGTAAATTAAAATATATATCTACTCTATGTAGGGAATTTTTGTAGAAGACGCAGAACAGAACAGAACAGATCTCCAAATCCCCGTTTCCAGGACGCAACGCGACGCAGCCCAGCCCAGCCCAGTCCAACTCCAAATACACAGCACAAAACCTCGATCCCTTTATTTCTATTCGGCCTAACCACCGGCGGCCCCCAACCACCCCCCCCCCCCCAGCCCAGCACGGCAACGGAACCTTACTGACCCGCCAGCAGAGATTTACACAGCAGTTGTGTAGCCTGTACAGTGCGTCATTTACGCTGCCTGTTTGGTTTAGTTATTGCTGGTATTGGTTATTAGTCAGGGGCTGTGTGTGTGGGGAGGGGGGGCGAAGTTGAGTTGAGTTGAGTGGTTCGCGACATGTGACAAGGGAAGAAAAAAAAAATCTTTTCTAGCACGTGAAAAGCCCTAACCCTCTTCTCTACCGTCCGCTCTGAGACATTTCATTGTTCTGGAAGATTGGGCAAGTTCCAGATGGGGACAACCTGTGCCGATACCTTTTGGCAAGGGCAGCAGGTGGACCGGGGGTTGATAAGATCTATCTGTCCTTCTGGGCGTTTCAAAAACCTTTCGCGCCTGTGCTTTGCACGGGATGTCACTCGCGCTCTTCGCTGTTAGTAAGGGTCATCCCTGTTATGTATGTATGTATGTATGTCCCATCACGGGCTATCACTCGACGTCTGTACAACACGTCACGCGAGGAACAGAGGACATGACACGATCCACGCAGGAACGGTTGAATGACATGTCTATGACACCTGGGGAGGCGTCATCGCATGTCAAGACCCTTGCAACTTTTTTTTGGGCGGGAGGGTTCCGTATCGAGAGCCAAGGTTTCGGCTATCGTAGAGATCTCCGGGTCGTAGAATGCTGGTGTTTGAGCGACATCGATGAAGATCGAGAATATTCCCCCACGGTTTCCATCGCGCTCCAAATAAACATGGATAGAGGGCTAGATAATTATAATGGCTTAGACAGGCCTGCATATATATTCTAGCATTTCGAGGATGACATATGCGCCATCTGGAAACATGATTCGTGAATGGGCCATATCCATCCGATCATGGGCGTTTTCAGATGTCCAAAATCCTGATTTTTGCAAAAACCGTCCCAATAGAACACCACAAGGCTGTTGTATACTCGTTCGCAATCATATATCTGTCCTCGAGGGGCCCAAACAGCACCCTGTTCCAAAGAAATCACTATTTGGTCTACTCTATTTGTGATTTCAGGTTTTAGGCGAGGCTCGATAACGGGGACATTTTTTAGACACATAACGCCCAACTAAAAGATCTACCCGATCGCTGGATAGTTCTCCGTAGATATGGTACCTATGAGGTCAATTTATAACGGACAGCAAGTTAATATACTTCCCTTAAGACGTGTCCACCCCGGCTATTTAAGGCTTGAAAACCATCCACTAATATCCCTCTCTCCACCCATCCACCCACCCAATCACCTATCCAAGTGCTAGCCCTATCTCATCTTCAAACATCAGTACAATGTCGACTAGCACCTCCGACCCCAGAAGCTCAAGCACCCCTACAGTTTCCACCGCTACCACCACCACTACCCCACCTTCCGCTTCATTCACATACAGCTACGTTCTCTCGGACGAGACGGCCTCACCTTCTCCTGGGACTGCATACTTGAGATCTCGTTTCCGCCGCACTGGGGGCCCGGCGAAACGAACTGTTGCTGGTGCTAAGAGTGAGGATCAAGCTGGAGGAGGAGGGGGAGCAGGGCAGGAGGGTCAGCAAGGTGGGAAGTTGGAGGGGGTATGTGTAGTACAGTAGGTAGGGATACTGTGGTGTACAAACCGATGCTGCAGCTGGTGGCGGTGTGAAGGATAGATCGGTTGGTAGTGAGATTGAGAGACTGAGATGTTGGCTTGCTGCGAGCGACGAGTATAATGGGTGGGTATTGTGGTGGTAGGTACAGGCAATGAGATTGTCTCGCTGCTACCGTCTCCTGTGTTTTGCTGTGCGAACCCGAGCACCACGCGTGATGCATGACCGAGAGATGAGTGCATACTTACATGTAGTATTCAGAGGGACTAGTGCATTGTAGTCCCCAATATGCTTGAATCATTAGTGGGCTGAAATGTTGGCTAGCCCAAGTCTGCTGGCCGTAGCCAATAATGTTGTAAGGATGAGAGCGACAACTTCATGTACATGTAGTACTAATTGAAAAACCTCACCGTCTCGAGAATAGCGAACTGTAAGGCATATAAACATAAATGAATGCTGGAACACTCCTATCTTAGGTTGGGCCTCGAGTTTTGGACAACCCCCCCCCCCCCCATTCTAGGGAAGTGGTCCTGCACTTGTGTCTCTGCATTTGTGTCTTTGCGTTGTGTCATTACTTTGAAGGGCTTTGTTAAAGATGCCATGATGTGATGGGGCGGAGGTGGGGGTGGGGAGGGGGGTGGGGTGGGGGGATTTGGAAGATGGTACTGTACGAAAGGTTTGCGTGAAGCATCAGATATCACTCGATCGAGATGTGTGACCTCCGTCCCCTGATGTTTCGTTTATTGTGTGTGGCTTCCGACTCTGTGAGGGTATGCAGTCAAGTCAAATTAATTGGTAATCAGGTCTCTCTTCTCTCCGTTCTTTTACTGACGAGTCGTTTTGTAGCTTCACTCGCTAAGGCTCCTGGGGCGTGCACCGCACCACGCGTACCAGGTATAAGACTACACCCTACACCCGTAGTACAATAGAAAAGAATAATTGTATACATGTACATGTAGGTACATGTAATCAGAGAGACCGGACATTGACAGAGCCTCTTAATTGAGTACTTGTATATACATTTATGTATTTACCTGGTTGATCTAGGATATTCCCTACCAACAAACAATTTTAACAACAGCAGTTGTGTACTTTTGTCATCTCACCCACATATTCCCACATCTCACCCTCACTCATTGCGCAACCCAGCTGGGTCTTCTTTACTCATGCTCTATTCGATAATTCATCCACTCCATAATGGCCCCCCCCCCCATATAACTAAAACTAAAAGCTAAGGTCTCGTTACTGAAAACGTTGTACGTATTTTCTTCTTCTTTTTTTTTCTTCTTTTTCTCTCTTTCTCTTGAAATGTCGCCGTCACCATCCAGTAAAAGAAAAAAAGGGGGGGAAGATTCTTACGATCCCCCCCCCCCACACACATAACTACGGGCCTGACCACCATGGCACCAAAAAAAAATTGGGAAAAATTGAACAGGAAAAAAATAAACGCCCCTCAAACGCAAAACAGAAACCGGATACAAGGAAAAGGAATACACACCATAAAAGAAGAAATATAACAAGAGAGAGGTTAAAATTATCAATCAATCAACAAAATACCAGGTTAAGGAACCCCACACAAGGAGGAAGAGGAAGAAGTAAGCAAGAAAATATAGATATTTTATGACCGTCCCGCCGCCGTAAAACACATTCTAAGACTTGACTGATTGCGAAAATAAATCCCCAAACCCCGTCGGATAATCGGACAGTTTTCCCGTCCACATGTTCGCGACCGCCTCCTTCATAGCCTGTGAGCCAAATGATGAGTCGACGGGCCAGACCATTACTGATGACAACTGTTTAAGCGGGAGCTGTAGCGGGAAAATATTAGCACATGACCCGATATTCACTCCCAGAGGGCTAAAACTTACTGCTTCAACACGAGCCCTGACATCAATCTTCACCTCACTCTTGCCCATGTTCAAAACGCCTGCGTTCTCCTTCAGCGCCGCCTTGGCAAAGACGCCGCTTCCAGAGCTCTGTCCTTGCTGTTGCGAGAGCCCCTTCTTCTCGCCCTTGCTGCTGCTGCTGCCCTCGCCCGCATTCTCCTTATCGGGTACATTCTCCTTCTCATCCTCGTCCGCGCACCGGCTCTCACGGAGCGACGACGGGGCGGTAGGCTTGAACCTTTCCGCGGCGTTCTTCTGGCGTTGGAACGGAGTAAGGGGCGGCTCCTTGGATGGCGATGTGCCAAGGCCGAAGCCACCCGCTGGTTGTGACCCAAAGAGCCCCCCCGAGAGAACAGGGGGTGAAGCAGAAGCTGTGAGCGGTGCGGGAAGAGTAGCGTGGGACATGGTTGGTGGTGGGGGCGGGCCATCGGAAATGTTCTCCTTGTCGGAGGTGTCTGAAGCAAAAGACCAAGCAGGTGCATTATTGAAATTAATGGTGGGGGCGTCGGTGGGCGGTGGTGCCGTATTGATCTTGAAGGGGATATCACCTGGCTGAACCTCGGGGTTGAGGAGGAAGCTAGGCGCGGGCTTTGAAGGGGTGAAGAGATTTCGAGATGGGGCGGCAGTGGGAGACTCCCGGGTTTTCTTGATGGGGGATATTTTGGGAGGGGAGCCGGGGGAGAGGGGAGTTGTTGATGCATCATCGACAACTTCTTCGACGGTGGGGTTAAGAGAAGTACGCCTGCCTTCTTTCTCTTTCCCTTTCCCTTTGCCTTTGGGAGCCTCTGAATCTGAATCGGGCATGACTTCATCGTCATCTGGGATGGGTTGGCCCAGCGCCTTGAGGGCCTCACGCATCTCGTACTTGTCCTCTAACTCCGCGATCTTGCGTTCCTTCTGCCTTTGCTTGAGGAGCTTCAACTTTTCTTCTGGTGTGAGCTCCTTTTCTTCCTCCTGGGTAAGCTCAACCTTGTCTTTCTTTGGAGGTGCGGTAGTTTTCCTCGCGTATGGGTCGTAACGCGGCGTCTTTTTGGCAGAACGCATGCGCTCAATAAAGTTATTTGGTTTACGTAAACTGGAGACTTCAATGGTAGGCTTGCTGGACTTGAGAGGAGTGCTCATTGTTGACCTACGTTCACGTTTCGAGGGTGCGATGCTCGTAACCTTGGGCTTATCATAAATGAAGAAGCCAGAGTCATTGACCCTAGTGGGGGTACCACTAAAGCTCTGGGAAACTCCCCTACTATCGTAGTAATCGTTGCTTTTGCTGTTACTCCTGTAGTCTAGCTGGAGAGACGTTGTCATAGATGATGGTGACGGTCTCTTGGGCTCCGGCTTACCAAAGGACCCAGGGAGTGAGTAAACATCATCGTTCTCATCATCAGCGTTATCCTTCTTGGGGGTGCCGATGACAAGTTCCTTAGTGGGCGTGATAACCTTCGCTTCCATGTCATATGGGTCGTCATCGGGAGCGCCAAGAATCGCCTTTACGGGTTTCTTGACACTCTCTGGCAAGATCGCACCGAGCCATTGGCCCCACGTCTTCTTTCCCGTCGCTGGGGTAGACGGTGCTCTCTTTGGCGATCTTGTAGGGGACTTCTTAGCTGGGGTAGCTGTCTTTGAGAAGATATTTCTACTAGGGGTGATTTTAAATAAGTGCTCGTTAGTTGGCCTCTCCAGGACTATATCTACTGGATCCTCATCAGTCGGCACCTCTTCTTCTTCCTCTTCGTGATCCTTGGCGCCGTGCATTGTATATGGCGATCGCTTGTTTGATGGTTCTTCGTAGCTGGTATCTGAGATAAGCTGATTTTCGTGATTATCGATGCTTCCATTGTTCTGAGCGGCTACTTTGGCGCGCTGGAGGGCTCGTGATGTGGTAGTGGAATAGGGGGCGCCCCGGGGACCGCGGCCAAAGCGTTTAGGGGTTAAGGAGGAGTTCCGGGTGTTCCGGGAGCCAGATGCCTTTTGTGGGGTATAGACTGGGAAAGAGGAACTCATAGACTGTGATGAGTAGTCTGAAAGCTTTGTTAGCATCGTTGTGTTGGTTGTATCTACAGTAGCAAGGAGGCAGAGGGGATGTGCAACAGGTGTAGCCTCGCCACAAAACAAAGAATATAAAGGCGAATAATAAGGCAAATAGTGTAACAACGCGAGAAATAGATCGCCTACCTGTGCCATCCAAGCTCATCCTCCCTTTTCCCTTGACCTTCTCGATCTTCTCAAACCCACTCTTGTTCCCACTGAACGACACTGATAATTTCTTGCTTTCATCGCCCATCGCCTCGCCCTCATCCTCATCATCACTGAAGAGGCCAAACCCCCGTCTTTGCGCGGGAATGGTGGAGGTGGTGGCACCGATATTGGATTTGGCTTTGACAGGTAGCGACGACGACGGGCGCCCGTTGCTTTGTCCAAGGCTACTACGGCTGAGCATCGATGACGACGTCGGGCGGTTAAGGGCCATCGCGGCTATGATCGTATGTGTAAATGAGAGGTTTGTTTCTTGGGTTGTGCTTTTAAGTGTTTTTATGTAGGGACAGGAAAGTTAGTGGTTGTGGATCTATGATGTGCTCTGGCGAATGTTGGGAAGGGTTGTTGTTGTCCAAGCGACGGAAGGGAAAAAACTGAGTGGGTCCATCGCGATGTCTTGGCGAGGAGGCTGGGGCCTAGTACTGATTGGGGAAGCCAATGATTGAGTGGTGGTTTCCTCGTTATTCACACTTCGTGCTCTGATGGATATGACATGACGACGCGTAAAATTGGACCGGAAGATCGCTTAGAACTATCTCGTTTAGAGATTGAACTCCGAAGAATATCAAGGCAAACAAAGACACTATAATAGCATTGAGTGTACCCCGCCTTTGAGCCCCTTACTTCCATTATCACGCGGGTTGGCTCGGCCGTGAAGTTTGATTAAACGCCACAGGAACTGCTTTGTTTATTGAATCTATGATTAAATCTCTGTGGTAAACATTTACACCAGTATTTTAGAAAGAATACAGGTCTAAAGCTCATAATCAATGTATTTCTCAGTTAGTCACAAGAGTCGTTTCCCGCGGGCTTAGGTTTTTAGGTTTGGAAGCGGGTTGACGCTAACTAGGAGAAAAGTACAGGTGGCCATGAGGGTAAAGCTAGCTCCTCGCTCCAAAAGCTTCTCTCCTACATGTATACTATGTTTAGTGTAGAGAAAAAAAAACTCCGACAAGGAATTCAATTTAATACTCAAACCGCCAACTATACACATCCTAGGCCTTACAAACCCTACTAACCGGAATTTAGAATGAGTCTAGAGTCATCTCTTCTCCCGAGGACCAGCCATCTTGGAAAATATCAAAACAGGTAGATCATCACATCGGAGGGAAAGCTCCTTCAAGTAAACTGTATGGGGTGAATCTAAATACTTCTAGAGAGACATGCAATTAACGATTGTTTAGTAGGTTCCAAATATTGTCGCTATGGATGCAATGCAATACCCGGGCTCGAGAGCGACATTCTACAAGCTCAATGGCTACGCGTAATTACTAGGACATCATGATCAAAGATGCTTAACCAACACATCAAGCGTTCTTTTATCCTTAGATATCAAGCCGGTGAAGTCCCACTCCGGCCGGACGGTTATACTGTTTTATATCAGGGAAATAAGGAAGAGCGCTACTTCAGAACCCCACCGGTCCGAGGGATACGTATATTTTGCTATACACTTTAAGGAAGCCTTGATTATATAATTACGGCATTGCATATAGGGATGGAATGGGGCGGTCCAGCCCAATTCATTCAACCATGAAACACGTTCATTCTGTCAACGTTTCAGGCCGAGACATACTTATCTATGTGCGGTCACTCTGGTTCTGGAACGATGAGCTAAGTACTCAAGATGTCAAACCAAATATTGCCTCTCGTACTGAAACAAGGACCTATTGACCTATTCCTCCCTCAATAATCATAAGTTATGCAATTTACACCGACATCGTAGGAGAATGTCGGATGAAGCCCGCATTCCGCCGGAGTGACTCCTTCGAACTTTGCCGTAATAAAACAGTCTACATACTCTACATATCCCCTTCCGCAAGCTACTTTAGCAATCTCATTCGCCTTACTGGTATGATATGATGGCTGATATATTCGATATTCGACTGTAAATAATAACAAAAGACTAAATCACCAATAATCACTCGCATCAGCAAACACCACCAAACATTCACCTACCAATATTTCCTGCTCAAAATACACTATTGGATTCTCCAGCGTCTTCTCTTATGTCTTCCGTTACTTTGTGTCCGCTATTACTTTAAACCGCTTTCAATAATTTGATAGAAATCTCTTGGCAGCACAAGTTAGGGCTAACTGAGAACCAGGCGCCAAGACTCTACCCTGCAAACACCCAACCTGATAAGAATTTTTTTCCCACTCTCACGACACAACGCAACCTCTCAATTACCAATACCCACATATCCACCAGCCATGACATTCGAGACCAAGCAAAAGAAGCGCAAGGGTAAACGAACCCACCTACCCACTTCCACTTAGTAATTGAAGCAAAGGCTAACTCTAAAACGCAGCCGCGGCCAGCGCGCCCTCGCCCACCGCCAAAAAGGCGAAACCATCATCCTCTGCACCCGTTGTCGCCGCGGCCTCAAAACCGCCGACAAGAATCTCCACACGTAAGAAGGCCGCTGATTTTATGTCCGATGGCGAAGAGTCTGAAGATGGTGGTTGGGATACGCTCGAGTCGAAGAAGGGTAAGAAGGAGAAAAAGGGCACTAAAGCTGCTCCTGCTGCTGTAAAAGAAAAGGGAAAGAAGAAGAAGGGTGAGGCCGCTGCCCCACCTCCTGTAGAGGAGGCGAAGGAGGAGGAGCCAAAGGCGAAGAAGGGCAAAAAGAAGAAGGAGGAGGGGAAAGAGGAGAAGAAGTCAAGTGAGGAGGAAATGATCTCCCTCGACGTCGACTCAGATGCTCAGCCAGCAGAGGGATATGACAGCGCGGACGAGAGCGCAGAGGAGGAAATCGACGACCAGACTGCGACACTCTTGCAAGGGTTTGAGAGCTCTGATGAAGAGATGGAAGATGGAGATGGCGCTCAAAAGGAATTGAGCAAGGGCGACAAGTCAAAGTTCGAGAGTGCAAAGATTCCAAATGGAAAGAAAGTTCAAAAGAAGATTGCCGCTCTCCAAGCCAAAGCTGGTCAAGTGAGTTTCTGAGTTTCCTTCTTTTAACTGCCCCACAGGACAGTACACTTTACATCTCATCAATTGATATGATAAGATGATACGACGATCCTTTGTTTACTCTATGGTTGAAGAAAAAATATTTTACCATTTGCACCAATCTCTTCACCTTCCCCCAAAGCTCACATCAGTCTTTCATCTGCCAATTCTAACATATCAACTACTCTAGCCCGTTCCAGGTGTTGTCTACCTCGGCCGCATTCCCCACGGTTTCTACGAGGCGGAGATGCGCTCCTATTTCTCCCAGTTTGGCAAGGTCACCCGTCTCCGTCTTTCCCGCAACAAGAAGACCGGCCACAGCAAGCACTACGCCTTCATCGAGTTCGCTGACTCTGTAGCTGCCGAAGCTGCCCAGGAGACAATGGACAACTACCTCCTCTTCGGCCACATCCTCAAATGTAAGAAGGTTTCCACTGACGACAAGGAGTTCATTGAGAAGCTATTCAAGGGCGCAAATACAAAGTATCATGTCCACTCGGGCGCCAAAGCGCAGAAAGCTAGACACGAAAGGAAACACACTATCGAAGAATGGAAGGAGAGGGAAAAGAAGGAGATGAGAAAGAGGGAGAGCATCGCCAAAAACTTCAAGATACTCGGTATCGACTACGAGTTTGAGGCTCCAGTTATTACCCCGGAATTCGCCAAGGCTATCGAGGCTGCGGAACCCGTAAAGGCCATTGAAGCTGCCCCCTCAGCCGACGCAAGTGAAGAGGCCGCCTCCGAAAAGAAGACTGCCGAGAAAAAGACGACCGGAAAGAAGACTACCGAGAAGAAGCCTACCGAGAAAAAGAAGCCCGCCGAGAAGAGGAAGCCCGCCGAGAAGAAGGCCGCTCCAAAGAAGGACGCTCCTAAAGAGGCTGCTGCTACTGAAGAAGGTGCTACTGAAGAGGGCGCTACTACTGAATCGGGTGCTGCTACTGAATCGGGTGCTGCTACTGAAGTGGGCGCTACTACTAAAGAGGGTGCTGCTACTAAGAAGAATAAACGGAGGAGGGGTAAGAAGGAGATGGCCGCCGCTACTGAAGAAGGCGCTACTGAAGAGGGAGCTACTACTGAGGAGGGTGCTGCTACTGAAGAGGGTGCTGCTACTGAAGAGGGTGCTGCTACTGAAGTGGGTGCTGCTACTAAAAAGAATAAACGGAGGAGGGGTAAGAAGGAGACGGCCGCTGCGGAGACTGCGGAGGTTGTTGAGGCAGCTGTAGAGAAGGCCGTTGAGGCCGTTGAGGCTGTGGCGGAGCATGGGGATGGAGTTGAGGAGATGGAGGTTGAGATTACCATCAAGAAGGGAAAGAAGGCCAAGGCTGCTCCTAAAGCCGCTGCCCCCGAGGAGACCGCTGCTGCCTCTAAGAAGGCCGCCCCGGCTAAGAAGGCCGCCGAGAAGAAGGCTGCCTCCGAAAAGAAGGCTGCCCCCGAAAAGAAGGCTGCTCCCGAGAAGAAGGCTGCCCCTGAAAAGAAGGCTGCTCCCGAGAAGAAGGCTGACCCCGAAAAGAAGGCTGTCTCTGAGAAGAAGACTGCTCCCGAGAAGAAGGCTGCACCTGAGAAGAAGAAGGCTGCTCCCCCGAAGAAGGCTTCTAAGGAGGAAGCTACTCCCAAGGAGGTTGTTGACGTCGAAGAGGCTGCTGCTCCCGAGGAGGCTGCTACTCCAGAGAAGAGGAAACGCGTCCCCTCCAAGAAAGCTGCTGAGAAGGCCGCATCTGAAGCCGTTGCTGTCCCTGCCGGGGCCGCGAAGGATGGCAAGAAGTCAGCGGCCAAGAAGGCAGCCAAAAAGTCAAAGGCGTAATTTTCTTTTTTTCCTTTCAATTCTTTCTTTGATTGATGGGGGAGTAATTGTAGCCTGTATAATTTTCATCAGCCAAAAATTCTAAACCCGAAAAGTCTTTACGTTTTTCTCCCACTTTTTTTTTTTTTTTTTTTTTTTTTGGTGTGGCGGTTTTGGTAGGATTCTGTAAGATAAATTAAACAACGAAGAATTATGCCGGCTTGTAGCTTTGAGTGAGTTCAAACTGCATCGCATTACACTGGACAAGCTATTCAGGGGTGGTTTTACATATAGGAGCATCAATTGATATTCGGCTGTAAAGTATAGCGAATGTGACATCTCGTTCCAGAAAAGCCTTTTCCCACCACCAGGTCAATTAAAATCCGGCAAAGCAACTGGGTCCTGGAATTATCTCTTTCACTGGTGATTAAATGCTGCCAACCTTTACCAGTTCTCAGTAGTACAGACGGCGTATTTCTGAGGGAATTTTTCGGGTGCACGGTGGACTATGCGGCCTCCTTCACCAGAAAAAGAGATAAGAGTTGGCCCATGTCCTAATAACGACAACTTACCCAGACAGGTCACTTGATAGATGGCCATGGTACTGGAGCCAAAAGAGCAACGCCCTGAATGGCCCTGGTGCACCAATCCCATTTACTGGTAGCCAGAGCATGATCCACAGTTATTGGTTGGAATGTCTTCTAGGGCAACTACTCGTTGATCATCGGGGATCTGGGTAGACACAGATGATGTGTTTTTCGGGGCCCCCCAAATCGCGGCCCAGACAAGATACTTCGATCGATCATCTGCGCTCTTAGGTGCATTCCCCTTTGCGAAAGTGTTTTTACTTCCTGGCATAACCTTCCTTGCTGCGTAGATCTATAATCTCGCGCCCAAGAATGTTGTCTATAAACTACATTCGCATTCGCAGCACCAGGTTATGATGGGAGGTTATAATAAAGCATCTCAGTACTGTAAAGACATAATATAATGTTTACTGATGTTGATACAGCATACCTTATGATTCCCCAAGTGTGAGTCGAATCTGTATGCACTCGATCGGGGGGGGAAATATCTATTCTACCACTAGTGGCCATGACTCCCATATATCGTTGAAGATCAATTGGCATCTCATCGAGATATAGAGTCAAGTACGAGTAGGTACCTGACTTTACTAACAGCTGATTGTTATTTCATGTACCAACATCCCGCATATGGCCCACTACATACATACGAGCATGACTCTGCTCGTTAGCATGCAGACCTTCCTTGTCGAAAGAATGGACCCACACTTATCAACAACAACGAATAGCCTCAACCTAGGAAACAATCCCACCACACTTTCAACTCACGCACACCCTCAATCCACACCAGCCCCGCATTCACCTCACCCAAAAACCCAGAATACCTACTACTGTACAGAGAGCACAACAGCAGCATAATGCCCACCCCCGCATCCCATCTCCTGCGCTCCCTTCCACGTATAAAGCGCCGTGCCATTCTCACCACCCCACTCAGATTGCTCTCCACATCCACCACCACCCCCGAAACCAGCGCCTCCACCCCCGAAACCGCCGAGGGACCAGTAATTCGTAGAGTCGTCTCCATACCCGCAATAAACCCCTCTGATACCGGCACCCTAGAGGGCACTGCAGAAACCACCAAACAGCCCTTAATCCGCAAAGTCACCGTTAGCGAGGTCCCCAAGTCGCCCGTCAGGCGCTACGAGGCCTTACCCAGCTTCACTTTTGCTCAGACGGGACGCGCCGTGCCCGAGAAGACCTCCGACGGCCCATTGATCCGCAAGACGGGAGCGAGCTGGGGCGGTGTCGTTGGACCAACGGTTCGTAAGGAGTTCAATTACTTTGCGCCGTCAGCGGCAGAAGTAGTGAGAGGGGGGAATCCGAATAGGATTGTCATTGAGAAAAAGAGCCCTGATAGGGTTGACACTGAGGGGAAGGTCCCTAGTAGGATTATCATTAAGAGGAAGATGACGGCGCCAGGGCACTCCGAGTTGTCATGGCTGCCGCCGTCGCAGAGGTATATGACGGTGGAGGAGCATAGAGTGGATAGGCCGGAGATTGAGACGACATGGGTGGATACACATTGTCACCTTTTTACGACGCTGAAGATGCTCAAGACTGTGAGTACCAATGATCAATCAGCCCGCCCACGCCCCCTCCGAAAGCCAATGATCGATTGGCGGGTGTAGTGTAGTGGACATAATACTGACTTTACACAGACAACCAACACCACCATCCCCGAAACGGACATCAGCGGCCTCGTCAAGGCCGTCTTCCCTCCGCAAGTCTCCGCCGTCGTCGACATCCACTGCGACGTCCCCCTCACCAACCTTCACGAGCACGCCGCCTCCCTCCCCTGGCCCCCGCACTTCAAATACTACTTCTCCATGGGCGTTCATCCGCACTGCGCCATCTCCTACAACGATGAAATACACAACACCATCACCGCAGCAATGTCCCACCCCTCCTGCGTCGCATGGGGCGAATGCGGCCTCGACTACTTCAAGAACGACGTCTCCACCCACCCCACCCAGCGCAACGTCTTTGCGCGCCAGCTCACCGCCGCCGTGGCCGCCGGCAAGCCAATAATCGTCCACACGCGCAGCGCGGACGACGACACGCTCGCGCTGCTGCGCGAGCACGTGCCAAAGGACCACCGCCTGCACGTGCACTGCTTCACGGCGGGGCCCCAGCTCGCGCGCGCGCTGATGGCCGAGTGGACAAACAGCTATATCGGCCTCACGGGCGTCGTGTCGTACAAGGACATGGACCACGTCCTGGCCCTGCTGAGGAGCGGGGAGATTCCCATCGAGAGGATACTGCTCGAGACGGACGGCCCGTATATGGTGCCGAAGGGGGCATACACGTGGATGAAGGACGAGAGGCTCCAGCACTCGCGCAAGAGGTTCCAGATCAGCCATGCGGGCATGATCCCGTTCACGGCGGAGAGGGCCCTGGAGGACATCAATGCGGGGAGGGCGGCGAGGAACGAGAATGGGGTGGGGCTAGTGGAGTTCTTGGATGTGACGAGGGGGAATGCGGCGAGGATGTATGGCATTGATGTTTGATTGGGGAGGGGGATGGTTCTTTTCTTTTTTTCTTTCTCTTCCTCTTTCTTTATTATGCGCTTGTCTGCGGTATGATCACATAGCTCGGCCGTGGGACAAGCTGCCGGGGTAAAATGTTTGTAAAAAAAAAAAAAAAAGGCAGAATAGGACAATCCACAACTATCCGTAATCTATCTTTAGCTACTCATATATAACTGGGCGAAGAATGCTCCCGCGCGGTGCTCTCCACCGACTATCCGACTCCCCCAACTCGCCGATGACCTCTAAACACTTCTCTCCCCATCCACAAAGTAGGGGTCAGGGCAGAGATAGCAGGGCGGACAATAATTAGCACAGCATCGACGCCAAACATGTGTTCCCCTGACCGTGGCTATGGGCGAGTGACATTCTGTGATTAAACCAAACCCAGCACACACCACCGCTGACCACAGGTCTCGAATACCTCCCCTATTATAGACCATTTCAAGAGTGCTCGGGCCGTACACAGATACTATGTCCCCCTTCCCCCCCGGGACTCTACAGAAATTAGCTACTAATATCTCACCGGCTAAGACAACAACAAGCCCGCGGGCCCGAGGGGGTCCCGCGTCGTAGCCGCCATAGACTCGGGTTTTTTCTTTGATGGATGTCTAGATACTAGGGATACATGTCCGTACAATCATTGACAGTAGTCAACGTTAATACCATACATGTATCCATACCGGGGTCAACCCGTAGCCCGAGTGAGAACCCATGACTCGTCAAACCAACCCCCCCAGACATGAGCCCAAAGCACAACCCAATACCCCCTCTTCCCTTTCCAAATCCTCACACTGCAAGAGGAAGAAAAAAAAAGCCAATTCCTGCGTCCGATATGTACTCCACCTACCAATTGGTATTACTCACGCAGCCAGCGGATTACGAGCTGCCACGTGCACCACACACGTCTACTCTACTGATCTGGCTACCTACCTACTACTCACTTTCTGTATGCTGTACGAGCGGGTTCGTACGTACATACATACAGGCAGGCAGGCAGCAACTACCCCACGTACTCTACCATATATCCCTTTTGTGGAGTATATGAGCTTTTGGGGGATGGGATGGAATTGGCTCGAGAAGGGCTAGCCACATATGTATGCACGGACCAGTAGAGCAGGTACAATGGGGGTGCACAGCCACAGGAGGTGTTTCTGTTTCGCTATGTCTCAATTGAGTGCCTGGCCTTACCTCTTGCCTTGTCTCTTTTTTTCTTTTCTTCTCAAGTGAGGGAGGAAAAAAAAAGGTCATCGTAGCATTCTTGAATACGGAAGCCTCGTGCCATAGAGAGGGAGTGCACCACCACCTTCGCTTTTGCACCAATTGCAACCACGCTCGCTGATACCTTCCCATCTAGAGAAAAGAGAAAGAGTAACTTACTCCATAGCTTTACAACAAAACGACCCTACCACTCACTCGCTCTTTCACTCACTCACTTACCCGTACCCACCGCTCGCTACCTCTCGCCCAAAAAAAAAACATGGGCGCACACATATCCACCATGCCCAGCCTCCGCTCGCTACTGCACCGTCTCTGCCTACCCACCTCCTCCGCCGCCTCAGCACAAGCCGTCGACCCCACGCCCATCGTCCGAGTCTCACCCATCAGCAGCGATAACCACACGTGTCCCTTGTGCCGCGTGCGCTTCAGTGTCCCGCCAAAGATGCTGTGCAAGAGCTGCGAGGTCGCCGCCAGCACTGTGCCGGTCCCAACTATAGTCGTGACTCTCTGCGTTTGAGATGGGGGGGAGGGAACGGACGGGCTTGGTTGGGCTCAAGGGAGAGAGCTGTGTTTCTGGGTCAGTAGGACAGCTAATCTATTTAACCGGACTGGGCCTTTCTCTCTATCTTTGTTGAGGTTGGTTCGCCGGGCCTTTATTCCTCCTTATCGTGGCTCCCTGGGGCAGCTAGCTAGCTAGGTAGGGTACGTGCCGTAAGAGGATTAAGAGAGTGTGTTAGAGGTGATGCTGATAAGAGGAACGAACAGGCGGGGGGAGGTTTTACTCAACGGTATTCGATTCGGTGAGATGTGGGTCAAAGGGAATACTTACGCACTCTAGTGGAGGACAGGAGAGAGTGGGGAAACGGAAGGAAAGAAGAGACCGAGAGGATGGAGGTTGTTGAAATGATGTCTTGAATAGCAAGACACAACGCCTAACCTAAACAAGAATGACTTAGATCCACCAAGACAAAAAAAAATACCTATTCCTCTCGTTTTCCTTATATCCTCTCCACTCCAAAGGCACGTGAACGCATATGATAGTCGACAATCAAACAGGGAATAAAATGAAATATAAATGATGATGAATTATTATGTCAATGGAAAGATATAACTTTCATATAAAAAGCCAATATATTTTTCCCACGATTCGTCGTTACCGAGTGATCAATCATGTCGTCCCCCAACCTCAAACAAGTGAGACATACCAAAACCCTGTCCAGGTCCCCCCTTTCAACGCTAGTATTGAAAGCGGATAGCTTACCCGACCATGGTATATGACGGCATGTTTCTCGGTTTTTTTTCCCTCCCTTCTGGAACCAACTTTTCCTTCTAGAACCAACATTTCCCGGCTTCCCGTGCAGCAGCAGCAGGCGGCTAAGACCAAAGTAGGGTTGAAACCTGCCAGGAACAACGTTGTCGGTAGTAAGGGTAAAGCAGAGTTGGGAGGGAACAAGGAGGAAGACCTCGCGCTCGAGGAAGGGCCCTCCCACATATGCGTCTAGCTAGCTGCTAGGCCTTAACGACAAAAACTCTATTCCTACCGTGGATGGGATATTACATATCTGCACAATGACGATCCAGTTAGTCTATTACACCTTAGGTGGTAGCGGGTGCACACACGCACACACAACATACGTATCGACATTTCCTTTCCCAGGCGGCGCGCAGAAACAAGTCTCACGGGAGTGTATCTTAACGGGTCAGAAAAAACCCCCGGTACGTGTAGGCGGCTACTTGACACACCCGCGACCGTTCAATTCGAGGATGGGGGTGTGTCCTCTCCCAGCTTGTAACTCATTTCCGTAAGAAAACTCCCCACTCCCTACGAAGGATTATCATTTGCTAGTTTCTATTACTCTAGCCATTTTACCCAAGATGAAGAGCTCCTACCCCCCCCGTCGCCGTTCCCCTTGAAGCGTACAGAGCCGATACGAACAGTTTTGATCAGCGATTAACTGACTGACCCCACCCTTAACCCCCGTGATTAGTATAAACCGACTGTCTATTTGTTTTTCCCATCAGCTCCTTTGTTGACCGCTCACAAATCCGAGGTGTCCAACCGAGAGGGATTGAAGACATGCGCAGCAGCTGTAAAGTGCCGGCGCCGATACTCCCGTGACGTTGCAAACAGTTAGAGCTCCGACAATCCCCCCATCGTTGCTGGGCGGCGGTAATATAATATGACGTCGGTGTTCCTCGAAGGAGTAGTCTCCACACGGGCAAAACGCTCGGAGATTTTGGGATGGAGGCTGAAAACCGTTTTGTACATGTATGTACCTCTACATCAAGCCCCAAAGTACATACGTATACCTATCGTGTCTAGACGCAATTACATCGTCAGATTTGAGGTAATGGAAGAAAGAAAAAAAAAGAGCTGTTGGCGTCAGGGAATAGCAGACAGCGAGACCCCTGTACAATTGTTAGCATTCCGTATCGGACTGTGAAAAGTTGAATTCTCCCATCCGGGGGAATCTGGGTAATTTTCTCACCTCACAAGGTATGATCGACTGTAGATGGATTTGTTTTCCCGCGCTAAGTTTTGAGACATGTCGAATCGGAATAGTTCAAGGGTAGCAGCAGTACCAAGAATTCCGTTTGACTGAGTGACACGGATACTGATCGCGGAGTGGGGAGTGGGGCCAAGAAAGGACGTCAATCATTCCTTTCTATGTAGCTTTAAGGACTTCCACCTCTTGGAGAGACATCGGGAAGAAGCACTCAGGATCGGTAAAAAGAAAAAAAACCTTGACCTTGTTTTTCATGTCGCCATCAACCCTGACCAACTTTAAGAGTTGAGATAGATTTTCTATGATCAAGATTGATCGTCGATACCGTGATGTTTTTCTCTCTCTCTCTCTCTACTATAGGTATTGTACTACTAGGCAGGGACATGCCCCTCAATTCATGCTAGTCCGCTAAGGTAGGTAAGCATAGATGGTTGACGCAGGAACACGATGGAGACCAGATTAAAAACAGGCGGCCGGGACGATGAGTTGTTACTCGGGGGTAGACGGGGGAAGGTGGAGAGCTATCGTAAGGTCTAGCTATGATGGTTAAGATGAGGGTTGCAGGTGTCGTCATATGTTAGGAAGAGATGCGCTACGAAAGTGGCCTGCAACCGTGAGCCAGTGACGACGAGTGATGCTTTGTGAATGAACAGGCAAGAGCTCGGATGAAACACATTCCAATTGTGGTGGCGGTCGCTGCTTTCACAATCTTCCTTTCCGCCTTTTTTCTGCGGGCTGATTTCAACCTGGACGCCTTAAATTTTTTTTTTTAGTCAAAACTTCACAGTCGGCCTTTATCCTCCCCACCTCTCTGTTCTCCGCGGATACTCGGGTGTGGATTAATCTGTCTCGGGCCTCTTTTTTTTTTTTGACTGACATTGGAGCGATCCGATCAGTTCTCAGGTTCCTTTGCTCGCCGCCTCTCTTCCCCGCATTTATTTTCTTTTGCGGTGGTCTGCAAGAATGGGTTCATGGGTGCCGCCGAGCTCAGGTCTCTTTTTTTCTTTCTTTCCTTTTTCCCTTACTCTCCACTCTCTGCTTATTTCGATTGGAGGATGGAGGGTTGGGGTTTTAACATTGTGGTCCTGCAGCAACGCAGTAGCCAAAACGTTCAATTGAGGTTGCAGCTATCCATTCGTGGCCGGTTCTTAATTGATAAACAACAGAACACATGAAAGGCTGCACTTACTGGGGAATGTAGATCAAACTGGGCAAAACCTGGAATATGCCGCTGGTGGCCTTATGAACGTGGACTGACTGACCCCGACCCAGGCGAGCTGGAGCAGGCATACAGTAGGTACATAGGTACATGTACATGTACTTACTTACTTTTACATACATGTACCATAAATGATATGTAGGTTATTGCGTAAAATCCATGATGCACACCGGGGAAAAAGGCGGTGAGGGGAGCCGAGAATTCTAAAGAGAGGGAGTGAGAGTTACATGAGGCTAGAGTAGGAAGAGAGAGAGAGAGAGAAGAGGGCCGTACGAGCCGGGTGGCATAGTTTATTAGGTACTATTTTGTGGTTACTTTTTTTTTTTCTTTCTTTCCCTCCAGACGGTATATAAAACCATTCCGGGATTGCTGGGGGTTGGATGCACACACATTAATCGATCTGTTACCCACCTTTTTCTTTTTTCTTTTCCACCTCCCGAGTGATTGACCTGGTCTGGTCTCCCATAAAACTGCACTACTGGTACTACTCTACCACATTTGGCCCGTACTATCAACTACACCTGACTACCTACATACATACATAACCAGCCGAACCCCCTTCCCAATTACTAAATAGCTGCTACTTACACCTGACTACATACCTGCCAATACCTGCCTATACATACACCACCACATAATCATCATCTCACACCAACCCCAAAACTACATACTTACTTTACGCACCTTACTCTCCCTCTCTCTCTTTCAGCTTCAATCTCACCCCCCCCCCCCCCAAGGCAAGGATCCAATTCAGACAAGCTTTTCCCCGCGCAGACTAAGTAGACCCTTGATCTACCTGATCTGAACCTGCAAGTGTGCTTGCTGTCCCCGGCTACACTAGCCATTTTAATTCTACCGAGTAAAGGGTTCGATAACCTTACATATAATCTACTCCTCACGAACTCGGCGACTGTCTCTTTTATCCTGAGACTCATTTCCGCAACCACCACCACCACCACCATAACTACGAGCCACTCAACGCCCATCCTCACACTACAAAACCACAAGCCCTCCCCTCCCACCCACTGCTCATCATCACAACTACCACGAACATTACTACCACCACTACCACTACACTACAGTTCTTAAAAGAATAATAATACAACCCCACATCACAGCAATGGCTACCACTACAACAATATTCCTCATGAGCGATGCCACACTCCCCATCTCACCGATAATCTCCCACCCCCCACCTCAACCCGTGGCGGAAGCAGAGGCAGAAGCAGAGGCCGAGACCGAAGTCTACCGCCGACAAGCCTACGCCATCCGTGGCCTCGTATATCCGGGCCCCCGTCGGGTGCTACACAACAAGCGACCCTCGCTGGCCAAATCATCGTCAACGCCCAATGCAAAGAGGCCCAAGAGCCTTGGTGGTTGTAGCACTGGTGGTAGTGCGGGGCAAACAGTTTCAGCCGGTAAGGATCAATCCATTCATCCTCTCTATCTCTTTTCTCTATCTCAATTTTATATTGCCCTCCCTTTTGGTTGTGTGCATATGACCACGCCCCCTCCACCACGCTATCTTTTTTTTTCCCCCCGTAATCACGGTAGACTAACGACCCCCATTTTTCTAGCACCCCCCAGCAAGCCATCGCCTGCACCTGCAGAAGAGAGTTTCGCCTCAAAGGAGCCCTCGTTCGCCCGCCTGATTGAGGACCTCCTGAGGACGCATTCGTCGACGGCGTCGCCGTACGGGCAGCACCTCTCACACTCCATCCTAAACGACAGCAATAAAGTCTACCTCGGCAATTTCTATGGTGGTCTCGGACCCGCGGGCTATTAAGAGAAATTATATAATTATATATATAATATTCTTTAGCCGGCCTGCCGAAAAAAAAAGAAAGTACCCTGTGCATACTATCTTGGACGTGGGCTTTTCTTTTTCTTTTTTTTCTTTCTCTTGTGTTTATAGATTCTTTTTTGGTTAATTCGGGTTCGGGCTGGGCTTTTTGTTTTTTGGGGGGTTTCTACTTTGCTCTGCTTTGTGTATAAGCCTTTTTTCTTTTTCTTCCCTCACCTCTTCCACCCATATTCATCTATGCATGCCGAGCATGCGCAGGCAAGGTCTCCCCAAAAACAAAGCAAAAAAAAAACAAGAAAACAAAACAAAACCACGGCGTATAGCTAGGACGATCCTAGCGGGGCAGCGGCGTTAACTCTTTCTTTCATTCTTCCTCCACCATTATTTCTTACGATAAACGGGCGGAAAGCGGAAAAAGAGGGATTTTCAGTAGAGCGGTTGGGGTTGGGGTTGTGGAGTCTATCGTTTTTTTCTTTCCTTTCTGTCTGTCTCTGGGAAAGTTTCGGTGTTTCTTTTCTCTCTTCTTTTTTCTTTCGGCATGGGAATTGGGGTTTTTTTTTCGTTGGGGGGGGTTTGTTTGGTTTTTTGCTTATATTATTATAAACTGTCGTTTCTTGGGGATTCCTTTTTTACTGTTACTGTTACTGTTATGAAGTTATGACAACCTCTTTCACGACCTTGCATCTATGATCTACTTTCCTGCCTATGTATGTAAATACCAATCGAAGTATTCCCTCTCTCCCTCTCCCTCTCTCTCTCTCGCGGGTGAGTGTGAGTGTGAGTGCGAGTCTGTCTTTCTACACTGTGTTTCCCACTCTCGCTCGCCCGCTCGATCGGATCAGAAGATCAGATCAGATCGTAAGTAGAGCAGCTCCCAGCCCAACCCGTAAAGATGCAGAAAAGTAGCATTGGTATCATTGCCCGCCCTCTCTCCAACCACCAAATGTCAATATCACTGTCAATGTCAATGTCAATCAATGCCAATGCCAATGCCCCCAAACTCCAATTGCAACCCCCAACACCGGGAACCTACCGAACTGAAATCAAAGCAAAAATAAAAGCAGTAAAAGCAGTAAAAATAAATAAAAAAAGCTCCACTCCACGAACCCCAAGCAAAGCAAAGCACAAGAAAGCAAAGCAAAAAAAAAGCAAGCAAGCAAGCAAGTATTATAAAAAATATATATAATATATATATATATTTAACCCCCCCCCCCCTCTCTAATACCCCAGCGGGAGCCCCGTCCCGCCGCCCGCAACCGCCAGCAGGAACCTCTCCCTCTCCACCTCCACCGTGCCCCTCCCCTTCATGCCAGCCACCAAGCTAGCGCCGACCCAAGCCCCAAGGCTCTCCACGCCCCTGACCCGAGGCGCCAGCGGGGGCGCCTCCCTCCTCTCCAAGCCACCCCTGGGGCTCCCGGGCGAGAGCGCCCCGCCGCCCACCTCCTGCCGCCACCCCCAGCTCGCCTCCTGCGCCTCCGCCTCCGCCTCCGCCTTCTCCTCCAACGGCGGCGGCGGGGGTGGTGGTGCCGGTGCCGACTCTGCCGAAACCTTGCCCCGCCGACGGCACCACCCCTCGCGCTCCACAATGGCGCGCACCTCGTCCACCACCCGCTTCTTGAGCCCCGCTACGCCGCTGGCGCCGCCAACGACAACAATGCGCGCCATGCACGCCGCGCGCACGTCCACGGGGGCGCGCCGCAGCGCCTCATACACCAGTCTGTGGAGCGGCAGGTCGTCGTCGTCCGGGGCCCCCTGCTCCCCCTCCTCCACGGCAAAGAAGGCGCGCTCCGCCGGCTCGGCCAGCGCCCCGAACGGGACCGCGATGCTGCCGCCGGCGGGGAGGGGGATGGTGAAGGGTTCGCTGTCGGTGTCGCTGTCGGCGGGGTGGTGGTTTATGCGGCGGCACCAGGCGGAGCGGGCGATGATGTCGTCTGCTGTGCGTGGGTGGAGGTGTTTGGGCAGCAGGGTGTCGCGGAAGAGGGTGTGCAGGAGGCGGGCGCCGCGGCGGGTGGCGAGTGCCTGGCCGACGGGGCGGAGGTCGTAGATTGCTTGCGCCGTGGTGTGTTCCCAGGAGAGGTCGAGGATCAGGGCGTGGCGGGTGCCGGCGGCGAGGGTCGTCATGGTCGGCGAGGGGAGGAGCATGATTCCCGGCATCTGGAAGTGCACGAAGAGGGACTTGAGGACGGCGGTGAGGACGGCGGTCGGCAGGAGGGGCGGCGTGACGAGGAGCACCCGCTTCAGCTTGGAGTCCAGGAGGAGGTATCTACGGGTAGTCAGAGCCCAATCAATTGATATATCAGGGAGGCACTCACTTGTTATACGCCAAGCGCACCCCCCTCTCCAC
The DNA here is from genome assembly GCA_024713875.1 of Morchella sp. 2016-57. Lineage (NCBI taxonomy): Eukaryota > Fungi > Ascomycota > Pezizomycetes > Pezizales > Morchellaceae > Morchella > Morchella sp. 2016-57. Next base: position 658,441 of record JAMGZE010000019.1, read on the forward strand.
CACATCCTCGACCACGCCGAGCTCCAGGCCGCGCAGGTCGGCCCTCCACAGCTCGGCGCGCGCACCCCCCCCGCCGCCGCCCCCGGCCCACACGATGCCCTCGCGGCACCAGAAGGCCTCGCTGCCCCACTCGAGGACGCAGCGCGGCGCGGGCTCCCCCGCGAGCCCCGCGCGCAGCAGCCGGCTGCCAACCTCGAAGACGAGCGGGTCCTCGGCGTGGTGCGAGTACGGATTGGCCGTGCTGCTGCTGAGCTGGGCTTGGCGCGCGGGGGTCAGCCCCGGGGAGAGCGGCGGGTTGAGGGAGGAGGTGCGCGGCGGGAGGCGGTAGCTGTTTGTGGTGGTCATGGTTGGTTGGTTTGTGTGGTGCGGTGGTGGTCGTGGTCGTGGTGTTTGGGGTGAGAGTGGCTTGTTGGTCCGTGCGCGGAACCTTGGAGGTAGGATCATGGGGTGTCACTCGGCGTGTGTTGGTGAATTATGTATTGCAGTTGATACTTCATATATTGCATGTATGCAGCCGCTATAAACTGCTGCTTCCATTACCGTTGGAGTTCAACCGATTCACGACGATTCATGAATATGTGCAGACAACTGTCCAGCCCGCGGACGCTTTGACTGCACCAGCCGTAGGTTCAAGCCCGATCTCTCCTCTTCTCTCCCCGAGGCAGCAAGTAAACAATAGCAGCACATTGATAAGCCGCAATTAGCAGGGCGGACGCATTTGGCACTGCACGCATGGGGGTGGGGCTGTAATTGCAATATACGGGGGGCGGCTGTTGGGAGTGCAGACCGGCCCTGGGGTTGATTGCGGTGTGTGTGGGGTGGGATATAAATATAGATATAAATCATGGCGGTGGTTATATATTATCATATCAATTAATCCTTCACCACACCCAAATAACCGTCCCCCCCCCAAAAACAAAAGCAGGAAAACCCCGAGAAGAAGAACAAGTCCGCGGGAACCCACAATTAATCCTCCGGCTGAATGCTACGTGATAATAAAATAGTGGTAATAATAAATTCAATACAATCCCCCCCCCGATCGTAACCAGAGTGCCACGCCCGTAGACGTAGGCTATCCGGAATGCTGCAATATACAGTATATATGTCAAGTACCTATACATGTACAAGTACATACTTATAAGTAGTATTATGTACTTGTGCTTGGCACACCGGACGCCACTCGGCAGCCCAACTGGGAGAGTCTGGAGAGTCGCCGGCAGATCGGCGGCGGGATCATCCTCTGATCATCCGACAGCTTCCGCTCCGCCCCTCACTGGAACAGATATTGATTGGTTAGTAAAACCGGTAAAGAGGCCGGTTGCAAGTGAACGACGGTATTTAAATTTCCCCTCCTAGGCTCAGTTGTCCCGGGGAGGCGGCAAGGTTAAAGGAGCTATCATAGCTATGCACACCACAGCATCCGGCTACAACACAGCCGGCCGGTGCTATATATAACGGTGCAGAGCCGTCACATATTTCTATATATAGGGGGCACTACGCATGCCGGGGCGAGTCTGACAGCGGTCGTGGTTGCAACTATAGTCGCTGTCTGTGGACTTTTAAATGTCCCCAACACCAACCAGCTCGTGGTATCCCACCATGTACTTCCCCGTGAGAGGAGAGGGGGGGATTTACAGACGACACTTTTGGTGGGAGTAAAAATCCAAGACGAGCTATGGATTAGCAGACCCCAATCTTGGGCCTTACTTCTCTTACTTCTCACCACAGTGTCTTGGCGTCATGGAAAGCAGGCAGGGAACATTTCTTGGCACCGAGTGATAGCCCATGATCTACAAACGCTCCATTGGGGAAAGCCGTGGCTCCCTCCGTTTAAAAAACGGGATGCGATTGATCGAAAGACAGACAGAAATAATACACGGACCAGGCTGGTACAATATTTGTTTGATCACCCTCGATCACCCCACATCCCCCAAACTCCTTATCCAGAATGCGGTCAGGATGAAGATCGCTCTCAAAGATCTCTTCCCATTAAAAGGCCTTGGGGGCCAGGCTCTTCATCGCCACTACCCGGCGCAACCAAGTCCTGTTCCCCTTCTGAATACCCCCCATGATGCTGGAATCTCACAAGTTTGCCCTCAAGGGCCCCCAGGCAATCATCGCAGTACCATTTTCTCCAGCGATTGGCCAAGGGCAAGTCCACGAGGCCTAACCTCTCAAAAAGAGCGTAACCGTTTGGTTCGCCCCAACTCTTGTCGCGCTTCGCTCGCTCCTTCTGGCACGGTACACATACTACTTGGATACATTTATAACAGAACTTTTCTCTGACGTAACAATCCTGCGAATGCGGTCACTAAAATTGGCCCCCAGCCACGCGCGCGGGGGTGACTTACATCACAAACAAGATTGAAGCAGAGGCAGCACATTGTTAATGGCTTAAAAAAGGAATTGGAGCTGCATGTGTCGCAGTAGCGGCTCCCGCAGATATAGCATTCTTCGCTACTGAAATCCTCAGAGGCGTGGTCTTGACACTTCCACTCTTTGCACTTCGCACATCTATTGTATGGACGCACGCCCACACGACATCTGCTTGGAGTTATCTTTTTTAGTGCCCAAAATCAACAAGGAAGGCAGTGGCCGCTCACGTGGAACACGTCAAACCACAGTCTACACACATAGCCTGCACCCCATGGCATTTTGGCTTGGTGCAGAAATAACTGGCTTATTAGCAAACAATACCATCAAGGAAGACTGCAGAACACACCGATCGCATTTCCCGCAGAATCCACTTCGCAACTCTCCCTGGTAATTTGAACTACAATCTGAACATTGTGCAATTTCTTGAACCCCCCCACAAGTGCAGCATTGCACCTTCAGCCTTTCACACATATAGATTGACGACTCAGAGAATGGCTGCTGATTAAACAGACCACCCCCAGGGTCATCCCTCCATGCTGTCAGTGTCATCTCTCTACCAAAACACTCGGGGTGGGGAAGCGCTTTTCCACAACGGGCCACGTCAAGATTGATGCTTTTCTTTTCACAGTAATCTATGATGATTCTGTAGGGTTTAGCGGCGCGGGTGTTGATTTTACTTCCGAGAGTGTGGGTGCCCCCGTCACATATATATTGCCATCCCGTTTTGGGGAGACCCCATATCTTGATAGGAAAAAAATCAGATTAGCGGGTACATTTTTGGGGGGATAAGGCTACATACACATAAATTCTTTATATTAGGAAGGTGCCCCCTGCGCGACCCCAGATATCGCGAGGGGAGATTGTAATTCTGAAGATGTGTATTGAAAATTGCATCATAACGCGGAGAGTTGTCTGGGTCAAGAAGAGCTAGGATGTCTTCCAAGTTGAGCCTGGAACAGTGTTTTACACTAAGCGTTATCAAATTTGATCGTTCAACGATACCTACCAGTATAGAAAACTTGAGAAGCGTTCTATCGAGTACCAAGTGTGTGATCGCTGCCCATTCAACAATTCCCGCAAAAAGAGAACGATCCAAGTCGCCCTGCTTATAGAAAAAGTCCCACATTATGCGTCGATCAGTGAGTTCCTCACGCCTCGATATAATCCCCGTGTAAGGCCGTTTATGGTTTGAAAAGATATGGATAGATCCTTTGATTATATGGAAGAGATGTACCGACGTGAGGCAGACTCTCAACATCTCGCAGGTTGTAAGGTTCTTAGAAATTGATTCTAGAGCTGGATAGGAAATTAGAAGTGCCTCGAATCTTGCCAGTGGGCGCACGACGGTTTTATTAAAGATATCCACAGTAGTCCCTGTGGAGAACGGGCCCAACCCAGGCCCAGGCTCCGGCTCCGGCTCCGGCCCTTCTACTTCATCAGGCACTTTACTGTCCTCCTGCGTTTGGACTTCCTTTTTCTCCAACTCCGAGATTGACTGTTGAACTTGCTTCAAACCTGGTTCCGGGTTTGGGTTTGTCTCTGGTTTCGAATCCTCTGGCTCTGGCCCTTTCTCTGGCCCTTTCTCTGGCCCTTTCTCTAGTTCTTCTTGGGGCTTTAGGTTTGTATCTAGCTTCTCCAAGTCTTCTAGCCCCGGCTTCTCCCTTGGTTCTTTCCCCGTTCCCTCCTCTAGCTCTAAGTTGTTCTCTGATTCTTTTTCTGATTGCCCCCCACGCTTTGGATCTGTCCCCGGTTCTTTAGGGTCCGGCCTTTTCTCTAAGCCGGTTCTAGGCCTCGGCCTCTTTCTCCTCCGCCTCTGTTTCGGCTTTTTTGGATCCTCTGACCCCGGGCTTTTCTCTGGCTCTTTTTCCAAATCCTCCTCTTTCTTTTGGCTCTTTCTGCGTCTTGACCCTTTTCTCCTCTGTCTCAGCTTCATTGGATTTTCTAGGCCCGGGTTTTTCTCTGACTCTTTTTCCGAGTCCTCTGGCTTTGGGCCCTTTCTGGGTCTTAGCCTCTTATTCCTCCGTCCTAGTCTCTCTGGATCAATTAACCCGGACTCCTCCGAACCTTCCAACCCCAGCTCTCTCCCTACTTCTTTCCCAGGCTCATCCCCATCTATCTTTGAACCCGCTGTATCTTTCCGCTTCTTCTTCTTCGGCCGTAGCCCCGGTATAAACTCCTGCCTACTTTGATCAAGCTCCAATTCCCGTGCAAGCATCTCCAACGACTCCAGCGTCAGCGCCGGCCTCATCCTCTGCTCCCTCCTCCTCCACCACCTCCGCTCCGCGATATCCCAAACCTCCTCATCCTCCTCATCCCCCTCCTCATCCCCCTCCTCACACTCCACCCGCCTCTTCAGCTCCACCTCTGCATCCGCGCGGTCCCAGTACTCCAGCAGCGGCTCCTGCCCCGGGGCCGTAAACTGCTCCGATTTCCCCCTCAGCCATTCGCGGTGCGTGCCCTGGTGCGGGTGCCGCATCAGCCACTCGCGGGTGATGGTGCCCGCCGGGAGGTGCTGCTCGAGCCATGCGAGGTCCACCGTGTCCAGGTAGTAGGGGTTGCGGAACGTCCCTGGCGGGAACAGAACACCGCGGCGGGAGCGGACCGCCGGGGGCGGGTGGTCGTTGGTGTTTGCCTCAGGATATAATGCCTGGGGAGGCTCGCGGGGGTCCTCCATTGGGAGATGGTGGGTCTACAGGGAAATGTTAGTATATATACAATATACGACGTACTGTAGATTGGCAAGAGATATACTTGAATGGGAGGTTTGACTAGTCTTCCTCTTCAGCACTTCTGGAGTCTGGATTAATGTAGCTTATAGTACGTGGTAGTCTAGCTAAGTAGATGGCGGCGTTCAGTAGGAAGCGTTGAGGCAGGACATGCGTTATGTAGCAACATACATGTAGGTCCATTGGTACACTTGTCCACCACATAAACAAACCACCGGAAGCGTGGCCTTGGGCCCTGGGGGTTTTCTAAAGTGTCCTCTTTACCACACGTACAAAAACAGACACAGTGATGCTAGATCGAAGGCTACTGCGTGGGCAGGAAACTGAGAAGGTCAACATTATACTAGATTCGCACTTCTATTCAGGGAGGAAGATTTTGCCCTACAGGAGGTGAGGCCCGCCACAACCCTCGGGTCACACACACCAATCCTTGCGGAAAGAAGAAAACAGGCACCCGAGTGATGGCGCATGACCCAACAAAACACACAAGCACAATTCCCCTCCACTCCTCCACCCTCAAGCAGCGCCTCCGTAGACCCTACAAGTACAAGAAATCTCTACATTTAGAAGAGAACGACCGAACCAACCCCACACCGCGGGTCCAGGGGGGAACGAACATCTTTCCAGCCAAAGCCTCGGGGTGGGCTCTGCACCACCGATAGCTCCCGGCCGCCGGCACTACCAAGAAGGGCTCCTTACGTCGTCCCTATAGTATACATGTAGTATCTCGTTTCCTCTGCGGACGGGGCTGCATCTTGCCCCGACCACCAAGTCTCTACTCTACTCTAACCCGGGGGGCGGGGCGTCCTGGTTTTACAGACTGTGATGGAGGATCTCAGCAGGGGGCGGACAGATGGAGGGAATTTGCGGACAGACTACTCGCATATCCAATATATATGTATTGGCGCAACCAACAAAACACACCAGTCGCATAGATATACCAAAACTCTACCAACCAAGTCTAACATAATTGAGATTTATGCTTTAAGTTTTTGGCCTAATTGAGGTGCTGGTAGGGCTTTTTAGACACCTTCACCCCTAGGGCCTATTTTTTATGAGTAAGGCCTAAAACTAGCCTATAGACACCCTAAATACAAGATGCATACATAGTTTCAGGGGAAACGGGAAAGCTCCCAGGATTTTGTGCTCTTTGGTGTGCTTCCTTGGTTGCGCCAATACATTCTAGATATGCGAGTGCATAATGCATTAATTGACTTTTTTTTTTATCTCCGCCCCGAGGGGAAGAGGAGGAGGAATATGCTACCCAGCCCATCCCATCCCAGGCCAACAAGCCAGTCCGGGTGTCCACCACCACTACCGAGTGACACCCTATGACACGAAGAAAGAACAGAGAAAAAATATAAAAAAAAATGAACCACAGAAAAGGGAAGAGGAAAAAAAAAACACCACAGACTATCATTACCCCGCAACCCCTAGTCTACACTACATCTTCCCCCTCGCCAGCAACAAATACACATTCTCACCCACCCTATCATAGAAGCCGCGCCTCCTGATCTCCTCCTCCTCGACGCCTCCGCCCGTCTCGCCACTCAGCGTATCCAGGTCCCTCTTCTGCGAGCCGACCCACCGTTTCACGAAGCCCGCGGGGTCCGTTGCCATGGCGTTCCAAAAGTCGCGCTTGGCCTTGCTGTAGTTGATTGCCTGGACCAGCAGGGCGATCTGCTCGTCGATGCCGGCCAGCTCACGGAGCGAGGCCGTGTAGCCCTGCGAGCCGAGCAGGGCCGCCATCTTTGCGCGGATGGGGTCGTCGATGGAGACGGTGATGTCGTAGACGGTCGGGGAGAAGGAGCTGGCAACGTCCGTGCGGATGGTGTACGGGATTGTGATGGGCTCCAGGGGGAGGATGTGGGAGAGGGTGAGTTCGGGGATTTGGGGGAAGTAGAGGCGGTCCACTTGGAAGATCTGTGTTTGGGCTATGTTAGCTCCCTTTGGTCAAGTCAGGGGAGGGGGGGGGGGTACGTTTCTCAGCGCAGTATCGCAATTGATAGTGCGCCTCTCATCCGGGTCCTGCAGACCATTGATGCGCACATACTCCCAGATCCCCATCACAATCCCCGCGCGCGTATCCTCCTTCGTATCCAGCAACTCGGCGAGCTGCGGCGACAGGCGAAACCGATCCGGCACCTCGTCGCGCACCAGCTTGATCGTGCAATTGACATTCTCGTCGCCCTTCCTCTCAAACTCGAACGCGTCAAACTCGGCGGGCCCGTTGCTTGAGGGGCCCTGCGGGGCGTTCGGTGCGGGCTTGCGCCACTCGATGGCGTTTCCCTCGGGGTGGATGTCCTTGTTGCGGTCGAGCTCGACGCTGATGCTCTTGAAGAAGGTTGAGAACTTGCGGCGGATCGGGGGCGGGAGGGGGTTCGCGGGGTCGCCGAGATTGAGGTCCGAGTCCGGGTCGAGGTCGGAGGCGTCAGACTCGTCGTCCGTCAGGAGACGACCCTCGATGCGCACGCGGAAGGTTGGGATCTGGCCGGTGTCAAAGTCGAACGCGTTTTCGTCGAGGGGACGGTCAGAGTTCTGCCAGGGCTGGTCTTTGGCCGTGTTGGAGATGTAGAGGCGGAGAGTTTTGTAGTTCTTGTCCGCAGGTTAGCCACACACACACACACACAAAACCACAAAAGCAACTCACCTTGACATTCCTATTCACGGCATCCTGCACATCCAACCTCTTCCTCAATATCGTCGCATCATACCTCTTCTCCATATCCCTCAATCTCCTGTACAGCGCCACCGCCGGCACAATCTCCTCGACGCCCTCGGGGATGGTCTTGTCCGTCGGTTTTCTCGCGCGGCGCTTTGCGAGCTCGCGCTCCTGCATGGCCTGCTGGTGCTGCTGGTTGAGCTGGGCCTGCGTCAGGTTCTGGTGCGGGTTACCCCCGGAGGAGGCGAGCATGGGGCCGGGGCCACGGCGCGCAGTCGGCGGTGCCTGTTGCGGGGCGCCGTGCGGTGGTTGGGGGTATCCGCCGGAGCGTGGCATGGAGGCGGGATGGTGGGGGCGATCCATTCTATAAGTAGAAGGGGGAGGGGGGAGAGGGGAAGAGAGAAAGGGAGAGAATGATATGTAGAGTGATGATATTGGGTGAGTGATGTGTGGTGTCGCGTTGGTGTCTTTTGCTGCTGTTCCTGAATTGGGGTTGGGGTTGTCTCTTGATTATGTAACTCGCGTCCACTTTGAGATGGCATGTTTGTCAGTCACGGGTTATCACTCGTTTGATGATCTTCTTTCAGGCAGTAAATACAAAATACAAAATACATGCACGGGTACGCTCTAAGAGGGGGGGTTAAAAGATCTGGATATCAGATGCTCTGAATATTACATACCTTCATGTAGCTAGGGGACATTTACGGTACGTCGCCGAACACACAAACAATACCCGAGCAAAGCAGAGCAAAGCAGAACATGCAACATTACGACATGTATGGCTCGAGAAGCAATGGAGGGTATGTGTGTAAGCTTTGGCGTCTGCAGCCAGCCAGTCTATAGAATTTAGGGGTCTACTCCCATAATGGTACCAGTGCCTAGCCTAACGGTGGAATTTTCTCTAATTTCCATACAAAACCTTGCGCCATAGTAGATGCAGATGTTTATCAAAATCGAACCCACACATCAAAAGTTCTACAACGTTCTACACCCCACCCCACCCCACCCTCGGGGAAGACACCGCACCACCAATCAATCATACACACTGACTCACCCGTTGCAACCAAACCCACGAGTGACGCCCCATGATCCCCACGCCGCCGCCGCCCTCCAGAGGCGTCCAGGTATTCCTCCTCCTGGCAGCCCGGCCGTATTCAGTCCTCGGGTCACATCCTATCTCGTATTACCACATGCATAAAACGACACTCACCTCACTCGGACCGTGGTACCCCCCCAAAATCGACCCGCGACCTGGTGCTACCACTCAAGTATCTACCTACCCCCCGCAAGGCGTTCTTCCTTAACCCGCTATGCCACGAGCGAGTAGAGCCACGTGTGCCCGTGGTGATACTCCAGAAATCATCTACCTACATACACTACAAGTATACAGCACGTATCTCAACCCCTACATCAGGCCACATATAGAAAAAAAAAGGGGGGGGGGTATGACGGGCTCCGTCTTATAAAGTAGGACCGTCCTACAAATTATGCGTGCTCGACATCGATATATTAGCCCAGCTTTATAGTAGCCAGCAAGTAAATAGGGTACATGTATTGTACTTAGGGTAAGCACTCTGCCCGGCGGGCCCGTTTGTAAGCTGCATGCATAAATTGTATATATTGGCCCTTCGAATTCTGGACGCCAATTAGATAAGTACCATGCGTAGAGTAGGTAGGTACATGTAGCTACAGGCAGCTGCAGGTACGTGAGTAGAAAGAAAAAAAAACAGAATGCGCCTTGCCAATATAATATACCAACATGAGCGGGCTCGGGCCCGTCGACATCTGGAGCCTTATAATTATATGTATTGCGAGTTGTCGGGGATAATGAGCTCGAGACGCAACCAACCAGGACCAACCAGGAAGAAGACACAGACAGAGTAGATAGTAATAATAAATGATTAGAGACTCGAATTACATCAGATTTGGCATTGGGCTCATGGAACTTACGAGGAGGGGTGAGTGTCGCAGTGTTCGCTGAGCCTTGTCTTCTCGGTGCGTCCCATTATTTTTGACAACTCGCAATATCATGCTTTGATTTTTTTGAGCACGCCCGCATTTCGGCCACAACTACTCTGGTGATCACACATGATCACAATCGAATCGATCTCTAGCCTAGCTAGGCCCTCACCCCCAACCCCTCTTCTCTCACCAGCATAGCCACAATGTCCGCCTGGCCATGCCAAGCCGGTCATGGACGCTCACTCGACCGCACATGCTGCCTGCTTTTTACCTGAGTGTGCTGTTTGCCGTAGCACAATAAAATACAAAAGCGCCAAACACCCGCCGTCTTGGCCTATGCAGGTGTGGTGTTGTGACACAAGTTTTTCCCTTTTTTTTTTGCCGTGCTCCCGAACGGTTAGATCATAAAATGGTTGGTTCGTTAAGTAGACTTGCAGTTGGTGCTACATATTGCAATGTCATACACACACACATATCGTTCTCGGCGCCGATATATATGACATGTTGAATCTGGCTCGGCTCTCTGGGCTTACCTGTCTGAGAATTAAGTTCTTTTGCAAGGCGGTTTGATACGAACGGGTGGCATATGCACCATACTCAGGCATAGGCGATTTGTCTTTGCGACATGACAGTTCAGCGTACTCTAGTAACCAGAGTTGTGACCGGTATTCAGGATCAACCGTTGAGGGCCTGATGAGTGATATGGCGAAGGCTTACTCCAAGGGCCAAGTTTCGATCCCAAGAAAGCTTTGGCTGTATTGGGAGCAGAGCACTAAACGTAGCCAGCCACTTTGGTCTCCGCAACGCTTATACTAGCCTAGGTAGGGTAAGGATATAGCCACTGCAGGGTGGATGCTAGAACGGGTTGGTGGGGGACCCTCAGGCTTGATTAATTAATAAACGCGTGATAGAGGGTTGATATCCCTAGACGCCCAACCAAGCGCATTGGTATGTAGATCGATCTACTACAATAAAGAAGTATTTCTTTGTCCATGTCGCCGTAGATCTCGACGTGAAAAAGTTAAAAAGAAGCTCTCTGACCCTTGACACCGCAAGCGGCTAATCAGGGATTTTATCGCTACATACTCCACAATTGGAATGTAGTTGTGAACGGAGGTCCATCCGCCCGAAGTCTAAGCCTTGCAATGTTAACAGTGCCAGAATTTTTTACGGGTCTCGGCCCGGGGTATTCTCGAGCATTTTCCATACAAGTACATGTATATAGTAGAGCATATCGAAGACTTGGTCTCAGATATTGTAAGATTCAGGGTTCAACAGGGGTTAATTGTGGTTGGATTGGGTGGCTAATTAAATAGTAGGAGTCACACCTAAGCTAAGCCACTGTTCTTCAGAACCTTGCGTGACAATCCCCATTAGCGATAATTCTGGAGTGCTTCCTACCGGGGATTTATGACCTCACCATGCACACTACTGACTTCCTCGTCGAGTTTGTAATTTACCTTTTTTCGACGGGCAGTGATCTGGTAACCCTTTAAACTAAAGTAGAGACTCGTTCCGTGACTTGGCGGCAACAATTCCGATTCACCATTTCCAGCTTTGAGCCTCTGGCGGTGGCGGTGGTGGCGGTGGTAGTGGTGGTAGCTACCGATCGCGGAGAATAATTTCCTGGGGGGGGTTCTTTTCCTTTGAAGAACGGATAGAGCGCCGAGGGTCGTACAGTAGGTGAGTTCATACAACTGTTGGAGATGTGGGGGCGCGGATCAATATGGTAGTGCCCTAAATTCTGCCTTGCAAAAGAAGCTTGGCTCATGAAGCCTGCGAGATCTCGGGTAGGATTTTCTATTGGAATGATCAGTAGAGATACATGTAGGTAGGTACATGTAGGTAATTAACTACATGTAAGTCTGTGCAATCCCTACCCTCTACTCGGGATTAACTTGGTGTGCATCGAAGGGTTGGGTTTAGAGTGTGATACTGTGCCTCACTCAAGAGGTGGTAGGTAATACGAGAGACATTACTGCGGGGTTGTTATGTGATAAACGTTGTCGGCCTGCGAACAGGTGAGCAAAAAAGTATACCCTGTGTGGTTACGGCTAGCCTCGCCTGAGCTTTCATTGAAGCAAAGCACTGCCCGTGTAGCCTTCCATTCTGGCCTGATTAATATAGAGTGTAGACATATAACAACCATTGCTGCCCTTTTTCTATTCCCTCTCTTCACATCACATCACATCACAACTAGCTTCAACAGATCCCACTCCAAACATTACTTCAACTCAAAACCTTTTTTTTTATCTCAATTTATTAAAATCCCAACATGAGTACCAGTGAACCCATCAAGTCTACAGAGATCGCTTCAGGTTCAGGTAGCGGTGGGTATGGTGCTACTGCCTCTTCACTCACTGGCCCACTAAAGAGGTCAACCGACACTGGTGAGCCTCTTATCAACGTGCAACCAGCAAAACGCAGTGATCTGCAACCATCATATGCCCAGGTGCTTCCTGATGACAACGATGCTTCGACTACAGGATGGTATGGTTCTATGAGTATGTTCCCTACACGCAATTAATCCGCAGTCCTCTCTTTTTTAACGCACAAAATTAGTCAACACGCTTGGCTCTGCCATTGGATTCTTTGGTGCAATTCCTTGCTGCGTTATTTGTCCAAATCCGTACAAGCCCGTCCAACAGGGTCACGTCGGTTTGGTCACACGATATGGTCGTTTCCACCGCGCAGTTGACCCTGGTCTTGTCAAGATCAATCCTCTGTCTGAGACTCTTGTGGCTGTGGATGTCAAGATTCAGATCTGCGAGGTTCCCCAGCAAGTCTGCATGACTAAGGACAACGTTACAGTTCACCTTACATCTGTGATCTACTACCACATCAACTCACCACACAAGGCCACCTTCGGAATCGCAAATGTTCGTCAAGCCCTGATTGAACGTACCCAGACCACTCTCCGCCATGTGGTTGGTGCCCGTGTGCTTCAGGATGTAATTGAGCGCCGTGAGGAGATTGCGCAGAGCATTGCAGAGATTATCGAGGATGTTGCGACGGGATGGGGTGTGCAGGTTGAGAGCATGCTTATCAAGGATATCATCTTCTCCCGCGAGCTCCAGGACTCGCTTTCCATGGCCGCCCAGAGCAAGCGTATCGGAGAATCCAAGATCATTGCAGCCCGCGCTGAAGTCGAGTCTGCAAAGTTGATGCGTCAAGCCGCTGATATCCTTTCCAGCGCCCCGGCTATGCAGATCAGACAGCTCGAGGCAATGCAGGCTATGGCGAAGACTGCAAACTCCAAGGTCATCTTCATGCCGACTTCCAATCCTGGACTTCAACACCAGCTCCGCACAGGGCTCGGCGAGAGCTCCGCCTCCAGCCCGACCCTTGAGAACTTTGGCGGCGACTTCGACCCTGATATGCACAGGGCCATCAACAGCCATATCGTCTCGGAGATGTAAAGCAAGATTCTGACTACTTAAAGTCTAGGCATAGGGGCAAACAATCTTGATCTTTCATCCCCTATGTGGGGCTTCCTTTGTTTCTTTAGCTATGGTATGAGTGTTGTGGTGGTTGGGGGTTGGTTTGGGGAGGAGGAGGGGGAGAGGAGGCTTTTATTAATCTTGGTCAATGATGACTTGTTCCTTTTGTATCAATTTCTCTATATAATTATGGGACGGAGCATTAAAGAGCTGCTATCTGGTTGGCAGGAGGGTTGTTTCTGTGTATCTCAGACGATTGTTTAGTTTTCATATGTATAATTCAATGAAATCTCATGAATCTCCTTGTATACAATATGTATATTTCCCTGTGGAGCGGGTTTTTTTTGGGGTATAAGGCTTGCCGGTAAGATTCTGCGTGGTGGGACACGCACTTTGAGTAGAGTACCTTGTGAAAACGGCGCTAGCGATGTGTCCTTCATTGGTACAGTCGTTCACTGAGTGTTGACGGACAGGGATTATGACTATGGGCGAGGAACGCCCAAGCTCCTTCTTAATATTTCTTACTCGTGGAAATCCCCCTCTTCGTCAACACCCAGTGTCCGTCTTCAACCCGTGAACGACTGTACATACATGTACTCTATGAGGGAATAAAGCGGCGTGATAATAAGCTCACTTGGATCATCATCACATGAGTGGACGAATGACGCGCACAATGGAAAGATTTACTCCAAGGTGAGCCAGGATACTTACTTTTTCCACTGACCGTTCTATCGCTGTTTGTGGATGTGTGAGACGCAAAACATGCAGATCATATTAACTACAAGAGTATATGTCCCCTGTAATCATGACAACGCACTCGGAGTCCTTATTTTTAACCCTCTCCTCTATTTATAGCGATAGGCCTCATCTCAGCTCTTCTAGTAATTAATTGGTGTAGTTTAATTCTACGATTGCGTTACGTCTATCGCGTATGTACAGTGTATGCATGCATGCCCCAATATATCTGCCGTATGTTCGAAAACTACATGTATGTAATAAGCTCGCAGGTAAAGAGGAAAGGGTGAGGAGAAGAATAAAGGAAAATTAAAATAAATTATGTAGGTAAAAGAGAGAGAGGGATTGGACAAAAGCCTTGAGATCCAAAAAGAAAGAGCATATTCTAGTGTAAGTGTGTAGGCACGTAGTACCCAAAAAGAAAAAGCGGGTGTGTCCAGAATGGCCTTATCTGCCAGAATACCATGACACTGCGGTGTTGCTGCGGCATTGCGAATGGTGTCGTGGGTCAAATTCGGAAGTTTTTTCTCACGATACCGTATTGCCACGGTACCTGTTACACCCCCGTACGCGTTTTTGCAGTACCCCCGAAGGATCATGTACCGTCACTAAACCATGGCCAGGTTAGCTAAGAAGCGGTATAATTAAAGTGTGGCGTTCCCCCATGGTCACTACTAACCTCGATGTAGTAAAAAGCTCTAGTTTGCTGCAAGTGACCCCGTTCCGTTATCCATCACGGCTGACCGAAAGAGAATCATCTCGTTGAATTGGTCGATGCGTGTATCCTGAAGCTTAGACATGATTTTGCAGATAGATTTCATGTCATGCAAACTTTCAACTCTCCAATCTGATCTCCAGACCCACTCATACTGGTGGCTCACTATCTCGAAGTTGGCGAAGGAAGACACAATATGTTTCTTATTCCTGCCCCGATACAAATTGAACAGCTCCGCCCAGCGATAAAATACATAATATCTGACCCTTCGGTACCACTCCCTGATGTTCGCAAGGTCTGTCTCTAAGGATTTGAGAAGTTCGCGGTGATGATTTGTGATGTGTTGGTAGTCGTGATCATGGGTCGAGTTGCATTCGGGGTTGGGAACTACGGATGACCCCCCGGCAGACAGGGAGGAGTTTAACTGTTTCCAGGCTTGCTTCGTTTTTAGTGCACAGAGTGGGCCTCCCTCGACTATAACTCGCTGAATGAAATTCTCCGAGTCCTCTTGACAAGCCTCCTTCTTCTTGCACAAATATATTACATCGCCACAATGATAACAATGCCTGGATAGTTGTTCCTTTTTGCGTGCAGTGTTTGCTTTCTTGACAAGTTTCTTGAGGCAGGTATACTGAGCCTCGATGGCTATCTCGAGGGACCTGAGACCCAAGAGGGTGCGTTCTGTATCTCCTAGAACTTTGTCGGGGGCGGCGCCATGGCAAGTATGGATGCTTTTAGACCTCACAGAGCTACCAAAGGTTACTATATATGATCCCATATCCTTAGTAGAATATTTATATATACCTAATTCTTGGAAAGGGATAATAATCCAACAGATTTATGGAGTTGAGCATTAAATTTGCGGTATTGTCTAAACTTCATGACTGCCATATTGTATTGCTCCGCCTGTCATGTTAGATCTGACTATGACCATAACATTAAAGTCTTTGTATATCAATGGATCTTACAGAAACACTATGCCGAGACTTTGTGGTCTGGTGGATGTATGCCTACTGTTATCCGATCGCGAATTGATGAATTTGGCGAGCCGATTTCAATTTGCAATAATGTTGATGGAATCTGGATGAACGGTTCTTGGTCGATGTATGGCACACCTAGGACAATACTCGAGATATTTTTCTGGTCTGAGAGGGGGTTTTATAGTCACTAGAATCGCTGGTACGTCGCTTGGATGACGTCGTACCGGAGAACGGTTGCTCGACTCTCACTGCTGGGGCGCGAATGATAGAAAGCCTCATTGACCATGCCCAAGAGGGTCCGTAGGTCTAATTGGGATAGTCACTTCTGTGTCGCCTCGGGGGTGATAATGATTGTGCTAAACAACAGTAAATATCTAGAACTATCCGTCAAAAGCAGAACTTCAAAGGGGCCGGAGGGGGGTGATCAAGATGTACTTGACGCCCTGAATAGGATGACACCAGCCCTCTCTATCTTGGAACTATTGGAGTTCTTGTTCCCAAAGTTGTAAGGTATAATTGTGATTATTTTATGGGCATTCTCTGTAAATCGAGTCAAGTGGCGCTTGTGATCATGATGCTTAGGCGGCAACGATGTGGCTAATCAAGAGATTACCACGAATCAGATCAGAGGTTTCGATAGTTAAATACAGTCTAAACATCGATATATATATTAGTTTGCCGAGAAGTCTTGAAGTGAATCGTTGAGTCTAGTTTTGGAAGAGTGGGTTTCTGGATAGGCAATAGATCAATTGGACACTGCTAAATGTTCGTTTTTAGACGTTGCGTCCTGCTTCATCATGCCATGTCACGTCTATAGATCTAGCTAGCTAGTCCCCCGTTGTATAATTATATAATCTATCTGTGGGAGCGTATTACAACTCTGAAATCTTAAACTCTATGAGTGCCTTACTTACTATATTTACCTAAATGTACGTGCTGCATACTGGCTATGTCCAGTCATTATCTCATGGGTGGTTGCCTGGGTTGGTGGCCTCGGAGTAGTTTTGAAGCCACAGGTCGATCAGATGTAGGTAGTCAGCTTTGGGGGTATATGTGTATGCATATATATATATATGCCATCTAAAAACCTGTTCTCTATTAAAATCTGCTGAATCTTATACGGAATGTATACTGGTATGATGGTATTATTGCTTGTAAAGTGGGGAAATGATCTATCTTTAAGATTGTCGGTTGAACAGTTCAGCAATTTGAACTCTATTCGCAGTTGAACATGTACCTATAAACTCTTCAACGGCGAGTGGGGAACCGCATCGCGCCCAGTATGCTGACCCCCTATAATAAAGGAACTAAATTTGTATGGAAGATCTATTATTTGATAAGGGAGATAACGGGGTCGATCTGTTAGTAAAGCCACACAAAATTTGCTTCTTCTGGGGGGTCAGCATTTTACTGACAGACTAAGGGATAAATTTAAAAATATATAACCCACCGTGTTAATTGGCTCTGCATTGATATGATACAAACACGACCACTCACTCGAGTATTTCGCTACGTGGGATTGGCCTCTTCCCTGCACAGGTGACACAAAGTGCAATAAAGCCGCAGTCCCTCGCACAAACGTGCAACAGGGCATGTCCCGCACCTCGTATTAAGGAAAAATCGATCGTTAAAGCCAGGCCAATTTGAGATACTGCCGGTTAGACAAATTTAAGGATTGATATGCCAACCCTTAAAATCTGGGGTTACAGTGTCTAAGACCCAAGTGCGCTTGATCAAGATGGTGTAATTTTAATGGGAGCTTTATTGGACACATGTTGATACAGCTCCTGCAAGGCTGACCACAGAGATCAACCCACATTCGTTCTTGTGGGCGCATATATAGCGCCGGGGATTCCTGACTGCGCCGGGCATTGTCTAGCTTCTCGAATAGTAGATGACTCTACAGTTCTTTCAAGATGTCTGCCTATCCCAAAGAAACACCACAGCCAACCCAAAGCCTTGTAATAACCGGACGAGTTTGGGACACAAAGTACGTCTTTACACCATCTAACGGCACCAACGTCCGATATTATATTTTAGCGCCTCCAAAATACCAGTCCGGAGGTCGCCATTCCAGTAATTGGTCTGCTATTGTTCACGCCGGTGATAATCCAAAGTACCACTCACTGGCCGAGTCACCGATAGTTGGAAGGTGTAAGAGGTCAATGTTTTGGACTAGATACTACATCGAGTACGGTGGATCTGTGCAGAAGGATGTCAAGAAGGACGAGAAGGCTATTAAGGAGAAGAAGCTTAAATGGGAAAATAAATTCAGAAAATGGTTCTGCATGGGCCCCAAAGAACTCGAGTGGTCCGAGGAAGAAGAGGCTACGATCTCGGACGAGGAAAAAGGTGTTACTGTGGGGGCTACACAGATGTTAGAGCTGGAGCATACGGGGCATAGGAGATACGAATTTGTAGTGGATGGAAGGACATACAGATGGTCAGGAACGAAGATGCACGCCGGGAGCTTCATTAATAAGTTGGGCTTGAAAGGGTTCGCTTTTCATGTCAAAGTATGTCCTACCTTACCTACATGTATTTCTGTTTCCGTCTCTGCGAACCAGGTACTGATACTTACTTAGTTGGTACGGATGGACGACCACAAACTCATCGCTTCGTTCAAAAAATGTTACCTGGGGAAGAATGGTAGGTTTGGGGAATTGAATTTATATGGTGACAGGCCTGAAACCGGCTTAGAGGAGGCGCTGATAGTACAGACTGCTTTCTGTGTGACCAGAGCAGAAAAGGAGAAGAGGGACAAGGTGCGAGATATCCTAGAAGAGATGGGCGAAAACGCTGGGGGTTGAGGCTAGATATTGCTCGAGCCAAACAATTTCTTTGAGTGACATCACATTCATTAGCGCAATAGCTTGAATTTCCTTTGTCCAAATGTCAATATTTTCTGTTACTGGGCGTGGGATGTACATACCATGTAATTATTTATTTATGCAATGTTCATTTGGTCTGTATCTTAAGGAGCATAGGGGCTCAAATCAGGTATACACCACATGCAGAGAGCCCGTGTTTTGAAGGTGCCTTCCTTTCAAATTCACTCATAATTTTGAAAATGTGGGTCTTGACGTCCCGATACTTAGTCCTAGCGCTTAAAGGAATTATTGCTGCAAGCATGGACCAAGAAACTGTATAAGGGTACCTGTTATAAAGGGTTAATTGCCTGGGGATTCCTGGGTTTTCAGAGCAAAGAAGGTCATCATTACATGTAATTATATAACATGCGTTGGTTGTGGGGGTGGTCGTGGAGGAGAGGTTTCCCAGCCGCGCATGGGGGTGGGTTCCCACTCCTGGAGGACTAACATTTTTTTATTTTTATTTTCTTGAGTGTATCTAGCTTCTAGAATTTTTTTTGGTGGGCTTCTTGGTCCGTGCTTACAGCAAAAACTCCCTTAAGGGCCAATAGGACTGCCACAATTACTCGAAAAATTTGGCTATGCATACGACCTGATCTACGCCCTTCGAAGGTAGTGGGTCTTAACATGGGTTTTCAGTAGATGACTAATTGGCCTTGGCGTCATGGCGGGACCCATGAGCTTCAACGCGGGCACCATGAGAGAATCCCACTTCGACATCGATCCGCCATCCATCAGCGTCAACAACAGCACTAACCCTTCCATTTCATCCACTCATCATCTCCATCAAAGCCGTCAACACTGCATATTTTTCTGCCAGTAAACAATCAAGATGGGTCGGTTAGAAGATGCACAAGAGCTCGCAAAGACAGATCTGCCAAAGGCTGAGGCCATCTACAAAAGCATAATCTCAACGCCTCCTGGGATGAATGATGCTGCGCTGAGGGACTACGAGCTAGCTCTAATGGAGCTTGGTGGATTGTATAGGGATAAAAGGTTTGTTGTAATCTGAGAATGTATTTAAAATCCGGGTATTGGGATCAGGAATAACTCAGTGGGACGGCTAGACGAACATCTGAGCTTGCAGAGTTGATCAAGTCAAGTCGGTCCGTGCTATCTGCATTTGCAAAGGCTAAGACCGCCAAAATTGGTATGTAAATCGTCATCTGTGTTTTGGTGTAGGAGAATAGAGATGCTGACCGCCCACTAGTCCGCCAACTGATCGATCTCTTCACCACGATCCCCGATACCTTGGATATTCAAATCTCAGTCACTAAATCGTGTATCGAATGGGCTATTTCCGAAAGACGTTCATTTCTCCGCCAGAATCTTGAGACCCGTCTTATCGGGCTCTACCTCCAGAAACATTCATACACCGAAGCCATAACCCTCATCAATTCACTTCTCAAAGAGCTGAAAAGACTCGATGATAAGATGGTTCTTGTAGAGGTTCAGCTTCTGGAATCCCGCGCCTACCACGCCCTCCGAAACATTCCCAAATCCCGCGCATCACTTACATCAGCCCGTACATCGGCCAATGCTGTCTATTGCCCTCCGCTTATGCAGGCGGGTCTTGATATGCAGAGTGGCATACTCCATGCGGAAGATAAAGACTACAATACTGCGTTCTCATACTTTATCGAGGCCTTAGACGGATACTCGAGCCAGGATGATTCAAAAAAGGCCATTGCCGCACTTAAATATATGCTTCTATCCAAGATCATGTTGAACCTTACCGACGACGTTCACCAGATCATGACGGGAAAACTCGCAATCAAATATGCCGGTCGTGATATCGAGGCCATGAAAGCTGTTGCCCGAGCGCACTCGAATCGATCATTGGCCGAATTTGAACAAGCTCTTGCAGATTTCAAGGCCGAATTGGGATCGGATCCATTCATCCGCTCTCATTTCACAGCACTCTATGATACCCTACTAGAACAGAATCTCGTTCGAGTTATCGAACCGTTTTCTCGTGTCGAAATTGAGCATGTCGCAAAATTGGTGGGGCTGGGAACTCAACAGGTCGAAGGAAAGCTAAGTCAGATGATCCTTGATAAAGTATTCTCTGGAGTGTTGGACCAAGGGAGTGGATGTTTAATTGTATTCGATGAGGTCGGTCGGGATAAGAGTTACGACGCGGCGTTGGAGACAATCAAGAAGTTGTCTGATGTGGTCGAAGTGCTTTATACCAACCAAGCTTCTATGCTAGATTAAGATTTGAGCATGTTTATTCCGCCTAGACAGTGAATAGATTGTTGATGGGCAATTTCGGGGGGTAAAAAGAGAAATTCACTGTATTTACTAGCAAACTTTCGCTTTTTCATACCAATCTCGCTATCTGCGCATTCTGATAAATAATAATCTGAGCTACTTCCCAAATAATCGAAATTGAACAAAAATGTGCCAAGAGACCATACAAATGACGACTACAAATTTCCCATCACACTATCGTGCCGATCCTGCAACACGTCTAACCTAAACTATGAATTCAATTTAACCCATTGCCTATTCATCTTCATCCTCTTCATCCTCTTTAACCTCCCTTCTTCCTATAAATCCGGTCATAGCTGTGTCACACCCGCTCAACCACCTTAGCCCACGCTGAAAGCTAAAAGGGAGAATATCCATAATCCCAATCCATCTCGCATACGCCGGCATTGCAATAATACCACCAGCACCCTCATCTATGGCTGCAATGATTTCTTTCGCGACCTCGACGGGCTCCAACACGGGTGCAAAGAAGTTACTCGGCGTATCAACACCTTCGAACATTGGGGTTTGTAGTTGACCAGGGCAAACAAGGAGAGTTTTGATTCCCGGACTAGTCACCGCAAGTTCCGCAGACACCGAGGAGTGAAGCGCCTTGAGAGCAGCTTTGGAGGCCGAATAGGCAGATGTATTCGCAGGCGCTACTGAAGAAAGAACTGAAGAAATAGTGATAAGTGAACCCTTATTCAGGCGCTTCATTCCTGGAAGAAATTGTTTGGTTGTGTAGAATGCGGAGAGGGTATTTGACTGGAAGGTTCTAGAAGGGGGAGCTATTAACAGGGTTTCAGGTTACAGTAACGGTGGAAGCCTACTTCTCAATTTCATCATAGGTCAGATCCAGGATGCTCTTTCCGTGTACAATCGAGGCATTGTTGATTAGGACAGTAGGTGTTCCTAAATCTCTCTCAATTTCTTTTGCTGCAGCCTCTACCTGCTTCCGGTCCCCAACATCGCATTTATAAAATGATACGTTCCTAGCCTCGCCACCTTCAGGCTCACGAACATCCAGTACAGCGACAGATACACCGCGCATGCCGTAAGTTTCGGCAATGAGAAGCCCGAGACCACTACTGCCGCCAGTAATCACAACTACCTCTTCGGTCCAGTCAAACTCACGCTTCTTACCAAATGCAAGCCTTTTATTAACAAACTTCCATATGAAGAGGACAATGACGATAGCGGCGTAGATACTCGAATAGATGAACGGGGGGGAATTATAGTGGTAGGTCTGAGCACGGTAGGCGAGTGGTAGAAGGATCGCGAAACCGGGGTTCATGAAAGTGTGGCTGAATATAGTAATGAGAAGGTCAACTATAACTAAATTAGTAAAGTGACATCTGGTATATATCAGGAGGAGGAGCTAAGGTACTTGTGAGGTGCTCCAACAGAGGCTTGTCGCTCTGGAACGAGCTTATAGATGGTGGCCCGGACATCGTATTTGCGCCGGGTTTATTAACTGTGGACTCGTGATATCTTCCAGGTATGAACTAGTATTATAGCGGTGATGCGTTTCGAGTACAAGAATGAAAGATCAAGATGACGATTAATGAGTTGAGGATATGAGATGGACGCCGGGTCAATCGATGGATAGTAGAATGTGAAGTAAGGAGAAAATGAGGTGACAGGAGTTGAAATCAATGAGGGGAAAGGGAAAGGAGGCATTCGAGAGCGTGAGAAATGATTGGGACGTAGAGATGTGGTGTGATGGGGATTGGCTATGGCTGGGGACAACTTGACACGGTAGGTCAGGTCTACAACTGCTAACATCTCAACCAAAAGCCGCGCTCGGAACAGTAAAATTACCTAGGTAAGAAGCTTTTGGCTTAAAAGAATACAGTATTGGCAGTATAGGAAAATAAATTACCTGGTTGGTTTGATCATCTTGTGATATTTAGCGCTATGGTAGGATCCCTGTTTGCAAAGGAAAGCCCCCGGCGCTTAAGAAACCACAAACGTTACCAGATGGACCCAAACAGGGAATGTGTACCTGAACTGGTGTTAGCCTGGGACAAACCTAACCCAGACGAAACACTAGATACAGATAAAAATCTACGCAAGTGAACTATGAACCTGATACATGAAACGCTCAAATAGTATTTAGGAGAACCGGACCTTGATAAAGCGGCTTACGAGCACATCTTGATATGAAGAGAGTTAATTGTCAAGGGATTATAAGATGAATTGGAAGCCTTGCCCTCGCCGCAAAACGATTCTTTAAAATGCTTTATAGATCCCTTTGGTTCCTATTCCTATGCATGTTCTCTGACCGTGATTTGGCTGCAGTCTAATAATGGCCTATGTATGCGTATAAAGATCCCCTGGGTGGAGCTTGGATCAAGTCCAGACGTTGGGGTATAGGAGCGCCCTGAGAGATCCTCTAGGCAAGCGCTATCCCGACTTAAATTGGCGTGTAACAAGTATGATGTGCCATACATATCACACAATCTGCTTTCTTTACCCGTAGTAACTCAGGTTCTTGTACAAGGGACAAAAGAGCGGTTCACAAAAAAAAAGATTATACAGAGAATCCCCCTTGATACTATAGAAATGTTCTGTGGTATAAAAAGTAAGTGCGCCTTATGTGAAACCCATCCTCCTGGAATGCTTTTGTTTATGTATCATGAGAGCTTACTTTGTTTCTCCACACAAAAAGAGCCCGATTTTTGTTCACCCAGTTGTATTTTATTTGTTTACCCACAAGAACCCCCCGCCGCGAAGAGAAATACAAAGAAAGGCGCATCTAGAACCGCAGAGCTGTAACAAAAAATCCGTTAGCAAACTTTAACAACCAATCAATCCCAAATTTTCACTTACGAGTGAAGAACCACTTGTTCTTTCCAGTCAGGTACCTCTCCTCAAAGGCCTTCTTGATAGTCTTCTTAGCTTCCTCCCTCTGTGAAGGCTCCTTGAAGGTGTCCTGAGAAATAACTCCCTTCAGGGTCTCGAGATCGAGAGTGTAACGGGTGGGCATCAGGTGGTTGTAGTTGATGACCTTAACGAACGGCTTGACCTTGGAGCGGCCAGCAGCCTTCTTCTTCGACATGGAGCGAGTGACTCTGGAGGGGTAGCGTTCGATACCGGCAACCAAAGCGTGACCGAAGGGGTGGGACTTGGAACCATCGTCCATCACTATCCGAGAGCTTGTTAGAATCTGAAATTTCGCTAATCGAAAGCGGGAAAGCTGATGTCTGGTCCGACGAATGGAAGCCCGGGGAGGATGACGACTAACCCTTGACGATGACGACCTGGAAGGATTTTATTAGTATCCAAATTTGAGAATTATTGTGGTGTTATCAGAGCTCACCTTCTTTCCGGCGAACCGGCCCCGAGTGATAATTGCGACTCTACCGGTCTTGAGAACTACACCCGCAGAAAAGTTAGTTCTATTCAACCATTTCTGTCCTTGCCCCCTAATATCCATCCACCTCTTTGCTACAGCCCAATTCCACCAGAGGTTCCCCTGTTCCTCTCCGCCGAGGCCTCCTAAACCCGTTCCAACACGTTCCTCCACAAAACCGATCCCATCGTGCCAAAGTCCAAATTCCCGAATCTTCCGGTAAACAAAAGGAGGAAACACATACACTTCATCTTTCCTTCTGGAGGGGTTGTCGTTGGGTGGATTGTTGGATTGTCGTTAGGTGTCGTCGTAATTTGGTGGAATTTGGCCGTGTAGAGGAAATTCAAACACCCAGGAATGCGCGAAATGTGTGGGCGGGCAGTCACGGTGGGATTAATGGCTTGGCGATAATCAGATTAGATTGGGGCCTTGCCCTGAGGTGTGGCAACCACCAACTTGTGATCCAGGTTCCAGTTTAGTGGTCTACATGTATGTATATACCTACATGTAAATTGGTGTAATCTACTATGTACTGCCCTACAACTCGGAGTCGCTCTGGTGTCCTTGGTCCATATGTCTGATGGAATACTTATATTGTTAAGTTACGGTACTGTATTACAGCCGAAACATTTCTACCAAGGGTGCGTAGGTAGGGCAGATAAGCGGAATGATCTTTTAGGGTTGGTGTTGACTAGAAAGCGCGTCTGTGGGATCAACGTTCTTGTCTCGGTTATGAAGCTCGGCGCCAACCGATGAGCTTGTCTAGCCTAAATAGAAACAGCAGATGCCACCTCATATGCCAAGACCTACAGTTGCTGCAGCAACGGACCCTCGTTTACCATCGTTTTGTGATGCAGCCACTCAATCAAGCTGGGGAGTGTTGATGTTTACATACCAGACCTGCATGTGTGGACAGGCCAGCTGAGCATAGGAAGGCGCGCATCACCCGCATCGCATACAAGAAGCATACACACGGACTACTTTCCCTCATCGCCTTGTTGCTTGCTTCATTCAATCTTTGTTTCTGATACATAAACACATTGCACTGTTTTTGTTTTGTTTTCACCCATAGCCCTACAAAATCCAGAAAGAAATATTGTAAGTGCCCTCTACCCCCTCCTTATCATCCCATTCTCATCGATTACAACTTATCCCTTACTTCATTCATCATCCTTTCTTCCCAATCATCAAAATCTCACTCATCCGTTATCAGTGGATATAATCGATTGAGAATGCCGCCTACACCGGGCAATCCTTCCACTACCCCGAAGGCTTCACGGGATATCGTTCATATCCCGCCAATGTTTGTGCTCTTGCCTTTTGCGCACTGTTTTCAGTTTCTCATGACCATAGCTTTCGAGATCCCGCTGTTCGAACAACTAGCAGTCTAACGGCAAGCCGTGATAGGTGGGACTCAGCGGATCCTACTCGCCATCCCCCTCCTTTGCCATTAAATCCTAACCCGTTTGTTCCTGGTAGTCCTCGTACGGTCGGACGGATCGAGAGCCCATTCCTGGCGTCCTCAAACCAAGCACAATCACGAGAGATATCCCCGATACGTCGTCCTCGGGAAAGCTCACCTCCGAATGGCGGAGGGGTCACCTCTTCACATAGGAGGCTAAACTCCATCCCAACTACGCCTAGCATTCGTGAACTTGGAGCAATAAATGCGAATGGCGGTGCCCCCCCACCGGTGCCTGGACACACAAGCAATAAGAATAGTACCCCCACTCCAAAGGAATTGTTTGGGACTCAGAGTAGTTTTCCGACCTTGAGAGAGTCTGGGAGTCAGCCTACTTTCCCCACCAACCATCCACCTAGCTTCCCTGCGCTAAGAGAGTCTGGTAGTTTCCCGACAATGAGAGAGTCGTTGCAAACACCCGGTTATCGCTCACTAGACCTAGACAAAGTCCCATCACTGCTTCCACCAATGCGTGGGTTCAAATCTCAGGAAAGCTCACCCCCGGGTCCCAGTAGTGCTCTTGCAGCGTCGAGCTTTTCAACTTCTCCAAAGGAATCTAGGGAACGAGATTGGAATAAAGAGCAAGAGCGGGAAACGGAAAACCGACACAGGGATTGGGAGCGAGATGAAGTTCCAAAATTTACGGTTCATGACCTCGAGACCCTCACATCTCAGCTTTCTGGGCTCACGTCGATCGCCAATAGCCTTCAAAGAGAAATGACGAACCTATCTCGTCGTTCAAAAGATAATGCTACCGATCTTATATCTTTGAAAGAAGCTACCAAAAGCAGGGACGAGGATATCCGAACTAGTCTTCGCGACCTTGTTCATAGCCTCCGCAACATGGAGAACGAGAGATTAAACGAAGCTCATACTTCATCTATTCCCATGATTACCGCTGGATCCAGTAGTCGTACCTCCAGCTTTGCCAGTGATCCTGGTTCTTCGAAAATTTCAACCGCAAGCTCCAAGGCTTCTAGTATTGACAAGCCAAACGCCGAAATACAAGCATTGGACAAAATTATGAAAGACATGCCCACGAAAGAAGAACAGGAAAGATTGCGGGCTGTTCTACGGGATGTTCAAGATGCCCTGAAGTCCCAGGCCAGTAAAGCTGAAAGCGATAAAAAGGTTTTATCCCTATTAGAGGAGTTCAAGGACCGGGAGTATGCCAGGGGTAAAGAGTTAGCTATCCCCGGAAAACTGCCCGAGCAAGCAGAAGAGAAGATCATGTCTATGCTTCACGATCTCCGAGAGGACCTTCATCAGCGGGAACCAAAGGAAGTGGATAGGAGGGTTTTGTTTATGCTCGAGGAGATCAAGCAAAAAGACGTGGAAGATGAAGAGCGGATATTTTCTGTGCTAGAAGACTTGAAAGAGAGAGAGGGAGATGAACGAATTGAAACCGTTCTCTCATTGCTTCAAGATCTCAAAGAACAAGGGGATGATGCCAAAGTTCTCTCTTTCCTAGGGGAAATAAAGGCGAGAATCGACAGAATGACCACCGACTTAGCAACGTGCGTCAGTGCAATCCAAAGTCAACCGAAGTCCCAACCCTCTCCGGAGCCTGAGCTCAGGTCCGCCGATTCAGCTACTAGCAAAGATGATATTCTTGAGGCTTTGAATAGCGTGAAGGCAGGCGTTGTTAATGGGGGAGATATAATGGCAGAGGTTAAGGGTTTGTTAGAGGATTGGATAGGAACGAAGGGCGGACAAGAAAGGGAAGCCCAGCAGATCCTGAATGATTTGATGAAGGAAATTGAGGTTTTGGTAACCGAGCAACGTCACGCTATTGCTAGGTTAAATAACTCTTCGGGTCTCCCATCAACTGCTCTCACTTTCAATCCACCACTCCCCCCAGATCTCGATAACGAAGCTGCCATCACCGCCCTGGCAAATATTGCGTCCACGACCACGCGCACAGATATCACCCTTTCCTCCATCAATGCTCTCATCAAAGTATTCCAGAAGGATGTCAATCATGCAAATACACACAGCGCTGAGAGTCTTTTGTCCGTCTCAAGGTTTTTGGATGACCTGCAAAAGTCAATGGCTGGTACGAACTCCCAAGCTGGGGAGATGCGTAAAATTATTGAGGTTATTCGGACAGGGGTAGGCAACACCAACGATCAAATCGCAAAACTTGACGGTTCATTCTCGCAAAAAATCGAAGAGCTCCTGAACATACAGAAACACATGCAACGAACACTACTCGACGACGAGGATGAGTATATCTGGAAGCAGGATATCGGAGTCAAAGCTTCTGTCGAAGAGCTTCGAAGCGAGGTCGAAGACATGATGGAGCGGAATACAGGGTCCCTTCACGAGTCAACCGAGAAGGCAATCGAGGCCATCAAGAACTCAAACCCCGTTCCCCTAATTGAAGAGTTAAAAGCAGCACTTAAAACCATGACCGAGAAAGGCCTTCAAGCTTTAAAGGACGCTGATCCAAACAAATCCCTCGAAAAGCTTAGGATTGATATTGCTGAATCAGCTCAAAGGACTGCGGAACTCATCAAACATGGCAACTCTGAGCCCCTCGAACATTTTAGAGCTGAGGTCAAGGATTTACTAGAGAAGTCTTTAACATCCATTGATTCAAAGGTCGACACTGAAGAGGTAACAGAACTTCTTAATAGTATGAAGCAAGAGTTAAAGGAGCTCGTTGCAAAGACGACCGCGTCAAACTTGAGCGAGTCTGCGGAGGTGAAGCTTGCCATACAGACATTCAAAGCAGAGGTTGAGGCAATGCTTGAAAAATCGCTCAATTCAGCAATGTCACTCACTTCCTCCTATGCTGATCACAAAACCAGTGCAGCGATCTCAGAATTGAAGACTGAGGTTAGCGACATGATGTTGAAGGCAGCCGCCATTGCGGATAAACCAGACAGTTCGGAGAAAGTTCGGGAGTCAATCGAAAATCTCAAGTTGGAGATCACAAATCTTATGGATAAGTACTCAATCGCCCTCGCGCCTCCAACAACATACCCTGAAGCAGAGGAGATTAAAGCTCGCATTACATCACTGAGCAAAGATCTCTGTGACGCCATGGAGCGAACGGTGACGCTCGCCAGTGAATCTTCAGCCGAGTCTAACCTCACAATCATGACAACAGTCGAGGAACTGCGCACTGATATCGGCGAACTTGGTAAGTCAATGGCAGCAGCCGTGACTATCAACTCTGCTTCCAGTGTTGAGGAATCTATGAAGAACGCTTTTGAATTAATGAGGGATGAAGTTCTGGAGAAAATTGAAAAATCGACCACTTCTAATGTTTTAACGAATGATAAGGTGGCTACTGCTATCGAAGAGCTCAAGAAGGAGGTTAATGAGGCAGTAGAAAACAGCATCGCCTTAGCCGTCGCTGCTGTCCCAGAGCCTGATTTTGGACCCATCAACAAGGTGCACGAAACCCTCGAGGGGCTCAAGGAGCAAATTTCGGAAGTCATGGACAAATCATTAGCCACAGCAGGGTCCGGATCTGAAAGTGTTAAAGAGATTGTTGAAGGATTGCGAAAAGAAGTTTCTGAGATGATGGAGAAAACGGCATCTACGCTCGCTCCGTCAGTATCGGAAGAGGGGGCCAAGAAACTCCTTGCAGACATCAGGAAAGATATTGCCGACATGCTCAAAAAGACGCCGTCACCCACTACTAGTATCGATGCTGTAAAGAAAGCTGTGGAAGATCTCCGTAAAGATGTTTCTGATATGCTTGAAAAGTCCATCTCGATGGTCCCGACTCCAGATAGCAGTGCCGATACTGGAGCTACTGTCGATCCGAGCGCCGTTGAAAGAATTGAAAATACCATCTCCGAACTTAAGACAGATATCAGCGAAATGGTAGAACGAAGTCTGGCCGCTGCTATTGCGAACTCTACCTTTGACTCAGAAGAGAGCGTGAAAGAGGTCATCGAGGAACTTAAGAAGGATGTACGTGATATCCTTCAAATGTCGATTGTACCCATTGGCCCACAAAAAGAAGATACCGTAGACCTAGTCAAGATGGCTTTGGCAAGCTTCAAGGATGAACTCGGAGCTAGTTCTGCAGTAAAGGGCTCTGCCATATTGGAGTCTAGTGAATTGATGGAAGCGATCGCAGAGCTGCAAACTCAGGTGACTGGGATGATGGAACGGTCCAAAAATGAAGAAATAAAGAGTGGGTTAGAGGCCTTGAGGATTCAGGTTGAAGGATTTTCTGGGAGTGTTGCTAGCGGGGCGGGGAATGAAGGGGTAGATGCGTTAAGAAAGGAGGTTGAGGGGCTAGCAGAAAGATTCAGTTCGGCAGCAAAAGACATAAAAGATGCAGTCGAAGAGCTAAAGACCAAGGAATCGACACAGCTTCAGGTACCTGAAGGCTCTAGCGACGTCGAAGTAAGGGAAGCTATTGATGCTCTAGCAACTGAGGTCAAAGGGCTTGGAATAAAAGACACCGTGGATACCCTCAGAACCCAAATTCAGGAGCTGTCTGAGAAGTCGAAGGATGAAGAAATCAAGGAAGCCATTGACTCGCTGAAGCAGAATATTGAACAATCCTTGGACAGATCTATATCTGCTCTTGTTATCCCTAAATCAGAAAGCGGGTCAGCAATAAAAGAAATGATCGATACCCTCCGGAAGGAACTGCTACAGTCTGTCGAAAAGGGTTTTGGAGCATCCAAAGATTTCGAAGCAGTTCGGGAACTGACAAAGGCTGTGCGGGAACTGATGGAAAAACCGATCAAGTTTGGTAGCGACGCTGGCAATGACCAACCTCCCGTTTTTGATAAAGTGGAATACAGAGTTACCGACAAACCTGGCGATAAAGCTGACAAGCTTAAAGTCGCGGTTGATGTCCTTAGGAGAGAGTTTTTGGAGATGATGGAGAAGTTTTCCGGAATTGTTAGCACATCAGTATCGGCCCCTGAATCCGAACAGGCATTTGAAGACATGAGGAATGCAGCATTCGAGGTTAAACAAGCCACCTTCGAAGTAAAAAGGGCTCTAGGCGGGATTGCAAAAGGGCAGACCGAAGAGAAGGATGCTATTTCTGATATCAATTCCGCTGTGGGTGAATGTCGGGTTGAGGTAGCTGTAGTTAAAACCTTAGTCGAGGAAAAAAACAGCGAAGTCAAGGACGGGATTTCGGTTGTCGCAAAGGCTGTTAGTGAATCCAATGTTGAGATGAAGGAATCTATGGCCGAAGTTAAGGATGGTATCGAAATCTTTCAAACGATCACCACCGAAGGCATTCTTGGTGTTTCAAGTGCGGTCTCTGAATTCCAGTGTGAGACCAAGGAAGGCCTTATTGGAATCAGCGACAGTATTTCTGGGTTTCAGACTGAAACCGGGGAAAATATCGCTCATATCGGCACAACTCTTACGGATCTCAAATCCGAGTTAAAGGAAGACATCACCAGTGTTAAGCATATCGCGTCCCAAATTCAGCTGGGGACGGCCGAAGGCATCAATGATATCAACAAAGCTATTTCTGCGGTTCAGACTGAGACTAAGGAAGGAATTAGTGGTGTGAAAGATGTTGTGGAGAACGCAAAAACGGTAGTCAAGGAAGAGATTGAAGCGGTCAAAAAGGTAGTTGAGGGCTCACAGCAAGAGGCCAAGGATTCAGTTGTCGGGATTGAAGCGAAGATCGGAACATCAGAGGCTAAACTTAAGGCTTCCATCGAAGAATCTCGTGCCATAGTACAAGAGAATATCGACAGCGTAAATGCTGCTGTCGAAGGGTACAACATAGAAGTCAAGGAAGACGTATTCGCTGTCAAGAATGCTGTCGAGGAATCCCATACAAGCACAGTGCAGGAACATCACAAGACTCAGAAGCAGGTCCAAGAAGTCATGGGCCTCGTGGATGTGTTGCAGACAGAATGGAAAGGGTCACAGCCAAACTTGTTCAATGCTCTCTTAGAGTTGAAGCATCTTCTTCGGGACGCGCAGGACTCAATCGCCAAAAAACCAGATTCAATTCCCCCGCCGCCCGCCTACGATGACTCGCAAACTCAGGAGAAACTAAATATACTACTGGCAGCCGAGACCAAGACTGCAAAACATCTCCCGCAGTTAGACCTTCTAGCCTCTATTCAGCAGCAGGTCTTTACCACTTCAGCAGATATCGCAGAGTTTCTAAATATGCAAAAGGAAGTCCTCCTCGAGGACGCCACCGCCAAAATTGACGCTGCCCGACAAGCCGAAAACGACCTGGAAAAGGCCAACTCAGAAAAGAAAATTATCGAAGCAGCCACAGCCGCCCTCCGTGACGAGCATGCCAACCTTCAGGACTCCATTGAGATTTTGAAGGATGAAACGGAGTCACTCAACGCTCGGAGACTCAAGCTTACTGCGGAGGTTGCTGGCCTTGAGACTGCACTTGACTTGAGGAGAGATGAGCTACTGCTACTTGAAGCTAGGGCCGAAGGCTTAGAGCGACGAGTTATTGAGGGTGTTATTGAACAATCCCGAGCGCTACTTTCCAAACCTCGTTCGAATAACTCTCGCCTATCAAAAGCCGGCGTTGATGCCATGAGGATCAAGGCCCAACATAGTCCTATCCCTCGACCTTCTGCTGCACCTGGGAGGCGCCACCTTTCCTTGAACGAAATTTCCGGCGATATTCCAAGCACCACAAGCAACCCTGCCAAACCCTCGAGAGGTCTCAGTGGTACCATTTTGGGTTTGGGGCAGCATGAGTATTCTGCCAGTCTTGGGCTTTTATCAAGGAGTCAATCTACCAGGAGTGTTCGTGGCACTCGCAAGAGTAGTTGGAACCTAAAGAACGGCAGGACAACATCCGGGAATGAAAAAGAAAATTCTGCAGTGAGAGAGGAAGAAACCGATGGTATTGATAGGGGTGAGGGTGATGATATTCTAAGAGATGAACTGGTGGAGGAGGAGGAGGAGGAGGAGGGGGAGGAGTCAGAAAGTAGATTTGATGATGAAGGGAGAAGGAGCAGTAGTGGGAGTGTTAGGAGGTTTGCAGATGAGGAGGATAGCAAGGGTAACGAGAGCTTCAAGCGAAAGAAGAACTATCCGGCTCTAGGCCCCGACTTCTCGAGCGAGGGGATTGATATGAGAGATCTCAGCAGGCATAGAACCCCTAGTGGTGATAGTATAGGGCCTTAGTTGAGATATTTGTTAGTTTTCCGTGTCCTGTTTTTTCCTTCCTTCTCCCCATTTTTCATTCTTTTTTTTTTCTTTGTTATTATTATCATTGATACCATGGGTTTCACAGGGGGCTTGTACTATGGAGCTTGGGCTATTAAGGTTTTCTTTTATTCGTTTTTTCTTTATTTCTCTTTTCGGATGAATTGTTATGTTATTTACTTGTGTAAACTTTCTTTACTCTTTGACGTGTAGTGGCTTTGGGAGCCTATAGAAACGGTTAACTACAAATTAATGTGCTTGAATTTTCAACATACACGCGCTACTCTTTGTGTTCAAAATATGGGGATACCTTAATATAAACATTGTGGCCGAGTGGTTAAGGATCTGTTTCGTTCGCGAGCGTAGGTTTAAATCCTGCCGATGTCGTAATTAATTATATATTCTACCTATCCACATACATCCATCACCTCCATCAAATTGGTGTTATGTGGTGGTGTCTTTCTTTATCTTTTTGTTACACCTCCTTTAAGTGGTGAGTGGGAGAGGTAGGGTGTGGAGCCGCCAAATTTCATTTTAAGCTACAGACCGTACTAGACTTTTAAGCTCCTAGGTATTGCTTCAAGACTTTCTTGAACCCCAGAGCTAGATCAATTTCTGTTTGTCTGATCTGAAGTAAATTTACTCAAGCGGAGCGGTGGTGCCGTTAGAAGCCAGAGTCAATGCCATTACTCTATGTACTATCTTCGTAGCCACGTCCTATCATGATCGCTACCATCACGCAACATGGCTTAATAGAACTCTTGCAAAATGTGGAGTTATCCGAGGTGAGGTAAATGGATATGTCTGGAAACAAACCGCAATCACACAGTATCACTCGCTCGGTGACATCATCAGGGTCTAAACTCCAAAGGCTGCTGCTGAAAAAGCCCTGAGCCCTAAAGCTTTCATCCACCAATCGTTGTTGCTTGAGAGGGGCTGAATAAGCATTCGCTACACTTACGGCCGCTAGTTGCATACCAAGACACTTCCAATTTTTGAACCCCACCTAACAAGACCTTCCTGTCAAACGGCAACCCCTCATTTTATTTTGGGATTTCAGCGCGCCTATAAACGACCAAATCTCGATTTATCGCTGTCTTAGGTAGCATAATGTCTGATAAACTCACCCGGTATGGCCTTCCAGTTAGTTTTTTGGGGTTGAGGGGAAAGGTAACCCAACTAACGCTGATTTGGTGAAAAAGTATCGCCATCGTGAGCACGGACAAGGTAAGTAAACTTCTTCTTATTCTTTCTTTTTGCTTTTTGCCTTATATAGTTGGGCCGCTGGTTTTGCTAACTGAGCTTCCCATAGTGTAAACCGAAGGTATGAAGTATTCTAGCGGCGAACTCCGGCTGTGCACAAAATCTAAAGTGAAGTTTCTGCATTTTATAGAAATGTCGCCAAGAATGCAAAAAGTCCTGTCCTGTTGTAAGAACAGGAAAGCTCTGTATTGAAGTGACCCCGGAGTCCAAGATTGCTTTCATTTCGGAAAGATTATGTATTGGATGTGGTATCTGTCCTAAGAAGTGTCCTTTTGGTGGTATGGATCCCGTCAAGGCATGATGCCCGGTACAAGAATCTGATCTTTTCACGCAATAGCAATTCACATCATCAACTTGCCGACAAACCTCGAAACTCAAGTGACGCACCGTTACTCCGCAAACTCTTTCAAGCTACACAGACTTCCTACTCCGCGTCCCGGTCAAGTTCTTGGTCTTGTGGGAACCAACGGTATTGGTAAGTCGACGGCATTGAAGATTCTCTCGGGTAAACAGAAGCCCAATTTGGGAAGATACGACAACCCACCGGACTGGAATGAGACTTTGGCGTATTTCCGTGGATCAGAGCTTCAGAACTATCTTACCAAGGTTGTTGAGGATAATATTAAGGCTGTCGTAAAACCACAATATGTCGATAAGTTGCCACAGGCTATTCGTGGGAAAGTACGATCTGTCAGAGCGCTTTTGGAGGGTCAGTGTCAAAGAGATAACTTTGACGAGATGGTTGATATTCTTGGTAAGGATTTTTGTCAAGTGCAGATCGTCAAGTTAGTAACTTTATAGACCTTCGCCCGGTTCTGGATCGTGACGTCGAGAACTTATCTGGTGGAGAGCTTCAACGTTTTGCTATCGCTGTGGCATGTGTTCAGATGGCAGATGTGTAAGGTCTCCTGATTTTCTCTAACTTCTTCTCTCTTTTTGACGGTACTCTAGCTATATGTTTGACGAGCCATCTTCCTACCTGGACGTCAAGCAACGCTTGAAGGCTGCCGGGACGATTCGTGGCCTTTTGAGGCCGGATGACTATGTTATCGTGGTAGAGCACGATTTGTCTGTTCTTGACTACCTTTCTGACTTTATTTGTGTCCTTTACGGTAAACCCGCCGCCTATGGTGTCGTCACCCTCCCCGCGTCAGTCCGCGAGGGTATCAATATCTTCCTCGACGGTAACATTCCCACTGAGAACTTACGTTTCCGCGAGGAATCGCTTCAGTTCCGTATCGCTGAAGCTGGTGATGAATTCTTGGTCGACAAATCACGTGCCTTTCATTACCCAGCTATGACCAAGACTTTTGGCGAGTTTAAACTGCAGATTGATGAGGGAGAGTTCACCGATTCGGAGATTATTGTTATGATGGGGGAGAACGGTACTGGAAAGACTACCTTCTGTCGCATGCTCGCTGGTGTCGAACCCCCAGATGATAGCAAAAAGATTCCAAAAATGTCGATTTCCATGAAGCCTCAGAAGATTAACCCTAAATTCCCCGGAACCGTTCGAGAACTTATCTTTAAACGTATCCGTGCATCCTACCTCAACCAACAGTTTCAGACAGATGTATTCAAACCTCTCCGCATCGACGATTTCATCGATCAGGAAGTCAAGCATCTTTCTGGAGGAGAATTGCAACGCGTAGCAATTGTTCTTGCACTTGGCCTCCCGGCAGAGATCTACCTTATTGATGAGCCTTCCGCATACCTTGATTCTGAGCAACGTATTATTGCCGCTCGAGTCATCAAGCGTTTCATAATGCACTCAAAGAAGACCGCATTTGTCGTCGAGCACGATTTCATCATGGCTACTTATCTTGCGGACCGTGTTATTGTGTTTGAGGGCACTCCGTCTGTTGAGGCGGTTGCTACGAAACCTCAGAGTCTGTTGACTGGATGCAACCAGTTCCTGAAGTCCTTGAATGTTACCTTCAGACGTGACAAGGAGAACTTCAGGCCTCGAATCAACAAACTTGATTCCCAGCAAGATCAAATCCAGAAACTCAGTGGCAATTATTTCTTCTTGGATGGTGAAGCCTCCCCACTACCTATTATAAAGAGTCTCGGGATCTAATAATCTGTTTCTAGACACACCTGCATAAATGTATTTTGCACCACGAGTTGGGCGCTTCATTACTCCGCTTTACGACTGCAGTAAAGCATTCGGTCTTATACGAGACATTCTGGAGTGGTGATGAGGAGGTAGTTTCTGTGTAGGCGTTAGGGGGAAAAAAATGGATGTATCATTCTATTAAAATTACATGGTTCTTGTTTTCTTTTTTCTTCTTGCCTTGCTTTGTTGTTTTTATTCCCATTTTACTTTTTTCCTTTCCTATCTTATTCTTTGCCAATAGTAAGGAAAGGGGTCCCATAACGTCCTGAAAGAATAAACCAAATATTCGCCTGTATAAAAGTTTGAAATGCTTTATTGATACTGTACTAGACTACATTGGTTATTTGCTTCATTGGGGGGCTAATACGCTAGGCGAGATTCAATGGCTGCTTAAGTGGTGTCGGTTACGTCACTGTCCGCTTAGTTTCCCTGGTGTCTTATTTCAAGGTTCAAGGTGAAAGGGTTCTATGTAGTAAACCCCCTACCCAAAAAGTTTTCGTGAAAGCCTAAAAGTTGTCAAGTAGTGAAACCCCATACAAGATCTACTTAGTAATAAAGTTCTCCGCCACAGTATTTTATTACACCCTAATCACCTTTTTACCAATTCAGAAATGTGCAAAAGGCTTCTCCCAAGGGTGGGGGGGAAAAAAAATCTACCTCTGTTCATCATTATAATCAATTGTGTTGTGGCCGTCCTACATACACTTGGGACCTGGTTTCACCTAGTTTGGGTGGAAAAAGACCAAAAGTACATGATGTCTGTATTTCGTCCAAGGGAGTAAAACAGGTCGGACATCCCTAATAGTTAAAGCGCCGCCTCACAGTAAATAATATGAAAAACAGGCTCATCATTTAGACACGGCCGAGTTCTGGCCGTTCTGAATATTTTTATACACCTCTTGTGGAAAATACCGATCTTTTTCGGTCACCGGATAGATTTTTCGTGACAAAAATTACTTACACAAATTTATGTACAGCTTCAGCTTACTTTCCAACTTAGTAATATATATCATTAAACTCATTAGCCCCTGTCATCGCCTCCTTCCAATCGATCCCCACTCCATTCCCAATTCGCTTTCGCAAAGAACGCCCCATGCTATGAAAAAGAAAAGAAAGCAGAAGGAAAAGCAGAAGAGAGAAAAAAAAAACGTACGATGAAAATCGCTGGGTAAAAGAATATAAGTACAAATACAAATCAAGATCAAAACAACAAAAATGATGGAAAAAAAATAAACTCCAAGTAAGCCTAGACGTAAAGATCAATTTCGCAATTCCTCCACTGAAGTTACCTTCCCTACCTACTTCCTCTTCCCTAATTCGTTTCTTTTAGTATCATTAAGTTGTTAAGCCACCGACCGGCTCTCAGCTGATCAAAGAATAATCGACTAGATCCATTTGGTCAACTCCCAGTCCCAGCTTAAAAATTCGGGAAGAATGATACACACCTCAATTAATTTGATAGTAAGCCCTGCACACCTCTTCTCGAGGTCCTTCGTTGTTTTGAAGCTCGTTGAGAACCATATTCCACCAAGCCCCCATCTGTCTAGATACGTGGCAAGTGCTTCCTTTGAATCCTTTCTGCTTGCAAATCTTGGATCGGCAGAAGTCACGCACATGAGTGTATTCGCCTCTTTGAGGAGCATTGGGTTGTGTGAAGTGCTGAGTACGTCATCGAGGTGATCCAATAAGTGATCGTATAGAAGTACAAGAACCTCAGGCCTGCGCCTAGCTAGCATAGTAAAGATGGATAAAGTTTGCCTCTGAATAGTCTCCTCACATGATCTAAAATCGATGACGCCCAAGACCCCCGTGAGTAACAGGTTCTGCTCGCTCATTCCGTCGAGAAGCGGCCCCATCTTGTTATAGCATTCTGTCTCAAATGTTTCTTCTCCATCAAGAGCAATGCCAAAAACCCAAAGAACCTCCTTCAACTCCACAAGGGTGGTGGCACGGGTGCAAACCATACCCAAATACGGCGGGACAGGTATGTCAAGGCCCCACCTAACATTTTCTGGGGTGTTGGCCGCAACCACCTCCATAAATGTTGATAGAGTACGGAGAGCAGCTGGCTTTGTGGATGGATCTTGAAGCCCTTTGGAGAGTGTTGCAGCAACGGCAATGTGAAAAGATTCTTGGTTGAATTGGAGACCGTATAGCTCGTCGATTGCGTTGGTAGCTTCCTCGACAGTGGACTTACCCTGGAGGAGAACGGGAACCATCCGATTATTTTTGAATTCGCCCGATGCGGCAATTGTGCGCAGAGTTGCCTCTAAGAGCGCAGCAGAACAATTAAAGATAAGCCCAGACCCCACACGAACCAATGATATTGCCAACCAGAAAAGTTGCAGAAGGTAACGGGATGATGGAGAAAGATTCTCCATCATTTTTGTAAGACTCGTTACGATACTGGTCAACATCTCATGATCACTACTTTCCTGAAGAAATCTTGCCAGTGAGTTTTTGAGTGCAACCAGAACCTGGTAGAGAAGATCATCATCAACATCCTCCCTTGCTAGGCAGCCCATCACTGAGAATGCTCTTGATTGAATGGCCGGGTTTGTCTGGAAGGCAGTACTTGCGACGAGACTCATCCATCGTGCTCGCCAGATATTTGCCATATCTACCATCTGTTAGAATAATTCCTCTATCATGTACCAGGGTCAACATACCAATTGAGGGTGCCGCAATCGACACGATCTCTAGCAACAAGTTCGTAATTTGTTCCATACTTGTAGCTGTCGTCGGCTCCGCGATCCTTTGGTCCTGAATCGTCACCTGGTCCCTCGATGTTGGTCGATTTAAACTAAACAGCAAACACAACTTTGGTCCCGATAAATTCGTGAGGATGGTCTTCAGCTCCGCCAGCTTTCCTTCCTCTAAGGGAAAGGAAACGCAGATAGAATGTATAGTGTTAACAAGTAAGCTATGAACCGTCGAGCGGACTAGAATTGACCCGCAGTTGACCACCATTGTGATGATATGGAACAAT
Organism: Morchella sp. 2016-57; assembly: GCA_024713875.1. Taxonomy (NCBI): domain Eukaryota; kingdom Fungi; phylum Ascomycota; class Pezizomycetes; order Pezizales; family Morchellaceae; genus Morchella; species Morchella sp. 2016-57. Next base: position 697,482 of record JAMGZE010000019.1, read on the forward strand.
TCAGGCAGGTACATCTGAGCCTGAACCCGGCTGTCGAATGATATCGCAAGACATACACGCAAGAGAACACAAATCTCGCCCCATACAACATTGTCAACCAAATGGCGAGTTGGTCTTAGCGAAGACTTAGTAATCGCTTTTCGAATCCTCATGATTATCTTTCCCCTGATGGTGAGCGTGCCAAAGCTCGACGCGATAGACCCGATTGTCTCAGCCCCGTCAGTACCAAAGCCAAAGTTTAAGGCGGTTTTAACCATTTCATCCAGGAAAACGTCTAGCAACCCTTCATCTTTGCTAATCACCGACCAAGCGTTCTGCTGAAACGTCGTATATAGTCTTGGCTCCCGAACAGTGATATCAATCATTTTCCTAGCGATAGTAGCAAGTCTCTCCCTCCCGCGCTCGCTGTCATCACCACTCATGAGAACCTGGGAATATAGGTTTGACAACCATGGAACCATATATAAGATATTGAGGGGTCGTTGTTGTGGCGGTGTCTTTTCCCAGCCAACAAAGAACTCCGACATGAAATCGTATGTCAACTGTGGTTCGCTCGCAGCCAGCTTTTCACTCACTCCAACGATCAGGGCTACTGGGTCCGTTGGAATACTCAGGCCTAGCACGGTCAGTGATTATAGTATCAATTAAAAGATTATAGACCTACCTTTAGCGCTCACAAATGGTCTGTCCAGGTTAAACCCAAACGTCTGGCATAATGCACATAGTAAATTGTACGCCGCCAACCTCAGCGACTGATCCGAGCTTGCAATATTCATCAAGCTGATATTCAGCAGCGTTCCCGGCACATCCTCTGGGCGAATAGTGCGTTCGCTAGTTTTGCTAGGTTTATTGTCTTTACTATACTTAGCCTTGCTGGTCTTGAGTGTCTGAAGGATGTCGTTCTTCCTCGGGCTTGTGAAATACATTGGAACCTTCCCGTTATCCGTCTTGATCCCAAAAGCGTTCTCGTCGTCTGTGTAGAAGCTAGGGTTTGCTTCTTCAACATCGGTGAGTCTGAAGATGTCGTTTACAGTTGCAAACATCCGTAGTGCGGCAACAATTTCCTGTTTCGCTGTTGGGGTAATTTGGATATATTGACTACCGACCTTGAAGACAACGTCTATCTTTCCCCTGGTCTTGCTGAGCTTTGTGATGTGATGGAAAACGTATCTAGAATCGCTCAAAAAGCTCATAGTCTCTTTCGGTAAGTGCAAACTCCCCAGGTTAAAATGTTGTTGCAATTCTGAGACAGAGCCTAGCATGATAAAGTCGATATTGCTTGGGTGCCAAGAATGAGTATCGTCTCGGACTGCATATCGAAGTTGCCTTCGGAAGAACTTCCGGTAAGCGCTATTCATATTGTAAATGTAAGCTCGGCTATAGTTTTTGATCATGTCCGGGGGCATCAACGAATTAATTTTCTTATAGACCTGATCTGGGAGTTCGTTGCTGAGAGAGTAACAGGTTGCATCGATCAGCACTGCAAAATTCTTGTGCCAGATCCTCGAGGCGATCTTGAGGAAGCAGTATATAAGGAGATCTGGATCCATGGTGCCGGCATTGATGTTCCTGAGCACCCAGCAGATGACAGGAACATTGTCTTTAGTCTCTCCACCATCATACACAATCCTAGCGCTTAAAATGCTCTCCACGCTTCTTCCACTATTCCTGAGCATGAAGTGTTGATATCTTGAGTAAGCTGGTTGGATACTCCCAGAAACTGCTGGCCGTCCCCAACTCACGTCCAGTGGTGGCGCGCCAAGCGTACTGATCAAGCTAGAAAATTTCGTTATACTCAGCTGCAATCCTGACGGCCCGTCAAAACTCTTGTCCGCCTTTATTCTTGCTTTATGTTTCTCCTGAAAAATCAGTTTTTGCCTCACAACCTCCCAGTGATCATACAAAAACCTGTGCAGCGCAACACTACTCCCAAAATCAAAACTCTCCTGCGCAACAACGGCTTCAACCGTTTTTGGAGGACTTGAGATCTCTCTGAGAAAGTTTGTAACGATACAGATGTGTTGGGTCAAGAACTCGTTCAATGGGATCATGTATGGTTCCTTTGCCCCGAAAAGCACATTGTTCGCAAGGTTCTGTACAATCTTGGCGATAAGCAGTAACCCTCTCCTCATCTCCTTGTTCGGAGATTTGTTTATGAGGCCCTCGCTATCTGGTGCTACGATAGCTGGGCAAAAGAACCGAAGGAATATAAAGGCGCCAACAGCGGTAAACTTTGCTTCCGGAAACCGATCAAAAACACAGGAAGAGATTGTATGGCATATCCAACGGAAACTGTTCGGAATGTCTTTGGTACTCTTACAGATCTCGACAAGAAAAACTTTGGTAAGGTACTTCAGTTGCATCTCATTCTTCTGTATCTCTTCCGTATTGCTCGTTCGTCCCGGGTCCAGTTCAAGTTCCAGATCATCACTCGCAATGATCATCCTCTGCAAAACCTTTTGCAAAACTTTCCGGAGGTAATCACTTCCCTTCCATTTAGCGAATACACTAAGCATTTTTGTTGCAACACAATTCCTACGGAGCAGCTCGCTCTCGCTCTCAGTATTAGCAACTTCTTGCTCAATCAACTCCTTCAATAGTGTCAATCCCAGTCCCCGTGAATCAAATATATTGAGCAGTGCAACACTGATTTCGTCCACCTCGCTGCTGGGGCACGAGTCGCAGAGTGCGAGTGCAAACTGGAGATCGTTGACCAGCAGATCAATCAACCGTTCATATTTTTCTCCAATTGCGCTATCACCTAAGGTGCCAAATTCTGTGCCCTGTGTAAGGATGTTTGTGAGTACATGCATGAAGGCTGTCCTCATTTCCACATCATCGTGATAGCCAATCTCCAGTGAGAACTTAAGACCAACGTCCACGTTGGCACTCAAGAGATTCGACAATGCAAGTATAGCAAGTTCCTGAAAACTGCTGGCATCGTCTTTTGCAAGGGAAACGGTCTGCAAGTCACGCCTTTTATCGTCTCCTAAGTTTGTAGAGTCAAGGAGCGCCAAAAAATTTGTGAAATATGAGCAAAACATCTGACTCCTTGCATCAACGACATCAGTATCGTTCGCTGTTTCCAAGGGCTGCAAGGGCAGTCGGTGTAATAGATTTACTAGCGCTTTGAGACATGCCCTATCAAGATCCCTCTGCAATCTGAAAAACTCGTCTTTGCGGATTCCCGAGCCCTGGTATACCTCACCCTGCTCGCCCCAAATCAGCCACCATCTTCCACATCGTACCACCCCGCCACAATGTCACCATCAATAGGAAAGAACTTACTTTCTGCGTAGCACTCATCCAGCCTGCTAATATTTGCAGCAGATTGTTCCTCACTCTGATATCTTGCCTCAAGTTTACAATCTCCTTTTTCCTTGCAACCAACTCCACAAGCTGGCACATCCGGATCTTCACTCTCAGTGCAGTATTATCTTCCTTCAGACTCCCCAGATACCTCGCTAGGCTCAGTGTCAACGCTCCAAGATCAACAGTAAGGAACATGTCTTGTGAGTCCTCCATTCTCTCCACGATTGTCTTCAGCAAACTACATGCTTGCTCTGCAAATAATGTCCTATTCTCGGTTTGTGTATCCTTCGTTGTCGGGTCGAAGATATAGTTGAACTCTACCTCCAAGGACCTAAAAAGTTGTAGATACAGCCTTGGATTGAGTTCTGTACCTAGAACCTCTCGGATGTTTTCTCGGACGGAGACAAGTTTACAGAGTAGTAACTGCAGGCACTGTTTCATAAACCTTTCCAATAAGCTCATCCCGTCCCCATCGCTCGCAAGTCTATCAATCCACCGCAGCCCCGACAAAGATGCATCATCTGCGCGCCCATGATGTGGGAAATCTGCAATACAGCATCCCGCAACGCTCGCCAGGAAACCACTGTAGTTACGCCACTCCATGTGCATGCGGTCGTCAAAGGAGCCAGTGTTAGAAAGAATATGCTTACACAAGCTCCTCCATCTAAGAAAGACCTGCTCCCACGCCATTAGGATTCCGGGCCCGGGCATCGACATCCTGGTTAGGAGTCTGCGCAGCCGTTTTTGGAATGCGACAGGGCCAGTGATTCGGAATGTTTGGAGCGAGAGCTCAGAATAAACAGGGAAATTACGCATTACTGTGAGATTTGAACGGGCGAGGTCATCTGGGTTCTCGGTGAGACGACCTTCTTCGCATAAGAGAGCGATAGCGTGAGTAGTAATAGAGCAGATATCAAGGTCGCTGCTGCAAAGCAAGACAAGAAAGGAAACCTCGAGAGAGACATTTGCGATTGTTCTCTCAGGAATGTCTGTAAATGCTTCTGTGAACTCCTTCCTACTACTGATGATACTAACCCTTGTCTCAAGATACCCATGCACCAACTCTAGCATACTCTTCAATCCGGGGTCCTGGGCGTGAAAGTCCAATAGCTTCTTGCTCAGGCTCGCCACTACTGTACTGGTTGCCTTCCAAAAGAATGCCAATAAACTAAGATTACCACTTTGGCGCATTGTAACCTGAAACGCCTCGGTGCTTAACAACCGTCTTGCAAATAAGACTGCCGAGTTCCTCACAAACTCATCATCATCGCAAATTAGTCGTAGAATAGCATTGATGATGCGGTCCCCCAATTTCTCCCACTCAAGGTCCGCATCCACTAGCTCATCCTCTAAGGTTTGACCAGGAAGGTTCTCGTACATTAGTAGAGGACGAATTTTCAGGAGTTCGAGAAGCTGATAGAGAAGCTCAACAGAGCCGATAGAGTCTGAAGATGAATTATTATGCCTAGTTGCGCTATTATCGGGCGAGCCATTAGGAGCTTTGCGCATGGCGGCAATGGTGATGAAGTATTCGCGAACCTCAGGGGCAATGGCACGATAAATAAGATTATAATCCTCGGCATTGCTCTAGTTTTCAGACATGAATTAGCACTCGCCCCCAATCATAGATCATCACTCAACCACACCGGGTACTCAAGATCTAATTAAAAAAAATCGGAAGGAACCAACCTGCGTAGCCAACACTGCGACCCCTGCGAAAACTGTGACTTTGAAACCCACGGGACTGCTTCTATCCAAACATCTCGGGAGAAGTCCTTCCACTACGCTCTCTACACTCAATCTTGCGCTGCTAACGAACGCCTTGATCATGATATCCCGATCAACTGCATCAACATCTTTCTCTCTTCCACCCGCTTCATCCTTCCCCCCATCCTTACCATTGCTTCCGTTTAGGACACTCATTGCGCCTCCCCACCCTTGTCTTTTAAATATTTCATCCGTCACATCATTCTGCACGTCCAGTGCAAAGCTCAAAAGAGCACTCTCACTCTCCGCCGGAAACAGTGCACCAGCCCGGCAAATAGTGATGAGACAAGATGCGGCAATATCTGAGCTCCTTGGTAATCTTAAGGACTGCCTTAAATTGTTAAGGAACGCAACTTTCTTAGCAAAACTACCTCCACGCTGCTCTCCCCGCATCTCAAGTACCCAAAATACATCAGGTAGCAGTAGCACTAGACTCGTCTGTAGAGGCCATAGGATGCCCCGCCGCTTAGTGCCGTCCACGAGGCCGGTGGCGAGGTCAAACAGGATCTCGGCACCCCCCTCGAGACGACGGTTTGCAACATGAAGATCGACAAATTCACCTGGTCGAGCATCGATCCACCGTTGTATCATTTCTGGTAGTAATGAAGCGAGGGTGTTCTGGGGGGCTTTCCTGAGAGGGAGAAAAGATCCACCTATCTCCTGGAGCAGAAGCGAGAGCTTTTTTGAGTTGAGATGAAGATGCGATATGAATGTTAGACTAGTCGCATCATTGTCGTCTACAGTTGTTGTTCGTAAGGTTTTTAGTTTTGTCGAAAAGGTGTGATATACTAGATTCCAATTGCTTGCAGATAGGTATTCAATAACCTTGTATGTTGCTCTTTCAAGCTCTGTCGGCTTTTTTGGTAGGCCGTCCAGCGGCGCCTCCACTTCCGATTCTCGGTCCCTGTTATCTCGGTCCCTGTTATCTCGGTTTGTAGCTCTCGAATCACGGTGTGTAGATCCGGACACATTCGAACCCCTTTCCCGTCTAGTGTCTGCGGATGTCATGGTGTTAATAGTCATCACCATGCTGTGAGTGTCACCGTCTGTAAGCGGTGACGCTGTGAGCCGCAACAGTAAGTCAAGAACATGTTTAGCTAGTGACTCTTCGAGGGGGGGTGGTTCGCGGTCACGGCGGCGTGTTTTTCGGGGGTGTGTAGGGTCGAGTGTGTCCCAATGGGCAGAGGTGCAGTCGGCGAGTATCTCAACAAGGTATGTCTGTGTAAGAAGGACTAGTTGCGGACGGGAGCGAGGTGAGATGTTTTCATAGCCCTAGGAAATGAATTAATTAGCGGCATTAAAGAAGGGAGTATATGTGGGAACATATATATAGTAGACGAGGAGTGGATATATAGGACATGCGGGTAGATGAGGAGATGAGATGAGACCCCGATGAAATGGAAATTCCGGGGAGATGAGGAATTAACATAAGAATGAGTGAAAAAGGACATACCCTGGAGACAATCTCTAGCTGCTTAGAGATGCACTCAACGAGTATATCAATCTGGCTGCGCGCTAGCTCAATCAAAGTCCCTCTCGTCAGCGCGACCAAATCATCGCGTCTAACATCATTCAGATCATCGCCCGTCCGATTCGGAAGCTACAGAGTTCCCCACTAATCATCAGTCTTTGTAAGAAGATGGAAGGGAGGACGAGAATGAACGGGCGCATGGCTCACCCTCGATGAAAGTCGCTCCAGGAGAGTCTGCACCAACTTCCTGTCCCCATCCATGGAATGGGAGAAAATGTTATATCGCGGGGGGGATGTAGGAGAATGAAATCGCGGGTAGTGCGGGCGGTGAGCGGCAGGTTTAGTTGGGAGATTGTTGTAGGAAAAAACAATGATGATATTACAAGACACGTTCGTCCTGAGGGATATGGACGGTTCTTTCCCCGGTAAATTCCTGCGGAGGTGGGAAGGGGGTTGTGGGGATGCTTGGTGAATGTGAAAGGTAATGTATGTAGGTGGTAGTAAAGCAGTTAGGTAGATGATGGGACAGATAGAGTGCGGGTTTTCTGGCCGGGGGCCGGGATGGGTTGGTTGAGAGGTATAGAGTATGGTTAGAGAGAAAAGGAACGAACGATTTACCTAACTACTGCATACATGTAAGTACATGTACTGGAGGGGGAGGGGAGGGGATGGGGATGGGTACTTGAATTACAATAGGTAATTACATGCAAAGCTGATGAGCTGATTTAACTGCTGCTGCATGTACATACACACAAGCACCTAAAGAAAGGTACTTCATGTAGCTATTGCACATATCCAACCCTAACCCCACACCCTTTTTCTTTGCGGGCGGGCGGGCGGACCTGAAATTGGATCGGAGCGATAAAGTACCTACGCAGAATAGGGTTTTTCGGCCACCCGGCTGGGGTGAGACTGGACCTGGGAGGGGGGGTACCTATGCCGAGGTGTGGCGGGGTGTAGAGCGCCGACTGTGCGCTGCAGCATGTCTAGGCCCGTTCTTCTCAGTACATGTAACCTTATTTAGAGTAGGATCTCTTCGTCCCTCTACCATTTCTGCGTCAAGATCAAGATGGTGACGTTTGCGGTACATATAACAAGGAAATTAATCTCTCTGATCTCTCCTTGAGTGAAACGCCGACTGAAACATTATCTACATGCATCAATACATGTATCTCACGCCTATCACGTGACGGACTTACATACATCTACACGCACTTGGCGTCATTCTGCTATCCCCCATATGCATTCGAGGGTTTGGAAAGGAAGCCCAAGACCTTGATTTTACATAAGGCCTTCCCTTTTCCGAGCAGGCCTAGGGCTTTGAAGGTGGGATTAGGTATAACGTTTTAGACCGGGTACCGTGTAGACCTAGAAGAGTGTCAACCCCACACAAATTTGTATGGGGATTTCTGTTACCAAAGCTATCTCCACCACCTCTTAAGATATTTAGTACCAGATTCTTAATAAATGAATCCCACTTCAAAACACAAGCATTTAATTAGTTTCCAGGTTTGATTATCCTCTATATATATATATTATGGTGATTGTGGGGTCTTCGTTTTTTTCGAAGGCCTTATGACTGTTTTGCCCACACTTCTAGGTCTGGCACAGTACTTACTGGGTCGAAAAACGTTAGTTATAAACTTGCAAGCGCAGATCACATTCTATCGTCCAGCTGGCTGAGGCTCAAATGTGATTATTCCCGGCCAGTTGCGTTCGTTATTGAATGTCAACCAGCAGAAACTTCCTAAAAGTCTAACCCGAAAAGCCAGCAATAGAGACTTCAGCCTAGATACTATGTTCTATCGACCTTGAGCTCTCTAACAATACTAATATCTTCTTTACATCTCTTGTGGTCGCCAAGTTATAGTTGGTTCATGACCCACCCTTTTACAAAATCACGGGAACTTTTGTCACCCTATAGCTACAATACTTTCATCATCCTACTTACAAGTATGTATCTACTACAACACCCTTCTAGTGTCGTTTGGATTAAGCGATCTTGCGTTTAAAATTACTCGAGACTAGAGGTGCTATTGCCGATTATAAATTTGTGATTAACCCTTTATATCCGTTACATACTTCTAGTTATTCTTCATCACTCGCCAAGTGCGTCTTAACTCCTGTTTAGTGAACGGCGTTGAATAAGGGGCTGCGGGTCACAGGCAATGAAGTAACGGAGCCGGAGAAAGATAAATGGTGCTGGTATAAGAAAGAAGATGTATGGAAGTTACAGGGGGATGGATGTTAGTGCCTTTCAACTAACCCCCGCCATAAACAGCTGGTACTTAGCTATAGTCATTCCAAGTTTAAACTGATTGCTACTTGTTTATCATGTGTAAGTTATAATTACCCTTGGCGTACGTTTGTGTGGGAAAACGCTGTTGTGGCACAGAAGTGGTGACAGGAACTTATTCTTACGGCAAGTACATGTATACATACACACATTTAACGTACTAGCTACATCTAGTCAACTTTGCAATGTATACAACTAACTCTTAGAATTAATGGGCAAAGAAATGCACGGATAGAGTGGAGACAGGGCGGATGGGATAATACTAAAAGCCGATACACTTCGAGGACGCCTTGGGTAGACCATTAGTGCTACTGCCATTTCTCTCTACCACTACATGTAGAATGGTATACCATCCTCAGGCCATGCCTCAAGAGTCGTGAGTTGATATAGAACTTCCATAATGTTCTTAACATCCTGTTCAAGAATCTCCCAGGGTAGAGGGAAATCGCTGAAAACGAGTACGAGACTAGGTAAAATTACGGGGCAAATAATACAAGGTTCTAATTGGGAAAATAATGTACTCCCGGGTGCATATGGATATATTATCAATGGCTACTACTACTAGTACTGTTGGATCTGGGTCGGTGAACTATGACTACGCTGGGCGCAGGCATTAGAATACTGGAGCAGTGCCATTCAAAGGTATTTGGGGTGGCGGGTGTTGGTTTTATATGCCGTTTTATTATTATTTCCTCGAATTATCAGCAGCCGGCAGTGAGGTCTGATTTCCAGAACAGTCAATGTAGAAGTAGAAGTGGGCTTAGGGCTTAAACAACGAATTTTGAAGCCAACACCCTCGCGAAAAGGGGATTACCCATTCACATCTCTTAAAGGCCCCATTGTATACTATCCAATTCTATTACAAACGAAAGCTTCACGGGAAAAGTAAAAAATACTAAGGGGACTAGCGAAGAACACGCATCTCGACGAGTTCGTTTTCTACGAGGAGTTTGATCCAACCAAGCCCAATTGGCCAAGAGAAAAGCACGGTGTCTGCCGCTCACACGCCTTGACGTACCTAAAGATAATTGCTCATTATAAAACTATGGGGGAATTTCTATAGATCGTGACCAGGACGTACGGACTCACAGTTCTGAGTTTTCCTCCACTCTAGGCAGCACAGTACAGTGCTTGATCCTCGCTATGGGGTTGGCATAGTAGAAGAGGAGATGATGTTCCGCTCGATCTGATAACTCCCAAAGTAGAATCGTGTAGATTGAGCTGTCCCATGCGTTTATCGTACTATCTACAGGCCCAAAATTACTCCCTGCCTAGCTAGCCGTTCCTCTAGTAAGAAAAAGTGAAGAGCCGGCCCTGTTAATTACCGACATGTAGAGTATTTGAAGACTAAAAAGCTTGAGCTGCTGCCGCCTCTAATTCTCCCTCCGGGCCTCAAAGTACCATATCGGCACACATACATGTAATTATCAACTGCAGCTGTCTCCCCATAGATATAGGCCAAGCCATCGCTATTTTCCCGTCACCTCTCACCCATAACTCTTGGCAGAATAATATCTTGTTATTTTGATCATTGACTATCGACTTGAGCCGCAGTAGGACTACATGTACTACTACTGTGGTGGTTCTCGCCCAACTTGGAGAAAATATATACATCCCCGCTTAGCGTCCTTTTTCTAATTCAGTAACCAATCAATGACTTATTCTCATTTTATGAATGCTAACCTTTGGGCTTTGATGAATAGCCAAGAACCTACACATACTAAATCTAGAACTTATGTAATACTTTTTAGGCATCAATACTAAGTCTCTGTCTCCGCGCTGCAACGCGATAAAGCTCACTAGCCTACAACCACACTTTACTCAAAAGCCCTAATTGATGATCTGATAAACGACTTTTCTTTTTTAAAAAAGACAATTTCTAGGCCTCCTAAGCCTCACGGAAGTTTATACTAACTAATTTATGTGGTTTGGTGGAACAAGATTTGACTGCCCGGACGATTTTACCAGATTGAGCCTCACTCAAAGCTCTCAGGTGAGACTAATCTAATCATTCATTGAGTGTCACCCTCTCCCATAAAATGTCTATCCTAAACTTATAGATAGATACAGTACGTACTGTATCAAGAAAAGGGAGGAGAAATAAAAATGGAAATGGAAATGAAAATGGAAATTTTAAAAGAGAGTTACAGTACATCTCAAGTCTACCCAGTCAATACGTACTGCCGTTTCTTTTTTTACCTCTTATATCCCTGCTGATAGCCTCTACCAGTACCACCACTAGGATAACCGCCTCTAGTACCACTACTCCCTCTCCAAGTACTGGCGTTTCCACCGTCTCTGCTCCCCCAAGTACCAGCGTTTCCACTGTCTCTACCGCCGTAGCTTCCGCCGCCGCCGCCGCCACCACCCCTCCTGTCATTCCCGCTATTAGGCCTATACCTATCATCACTCCTTGATTGATGGCCGTACCCACCACCGCCACTGTTACCGCCTTGGTATCCTCCACCCCGACCATAACTAAACCCAGTACCTGGGGGCGGAGGCGGAGGCGCATATCCCCCAGCACCACCAAGCGGATTATTGCGCCAACTCATGGGGGGCGCCCCGCCCGCCATTGGCGGAACTCCAGGTGGAGCCCAACCGCCGGCGTTCCCCCATGTCCCTGGCGGTGGCGGTGGCGGTGGAGGTGCCGCCCATGTTCCGGCACCGTAGCTGGGTGGTCCCCCTCTATCACTTCTAAAGCCGTTGTGGTTGCCATAGTCTCCACCTCCACCGCGGCCGCGGCCACGCCCGGAGTTGCTACGGAAGAGCGGCGCGCCCCCAAAGCTGCGGCCGGCATTAGCGGAGCGGCGCTTCACCTCATCTTGCTCCGCACGAGTAAGAACAGGTTCATTGAACTTTACACCGCGGAGGATCTGAGACTTATGGACGTATTTGGACTTGGGAAATTCAAAGAAAAGCGACATGCTACGATCGTCGGTAATTTCAGGCATTTCTCCAGTTTTCAGGGGATAGGGGAGTGTAGAGCGAGGGATGTAAGAGGGGTCTTTAATGACGGTGCCGGAGAGACCTTGGGATTTATGTGGGTTAATGGTATATTTCTGCTTTTGGTTAGCGGACAGCGAGTTAAAGGTTATGCTAAAGGAAACACATACAGTAACATCTTGTCTCTTACTATAGAACTTCGCTGCGACATCGTCATAAAGCTCATTTGTGTCTGCGACAAACAATATATCGTGGCCCATCGCATTCCTTCCCGCATCCTCTTTGTTTAGCAAAGGGTAAATCTTCTGCGCCGCATCCAGCAGTCTCTTCTCATCGATGAACGGGAGCAGTGCAACACCCTGCCAAGCAAATTTCTTTCCGTTAAGATCGATTGGGAAGTTTTCCGGGTAAAAGTCGATGATCTCGGAGTCCTCATCGGTCATGAGTCTCTGGAACGGCTCGGGAAGATTCACTTTACTGGCAGCTGGGAGAACCCCCATAAGCTGCTCGAAAGGCTTGAAGGGGGTTCCACGCTCAAACTTTATGTTAAGACTCCCGAGATCCTTGAAGTCTTGAGCAAAGGGGGCATAATGGTATGGATAGTACCAGTTCCACGATGGACAGCCTTGAAAGTAGTACAGGAGAACCCAACAGAGACCCTCGACATAAGCATCTGCAACCTTTTTACGGAAAGCATAGTCGTCTGCGGAAACGTTGAATTTCTGCTCATAATATCTATCCTGATACCCACTTTCCCAAAGGCGCACGGTGTCAGGTGGCATCTCACCATCAGCGGGAGCTGTGGGAGTACTGGGCGCAACTTCATCGACTTTTCGCTTATGTACTGCGTTTGGGGAAGAGGCCTCCGAAGGTTCATTTGGTATCTCCTCAACCTCAGAAGCATCAACAGGAGTTTCTACGGGGGTTTCAGCGGGCGCTCCGCCCATGAGTTGGGCTTTGAGCGCCTGTGCCGCACTCTTATTCTCCAAGTTTGCCTTTCTAATATTCTCTCTGTTCATGACCATGTCATGATTCATCTTTCTCGTGTCCTTCGTAATATCGCCTGGCTTGAATAGCGGTATCATAGGCGGTGGGGCTGAGTCGGGCTGTCCGCGACTCCTCCCTCTACCTCTACCAGCGCCTTGTGGTGAATCTAACGGGGAGTCATTTCCTCCATAACCCCCTCTTCCGCCTCGACCGCCTCTATAACCACCAGCCTCGTTCAATCTCCTCCTCTTTGCGCCTTCTTCGCGACGTTCGTCAACTTTCCTCCTATTCTTGAAAATGGCATCCTCCTGTTTCGCAAGACCGTCAAGGATGAATTGGACATTCTTCAGTTCAACACTACCATCTTTTGTTACGTATCCACCCATCACGGGGAGGTTATCTCTCCAGACCGCAATCAGCGTATCAATCCCGTTCTCTCTAATCTCCAAACTTGGAAGATGTGGCAAGAAATCATTGCCCACGAAGAAGCACATAAACACCCAATCATCGATGGCGCGCTCGAGGTCAAACTTGAATCCCTGTCCGGGTACCTGGAGTTCTACCTCTAAATACTCCCTTAGGATACCGACATGCAGCCATACAAAAGGCTTTACAGGTGAAGCATGTGACTTCTCATCAAACTCGCCCTGTTTTTCCTTGGTCTTTCCAGTGCATTCTTCTCCGCGGTGGCCTTTTTGACCACAGAGCTTGCACCCCTTGGAGTTAGCCCCCTGCGCAAAGACATCTTCACGTATGACGCGGAAGTGTGGTTCATGGGTGCCGAGGCCCAACATGATCAGATCGGCATCGAGCCCATAGATCACATGGCGAGTGTTTGGGTCATGGTCGGGTGAGGCACGCTGGGAGCGGACAAATTCCATGATCTTGTGTTCACCTTCCCCGGGGACGGTAGAGTCGGAAATGATTACTTTCAGCTAGTGTCATTAGTCAGTTGAGATGATACTATGTTAAAGAGGGAAAAGGGTATCTGCTTACTTTACCCCAAGCAGGGTCGGTATTGAGCTTATACGCGATCCAATACTTGATTGATGCCGCAAGAATATCCATAAATGGTGTTCCTGGAGTGATAGCATTGCTATCCCAAACTTTCTGATCCTTAAGCGAGTCATCAACCTTACTGCCCCGCTTCTCCTCAAGCATCTTGATAAACTCGGCAGTATCCGCCTCCTTCTCCTTCGCCTCTTTTGCGGACCTAAATCTTCTTGACCGTTGCTGATTCATTTTTGCACGGGGCGCGACACCGTCTAGAAATCCCAGGTCAGCTTAAAATCGAACAACAATCATGGACAAAACGGTGAAAAATAAAAGAGTTTCCTTCGGAGAAAACCCTTTGATCTCCCGAAGTAAGCATTGATTGATTTTTGGCAAGTGCCCTTAATGGCCTGGCTCGCGCGAACGTTAAACATACCAACAGCAATCATGAGAAGCTTGCGAGGCCTCACCATGTTCACAACTCTCTCAGTGTACTTAAATACTTCCAACATCATCTCCTCCTCCGTCTCCGGAGGAGCCTTATCCTCCGGGTGGGAACATGGATGCACGATCCCGTTCATATCGAGGTAGAGGTTATCAAACTCCTAGATAGAGAAATACCAGTTAGTAACGCGATGTGCAAAGAACTGCACACGGATGTACACGTGCGTCACTCAGATCGATAAAGGACTTACTTCGCCATTAGGATTCGGTTGAGTAGTATCGACCGGAATGATCTCGCCATCTATTTCTTGTGGCTGCTCCTCAATAACTGGAGAGACAATCTTCGGGTATTTGGTGGTGAGCCATCTGAAAAGTGCTGGGACACCCATCGCGAGTTGATGTCGTTATCGGGGGAGAAAAGTCAAGGGGCGATTAGGGGTGAGTAGTGTAGATAGTGGGAGACAGGTAAAGGAGCGACGGAAACGGACTTTTAATCGAGAGTTCTGGCGGGGGGGGGGGGGGGGGTGGGCGGTCTTTTGTAGCTGAACGTTTGCTACGGTGACTGTTGCTGACGGTCCCGAGTCTTTGAAGTGGATGATGTCCTTAGGCGTCGCAGAGGGAAGAAAACTAAAATAGTATTAGCGTCAAGGTGTTGTAGTATTAGAAAGCCTTGGCGGATGACATCTCGTTTCTCGGCACGGATACATGAAAAACGGGTAACAGCTTAATTGGGCGGAGTACTGTAAACTACATGTACCTACATATATGTAAATACTACCAAACTCAAAAAAAAATTAGCTATCTCCGTCCAGAGATCATTATACAACTACATGTACATGTATTGCCTGAAAATTATTAGTCAACTCTGAAATGCAATCGAGTGTTTGTAGTATGCCTTCCTTAGGATATTGTGAGCACGAGTTTAATACATGTAGCTTTCATAACTTCAACGTATCATGTACACAAGGCAGAAGAAAAAATTACTTATAACACCTGATAACACTTGCAATATATTACCCGGCCGAAGGAACGAGCGAGAATTCATGATCAGGCATTAAGGCCGGCCACCAACACAACTTGAGCTTTGACCCCCAAAAGAATCTTGCCACCCAACTCTGTCCAAGTTTCATAGATTTTTTTTTCTTCTTCTTCACTCAGTCAGCCACGTAGACACGTGGTCTAGCCCCAGGATGAACTAATGTACCTGTACGTACCCATATTGTGCTAGGTGCAAACACATGTACGTACTACGCATACCAGGGTAAGTCTGTAGATAGCGGTGCAACTGAACTGTCTACAGCCTTACCCATCCTACTCCTAGCTCTCACTACATGTAAATACACTTGTAATTCGAGCACTTCCAACAAACAAAACACAACATGGCACACACGAAACAACAAACGGAACAGCCCGGTAGGGATAAGAGTCAAAAAAATCGAACACAAACTCCGTATTTCTTCCCTTTTTTTTTTTTTCTTCGTCGCAAAAACTATTAGAATACAGAGAGCTAGAGAAGTGCAGGTCGAACAAGAAGTGTACATTAGGAGAGAATCGATAGGGCTAAGTATGTAACTACATACATCATAGATACTAACTCAATGGCCAGTGATAGTGGTGGTGGTAGTGGTGGTGGGGGCAGTGCTGTGTTGACTGTGGATAAATAGACAGCTAGAACGGAGTAATTATATATCAATAAATACCAGCTTTCGATTAAATTGGGAAAATAGGAAAAACGACAAAAGAAAGGCTTTTTTTTTTTTCGAGACGCGTCCAAACCGGACAAAAAGATGAATAAAAGATGAACCCATACACACGAAGAAAAAAATGAGACAAAAGAAAAAGTCTGTGACTGTAATGAATGGAGCCTATCAATTATACCCTAGCCAATATATATCCGGGGGAGGGGTAAAAACCGTAGTATAAAACAAGAAAGAAAAGAGACTATTCACCCTAACTACTACTGCTAAGTACTACCACTCATGACTGGTCAGTTATCTCTCTGTTGGTTAGCCACATACTTCCCACTAAGAACCTTCCTCACCGTCGCCACGCCCTTCCACTCCTCCCCGCCAGCAATAACAACATCAGTGCTAACCATGCTCTTGACCTCCGCATCTGCAAAGGGGTCTTCCGGTTCCTTATCCTCTGTGGGTGCAGCCTCGACCCTTTCCTTTACGGACAGCGCGATCCCGCTCCCAACGCTGCTTGCATCTTCCCCTGAGACCTCCCACCTAACGTCGACAGGCTGGCCCCGTGCCTGGCCTTCGGTAGCGAACCGAGCAACAAGCTTTCCAGCACCGCCTTCTACATTCTCTGGGTTGATAGAAACATCACCCAGCTTCCATACCAGGCGGCTCCGTTCTCGTGAGAAGGCGCCAACAGGCTTGGACTGGCATGACGTAGTTGTGGCGCCCTCAACACCAACGAAGAAAACCACGTTTTTCATTGTGAACGCGCCAGTGGTGCCATTCAGGCGTCGGAACAACGGGTTAGGCTTCCAGTGCACAATGACCGAGCTCTGGTGGGGCTCAAGCCGCCATATAGGGCTGACAATGATTGGAGCGAAAGCATTCATATTAGTTTCGTCAACGTGGATCTGATACTTGAATGCAACAGAGGTTCTGTGGATGTTTGCAAGGGAAAGGGAGTACTCTGCAACATGGTCGGGCACAGCTGTTATGAAAGCCGGGTTTGGAGCTACTTTCTCTAACAGGCTGAAGTTATCGATTCGGAGGATCTCCGAGGTAGGGTGTGAGGGGGTGTCATGGGGATTGTATGCAACGGCGATTTCGCCATTGACTTGAGTTCTTATTGGAATGCCGTTTTCAAAAGACATGTTTATGGCTTCTATCAACGACGCTGAAAGCCCCAGTTCGTTTAAATCTGGATGCCTCATCTGGGTGTTCGTAACGCTTACTATGGATCTTGAAGACCGTATTGATAAGGTATCCGAGGCACACTCGGAAGCGGCATTGGACGATTTAGGTGTGTATTTAATTGGAGTAAGCGGGGGCGACGAAGGCGTTTCAAAGTCTTGTGGGTTCGGAATAAACATTGTATTTCGCACTTGACTAGCATCCCTCCGACCCCTTGTTCTTCGGGAAACAGTATTTTGTTGTTGCTGTGTCCAACATCAGCTTATTACTAGTCATTATCGCGTGGTAACTTACTGCTCTCAGCGTAGATGTGACTTTTGATAATGCGGCATCTGCCTCCTCTTCCTCCTCATGGATTACATCGTTTTTAATCTCAACTTTGAATTGAGGCTGGCTTTGTTCGCTTTTCAGTTTTGTTAGCCCAAGCCCATTTTACACCCCGAGTATTACCAAGGGACCTCACTCAGTGGCTTCATCTGGTATTGAGCTTTGCCCAATATCATGAACTGGTGGTGGAATCGTGTATCCTTCGGAGTCTGTTTGAGGCTAATATAATCAGCTCGTTTCCACCCTATGAAAATCTCACAACTAGACCAACCTCAGAAGTTGTGACGGTCACAGAAGGAGTAACTGTGCCTGTCATCTGATTACTCTCGGGTAGAGTCGTTGCAGTCTCGGGGCGGCTCTCCCCATTCGTAATTGGTGTAGACGGCGCACCATTTCCAGTTGAAGGCCTCGGGGGTGTTGCACTGCCAGGGGCCCCGATAGAGTGATGTTCAGGAGAGAGGCCATTGTTCGAAGGTGATGCCGGTGACGGGGGCATAAGCCCATGGCCTCCCCGGCCAGGGCCTCCCTTGCCATCTGAACCGGGACGTTTATCTGGTGATGCCGTCCTAAAGTAGGGGATGGAGCTGTTTCGATTCCGCCCTCTGAGGACAGTTCCTAGCCGCTTAAGACCTAAAGAAGGGCCTTTAAATCCTGTTAGTTCATTGAGATACGGAGCTTGGCTAATTCAAACATACCTCCTCCTGAACCTCCTCCGGAGCCGGAGGTGTGAACACTGACAGCATCATCTGTAACAATGGATGGTGTTGACGGCATACCTGGCACTGGTGGGCCACCGCTGCTGCCCGTTCGGCTTCCCAGCCTCTCAATCTTCGCCTTCCCTACCGTAACCTTGTTCGCAAACCCCTTGATCTCCTCATCGGTATTGATATCCAAAATTGCGTTCAGTGTCGTCTCAGCCGCCTGCATATTCCTCTGCGCCTGGTCCAGCTCCAGTGTCTGCCACGTCGTCAGGGCATCCCGCAAGTGATTACACCGGCTCTCGTCCGCCGCTTGGAACTTTTCAAATGCAAATGGTGCCTGGCTCTCCCACTCGCTGTTCGCGCTCTCGACTGCCTTTGCCACCTCAGCCACATGTGCATGCTTCGCCTTCTGGCCTCGTCGCTTGATCTTCTCGGACTTTTCCTCGGCCTGGTCAACGGCCTTTGCCGCGGCCGCTAAAGTCATTTCCATGCTCTTCATTCCCGACCATTCCGCATTCTTGTTCGTAAAGTCCCTGAGCGGGCGCTCCACCTCCATGTCGATGCGCTGCGCAAACTCCTGGTGCGAGGTTGCCAGGGCCGTGGTTGAGCTGGCGATACGAGTCCATGGACCTTGAAACACCCTGAAAATGAGGGGGACAAAATGTGTGAGGAAAAGGGCGTGCAATTGACAAGAACAACCTCCAAAGGCAAACAAAAAGGGCGGGAAAAAAAACCGTGGGGTGACTTACCCCAAGTCCGTACCGTCCCCCTGTATCGTTCGCTTTGCGAGTTTGTTCAGCCCTTGTGCGTAAGCTTCCTCGACCCGTCGGCGTTCCTAGCGATACGGTTTAGCGGGGAGAAGATCGCTTTCGCGAGCTAGCTAGCTAGCTGCTAGCCAACCAGCTGCAGGCGCGTGGAGTGGTACCTGAAGCCAATCGGCGATCTCGAGGTTTAGGGTCTGCACTCTCTGTAACCGATCCCGGAGAATCTTGACTGCAGGCGTTGGATGTACAGAGCTCTACACGGGGGGGTTGGAAATGGGACGAAGAGCATCCCAGACAATGTCAGCGATCAATAGTTCGTCCAATAAACAGGAAAACATGGCCCTGGGAGAGGGGAGTAAGGCAATGGCAATGGCACCTGCTGTGAGTGGAAAATAAATGAGGGAAAACACAAACCACAATGCCCGGGTATTCGGAACGTGATAGTTCCATGATGTAGTTTTTTCTTCTTCTTTTCTTCCGTCTACTTCGAGTTTCGCACGCTTTCAACAATCCCCAGCGAGTGTCAGGGAAGCGCAGAAGAGGGTAGGAGGAAGTTATAATAACAGTAGCGATCGATGACGATGCTGATAAGGGGTGTTGTCGATAGACTGATGGGATGTGCGTGGTGAATACAGGCGACAGTTAGTTAGGTTAGAGTATGTAGGTGGATTCTAGTATTAGTAGCTGGTAGTAGATGGGTATATGTATGTTGACGAGTGTGAGGCGGACGGATGAGATGCAGGAAGGGGACGGGGGGGAGGAATTCTGAGAGAGGAAAGATGAGTGGGTTAGGTGTCAATCAGTCAGTCGGGTCTCACTCTGTCAGTCAAGTCCGTGTGGTTGTCTTACATGGGGGAGGATGATGCGGGCAGTATGTCTGTAAAGACAGGAGGGATTGGAGCAGCTACTTAATTAGAAGGAATTAATTGTTGGCATGCACTCTAGAGTACCATATACCGTTGGTGCATGCTCTGAAAATACTCGGGATAAACGCTACTTTCAGACATCAACATCTACTTCACTGGATTCTCAGCATTCTCTATTTAAATACAAGTGCAGCAATTACTCCCCTCCTAATTTTACCAACACTTGCCTGTCTCCTAGCAGCCGAGATGATGTGGCTTGCTGTACGAGTGCCAACAGAATGTGCCTACAAGTATGTACTCTTGAGTACTCTGCATGATAATTCCAAGGGTAATATCATCCTACAGAACCATATTGGCCGTATAAAATACCTCCTATGTAATGTAGTGGCGTAGTCACTTAGCCACTCTCCACAACCACCTGCCTCGGGAAAATCGTGGGAACGGTGACATTGACGAAGTATTACCTAGTAGATCATTCTCCGGGTGGAACTGTCGAGCCTGTATAAAAGAGAGAGAGAAAAAAAGCGCTCTCCAAAGTGCCATGGAACACCCACTCACATACAAGAAGTGCCTGTTTGTCACACAGAGCCTCGGATAGGGTACAATTCCTCTACACTCTTCTAATCACTTCCTTCCACCACTTTCACCTTCTCTTTCTCTATAACAGCTGGCGTATGAGTGTGTGTGCGTGGTGTGTGTGTGCCGTGATTGATTGTACGAGGAGAGAATAACTGCTTCGCTTAAAAGACCTGTCTGAATAAATTTCCATCCATAAAATCAAAAGGAAAGGGCAGGTTTTCTCCCCCCCCTCTTCCTCAACCTCTGCCCTTTATCCCCGCACCCACGCAGAAAAACCCGGCTCCCTCGCAACTCACACGACCTTCCCGCAACCAGCATCACTACGGCAATTTACTATACTAGCAATGTCCTCGAACACACCATCGTCGTGGAAATCAACTCTTAGCTTCACGGATAGATTTACTGTCATTGATCTAATGTTGGTCCCATTCGATATTTTCTTTTCCTTTACCCCCCCCTTTCCCCACTAGTTTGTTGCCACTCCCGGTATTACCGCCCCACGTTTATATGATGTTGTTGACGCTCTTTTTTAACCCCATTTTTGTGCCTTCCGCAGAGCCTCATCATTAAGACTAGACCCCACATTACAGCATTCCCAGACACTCAAAACTGCTCAGGAAATAGAGACGCAATGCTTCAACGATGCTGATACAGAGGTAACCGAGAATTCTTTTCTCCTCGCTGTGATCATTTTTCCCCTCCCAACCGATTGTTAGCCTTGCGTATCCAATTATTCTTGTGTCACGTGACACCTCATAATGCTGAAGAGGTGCTTTTTTTGTTGTAACCCACTTCACCAATTATCACTCGCTGATTCACTGGTTATCACTCTGAACAGGAAGAGTACGCCACGGCGTGGAAATCGAAGATCATCGGCCTCGACACCAAAACCGTCCACCTTCCCACGCCCTCGCCGCCTTTCTCGCCGCCCACACCCAACGGCTTCACATTCAGCGACACCGATCTCGTCGTCGGCGGCACAACCCTAGGTAAGTACACGTCGTGCCACCACCACGCCTCAGGCCTCTTCTCGACCATATATCGAGCGACCTCGCACCCACACCAGCCTGCACACCAGCTCGTGGCTCTAAAGCTCACCAATCCCGCGACCATGATCGCGCCACACGATTCCAAGCGCGAGGCCCGCATTCTCACCCTCCTGGCCGGAAACGCTAATATCATACCACTGCTCGAATCGTTCACCCTCCCGCCGTCGAGCTTTGCCCTTGTATTCCCGTTCTACAACTATGACCTCAACATCCTCCTACACGACAACCCGGGCGGGAAGGAGCTCACGCTAGCGGCGCGCTTGACGATACTCCGACAGACGGCGGAGGCACTACACTGGTGCCACGAGCACAACGTCATCCATCGTGATGTGAAGCCGAGTAATATCCTTGTCTCTGACACTGGCGCGGCAGTGGTCCTAGCAGACTTTGGCATCGCTTGGTGCGCGGGTGACGCAGCGAGTGAGCCCGCGGATGAGAAAATGACGGATGTAGGGACGACGGCGTACCGGCCACCCGAGATCCTGTTTGGGTGGCGAGCGTACGGGCCCGAGCTGGACATGTGGGCGTTTGGCTGTGTTGTTGCAGAGTGCTTCATGCCACTACAGGACGACGGGGTGGAGACATTCTTTAATGCTGGAGACCTGGGGAGCGAGTTGCGGTTGGTGGGGAGCATCTTTGGGAAACTGGGGACGCCGACGACAGAGACGTGGCCGGAGGCGAGGCAGTTCCCAGACTTTGGGAAGATACTGTTTCATATGTTTTCGCCGAAGAAATGGGAGGAACTGCTACCGGGGGCGAGTGCAGAGGTCAGAGATTTGGTAGGGAGACTGCTAGTGTATGAAGGTGGAAAGAGATTGACGGCGAAGGAGGTGATGGAACATGAACTTTTTAGAGGGGTTGGCCAGGTGTGTTAACCATAGGTTCGTGACACTAGATAGTAAGACTTAGTTCTGTGCATGATAACATAGGTTTTTATAGAGCTACCAACGAGTGAGAATTTATGATATAAAGCCTGCCGTATTATATTAAAAGATTAAAGGGTGGAAAGTCCAATCCAATCTTTTTAGTTGTCTTTTTTCCTTTATCATGTGGTTGGTTACACTATTCTAAAAGCAAGAATCGATAAGATACATGTATATACGTACATGTATGCTCGGGTTGGGGATGCGTGTGTGCGCGCCACACTAGGGCTAACATCTAGCGCTGGGCCACGTTGATTTTTTATATACCATACTGATCCTTCCTCCTTCCTGTGAAATAATAATCCCAAGGCATGATGGTTAAGATGTGTGTAAATTACGAGCTGTGGGATCTACTGCATTACATCGACCACCGCCTGTGCGTTATATACCCGTGGCCTTTCATCTGAAAGAAATGTTTTCCTCATCCTTAACTATTTTTTCTGCGATTTTCAAACTTATTGGGAAACTTATGTCCACCTGTCATGTGTTTCCCTTTCGGGTCTCAGGTTTTGTTCCTGTTAGATTCAGTCAAACTTGAATCCACCTGGTTCTGGTTTGAATTGCAGCATATACCCACCTGGAGCATGCCTGCCTCTCAATATCTACCCATCTGGTAGATATTATTGCCCGTTTGACAACATGCCAAAACGGAGTTTTCACCCTTGTAAACTCCGTTTCAACAATCTTTTTGTTAGGCCTTGATCCTTGGGAACCCCGTTTTGTCTGGTTGCCAAACGGGCCCTAATTATGCTATGCCCTTTGAGTTTGTGAAGCCTTTCTCGGTTTCGACTTCGTCGGGTTGGTAATACAACTAACCTTCTCTTCCTAGGGTGTCAATTCAGATCGTGCGAGAGCGAGGAGGTATTATCAAGGCCAAAGACGTAAAAGCCAACAACTATGGAGCGTGGGCAACAAGAACAGCATCGACCCCCTTACTGTTCCATCCCCTGATTCTATACCCAATCCTCACCCTACTACCGCTACCGATGGTATGTACATCTACTTTCGCATTATGCTCCTTTAGAGGCCTGTTCTGATGCTGTACCAGTTAACCGCTCCCACCTCACCATCGCCATCCCTGCGCCAAAACCATTCCTCCATTCCGCTAGAATCCAAAACCACTCTCTCTTCGGGTGCTTACCTTGAAGACATTGTGCAAGAATATGGGAAGATCTTTCAATATCTAGATCTCGCTCAATGGGGCGTCATAGATTCACCCGGTACCGGACTAATGTCCTCACTCTCCGAAAAGGGGTGGTCACCAACGGATTTACCTGAGGACTTCAAACTTCCTGTGCCTTTGGTGCTAGTTGACCACCTCGCCAGATACTCATCGCAATCCTAATTTTTTGTAGACAAACCTTTGTATTCCTTTGTTTCTTTATTTGCTTGACGGTCTCTGATTGGCTTTTGTGTGTCCGCGTCGCATGTTCGTTTTGTGTAATCTTTTTCTTGACTCTCTGAACAATTGTTATTGACTGGTAAGCATTATGTTAAACCATTTATCCTACCATTCTATCTTCTTGCCAACAGCTTTCAAGTTCTTGGCAGCTTTGGGATCTTTTGTGTATGTGATTCGTTCTCCATATCAATTTAGTCATCAATCTTCCCCACCATCGAAATGCTTTAAGCGTAACAATGTCACGCCCCGGCCCGAAACCAAACGAAACCAATATCTCAGACCGCCTAGTTATATATAACCGTATACTGCATCATCTGTTGGAAGAAATCTGGGGATACTTCCGGTGAAACAGCACGATTGCTTTCGCAACATGTAGCCATAAAACGGGCAGCGAATTGTCAGGACCTCATTAGGTAGAGTATTAACACTGGTTAGACGGACAAGCGATGATTAACCAGCGTACATCACCCCCTTCAGTTATCTGGTCTAGTGGTGATACATTGGCTGAAAAACGCCCCGCCATCCACCAGACTAGCCCCCAGGAGAAATCTTGGGTACATTCATGTAAGTACATGTAGGGTCATGAGATAACGGAAAGCCTTCTGGCTCATGTAGTACTGATGGTTGGTGTTGAAAACAGGTGTTTGAAAGGCATATTCCAGAGCTGAAGGAGCACCCACAGACCCTTATACTTTGATGATACAGCCTAAGCCTAACCGGATTTGGCGAGGTATTGGGTGGGGTGTTGGGGGCGTGACTCGATAAACTGAGGCCTTGGATTAATTGATGCTTCTCAAGTACTTCGGAGCGCCGTGACTAATTCTACAGTTTACATACGAGCAAGTACATCTGTATGTGCTTGATCGATCAATCGAAGACAACCATCAAAGACATTGAACCGTCAAATCTTTTAGACAAACACCACCCTTCCCAACGCCACGGTTCATGACATCTCACTCGCTGTCACTCGGTCTCGAGCAACCATAACCTTTTCTCCCCTTCTTCTTGTGAGGCTATGAGATCCCCACAACCCACCCCACCACTTCAGGGAAACTTGAACTGACTGAGCTAACCCTCTCTCTACCTATACGATTGCAGTCAAAGGCCCCCAGATAGCATCTGCATAGCCATTCAATATATCCAACGGCCAACTACAACAAATCAGGAGATTCAGAAAGAAGGAAAAAAGCGGCTGATTCGATACTACTTAAATTTTATAAATTTGCGAATTCAGACCATCCACTCTGAATTAAAGAACGCCGTATGTACGTGTTAATGTATACAGCTTCCACCCCCGGTTAAAACTAATAGTACATAACACAACAAGGAATTAACAGCGCAGACAAACAGGTTAAAAATATATCTACGCCTCCTTCTTTCTCCGACCTCTCTTCTTCACCGCCTGCACTTCCTCACCCGCAGCGGCAGCAGCATTGGTGACAACAGCTACCACCTTCTTTGGCCTCCCTCTACCCCTCTTGGGTGTCACCTCCTCCTCCACCTTCTTTGGCCCCCCTCTACCCCTCTTAGATACCACCTCCGCAGCTGAATCATCGGTGCTAGCGGTATCATTCTGCTCCCCCCCCTCCTCCTCCTTCTTCTTTTTCCTCGAGCTACGTCTCTTCGGCTTCTTCTCCACCCCCGCCGCGTGCTCCGCCTCTCCACTCGCCTCCTTCTCCGCCGCTCTCCTCTCCCTCCTGACCCTCTTCACCATCTTCACCGCCGCCTCGTCAACCTCCACCTTCCCCCTCGGATCTACCTTCTCGTTCTCTGCAAAGCTTTTGCCCCTCGCCTTGCGCCGTGTCTGCTCCAGCATCCCAAGCCGCCACGTGCACCCGTCCCGGAACTCGCACATACCGCACTTCCAGGCCTCCTCGATGGACACGCCCCTGGTCGCCCGCTGGCCCTTCCACCACAGCATGACGTCGTCGAGATGCCGCTCGCGCATATCGTCTTCGATACGCCAATTACGTTCTGCAATCACACTGCCGTTGCCCTGGTAGCGGTAGGTCACGCCGACGGTATCGCCGACGCTGTCAATGGCTTTGGCATACTGGGAGAGGACGAACGACCACATGCCTGGGAGGGAATTGTTTTCGAGGAGGCCCGAGAGGGAGATGGTGCTCTGCAGGGAGGCGATCTGGGCGATAAAGGCGTCTGAGAGCCGAGCGTTCGGGGAGAGGTTATTGTGCGTGAGGACGTCGGCGAATGGAACGGAGGGCAAGGAGTCGAGGAGCGTGTGGTAGAAAGTTAGCTGGAGAGAAGCAGAGAGCTGCTGTGACTCCTTGGGGACGGTAGGCGTCATGCGGGTCTTGGTGTCGGTGATGTATACGATCCTTTGAACGCCGTCCGAGCAGGTCGTAAAGCTCTCGTCATCCTCCGAAGAAGCCTGTGCCGCTATCTCCGTCTCTGTCTCTATCTCCATCTCCGCGCCTTCCTCCGTATCACCCTTCCGTGGGTTTCCATACTTGATCTCATCGATAATCCCACTAATAAACACGCCCCTCAACCATCCAAACACCTCAAACTCCCTCGTCATCCCATATTCGGCGAGCGACTCCAGCCCCTGGCACATATTAAACAGCCTTAGTCCGAACTCGTCCTCGCGCGTCTCGAGCATTATCGGCACGGTCGTGTGCACCTCCTCCTCTAGCACCTTGTGCAGCTTCGTTCCCCTCGCCATCGCTGGTGTCCGCCGCTTGAAACCCGTCTCGAGCGAGTACATGAACTGCTGCTCGCACCATACGCCGCTCACAAGATCTGTGACACTCAGACGCCCCCGCCGCGACCGGAACCGCTCATATGGCGAGCGTCCTGGGAGCGCAGGTACAGTGTCCGCTGCGTCGGCTTCGGGCTGCGATGGGCTGACGGTCGGGAGTATTGGTGCTGTAGGCGCGACGTCAGCGGAAGCGGGGGCGTGGGAATGGAAAGGGCGGAGCGGCCTTACGTTGGTGAGAGGCGGCCAAATCTTCATACTGTATCGCCACAAGCGGGGCGTCGGTGCGACTCGAGGGCAGATCATGCCTTGGAAGAGGGAGCGGCGGGTATAGATGCACGGGGTCGTCGAGGAGGTTGAGGAGGTCGATGTCGGTCAAGTCGATGTCGCTGCCGTAGTCACTGCTAGCGGCGGCCGTAGAGGAGGAGTCGTGGGTAGAGTCGAGGAGTTCGGCGTCGATGTCAATGTCAATGTCGATGTCGCTCCCGTAGTTGGTGGAGGAAGAGGAGGAGGAAGGGGAAGGGGAGGACGGGGAGCGGGGGGAGGGGGAGGGCATGGTGGTTGTGGTGGTGGTGTTTGTGGGGGGTAGGGCTCGGGGTGGACTGGACGGGTAGGCTCGAGGGGGGTTAGGGGCGTGGCGGGGTGGGTGGCGATAGTGCGTTATCGGGATGCAGGCATGGGACCAGCGCCAAGACTGTGGGTTGGTTGCTTTTGAAGTTTCTGCTAATGTTGGCGGCCTTTAGGATTTTTGGTTTTGGAGTGGTGAGTTTGAGAGCATTCTCTGGGCCTGAATACTTAAAATAATATTAGACAGTTGTCATGATTGGTGGCCTTTGGCACCGAAACCTTCAAAACTCAAGGTGCTATCTACTGAGTGGTGATGGAAGCAAACAAACAGCGCAAACCATTACGAGAGGCATAGTAATGGGAGCGAGTACCCGCTGATCTGGGATGGCAAACTAACTATCTGGTTTGCTATGACCTAGGATATTAGGAATATAGCGAGTCACCAGATATCACTCGGTATGTGTCAATACCAGCCCTATTATACTTCATACACGCATGCTCAACACCAGTCCTACCTGTGACGGGAGTATTTGGATCTTTATGGCATATTACGCAAAAGACTCTAGAGTCCTTTTGTACTAGTGTGATTGGTTAGGAGGATAGGTACCAATTAGGTTCCCGGTGAAGTCCTTTACACAAATTATGTATAGATCAGGCATAGTTAATAAAATAGATCTAGTTATGTCACGAACCCACTGATTTATCTATAGGGGGCCCGGTGAGCCCTTCTAGTAGACATATGTGCACTCCTACCACTCCTAGGAAACGTAAAAGTATATCTATACCGATCTGAAACTATAATACAAGTGCAGCCGAATCACCCTATAGGGGTATCCCCTATAAGAACAATCGCCCTGTAAGGGTATGTACTCATGGCCCTTCTGGGCCTTGTCAATATAAATTCACTCTTAGTATAAGGGTAAGCGTCCTATAAGGGTACAAAATTTTGGTCCTGGCGTACCCTTATAGAGAGATTCGACTGTATGCATAGATCTCAGCTCCATAACAGATACAGCCTGGGCCTGTGAAGCCGCCCCGGCGGGACAGCAAGAGATAGGGGCTTCAAGACGTCTGCACGTCTCAATATATGTAGAAAACTAGTAAACATGAGTGTTGGCATGTATGTACTAGGCACCTCATGTAGTTGATCAAGTGGATATGATATGATAAGATGCTCTTCCACACATGCGCAGATAGGTACATAAACACGAGGTGGGTGATGCTACAGATGGTGGTAGTGTGGATGCGCGCTTCTAATCGTGGATTGTGTACTTCTCGGAGGTTGTGTGTGGACTACTTTAATTGTGCATGGTTGGTTTTTCTATCTCCCTACCCACCAGGTTTGGCCGGAGCAGCATACTGGCGCGTATGCATTGCGGCCCTAAACCTGATGCCTGGGAGAAGGAGGGGGGGGGGGGGGGTCAATACACCTGGGGAGGTAATCGGTAGGCGATGTGATCAAGCTTTCGAGAGCTCGAGAGGTTGCTATAATTAATTGGAATCATAGGTTTTAGATTCCTGATATCTAAAGTTATAGGTAATTTGAGATATTAAGTTGGGACACAAATAAATTACTATATGCAAGCTGCGCCAGTTATAATCATCTACGAATGAGCCAGCCTTCGAATACCGATATTGTACATGTATACCGTATTAATTCACCGACCCCACAAAAGTAGCTCAATCTCGTGTTTTCTCTTATTAGCCATTTCGCGTCAGCCCAATCAGACAAGGGCTGGTCTGTTACTGTAGCCTCCGGGGGGGGGCTGAGGTGAGTCATCCCACCCATAGCAAGTATTGGAAATAGATGTTTGATTACGAGTGCGACTCGAGGAGTAAGTTAAGTCAATATTGCATCTACATACTAGACCGGCTAGGTTCGGGGCCTAGGCGTGTAGAGGTCTCGTCTCGGAGGGAATGTCGAGAACGATGAGGTTGAAAGATTGGATTTCTCGTTTGCCATCATAATACATACTGTGATGCGCGCCATATGACACAGGGTTTAGGGCTCAGAGCGGGGCAATAAGGTTTCTTCCTACAACAGGTTGGAACACTTGTCCAAAATTGGGGGTTGAACCGCAGAAGTTCTTCAAGCTTCTCTCCCTTTTTACCTCTCGCGGAAACCATCTTTCTTGATAAACAGTAGCGACTTACACCGGATAAACTGAAGAAACATAGTTCTCTCTACCAATGTCAAGATAAAGTACAGGCCTCCTGCGTGTTTTAATACGCGATAACTGACGTTCAGGGCCTAAAAATAGGCGGCATCCATGCATTCCTAGATCTCCCCACACGGGTAAAACTAGGAACGTGTACCTGCGTTAGCGTTAGCGCCACTGCCCAAAGCGGACGGAGAGTTGTTGACGAAAAGGAAAAAAAAAAAAAAAAACTTCGAACGACCAGGGTCCTTGTTCCTGCGTTACTGGGATTTAAATTGCGACCACTAGCTAACCTGAGCAGCCGAAATATGGTGCCTTATCGTCGTGCTTCTGGCTCCTGCTAGATCGGGGGCAAGAGGGAGGAAGAAGAAAAGAAAGAGAAAAAAAAAGATTTCATTACCCCCTGCTGATAAATTGCGGGGGAGGTCTTGGTTGGGGTTACTGAGGAGAGAGCCAACTGAGCTGGGGGGGCTTTCTTTGCTTTCGAGCAGGCCGGTACTTGGTTCCCGTGAAATTGATGGGCTTGAGGGCCTCAGCACAACATCCAGGTACGGGTATGCTGTCATGAACGTCTGTGCTCCGATACACGGTTTTACAGAAGCCTTCGCCCTGTCCTTCTTCTCTTTCCTTTGTGTGTTGTGTGTTGTGTTGGAGCAGATGTGGATGATATAGGGACTTCCCGGTAGTTAGACGAACTACATGTATTGAGGTCCATGGTCCAGCCATGGAAAGCAACATTGTTTCTTCCGTCTCACCAAAGACTAATAACTTCAACAAGAAGGTGTCATACAAAGACAAATTGGATCCTCCATAGGGTACATCCCCATCCTGCGCGGATGATCATGGAATTAATTCGGAGTCTCCGGCCTACTGCGAAAAAAAAAAAAGGGTGGATGATTGGCCATTTTAGGCGCGGCCGTTTACTTTTATGGTTCGAAGGAACATCGAATTCTCATCTTATTTCTGATGAATTAGCCGAAGATGGAAGCGACGGCTCAAGACGATAATTCTCGTGGGAGGGGGAGGACAGGCACCTCATGAGTTGTGTAGGTACTGTATGTACATATAGGTACCAAAGTTTGCATGGGGTGGAGTGGGTAGGGGTGATGGGGTGGGAATTGGCCAATAAATTATGGATTACCCCTGATACTAGTGTATTCTACAAGGCGACCATACTACGAATTTGAGGCTGGAAGAGGTCAGTTTCCCTCTGGGGAGACATGATGCCTGTTTAGCTGTCTGCTGTCCCGCAGTAATGCAGTCGCTGGATGATGCCCGGCGCCTGCAGGCTTTGGCAACAACATCTTATGCTTCTGCTGCTACATGCACTCGCTTCTTGTCTTGTCTCGCTCCCCTTTTTTCACTTAGCCCTTGTCATTTCGTTCTCTCTTCGGTTCCTTTCCTTCCCTCTTTACCTCCGCCGCCTCTCCCACTCTCTCTCTCTCTTTCCTTCTCTTCTTTTTCTCCCCCCTCCCCCTCCCCCTACTATCACGGCTACCAGAAACGTACGCCTTGCTGTCCTTCATTTATCAGCAAGCGTTAATTGCCGTTTCATTCCTTTGGCAAATCCTGCCTAGTCTTTCATTTTAATTCCTAATTGTCTCGAAATCCGCTCCTTCGCTTCCGTACTAGGATATTAACGAATTCCCTATTAAGGAAGAAACCAAACTCATTAACTTAACCAATTGGCAAGAATTCACTTTCTGTGCAATTGATAAGGAAAAGCTTTCAGTTACTACATTCATTATTATTAAAATATGGACGGCCTCAATCACAAACGTCGTTCGCGCATGCAGGGCCGTGGTGCCAATGCTGGTGCCCATATTCATGAGCACGCAAAGAGGGAGGTTGAGACAATGGTTGAGGTTGTCTATGTTACTGCAACGCCAACAGGGACTGGGAAGGTGATTGGGTATCAGACTTTGGACGACAGCGATTCCTCCACAACCCAGGACAAGACAACTGCAGCTGCAACGCCAAAGACAACCAGTGCCCAAGCAAAGACAACCACTACTGCCCAAGCAAAGACACCCACCACCACCGCCCAAGCAAAGACTCCCACCACCACTGCCCAAGCAAAGACATCCACCACTACTGCTCAAGTAAAGACACCCACCACCACTGCTCAAGCAAAGACACCCACCACTACCACTGCCCAAGCAAAGACGACTACTGCCGCTGCAGTAACAACACCAAGGGCATCTTCGACCCCAAGAACCACAGCGACGCCAACTCCAGAGACTTCTGACTCTGAGACCTCTTCTGAGGCCACTACCTCGTCGACTTCTGAAGAGGCAAAGACCACGACATCAATTGTGAGTGATGGTGAGTCGCAAATTCCTAGATATTGAGTGATCTATGAACTGAGAATTGTAGAAGAAAGCACTACAGCGGACTATACAACTCCGGTTCAGACAACCTTCAGCACTCGCGCCTCATCCAGTAGCACCTCTTCAACAGTCGCTCTCGAGTCCGCTACCGGTACAATTGCTTCCGCCTCATCGACTAGCAGCGCCACGGCAGCATCGGGCGGATTGGGGACTACTGCGACAGCTGGATTGATTGCTGGTGCTATCGCGATTCTTTTGGTGGTGGGCGCATTTGCGATTTTTGCACTCCGCAGGAGGTCGCAAAAGAAGGCGGCTGCAGCTTATGGAAAGACTGAGGACGAGAAACGTGGGGCTGCTGGAGCTGGAGGACGTCATGGGATTTCATACGACGAGAAGCCAAATGATACCCCCCCTTCTTCGAGCCACGACAAGGCGCCGAGGGTTTCTCTTCGTCCAGTTACTGAATTTCTTCCCAATTTGACGACACCGGCAGCGACAACGGCTGCTGCTACTTCAAATGCTACCACTGTTAGTGGTGCTGCTGCCGCTAAACAGCCTAATGCCTCTTCCGCTGGACCTGCTGCTGCTTCAGCTGCTTCCCGCAAGGCGCCACCCGCAGCCCTTACCCTCGTCACACCAAAAACCGTTGTTGCCGCTGCCCCCGCTACCCCAGCGGTCGAATCCCCAGTCGTTATGTCCCCATCGGGCTCTACCTTTACAGACTCATCTACTTCAGCATTTGTTGCGGCAAATGGTGGAATTGGACCACACCCCGTTCACCGTGTTCAGATGGAATTTAAGCCTACTATGGCTGATGAGCTTGAGCTCCGCGCTGGTGGCCTCGTACGTCTTTTGCACGAATATGACGATGGCTGGGCACTCTGCACTCGTCTTGATCGTTCCCAGCAAGGTGTCTGCCCGCGTACTTGTCTTTCTCAGCGTCCTGTCAAACCTCGTCCTCAAGGTCCTCAGATTTCCACTCAACAGGGCTATGTACCCGGCCCTAATGGTCATCCTCAGAGTCCTGCTAGAAACGGTCCCATCCGCGCCTATTCCCCCGCTGGTAGTCCCGTATTGCGCACCCAATCACCAGGCCCAGGCTCTCCTTCACGTGGTTTCAATGCCATGTCCCCTACACTGAAGACTCCTCAATCCCCGGTGCAACGACAATCTACAGGCATGGGCTACGTAAAACCTCAGTACCGCCCTGCCGGCGAGTCCGCACCTAAGGTCGAATCAGCCCCCAGCACACCGATTGTTACGGCCCCATCTTCGCCCGTAGCACCTCCTGCGATCTTAAGGGTTGGACCCCCACCACAAATCACCATTTCTGCGGCACCAGAGGATCGCCCGGCCAGTCCTAGCAACTCTAGGCCGCAAAGCCCCGTTAGTCCTATGAGTCCCATGAACTCTGCGAGCTCTCCCGCAAGCCCCGTGAGCTCCGTGAGCTCTGGGGAAGTATCTTCTCCCAAATTTACACCAGTAAACCCAAGCCCGTTGGCCATCGAACAGAGAGCCAGTATTGTAGATGTTGAAGAGTCTGGAGATGCCGCACAATCGCGTGTTAGCACTGAGGAACCACGTGCTAGTTCTGAGCAGCCACGCGCCAGCATCGAACAGCCCCGTGCCAGCACCGAACAGCCCCGCGCCAGCACTGAACAGGTTACCTTCCACGCCATGTAAAGAGATATAAATCTACATTTCTTTCCTGCTGTGAAGAGTAAACCTTGTAATGGAGTTGCCGGGGGGTCTGTTTATTTGAGTGGCGCGCCTCTCTCTTTATGAATGCAATATGATTGTTGCGAAGGGTGGACTTTTGTTTTCACCCTTCTGTTCTTGTTTTGGTTGGGGTTTCCCTCCTTGCTGCGTCATGTCCGTGTTTTCCCCCTCCCCCCCTTTAGGGGACACTCTCTTATATCCCTGGTGCGCTATATATTTTGTCTTGATCAATTATTGTTGTTGTTTGGCCCCCCTAGTTTGAGACAGTTTGCTTTCATTTTATATTCGCCCTCCCCCCTAGGGTCCACTTGTGGACTATGTGCTCACTTTTATTATAGCCTCTTTCGATTCTACTTGTAAAGCTTAAGCTTGGTACCTTTATTTTTCTTCTATCTCTATCTTTACGTGTGCGTGTGTGCTTTTGAGTGATGTTTGTGTTCTCCCTCGGCGTGAGAGGAGCTCTTTTCTGATATGCTTAATTATGCTGGAAATAGTGGCTGGTTGGCTGGTTGGTTGGTATAGGCTGGGAACTTGGTCCTGGGAATGGGGGGGGGGGGGGGGGGGGGGAGAATTGAAAGAAAAATTCGTGATTGGAATCAAGTGTGAATTTTCCGTGGCTGCTGCGATTCTTGACCCTTTGTGATGATTCTGGTATATAAACTTACGTAACTATTGGATCGAGGCGGAAATGTAATCGAATGTTGTCAAGTTGCCTTAACTCTGGCTTCGAGGAAATTGATATGACGCAGGGGTATTACTTCTTTCTCTGTGTGCGTGCCTGGGTATCGAACGTAGATCGGGTACAGGTGTTCTTGTGGGTCTCAGTCCCACAAGAACCAAATCTCCTCTGTCGTCGTTGAACTTGGCTTTTGATGAGGTCGGTCATTGTCGTTGTCATTGTCATTGATGGGGTTGACCGGTGGACAAGGGGTCAGGCTCTACTGGGACCGGCTGGGTCACCGATACCGAAACGAATGCGCCATTTTTCTTTGTGAGATTCAAGTCTAGGAGACGCGCCGCGCCACGAATTTACGCCCCACCGCGACGTTTGTAGGGTAGATACACATGGATATACGTATCATACGATGATATGAACCTTAAAAGACATGACATAGAAACCCCAAGTACATGTAATATCTTCGCTCTGTATTCGTGTACGTACTACATGCAGTCTTATATTGTAGACACCGACTTTTTCATGATATTATCAGCCTCATAGGATACAT
This sequence comes from Morchella sp. 2016-57, assembly GCA_024713875.1. NCBI lineage: Eukaryota > Fungi > Ascomycota > Pezizomycetes > Pezizales > Morchellaceae > Morchella > Morchella sp. 2016-57. Next base: position 731,902 of record JAMGZE010000019.1, read on the forward strand.
GTACTTTCCATTCCCTAGCTTTGGGCTGTTTCAACTAGTATAGTATTTGTTTTGAGAAAACATTTGCGAACTCTCCTTCGATCAGACGTGCACACTCAATTATAACTGAGCCCGGCACTTTCTAGGATCTGATTATTGATATCCGTTTTCGCGCCGAGTGAGAATTGATGATGATCGATTCAGCTACAGGTAAGTACTAAAGTACTTGTAGGTGGGGGGGGTTTCGCCAGGATATAGAGCATGTAAGCCGACTTTATCTCCTGGGGTGGGCTCCTTGAATCAGGGGGTGGACAAGGCGGGAGTGGGAGTGGTCCCAGGTGTGTCCTTTGTGGAGAGGTTGGCTGTCGATGATTGAGAGGTGTTGTAACTTGTAGGTGGTGGGTATGGTAGCCTGGGAAATGATTAGAATGCATCAAACTCGATGCCAAGCTGTATCTTGATCACACTTAAAGCTGGTCTAAACCATTCTCGGTTCTAGAGACCACCACATCTTCAAGTGAGACACGAACGTAATCAAGAGTAGGGAATCAATCAATTCATAGACGTGAGTAATCTGCGATGTGGACTGTCTCACTGCGCAATATGTTTCTGGAGGCTTATTTGTCAAAAAAAACCCAGTCAATGTAGAGGGAAGAGAGTATTAGAGCCGCAAATTGCCAGCCACGCCATTCTCGAGACTGCAGCCAGTCATGATAAGACGCGCAGGTGGTCACGTTACGTGGTTGAACTTATCCATCCTCATTGGTTTCTTTACAAAGCCAGTGCTCAAAGGTTTAATCAGCAAAGGCTTCTGCTCACTGGTGTCACTGCTGAAGCGAACAAAGATGGAGAAACTTTGCATAAAGCCTTGTTATCTTGTACCTACATATTACTAGGATCGCTTTCAAGCTTAAGGTTCTGAGCGAAAGGAGGCGTTTTCGGACGGTTGGGGACTACAGTTACATGTCTTGTGGAGAACGTCACTCAGAATAAAGTATTGGGTTTTCAAGAGAAATTACGCCCCTCCGTGAGGCCCTTTTATGTGTCATTTGAACTTTGGCACTAGTATATAGATAAATGCGTGGGGAATTACTCCCGACAGGCAGCAGCGTAATGATATGTCCCAAGTATTGATATCAAATGATCATCTGGTTAAAAATTACCTACATGTATTTGACCAATAATAGGTATTGTTAGGCCTCACGTTGCTTCTTTCAGGTCACACAGAACGTTAATCTTGGGATTGCCATGTTGTTTGTGTCAACGTCCCTAACGAATTAAACAACGTACATTTACGAAAGCTTTCTAATGGGTAGAGAACACTTGGACACTATTTTGGGAAACAGATTTCAATACCAATCAAACAGTGTTTTGATTTTAGTGGTGAGAAGCCATCCAGGCGCACAAGCCTCGGGATTTGGTATAAAACTCCTAATGGTCTACTCTTCTTAATTTGTTCTACACAAGGTCATCGACATTTACAAGTATCACTCGTCACTCACTGACATCGATATATCTGCCTGCCTGGCTATAAGAAAATATGTCAAAGATGTTAACCTCTATCACTCTAATCACTCATATCTTCCTCCTCAGTCTCTGCGCCGCCTACACCCCCAAACTGGTTAGCCACGCCGACGCCCTCGCCAGCAATGCCGGAATTTTCCCTCCCGCACTCCTCCTCCTCTCGCACCCCTTCGCTGAGATTGTCCCTCCAACTACCGGTGATGTCAGAATCAACTTTGGTCGAGAGAAAACCCCACCTGGAGCCTCCGCTGACGAGCTCATCCGCGGCCGCATCTATGATACTGCGGCAGTCCCAAACATCGAAGGTGAGCTCGGATGTAAGAGTGGGGGCGAGGACCTCTCTTTTTACTTGTGGTCGGTGATCAAGGTCCTCCAAGATAATGGCGATAAGTGGTGTTGCCAGACAAGGGATGATGGGAAGAGCTTTGCGACGTATGCAGGGGCTACGGTGGGGCTAGAAGGGATGAAGGGGATGTGTGCGAGGTGCTACGATGTGGGGTTCGCCGCGGATGAGATTATGAAGAGGTGCGGCAAGGTGGAAGGGGGGGAGTATGAATTCAGGGATAGCGATGCAGGAGTACTTGTTTACCATTCACGCCTTAGGGATCTGAGCTAGGTGGAACCGCCGCAGGAGTAGGGGCTAGGATTTCCTACTCTTGTTTATTGTAGTTAATGAATATCACAGTCTCTAGATTCAATTGTTGGTAGGCATTGTGCGAGGGGGTGTAGAGTAGTGTGTGTTCATAACTACCGTATGCGTAGGAGCCCGTCAACTTGATTATCTCCATGCGGCTGAGAGGCAGATCTAGAGATCAGCTCCAGGCGTTTCCTTTAGTAGACATCAACTTCTGATACTATGGGAAATGCATACGATATCCTTGTGGCCTGATCTTTCCAGTACTTGGTTTTCTGAGGCGACTGTAAGCGCCTTTTTCCTTGGATGGTAGTAATCATACGATATCACTCGTAGATCTTCACAAAATCATCGATCCTAGGATAGACATGATACTGAGGGCATAGTGAATGAGGCTCTGAATCATTTCCGTCATAGCCAAGACAGGTAAGAATCAACACGTCATAACCTAACCCTGGGGGAGAGAGAGGGTGATTGGTGGGTGACGGATTAGGATACACTCCATGATGGAATGTTGACGATTTGCATGGCAGGAGATCCCCCACAAATTAATAAGGGCATCATGCACCGTCGATCAAACCTGATCCTTATTGTCAGCAGAATCTTGGATTGAGCACTAACTGTATATATGGCTTCGAACCCACCTCTGATTTTATCCTGGCCTTTTATTCGAGCAAGTACCAGAATTCACAGCAATATCAGCAGAAGACTAGTATCTGCGCACCCAGAGTTTCTTTCTAAACCGAGATATTATAATACAACATTGAAAATGTCGAGCGCACACCCGAGCAACACTGGTGGAACGTACACGCAGACCGGGACGAAGCACGCAGATCCGTACAAGGAAAAGAATTTGGATAACCAGTGTCCGTTGAAGGATAAGGTGCAGGATTTGGTCGACTTTGTAGAGGGATTGAAGTTTGGGTTGATGACAACTCGACAGAGGGATTCAGGGTTTCTGGTTAGTAGGTGTATGGCGGTAGCTGCTAGGGTATGATGATTTCCCTTTTCAACTAGCCACGAATTGAGTGGAAACCCTCTTAGTTGCGTGAAGATGGACGCTGATTGTGTGAAATTGATTGCAGGAGGATGGAATTGATTTCTTATTCCACACCAACACTGAAAGTGGGAAGACCGATGAATTGGCAACTGACCCTCATGTAAACTTGGGATTCATCAAGAGTTCGACGGTACGAGATTAACCAGTCGTGTATTACTGGAAGAAGTAAAGGCTGATCGTTGGTGTATTATCTAGGGTGAATGGGCTTCTATCAGTGGAATCGCAGACATTGACAACCATAGAGAGAAAGTGAAGCAGTAAGTTTTCTAAAACGGTATTCAAATTGAATTCATCTAATCCTTTCAGGTACTACACACCTACTCTCAAGGCTTGGGTTGGAGACCTTGGAGACGGGGTCCATAATGGGGGTCCTGATGACCCCCGTTTGGCTGTCATAAAAGTTCACGCGAGGACAGCGACGTATGCAATTCAGAAAGGAACCGCCATTTCGCGGGGTATCGAGATTGCTAAGGGTACAATCACTGGAAACGCTGCAAGCACAAACAGGTTGAGGGAGTTGACGGAGGAAGAGCTGAACACATTTAGGGCTAGCCAGCAGTTGATTTCATGATTTACTTGCTTCCTTGTACTGATATGAGTCTTGTTCCAATTACGCTGGTGTTCTATTTTTTTTTTTTTTTTTTTTTCACCTTTATCAGGGTGTTTAGGCTTGTTTCCAGAAGGTTCCATGTAAATTAATGCATGGAAATGGGACCCTATCGATCGTTTCTCGCCCTAGATTTACGTGCTATGTAGCCAACCACAACAAAAATCGCCGTGTAAAGTGCGACTTCTTACAAACGCGGACTCACCAAAGCCGTGAAAGTGAAACAAAGGGGTTTCACAGTTGGTTATCCATGTGGCGTGATCCGTGAAATGACTTCACGGTGACGGTTGCTGTGGCTAACGCGAAGTTGTAACTAGCTCGCCTTCAATCCTTGAAATCCCAATGACCTGCAGAGCAGGAGAGATGCCGCAGCATGCAACCGTGCCATTCTTGAAGACAGAGATCATCATTCTGGCCTTGATCTGTTCGTGACTGGTTGCAACTGGTTGCAGTACGTTTCGGCCCCATCACATTCACATGCGATAGTCTGACGTATGCGCATGGGCTTGCTCTGTTCCTTGGACGTGTCCGGGCCGTCAGGCTGAGTAACTGTGCCACAGGTTTAACTTTACGGAGGGAAGCTTTGCCGCTGATAACAAGGCATCAGCCACGACGTAATGGGAGGGATGAGAGACTTTTATCTGGCTCCCCTGCCTGAGGCGCACACGACACGGAGAAGGCCCTCGGAATTGAAAAAAAAAACCCATAGCTACCCTTCCTCCCTTCCTTCTCCTTCTCCTCACACTTACACCTTCATCATAACCCACTGCATCTAAGAATTTCAACAACAATTGCAACTTCGTTATACCTGCTGTGTTATCTCCCCGACTTAAACAAATAGTTGTGATACAAACCATTTGAATAATGGAATCACCGACCTACTCCTTGCCCTCATCTGAGGGGTCAGCTCCTCAACAGGTCTTGAACGGTTGGGTATGTTTTCCGCTGGTCTAGATGGTTTTCTGCTTGTCTTGACCTTTACTGACCACATCTTACTACAGTTCTTGATTCTCTCGCTCCTTGAAATATCCTATTGACATGTTACAGGAACACATCCCGTTATCCAGAACACAAAAGCCGATTTTCAGGGACTTGCGGGTTCAGCTTCTGTTGAGAACGATTATGAAGGGGATCAGCCTTTGACCCATTATCATAGTTTCTTTTTTGACCTTTTCACAGTTCGTATTTCCGATTTTTTTTTTGTCCTTATCTCTTTTTGTTTGTCAATTTATAGCTGACATGATTTCCCCTAAAGTGGAAATACCCGCGTGCCACCGGTTTCTTCTTCTTCTCAGTTATCTCGGTGATCACTGCGTTCCGGTTCATTAATGTGCTCCGCTGGGTCTTTAAAGGAGCTTATCTTCTTTTTGCCTGTAAGTTCTCTTTGTAATCGGATTTATGCGGCTGCAGCAGGGATGCGGTTCCTGTGTTTCAGTCCAGTATCAAACTAATGTTCGGGATGATATGCAGCTGCTGCCCTTCTTGAAGTGGCTGGTAAACCCTTTGGCGCCAAGGGCCTTGTCTCTTCAATGCGCCCTAGAAGATACCACACTGTCCCTAGGGAGTCGGTCGAAAAGCTCTTCAACGAGGCTCATGATTTATTGAACTTTTTTGTCGTTGAATTCCAAAGAGTTATTTTCGTAGAGAATATCTTCGCTACTCTTGTTGTGAGTGTTTGTTTCCTGCACTTTGAGAACATTTTTTGTTAAAGGATTTCTAGGCATTTATTACAACGTTTGCGGCGTACTTCCTTATTAAGTACATGCCATTTTGGTCCTTATTGCTCACCGGTAAGTACTTTTGACCGTGCCGATCCGTCTCGATTGTAATTAAAACTAACTTTTCCATTTCAAACTAGCTACAATTACTGCATTTACTGCACCTCTGATTTATCTTCAAAACCAGGAGTTTATCGACGAGAAAATCCGCCAGGGAAATGAACTAGTCAACGAGCAACTTAATACTGGGCGCGAGTTAACCGTGAAATACGCGGGAGAAGCTGCTGCCCGTGCCCGCTCTACTGCTGTCGACCTTTCGCAAAAGGCCCAAGGATATGCACAAAACGTTCGTGGCTCATCTCCTGCTGCTACCTCAAAACCCTCAACCACAGAGAAAAAAGAATTTCCCTCTGTTCCAGTACATGAGCCAGCTTTGAATGGTGCGAACGGTCTCAACGGTGCCAACGGTCATAGTGAACTTAATGGTGCCAACGGTGCCAACGGATTCAGTGCCAAAGTTCAGGACGAATACAGACCCGACCAGCCTATTCTTGCTTAGGCTTAAGATTTATTTGTCTCGGGGTAGTAATACTGGCATGGGAAGTGGAACGATGGAGTTGAAATAGGTCAACAAAAAATATTAGGGGTTCATTTTTTTCTTTCTTTCTAATTCAATCATGCCATTGCATTTGGGTATAAGAAAGAGCAGAAAGTCGGGGCGGCGGTTATGAAATTAATGCTTTCGCTATATTTACTGCGCATTATTTTTCTCTCTTAGTTTTTTGCTCTTATCTGGGAACGTTGTAGCTACTTTGTTCGGTTTCAGTATGTGCTTCCTTATTCGGTTTGGGTGGTGTTGCGTACTGTCTTATGTGTTGTCTTTTGTCGAAATTTCTTCTGGTTTTGATACCGCGTTGATAAATTCAGAATGCAAAGTGTAATCGACGAGCCTGGTAATCTTGATCAAATGCATACGAAAATTTTTCTTGACTCATCTTAATCGGCCCAGGTATATTCGCCATGCTGTCCTTTATCATGACTGAAGTTACGACAAATCTTTTGTATCTTAACAGTCATACTTCACAAGGGTTGGAAAAACGATGTGCCAAAAATACTAGGCGCTACCAACTGCCACCTGCAGTCAGCCTACCCGCCTCATCCAGATGTGGACACTGTGGTTCGCGGTTCGTTACAACGTGATGTTCCAGACATGTGGGCGGGAGACAAAGGACACCTTGTTGCCTACACACATATATAGGGCTAGGGTTTCAGGCTTAAATTACCCCCTACTTGTCCAAGAAACGGGTAGTACTCTAGTACATAGTACCAAATTGAGTTCCCAAGAATATGGGAGAGGGAGTGCGTCTACATGTAAGTATGTACATGTATCTTTGAGTCAAGTCGAATATCCTGTAGGCTAGGTCCGCTGATAGGATCTTGAGTTAGGGTTCGGGCCTTGGCAATCCTCATGCTGGATCACTCGCTGCGTAAATAATCTAGTGGGTTAATGTGGACCAGATTCTTGGTATGTAGTCGTTACTATTGTTTTTGTTAATCAGGCTCTGTAGTCCGAGGTCATGGCATGAATACATGTATCTACATGTACCCAGGGTGTTGGAAAGTGATGCATATTTTGACTTAACAACGCCTAAATACACCCAAATACACCAACTGAAAATACTTTCTAGGTGGAGTTTCGAGTATATATTCTCTCTAGTATTACCTGGAATGTATCTAGAGATGTCTGGATACTAAATGTTTGCTTTATAGGGAAGAAGTCACTTCAAGGTAGTAAAAATGAGTGGTAAAGGTAACAGAAAAGAATTGATAACAGACTCTTTTTTTTAGTTCCTGGTCACAATATGTATCTCAATGCTCATATTAACCTGGAAATAATCACATGTGGTATGTAACCCTCTGGTGGTTGATAAATTATCAAATGTGCATCACTTTCCGACACCCTGAGTACATTTCTATTTTCAGAACGGTCAACTAATATGTAAAATTGCCAAGATGAGTGGTTTATGTTCGTACTCCTGCTATTGATAGAGCGCAGTAGGTACAGTACCGGTACTGTATGTAAGCAGGCCCTGCGGGGATGCGGCTCAAACTATGCCGTAAGCAGTTACAACAACATATGAGGATGCAAGAACGGTGCGTCATTTCAGAATCTCAAGCAAACGGAGGAATTCAAAAGGACGTCAGGCCCCCAGGCTCGATCACTCTTATCCCATATATTACCCCCGACGACAAATCCCCACATTACTCTTCAATTAGATATACGCAAAATGAGCAAAAAACAGTCCGCCCGCAGCAGTAAAGCATCTGCGTCTTCCACGCCCTCTGGGGTGGGTGCATTTGGTGGATTCGATATAGCATCATCATTCTCATCGGCCTCAGCGTCGCAGCTATCCTACGTCGCGCCGCCACCAGACCTTAAAGGGATCAGCAACTCAAGTGTCGTGGTATTATTTAAAAATTTATCAAAAAAAGACGAAACAACAAAGGCGAAAGCCCTGGAAGATCTCCAAGCGGTCACAGATGTTGAGGACGCTATTATCGCAGCCTGGGTGTGTATATATGTGTACTATATCTCAAACCCTAATAAAACTAGTGCTGAATGATCCCCTGTTCTGTAGGTTTTACTATACCCGCGACTCTCTACTGACACTTCCCGGCGAGTACGGGCCCTCACACACACTGTTCACGGTCTCATTTCGCAGCGTGCTGGGAAAAGAATCGCAGAGTATATGCCACGAGTTATTGGGGCTTGGCTTTCTGGGTTATATGACAATGATCGGGCTACGTCAAAAGCTGCAAATGATTCACTGAAGCTTGTATTTGCGTCTGAAGACAAGATTGCGAGGGTGTGGAAGGCGTATCAGGCAGACATCATGAAATACTGCACGAATGTGGTTTTAAATGAAACTGTGGGCACTTTGAGTGATGAGATGCAGGTATCACCGGATGATGCACAAAACAAGTTTGCAAGGGTTATCGCGACAAGTGTCTTAGCTCTTGGGAATCTTATCTGTAAACTCTTTCCTGTTGCGCTAGTAATCTTAATCATATCTAACAGGGAGTAGCAACACTACCGCAAGCTGATTTGGAGAAACAGCACGATTCCTATTCTGCGGTCATTTCTGACCCTCATCTGTGGTCGTTCTCTTACCATCCGGACCCTTACCTTCGAAAAGCATTATACAAATTTCTCACCCTTACTCTCACTTCTCTCCCCTCAGCCATTTCCTCTCCAGAAGTTCTTCCCATCATTTCCGAGGCTATCATTACGAAATCCCCTGCCAAAAGTCAAGTCGGCTCAGTAATCGATTATCTAGATGCCCTTATATCATTGACTTCCGCATTCCCGGCTTCATGGACAGTCCTAAAACCGTCAAAGAAGCGAACCCCAATCGGAGTGTTGATAAAATTTATAAAGTCTGGATCTCAGACTGCAGGTCCAGAGTATTGGAGAAAGCTTGTGAATTTAATTTCCGTGGTACCACTAGACATCCTTCCCAAATCATTTGACGGCTCTCAGGAGTTGCTAGCAGGGCTTGTAGATGGCATTTACAATGGACCAGAGCCAAGGACCCATTTGACATCGGCATGGGGAAGCTACTTTAGTGTTATCTACTACCTTCTCGGTTTGGGGGCGGATACAGACGAGGCTGCAAAGGTCTTTGAGGAGTCAGTGTGGCCTATATATCATAACTATATGGTTGGAAATACGGATGAAGCTGAGAGGTTGAGAATTCCTTACTATGCAGCAACTATATGCGCCAGTGGAGTAGCAATGGCTGGAGCCCATGACGAACGGATCATACAACTTATGAGAGAAGGCGTGTGGAAGAAGGTGGAAAGTTTGCTATTTGAGCATATCGCCAAAGGGGATACCGAGGGCATGCGACAAAGATGGGTTGACCTGAGCGCAGAAATTCTCAAAAAGACTAAAGAGGAGAATCAAGTAGCTAGGACCGTAAAAGATAGTAATGTCGACGTTTTGCTGCAGTGTTTTTCAGTAGTGGTGAGCGAGAAAGGTGCGTATTTTAATCGTTTGGGGCCTATAGGGGGGGCTGACAAAGAATAGGCAAATCGGGTGATATACCCCTACTAATAGAACAAACACTTTCGAATTTTGGCCCTGTCATCTTAGGCATTGAAAAGGCACAGCAGGTTTGTTTTCGAGTAGATATGCGGTCAAAAAAAAACAATACTGATATCACTAGGCTACGTCCGCCTTCTTTACCGAAAGTCTTCCGGATCTCTTACTTTCACCATCATTGCCGCATATCCTATCAGCCCTAGTAGCATATGGAACACACACACCCGACTTCGCCCCCTTTCAAACAGCATGGAAGAAAACAATCCATTCCATTCTTCTTTCATCTCTTTCAAAGGAAACCAAAGAAGCTTGCATAATCCAACTATTACAATCAACTCCAATCTCACTCCAAAAAAGGGTCCCTCCAGTCACAGAACTAGAACATTATGTGATTCGGAAATTAGAAACTAGTTTAAAAACTGATGAAGCGGCAGGGTGGGAAATGATGAAGTCAGCATTTGGTTCATCGGTATTATCTGAGGGCACGCTTATGAAAATGCTTGGTATAATTAGCGGTGGACTATCTCTACAGGGGGCACAGGAGGCATCATCATCTGTCTGCAAAAATCTCGCAGTTGTTGCCAAGAAGAACCCTCAGGTGTTGGCGAGCTTTGCAACATCAAACAATGGACCAGATATGTTATTCCGGTTGCTCTTGCTCATGGAATCACCTGATAGCGAGGTTTCGGCAGAGGCTAAAAGTATCTACAAGGCTATTGAACTAGAGATGGCGGCTAGTAGTGCAAAGGACCAAGCAGAGGTTGTTGGTAATGTGGTGGACATTATCTCGAGGAGTGTCAGGGATCCCAAGGATATAGAGCTTCCACTGCATGCCCTTGCGGAAAAGGCGAAGGCATTGATCAACCGAACCTCAGGGGATGAAAAGGTGGCACTTGTAGAAAGATTATTTTTTACACCAGAGCTCTGGAAGCATGAGCTAGGCCCGTTCCTTATGCATCCAGTGATGATGTCGTTGGCTCTTACAAACCCAATCGGTGGGGCGATTTTCTTTGCTAACAACCCAGAGTCCCCAGATTACACCCCTGTTCGAGATCGGCAAGGAGTTTCGGTTGCAATGAGGATGGGTATATTCACAGTCCAGTTCCTCAAAGCGATGGGTAGCTTCAACAGAGGGCAGGATAATATATTCTCTCAGATCTCGGAAGATTCACGGGTAACGCTGTTTTACTATCTTGCGTTGATGTTAGAGCTGGCCACGGACAATACGGCCATTTGCGGAGCCAACTATCTGTGGGCCAAAAACTTACCAGAGGTTGAACAGGAGGCTCTAGATCTCATATATGGTACCCAAGAGTTCATCGCATCTTGTTTTGAGCACGATGATCTGGCTGGATATCTATCAGTAGTAGTTGATCGCCTCATGGAGGACTCAATGAAGCATCAGTCCGCAAGTACGTCCGCATTTTACTCAGCAAGAGTCTTGAGCGGAATAGTTGGAGGCCTCGCAGATCGTCATAAAGTCACACCAGAGCAAGCACAAACTTGGTTGAAGTCGTGCGATGTGAGGAGAAGCACCGATGTGTTTCGGATTACTGCGCTACTCACAGGACTTTCAGAAATATTGGAACATAGCAAGGATGCCGATAGACTTCGGAATGAGCTTGCGAGTGATCTTATGGGCGTCCCGGTCTCAAAATGTAGAGAGGAAGGTCTTCGAAAACTGATATTCCTGAATGCAGTTCTTCCCAAGCCGGGTGAAGATGTGGCCCCACTTCCGCCACAGCGTACAATCCTGCTCATCAAACATCTTGTTTCCTGGCTCGATGATAAAGAACCCAAGACAGAACCTAGTACAGCAGTCATCACAGAGGCTATGAAAATCTTTGCGAGTGTTATTCCTACAGTGAAGGATTTGTACGGAGAGCATTGGGGGTCCTTGTGTGAACTCGTCAGTGCTGGGTTATCCAATCCTATTGTGATAGAGGAATGTACACCTTTGGTCTTTGCATCATTGAAACTATTCCAGACTCTGAAGTCTATTCGTCTTGCAAACGATGACATCGAGGATGCGTGGGATACAGCTGCTCTTGGATTTTCCTTGAAGGAGTTGTTACGAAGCTCAACACACGCAGATGACCAGCATCAACCCATGAATCTATGCAATGCCCTTATGGCCCGACAGATAAAGTCAATGGATCTTCAATATATCGAAGACCCCAGCGAAATTTATCCGCTGTTGAACGTAAGATCGGGGCCAGTTCAAGAGGCTGCATTTGAGATTTTACATAGATATATTCCATTCACACAAGAGAATGTCTCCATCGAAGCTGCCTTGTCAAAAGAGGATAACTTCACCCTCCAGCTTCCGGTGGAATTGTTGAGTTTGATTATGGAACCTCCAACTATGGAACAGGTACAAGACTGGGATTTTGAGAAAGGTATACCATTGGCGCTCAGAGGGTATCTATTGACGTGGATTCTAATATTTGACCACTTCGAGAACTCCGTAAGTCACTTTGTACCTTTCTCTCTTCTCTACTAGTTTACTGAACTAGGAACTCTAGTCATTTAAAGTCCGGTCAGCCTACATCGAAAACTTAAAAGAAGGCGGTTATCTGACTGGCCTGCTGGACTTCACCTTTGACTTTCTTGGGCACGCAAAAGGGCGCCCAATCGACGCCTCCAAGTTCGACATCGAGTCTTACACTCTCAATTTAGAAGATTCCCCCTTGAAAGACACTCAATGGCTCTTAATTCATCTCTACTACCTCTCACTCTGCTCCACACCCTCGCTGTCCAGGTCATGGTGGATAGAATGCAAGGTTCGGCAAAAGGTCCTCTCAGTTGAATCCTTCACGGAAAAACACATGTCCCCGCTCATCATAGACAAGGAATTTGCTGCGGTCCGTGCATGGATCGCCGAGCAGCCTGCGCCTGCCCCTGGGGAGGAGGAAAGCATGCAAGTTAAAATCTCACGTGGGATGGTGAAGGAAATCCTGGCAGTGTATCCAATCGATGACCAAACGATGGAGATGATGGTCAGGCTACCATCTACGTTCCCACTGAAAAAAGTCAAGGTTGAGGGAGTGAAAAGAGTTGGTTTGAGTGAGCAGCAGTTCAAGCAGATGCAACTAGCTTCGCAGGTGGTCATCAACTTCCAGGTAAGGAAGATATAGCTCCCCCCTCTCTTTAAGGAATGAAGCTGAGATTTTGTTTTTAGAGCGCATCCATCATTGACGGACTAACCCTATTTCGTAAAAATGTCTCACTGCTCTTTCAAGGAGTTGCTGAGTGCGCAATTTGCTATAGTATCCTGGCCATGACACCAGACAGGTCGCTACCCAGCAAGGCCTGTTCAACGTGCAAGAACAAATTCCATTCCTCGTGTCTGCTCAAGTGGTTCAGGACCAGCAACTCGAGCTCCTGTCCGCTCTGCCGCACAAGTTTCTCGTTCTACGGTTAGAGAAGATTGCTTTGGGTCTTGTGGAGTATGGGGCATAATTTTGGAGGACAAGGGGAGTAACATTGTATCACAAAAACAAACTAAGGTGGGCGAAGTTAAGCTACACGTATTAGTTGATGACAAAGTTGGCCGTGATTCTGCGTAGTAATCAGACTATCCTCAATGCGTGGGGGACCTATGAAAACAAAACAAAACTATATAAACATCTAGTCAGAACTAAAGAACCACAACCCCGTATAAAAGATTTCAGGTAACTTTTCGCTGTAGATATCGTTTTACTTTCTGTAATATGAAGAGCATAAATCTCTTTATCGATAAAGCTCTGTATGCATGAGATGGGTAGTACTTCTTATTTTGAGTGTTCTGGACTCAAGCATAGGTTTTTTTTAAATCGATTCGGTAATTGCCAAGACAAAACAAAACACGAGTGATGATTTGTGATGCGAGTAAACACCTTCCACTGTTGATTAATTGATTTATTCGTTCGTTACGCCCTCCGATGCATTTGTGTACAGGGCATCTGGCGTCGGTAAAGCGATATCTTTCGAGCTACGTATACTTCAAATCTTAAATGCTAATTGAGCTCTTGGCACAACCAAAGAGTTATCGTCGTGTGAAAGATCTCTGTGTCATCCCAGGACACATGTTTTTTTTTTCTTGAATCACAACGACTGAACGGATGCTTATTTTATATATCTTTATTGCTTATTCGATATGCTTAAGGGAGGAAAGGAAGGTGGACTCTAGCTATAACTTCTAGATACCACCCTCAACACACACAACCATCGGAAGCTCGAGACAATACATCTCAACCATTCCCAAGACCCTCTCCTTCCCTCCGGTACCAAACTCATCCATTAGCTCCCGCATCTTAGTCTTGAAAGTCGGGTGCTTCTCGATATACTCCCAGTCTACCTGTGGATTCACTGCCAGAAAACTGACCACCAAATGGTTCACCAGCTTCATCCGAATAATGCCATCATCCAGCACCAGATGGTGCAGTTCCGTCAAGTACTTTGGCATAACATTGATCACCGAAAAGAACAGATCCGGTGCGCTGACACGGCCCCCTTCCTCTCCGGGACCCTTCCTCGTCACCTCCTTGAGTAGCTTGTAGTTCTCGTTGTTTAAGACGGCGACCGCAATGTCATGCATGTTGCGCAAGATCCGTGGACAAAGTCTCTGGCGTTCTAGGAATACAGGCATAGTATCGTTCTGGAACCGGATAGAGTGCAGCCAGAGAGTGAAGAAGCGGCCGAGAGAGAGGAACACCTCGCCCTCAAAGGGTGTTCCAGCATCAGAATAGGCAAGACGCCTTTCGCGCTGCTGCTTGTCGAACGTCAGTTCGATGCTGCGGTAGATGCGTTGGTTGCGGTACATGTTCCTGATGTCTTCGGGGGTGACGCCGAAGTTTTCGGGGAGCTCGGTAATGGGGGTGGGCGGGCTAGTAGGGCGCTGGTAGTGGAGGATGAGGAGGACCTCTGGGGCGCAACGGCCATAGAGACGCTTGACGTGGCGGGTGAGGATCTCGGGGCGGAAAAGGGAGAAGGCACCGTAGTTTTGGCGGGAGCTGATGGCGAAGTTGATAAGGTCACCGATAGGGAGATTGTCCATGATGTTGAAGAGAAGATTCTTGGGGAGGAGTGTGATGGGAGGCACAATTGCCGGCGGGAAAAACATCGGGGGTGTGTCCACCCGATAGGTAATGATAGGGGGGAATCGAGGGTCAGATAATACCATCTTTGCTTAAGCGGTCGTACTTTTGGTTGTGATGGTGATGGTTTGTGGTAATGGTTATGGAAGAGGTGGGGAATTGGGGATGAGGAGTTGAGTTGGCCTTAAATCTAGAGAAATTAGGCTGGCAGGGCATCACATAATATCACTCGATACTCTAGATGATTAACTATGTTGAGATTAAGGGATGAAACCAATCCTTAATTATGATCTATAGTTCCTTAGCGGTTAAAGGCCGAGGAGGGAAAAAATAAGTAACCGATACTCTTTAAACTGTGGGGTAGCTTTTAGCATTCGCCTCACCTCTAGCTGAAGAAGCTCCTGGGGACGGGTTCGAGAGGAACCAAGCCTGCTGAGTTACCCTGGTTTCTGCCTCTTGCAGTTCTACCTCTATAGACGAACAAATAGATGACTTGTACGTGCACTGATCATTCTATGATGCTGCATCGAGGTATTCTGATTCAAAAGGATGGCCTCTTCTCCTACGATGTGATAATCATAATTCGCCTCGTTCCTGGGAATCTCAACCGGACGCTGAATACAATTTATGCAGATTTAGACACAAGAACACCTGCTCTCACGGATCAAGTCACCTATGTGAGTATGGATTCCCAGCGAACAAGAGGGAGGAAGAAAGCTCATATCCACCAGAAATCTGCTTTAAAGGACCGCGTAGCAGTTAAAAAAATGTGAGGGATCCAAACCCACACACCCCTGCGCGGCTGGGGCACCTTCTCCCCTCCGACCACCCCCACCTCCACCCTTCACAATCATTATCCCACGGCACCCCAACAAACGGTTCCCTTCCTGATTGCATCTATTTTAACCAACGACTGCGTGTCGGGCAGATCAGATAGGGATGGTCTAGTGTGGTTTACGTCCGGCGTCAGTCCCCACAGCGAAAGCTGCAACCAAAGCGTGCTTAACTATGGGTACTACATCTTGGTCCTCGGCTTGGTCATGATGTATCACTCGATGAATCCTACTGCGTTGTCCCACCACCTGCACGCTACACAATCCCAAGCAACTTAAATTCGGCCTCTTGCGAGGGGGGATATGGGACATATGTGTCGGGTTGTCGGTATTGTACGTCCACCGATTACTGATACTAATGCAACACCACGGCTTTCGTGGCGGTACTTTCGTGGATGCTCTTTCATCTGAGGTGATGTAGTCCCCAAGACCTAGAGGACGAGGAATAGGCTGGGAGTGCGGATATATTTTGTTCACATGCGCCAAGGGCTGACGGAGTATGTCTGCTCGAGAATATGTGGGGTGCAGAGGAAATACCAACACCTAGGCGTCTCGTGATACGTCTAAGTTGAATTTATAAAGAGGTAGAAGGTAGAGAAGGGGGGGGGGGGTGTGATGGAGTGCCGGAGTATTAGCTAAAGAGCAAAGAAAACAGCTACTGTTTTGATACAGAGAGGGGGGAATGTGAATCCTTTGCGGGCTCAATAACCACAAGTTGGATAGTTGTCAGAAGCAAAGAGATTCAAATTCCTGTTGAGCGAGACACTGGCAGGGCTGACTACAATTTCCAGTCCCTGTGCCGTTTTGATTAAGGTCATCTTGGGCACCAAGATCTCTTGGGTCTGCACATTTATAGGAGATAAGCAATATACAATTCTAAACCGCTCCCAAGAACACTAGCAAAACAAACTTTGCTATCGAAAACACATAGCCAAACAGCCTCTGATTACGAAGCTATGCACTATCTACAGTAGCTCACAAACATCTCTTACATTGCCGCCACAAACTCTCCTGCAAGCCGCATTATTCCAGCTTATCCAGATGCTCCAACCTCGTCAGCACCACCTGCTTCGACGTCTCCTCGATCTCTCCCGCTAGGAATACCTCGTCCAGGATGGCATAGACCTTATAAAAGTTAAAGACCAGGTCCAGCTCACACACGTTCCCAAAGAACGCGTCAAGGACCTCGACAAAAAAGTGTATGGCCTCCAGGTACGCCAACTCGTTGTCGTTCGCGTCTACACACACGCAGAAGAACAGGCCTGCATAGCGGCGGTACACGATTTTGTTGTTTCGGAACTGCGCTCGCTCGTTAGCTGGGTCGTGTAGACATGGCGGGCGGGTAGGTGTACTTCGACAAAGTTGGATTGATTCTTCTGGTCCCGTGGCGCGACAAGTCTGTGGACCTGAAACAAGGGGGCAATATTGCGTTAGCAAGGCAAGCGTTGAAACATTCGGCTAACTGGCTAGGCGAGGGTGACGAAAGCTTAAAGCAACGTTAAACGTACCTCGCCCTTCAACTTGACCTTCTCCTCGTCCTACGCAGCGTTAGTGTTTGGTCGCAATTGCTGTAGCGCCCATGGTGGTGGTGAGGATCAGGATGGGGGAGAGGGGTTGATTGCATACATCGTATGGTGCATACCACTTTGCAAGCCTGGTCTTGCCTCTGCGGCCTGTCAATCAAAGCGCAGTGCTATGGAGAAGGAGCTACGTACTGTCGGTTCTGTATGAGTATGAAAGAAAGTACCATGGCCGGCGAGATTTCGACGCAGGTGAGCTGAGGGTTTGTTAATTCGGGGATGGGGTGAAGTCTGGATGGGAGAGCTAAGCTTCCGTGCTTGCTTGCTTGCTTGCTGATTCAGGGACCGTCACGTGGCATAGTTCCAATTTGGTTCTAGGGGGGTAATGACAGGTTTCGACATTAATTGGGTACAGGTACATTGTATATGTCAAAATTTCACCAAGATGTGATATTCGAATAGGAGGATATGTTAAAGACGACCCGTTGTTTTGGGTAGGTAGGTAGGCTCGCTCGCTCGCTGTTTAACGTAGCACTACCTCTCACACGACCGACTGTACCTGAATCAATTTAGAGTTGTGTACCTACACATAACGATAAGCCGCAGCTAAAATTCAGACCCCAACCTTTGATTTAAACCTTAACCAAGTGTATTCCCTTGATCACTCAATCATCACGCTCTTACTATACCGAATAGAAGGTACTCACTCAGCTGAAGGAGGGCCATAACGAAATATACTTATGATCACGCATCATTAAGTATAACTAGATTCCTTTCCTGCATGTATTTTCGGGGCTCACTCTGGGGCCAAAATTCCCCTCAATATTTACCACAAACGTAAGACAAGATGTACAAAAGGAAATATTCTGGCCAGCACCGACATCCTCTCAAGAGGGAGGGAACAAAAGACAAAGATCGCTAGAAACGCATTGGAACAGGAGCCCTAAGGCCCAGCGCGAAACAGAGATGATGAGGAGGTATAGTTATACCAGTACTAGTCTGGTTGTATATAATATCCAACAATCCAACCCTTTTAAAAGAATTGGGATACATTGTACTCTTCGAATGTGGCAGATTGAATATAAAAGCACTTTACAGTGAAAAAAATCGGCACAGGGCCAGGGGTATAATCAAGCAAAATGTAAAAATCACAAAAAGGCGTCACCAGTAAAACGCCAATATCAGGACCAAAACCCTTTCCCCGTGTGTATGAACAAGAAGGGCTCCCAGACCACAATTAAATAGAAAGTATGGAGAAAAAAGGGGGGAATCTCTTTGCTCGAAGATAAAGTGGAAGAAGAAATACAAATACACCCGCACAAAAAACCATCATGACACCATAAATTAAATACATCCCCGCCCTACTAGATACCAGAACTTTTTCAACAAACATCTACCACAGCGGATACTTTATAATAAAATAACCAAAGCAGAAAATATACTGAAAATAGTCACAGATGTAGCCCTTGAGAATGATATCGATCCACCAGAGCTGAGTGGCTGGTCAGTTGACGATGAAGAACTAGAAGTAGTAGGGCTTCCACCACCGCTAGCCTGCTCTGAAGACTCAGTAGCGTCAGAAGACGATTCGCTTGAAGGCTGACCATCATCGACGGCAATAAACCCGGCACCATCGTCGGGGTGGATAGCT
This sequence comes from Morchella sp. 2016-57, assembly GCA_024713875.1. Classification (NCBI taxonomy): domain Eukaryota; kingdom Fungi; phylum Ascomycota; class Pezizomycetes; order Pezizales; family Morchellaceae; genus Morchella; species Morchella sp. 2016-57. Next base: position 750,611 of record JAMGZE010000019.1, read on the forward strand.
GTGTCGTCGGAGTCCTCAACATCACCAGAAGATCCATAATCGTCGGAGCCTTCTTCATGTTCAGAGTCATCGCCTCCGTATTCGCCCTCCTCCCCTGAACCCTCCTCTGAGTCTTCTTCTGAGCCCTCATCGTCATCTGAAGTGCCTGTGGGTTCCGGGTCTTTGACGTCTTTGGTCTTAGTAGATGAAGGAGAATCGGTTTTTGTAGATGGTGAGTTAGTTGTGCGTGAACTCTCACTCCCAGAGCTCTTTGTGGGGCTCGCGCTCCCAGAGCTCTTTGTGGAGCTCGCACTCCCAGAGCTCTTTGTGGAGCTCGCACTTGAAGACTTTTTGGCCGGTTCCGTGCTTGTAGCCTCTGGTGTTTTACTAGCAGATGATGCGGACTTGGTCGGAGATGGCGTGGATTTGGCAGAGGATGGAGAAGCTGATTTGCTCTTAGTCTCCTCACCACTACCACTATCCTTGTTGAACACGACAATGTTGGCCTTTGCGCCCTTTGGTACTGAAACAACACAAAAGTTTGCTCCTCCAGCGCCGGGAGGGTTCTTCTGGGAAACTTCGTTGACCTTGTGTTCGTTAGGGTCAATGTAGCAGGGGAGACCACCACACTTTCCACCTTCACACTCAATCTTGACACCCCAGTCAGGCATAACATCCCTGAAGGTGACATCAGGCTCGATGTAAATGGGGTTCCAGCCGATTGTGACGAAGGTTACGCCGGAGTCCACTTCATTTGCGCCGGCAACGTAAGGAGACCAGTTACCAACTGGCTTGTCCTTAGTTCCCCAGACACATGCCTCTTCGGGATTGACGCCTGGAGGGTTGATGTAAAAGCTACGCTCGCGTTAGCTTTTTTTCAAGTTTATTTTAATTCTTGAGTGGGTGTGAAATTCTACTTACTGTGCTGCGGTTTTGGCCCAGTAAGATGTATCTGGAACTGCAAGGTCGGACATGCTCTCAACGAGGGTTGGGATAAGCATTGCCTCGTTACCTGGCAGGACAGTCTGGCAAACCGAGACCTGTCCACCCGCCTTGTTCTTGCAACTAACAGTTCCAGCACCATCATAGCAGTAGGGCTTCTTAGGGAATGGCTTTTCGATCTCGCCATCCTCGTTACAGTAAAGCCCTCCATTCTACGTACCCAATTGTTAGCCCCCCTTCAATAAAAAATAAACCATTCTGGCCCGAAAATCGTACCATTGACTGTGGGTATGAGTATGTCTTTGCGTTAGGATCCCATTGAGCCATCAATTGACCCGGAGGACAAGCATACGGACAGTACATTCCTATACCCCGGTTGGTTGGTTAGTTCATGGCCTCCTTCTCGCTGGTGCATAACCTATCACTCGACATACCAGGCTCGCACGGTTGATCCGGGGACATGGCCCATCCAGCATTCTTCTCTCCTGGGGTCACAGCGACCAAGCCAGCATCTTTGGGAAATTCACATGTTGAGCGTTTCGTGATCTCCGCTCTCTTGTGGGTGTGGACATGCATATGTCTTCTTGCCATAGCGGCATGGGACTCTGCGTTTACGGCCGACAAAAAGAAAAGCGCCGCAGCGGCGACGGTGGTGAGTTTGAAGGGATGCATGGTTTTTTATTAGTAATTATAATTTATTAGTTTTTTCTTTTGAATGAACGTGGTGTGTGTGTGTGTGTGACCTGGGGTGTTGATAAGGTCTTTTCGGGATTTCAATAGAATGAGTGACTGCAAACTCCCTAGGGGCAGAGTTGCTTGCTGTAAAGAGAATGAATGTAGTGCGTCGGACTCGAAAGAGTGAGAGTCGACCGCGGCTTCGAAATACTGACTGGGGAGGGGTGGGGGTAGGAGCACCTTCGAGCGAAAAGAACGTGGACGACAAGGTGAGGGAAAGAAGAAGGGGATCCGAAGGGGGGGAGACGGCCATAATAACTGCATGGCTCCACACGAACCAACGAGCGGGGCGGCGCAGAACACTTTGAGGGAGACCACATAGGCACTGGTGCAAGGTACCGCAAGGGGAGTCTCCACGATGTGTTTGAATTTGGCCCTACCGACCTAACCTAAAATCCAACCCAAACTACCAACAACATCTCTACTATGAACACCAGGTGGGTGGGTGGGTGGGTGGTCTAGCTACTAGAGACTCCGGTCTCAGTTCACATATTAACCTTAAGAGGTGTGCTAGTGCACTGTTTATTATTCGGTATGGCTATGGGGGAGGGTCTACGAGCAATATACGATTGGTCAGATCAGGGAAGATGGAGAGGGGGCGCATTAAGCGTATTAAGCGTATTAAGAGGTGTGGATTAGGAAATTAGGAAGAAACCAGTTACAATTAAGGTAGGTAGCAAAGTTAGTTAACACTTGGGAACCGGAGCTGGCGCTAATGCACGCCTTTTAGATTGGGGTCAAATGAAGGCCCCAAAAAAGATATGATGGTGATTTGGGACGGACGAGTAATATCAAGGTTGCTTCCTACTCTCAGCGGCAAATGGGGACCTACTTTTCCTACCACCATGGACAGCAGTGGAAGAGGGGGATAGCAGAGGTAACTAGTACTCTAAGAAGAGCTGACTTGCAATTGGAGGGCTAGAGGCTAATTGCTGATCTCAAGACTATGGGGCGTGGGTGGGAAGTACAAAGTAGAGTAGGTGGTGGATATTAAGATGCGCTGTGCCGTAGACATGTGTGTGTGTGTGTGTAGAGGTTGTTATGTAGGTACGGATCAGGATTTCAGATCAGGTACGGATTTCATCTGTTGCCATGCCAGCCATGCTATGCTAGGCCATGCCAGTCAGCACAGCAGTAAATAGTAAATAAGAGTTTTTCGGCGTTTCGGCCCACTTCCGAAGAGAAAGGGAAAAAGAGATCAACCGCCGCACAACAAAGTGCACCTCTTCCAAGTCTCCCCTTCATTTCGTTTCGTCTCATGTCATTTTTATTTTTATTTTTTTTTCGCTTGCAGGTTAGGCGAGAGTCATTGCACTGCACTGCACGCACGATGCGCTGCACAGTGGCGTATCCAATTCGGCTCACCCCTTCTCTCGTCAGTGCGAAGAGCTCTCCCCACAGATCAGATCATAGCCTTGACTTCCTTCAGGGCCTGCTTGCCTTCTCCCCTGGTCTCCCCGCCATTATTTATGTACCTACTCTACATAGTCCCTCGACCAGGATCAGGACCAGGGACCAGGACCTCAGGGCTTTGTCTAAGTGAGTGCCATATAGCATGCAGGTCATATGATGTTGTTGTTAAATTTACACAACAGCAGCAGCAGATATGTAGGTACTCGACTCTAGAGTACTCTGCTCTGAATTGTAGCAGAGGGGACCGCCGCGCCGCACGGTGTTGTCGCTATCACAGGAAGCGAGCGAGACGAGACGCGGGCGAAGCGAAGGGTCTTATGTTGTTATCTGCTCTACTGCAGGTACAGGACGACAGACAGGCGGACGGTACCTGTTCGTTGGTACGGAAGCAGCGTTCTCGAAATTAGAACCTGCTCTATCTACCTACATGTATCTAGAGTGCTAAGAAAGAAAGAAAGGAAGTAAATCAGGGGCATGCCCTCACCCGTCCATTCATCTACCATAGCACCGAGAACATCATATCATTTCGCGCTCAAGATCGAGGGAACTCTTTCGAAAAAACAAAAACCAAAACAGTACCTGGACAGCGCCACCACCATTGTTTTGTTTTCCCAGTTCAAGCCACCGACGTTGGTAGCCCCCCCGTCTCGGTGTACTCTAGACTGCCCCTTTTCGAGGCCGGCGGCGCGACCGATAGAAGGGAAATATATTACATGATGATGATCGGGTTTATGGTAGCGGCGCTAAACATCGTGCTTGACTCAATTGATATTAAGGCTTTTGACTCAGCTGGCTCAATGGTGTTACAAGATTAGCGATAGGGGAGGGGGGTGCAGATAGAGAAGGTTTACTCTGCTCCATACCCAACCATACTCCATTGCAGGCTTTGGTCCAGAGATGCCGGACCGTAAATTCGCAATAAAGGGTAATAACGATGATGATGATGATGCTGAGAGGACGAATAGTAATCAGAAATTAGCATCCATCCCTGATACAGCACCTCTCTAGCTACTTAAGACTTGTTCTATGGGTGTAGATATTGTACTGCGTAGCAGCAGCTCAGGGACCTTTTTGAGAGGACCCTTATTGCCAAGGCTGTTAATGTTACACACACACACCATTCCTTGACATCACTTGCATCTACAATCATTGATACCTACGGTAAGGCTACGTACTGTACGTACCTGCTACCCCACCACCATCATCATCATCACAGCTTACCTGCTACCCCACCATCACCACCATCATCATCACCAACTCTACCCCACCTACATATACCTCCATCTCCACTACTTGTATCGAGAATGACCTCAACCCCCATCCGTTTCCCAGGCCCAAACCGTTTCAGGACTGGGGACGACGATAGAGAGAAAGACCAGACCCCCGAAGCCAAAGATCGGGTCGTCCAGCAAACCGACCAAGATGCAAGCCATTCGCGTCTCAGTGCCGTCGAGACCGGATATCTCACTGACCCGTTTGCGAGAGCCTTCGTTGATGGGCCCGTCCAGAGGAAGCTGCCACTGATTAATCGAGGTCTGCCACAATCTCCAGATAGTATCCCATAGGGATATAATAAGAAATGGGGAGGGGGGAATAAGAAGAGGAAGAGGAAGCTAGCAATCTAACACCCCCCACCAGGAACTTACGTGCGCACAACCGCCATCGACCAGCTCGTCGCCAGCTTCATCTCCTCCACCCCCTCCCAAAAACAGATCATCTCCCTCGGCGCCGGATCGGACACACGATACTTCCGTCTTCTCGCTGGGCCGAACCGCGACGCCCTCCAATCCCTCGTCTACCACGAACTCGACTTCTCCGCCGTGACGTCACGCAAGATCCGGGCGCTCACGCACGGATCCCCGTCGCTGGTCTCCTCCGAGCTGCTACTGTCCGCGCCGACGACGCTCACCGCCGACGCCCTCGCATCACCGCACTACCACATCCACCCGCTGGACCTGCGCAGCCTGCACCCGGGGTGCGCACTGCCGGCGGGCGTGGACCCCGCCCTCCCAACGCTCTTCATCTCCGAGTGCTGCCTGATCTACCTTGCGCCGCAGGAGGCGGACGAGATCGTGCGCTGGATCACGGCCGACTTTGGCCGTGATGTCGCAATGGTGCTGTATGAGCCGATCGGCGGCGGCGACGCTTTCGGCAAGGTGATGGTGCAGAACCTGGCAGCGCGCGGGATCGTGCTCAAGACGCTGAAGAAGTACTCGAACCTCGAGAGGCAGAAGGAGAGGCTGCGGTTTCTAGGGCTCACGGGTGGTCAGGAGGCGGCGGATGTGGACTTTTTGTATGAGATGTGGGTGGAGGAGGGGGAGAGGGCGAGGATTGGCGCGCTGGAGATGCTGGACGAGATGGAGGAGTGGAGGCTGCTGGCGAGGCATTATTGTGTGGCGTGGGGGTGGAGAGGGGAGGTTGTGGGGGCGGCGTGGGACCGGAAGTGGCCGCTGCAGACGGGGAGTCGTATCTAATCAGGGTAGTTGTAATGGATTCTTCTCCCGTCATTTCCTTGTTTTTATTCTGTTTGTTTATTTTGGTGTTGGTGTTGGCGTTGAATGTTTCTTTTCTCTTTTCATTCCGGAGCTAAAGCGGGTCGGCGAGAGCGTAGACAGAGAGAGACCCACAAGCTCATGTATGCAGTCTTCACACTCTCAAGTCTCTCCACTACTGCTTCTTTCAACTGTATTGTATATTATATCACACGATTCTCCTCATATGCAATCCGCGCCCACACCCAGTTATATACGGGTCCGTAAAAATAAAGCCAGCAGCTACCACTCGAGTGATATCCTGTGATCCACGCCGCCCGCCGCCTCCCCCCAACCCCGCCTCTGGATTGGGGGGGGGGGGGGTGCATAGAGTTACCTGGACCGGTCATTACGCAGATGAGGGGGTTGCGTATTGTGTTGTGAGCCCAGCGGGTGAGCCTCTTCTTTTGGCTTGTAATTTGTTTTGTTTGCATAGCAGATGTCACTGGTCTGTCCAGGTTGCGATCTGTGGGAACGGGGGAGACGCCGGAATGTGTATCTTGCCCTTGTTGTTGTGGTCCCTTTTGGACATACTATGAATGAGTGGGGGGACTGCAAACCTTGAGGTCGGCCGGCCGGTTCAGGAGTCACGCACGATATATCACTCGATGCCCCCGTTGGGGAGATAATAATGGGAACTACTACACGTACTAATGTTATGCGTGTATGATAATCAAATAAGATAAGAGATAAAATAAAGAGACCCGCTCAATGATAATAAAAAGTAAACAAAGTGTATGAAGATGATTTCCAGCGCCCTCACCCAAAGCCAAAGCCCAGTTCTATATAAAAAATAAACAAAATAAGAGATCCCAGCAGAGAGAAAGGAGCCAAAACCATCTCACTCTTCCTTAAAAGCTCTACCACCGCCGCTGCCGCCGCCAACAACCTCGCTCTTCACCTTCATCATCTTCGGCCCCGCCGCCTTCCTACTCTGTATTCTCTGCAACGGGTTAGGGATATCCTCCGCCCCCGCCTGCTGCTCCTCCCCGCCAATCATCCTACTCGTCAACCTGACCAACGAGTTCCCCGTGGTCGTCACCGTCCTCCCGTCCTCCTCCTTCTCCTTCCCATCCCGCGGCCCCGCCCCGCTGCGCGCCTGCCTGATGCGCTCCACATACTCCCTGTAGGTCGGCCTGTTGAGCAGTCCCGAGCGGAACTCGTTCGCGCCCACCAGCATCTTCAGCAGGTCCACCAGCTCCTCCACATACTCTATGCACTCCTCGAGCGCGGCCGTGGCCGCATTCCACGACAAAAACTTGAGTCGCAGCGCACGCCGCTTTGCGAGCGCTGCGGCGCCCCCGCGCGACCGCTCCCCCTCTGCTTCCCCCTTGCCGTTGTCCTGGTCGTTGTCGTTGTCGTTGTCGTTGTCGTTGTCGTTGTCGTCGTCCTCCTCCTCCATGAGGAGCTGGCGCACGCGCACCACCATGCGCAGGTGGGCGATGCGTGCTGAGGGTAGGAACTGCGGCAGCGGAAGCTTGGTGGTCAGGGCCTCGTGGCATGCAAACAGCATCAGTGTGATCGAGGCTGCCACGTTCCGGCGGTAGCTGTAGACGCGGGCGTTGTACTGCTCGAGGATGGCAGAGCCGTAGGCCTTGCGCATCTGCACGAGGTTCTCCATGCGGTCGACAATCTGCCTGAGGACGAAGATGATCTGTAAGGGGGATCTACGGGTTAGAGAGGGTGACGGGAGAGAGTTGGGGGGAAGGTGCGGTTACCTCTTTATAGACGACCTCTTGCATCTCGAAGCTACCTTTGAGTCGGGGTTCCTGGTGCGTGAATGTCAGGAACGTCTCTGCGCTCGCCAGGGATGCTTCAGCCTTCTTTCTGGCCCTCTCAAACTTCTTGAAGACGCGCGGGGAGCTCGTGATATTTCTGATCTCGTCAACACCGTAGGCGATGCACGACTCCATCCTGTTGATCTGGACGATGGCGGATGCCAAGCTCTCCTTCAACCTCACCCGCGCCTTTGCCGGCAGAATGATCATTTGCACCAGCGTGGCCACACATCCGCCTGATCAGTCAGTCAGTCAGCAATTGGTCCCCCTTCCTCCTCTCAATAAACTCACCAATCACCATAGTCGCCGTCCTCTTATAAAAGTTCTCCTCCGAGCTTCCAGGCACCGTCTGCAGATGCGTGCTCACGGCAACCACACACATACTGATCGTGCAGACCATTCCCGCCTTCATGTACTTTGTCCCCAGCTGGACATAATAACTGGGTATGGACCCAACCATGATCATGGCCGCAATGACCACCACGTTCCCGCCGCGCGCCTTATACGCCGCATACCCCCACGTACTGCCAATGACGGTCCCCACGGCCCGCAGCGCAAAGATCCAGATCGTAGACCCCACTGCATTCTCAAACACGAGGACAAAGATCAGCGCCACCCACACCCCGCGGCTCAGATAGAACCACTCAGCCCAGCCCGAGACGAACGCGGGCCAGGCACAGATGGTGACCCCCAGCGTCAGCTTGAACGCGTAGAGCATGTCGTCGCTCGCCGCCACCCACTCCAACCCGTCCGCCAGCCTCTCCCTCCACGTCCTCTCCCTCTTCTCGCGCCTGCGCCGCTCCCGCGTCAGCGCCTCCCGACTGGACCCATAGTCGGACTCGTCGCCGTCGGCACCATCCACCGCGAAGGCGTCCCGGTTCACAGAGGGCATGCGGTCGGCCTCCTCCCGCCCCGAGAAGAGCCACTTGCGGAACTTGATCTTTGGGAACCAGAGTCTGCGGCGCCCGCGGCGCTCCAGCCGCTTCTCAACCAGGCCGCGGCTGCACACCAGCATGTCGAGCGTGTGGCTGGCCGCCTGGCGCAGGTTCAGCATGAACGACGAGATCAGGAACACCTCGTCCCTCGGCATCACGTCCACGTCGCCCTCCGCGTCTGCAACGGGCTCCGTCAGCACTGCAGCGCCCTCGAGCGCGTCCGTCGTCAGCTGTCCGAAGCGTTCGATGGCCGACGAGAGGTTGTCGATGTAGATGTCGAGCTCCTCGAGTAGGATTCCGCGCGGGCGCCGCGGCGTCCCTCCTTGCTTGTGCGCGGGGAGCGTCGGAACCTCGTATGTGTAGGCCACGCAGCTGTTTACTATCTCCATCGAGCGGTCGATCACCGACTGTAGGCCATTCAACGGGTGCTCGACGCTGCGGATGTCACGTTAGCCCAGCTCAACCCAGTCATGGCTTGTCACTCGTGGTCATCACAGGGTATCACTCGTTTTTCGGGGGTGACTCCATGAACAAGTGTATAAAAAGTACAAGTACTCACCGCCGCAAAAGATATCTAAGGAGCTGTTCGTCGCCGCTCTCGATCCCGCGCTTTGGCCGCAGCTTATCGATCTCCTCGCGCTCCCTCTTCTTATTCTCCGACTCTTTATCCCCGTCCCCGCACTCGCGCTGGGGCTGTCGCCCCAGAAGCGCATACTCGCTCTCGCACGCGCCGACCAGACTGACTGTGTTTGCGACAAGGCGCTTGATACCGCGGCTGGCAATTGGCTGCAGTTCCCACGGAGCCAGCACCGAGAAGGCAAGCTCGAACGAGCACTCGGTTAATGCGCCCTTGCAGCCGGCAACCTGCTTGCGCAGCTCCGCCTTCGAGGCCGTGAGCTCGCGCAGGAGCTTATCATTGTCCGCGCCCGCGGCGGACGCGTACGCGACGAAGAGGGCGTTTGCGGATCGCTGGACGCGCACGGTCGACTGGAGGGTCTGGATGGTGGTTAGGCCGAGGTAGGTGCTGCCAAACTCGGGAAAGATGAGGACGTTTACGAGGAGGACGATGGCGACGGCGGTGAGGATGGGGTAGAGAAATTGTTTGGGGAACATGGGCGAGACGGCGAAGGAGGGGGAGGTCTACGATTGTGGGTCACGGTGGGGGGGTGAGGCGAGTCAGGTAAACGTTCTCTTTTTTAGAAAATAAAAACCTCACATGGCTTACGGATTGATTGGGCTACAGAGGGGGGGCATACCAGCCCGATGAGAACGGGAAAGATCATGAGTAGGACAAGGAGGTAGAGGCGCGGTGTGGAGCTCCGCACGTATCCATGCACGAAGAGGGCAATCACTACAAAGACGGCGCGGATGGCCATCATGGCTTGGATGTTGGAGGAATGCACGAGAGAGCCCAGGAAGGTTGCAAGCGTAGTCCAGGCGACGCCAATGACGGCGCCGATGGCAGCAAGTATTAAGGCTAGGTGAGTCAATGATTGTCTGCCTGATTTTATTCTCGTCTATAGAGAGAGAGGGGGGAAGGGCGGGGGTAGTTGTGTGGGATACCTTCCACCATGGATCCAAGGCGGCGGCCGGGGTGTCCTGGTAAGCTGTTAGAGAAAACTGTGTGTGGTAGGTGAGTTCATGGCGAGCTTCGTTAGATATACCGAAGCTGTTGTAGAGTCAGTAAGAGGGGTCAAACATAGAATTACTGGAAAGGAAATAAGAAGGCAAAAAAAGAAAAAATTGGTGAGAACGAGGGGGGGCCAGGACACAAACACAGTCGTGATGGAGCCCAGGTAGGCAGCGGTGCCGTAGACATCTTCACCAGCACCGAGTCAGCGCTTTTTTCTTTTTTCGTTTTCCATTTTGGCTAGTGTATTTATTGTAGACATTGTATGTATGTACTCTAGTATGTAGATAGCGACTGAAGGTTGGAAGGGAACATACATCGAATGTTTGGGAGCAGTGTGATGATGACTATGTACCAGGCCAGTGTTAAGAATCAGTATTATACATGTAATTATTTTACGCACGAGCGAGCATGTATTGTACGTACCAGTCAGAGTCGTTGCAAGAACACACTTGAATATCCGCTTCGGCAGCCTATCTGTACGCCCATCAGCATTCCGTCTGCTCTGTCTGCCTTAATTCCCTGATCCCATAGCACTAACGCGACCGACGTCACCACACATAAATAATAATGATGATAATAATCAAATAATAACCCACATATAAAAACATACCTCTCGTCAGTTCCACCAACAGCGCGTCCCACGCTCTTTTCGCCTTCAATGCCATCGATTGGCACAATTGTGTATCGACGGTAGGGGAGATAGAGATGAGAGGGAGAGGGAGAGGGAGATGAGGGGGGGAGAGAGGGAGAGAGGGAGAAAGAGGGAGGATATTTGGGATAGCTGGCTGGGTGGTGTGTAGGGGATGATCGAGGGAAGGGGAAAAAAAAAAAAAAAATGAGGAGCGCCCACACGCAAGAAAAAGTGACCAGTGTGGACCCTTTCTTTTCCCTCCCCTGGAAAGCTTCGCGGGTAGGATAAGTTAAGCTTTCGGCCTTGGCAGAGAGAGCTCATCGGGTGCGGGAGGCTCGGGTTTGGGGATGCGCATAAAACCGGAAGTGAGATGTGATGATGAAGATCCTGGGGAGTGCTCGGATGCATAAGAAAAAGTATGTACCGACATGTACCGACATGTACTCTGCCCTACAATACTTACAGGGCCTTGGCTTCGTCGTCATCGTGTGTGGGGGCCAGTTAATACAACAACATCATCATCATCATCATCAACAACCCCTCAGAAGATCTCCAACTCAGATCTCCAACTGTATTCCCACTCTCTCTACATATACAGGCAATAATAATAATAATACAATACAAACAACGACAATGGCCCCGCCATCCACAGTAATCGCAAGTCTACCCCGCACCCCCCCCCCCTCTTACTCACACAGACAGAATCCAACTAACCCCCCCTATAACAACAGTCAAAGCTCAAGGTGGCACTCAAGCTCTCCGTCTCGCGTCTGCGTATGGTGCAGCAGCGTGAGACGGCCCTCGCAAAGGTCAACCGCCGCCAGATGGCCCAGCTGCTCGAGCAGGGCAAGGAGGAATCAGCACGCATCCGTGTAGAGAATATCATCCGTCAGGACATCTCTGTCGAGCTCATGGAGATCCTGGAGCTGTACTGCGAGCTGCTGTTGGCACGTGTGCAGCTCATGGAGGCAAAGTGCGCTCCCCCACTCACCCACCCAGCTAGCTAGTCTCCCCAGGCTAACAGACGAACGCCAACAGGGAGTGCGACCCAGGCCTCGAGGAGGCCATCAAGAGTATAATCTACGCAGCCCCCCGAACAGAGATCAAAGAGTTGCACCAAGCCCGCCAGCTCCTCGTCGAGAAATACGGCAAAGAGTTTGCCCTCGCCGCCATCGAGAACACCGACAACAAGGTCTCTGAGCGCGTCCTAAAGAAGCTTCGTGTTGAGCCACCCTCAGAAACCCTCGTCACCCTCTACCTCAAAGAGATCGCACGCACCTACAACGTCCCCTGGGGACTTAGCACGCCCCCACCACTCACCGACGACGATGATGACAACGACCCCAGCACCGGCAAAGCGGTGCTCGCGGATCCTGTCGCCGAGGAGCTTGCCCACGCCACACCCCCCAAGGCGATGAGGGGTCCCGTCCACGTTGCGCCGCCGTCTCCGACCACGGAGAATGTGCACCCGACAATCAAGATGCCCGGGGCGACACAGGCTGCGGCAAGGAAGGCACCGCAGCAGCAGCAGCCGGCGAAGAAGAATCCGTTGGATGATGATGATCTGGCAGCAAGGTTTGCGGCGTTGAAAAGGTTATAGGGCCTGCCAGGTGTGGGGATTTTTGTCTCTTTTTCTTTCTTTCCATTTAGCCTTGTTGAGGGTGGTGTTTTTTATTTATTTATATATATAGGGAGGCTAATTCGGTTTTGTGTGCGCGGTACATGCGGGGTTTGTGTATTAAGACATAGGACATCCACTTCCTCTTCATCTCCTACTACTACTGTTCCTCCCATGCAACGTGCTAGCAGAGCCAGATCCAGATCCAGGGCCAGGACCAGGCCATCGGGGCCCCAGGCCTGGTCCTACACCACACTCTTGACCCGCGCAGCATTACCCCTACTCCTCTTTGTTCTCTCCCTCACCGCATACCTATCTGTATCTACGCCGCACCAACCCCGCATGATCCCGCGCGACCCACCACCACCAACATCCACCACCACCGCCGCCGTCATCGCCGCCAGCACATGCTCGGTCCCACCACCAACCCTCGCCACAGGCCCCGGCGGCGCAGAGTGTGGATGGTTCGCGACGTTGGGGCACCGGCGGAGCGTCTTTCGCGAGATTGTGGACAAGGACGGTTCGCGCGTGTATTGAGTGAGTGCCTAAGCGAGTGAGTAGACGATAATGATAATGACTGTGTTTTTCCTGCGTTTTCTTTTCGAGGGGGGGGGGGGGTATGCCCTGTGAGTGAGTGAGTGTGACCTGCAGCTACGTGGGTAGAGACTACATGTGTAGGTTGGGTATGTAGGCACTGTGATGTATGATGTATGCTGTATGCACAATACGCGCTGCGTTCCTCACACCCCTTCAATTAAATAGGAACCCCCCAACCAGATACGACGAATCACCGCGCATCACTCGACCCTTCGCCAGGCCAGGCCAAAATGATTGCTAGGTGCATGGTTATTGTTGCCAGAATTCTGTTCCGCTGCTGTGGTCGATATCTTGACAGCAACTGGACTGGAATAACACTAATGTTTTTTATATACAGCACTAAACCCTAGTACCTGTGTCTACATGTACATGTATCTACCATCCGGCCTGCATAGACCTAAGATGTAAACATGGAACCAGCATCTTAACCAATAGTAGATGTATGTATCTAGCTCCGTCCAGCACACACATCTCAAGTTCGGTCGACACACAGTGTGTGGTACTACTGCTGCTAGGCAATTCAGCACCACCACCACACTGCTCGACCTCCCCACGTGGTGGAATGTAGTAAAATGTACCGAGTGCGAGTGATACACAATGAATCACTCGTGCTCCTCCATACATGTACTCTAGTCTTGATTTTGAGAGGAGAGCCGAGTCTTCGGTCTCCCGCGCGTGTTTTGTGACATAATATACATACTACAATGTAATAACAGACAGCCCTGCCCCGGGTAGGGGGGGGGCTCCGTGTTCTGGGCGCGCATACAGCATAACCATAACCACAACGAAACGAAACGAAACAGTGCCCAAAAAACAGAAAGAAAAAGAAAAGAGTTGAAAAAAAAAAAAAACCTATATAAAAAAAAAACCAAACTACAAAAACTACCCCCCCCGCTAATCAACCACCTCCAACGCCCCCAGCGCCTCCCTCGCCACCCTCCCCCACATTTCAAACATGCCCACGACCCTCTCACCCTCACCCTTGACCCTCCTCTCGGCCTGCGCCGCGTTCCACTTGACCCACTCGGCCACCGTCATGTCCCTCTCCTGCGCGGTCAGCATCCCCGCCCCCTCGTCCGACGAGGACTCGGTGCAGGCGTTCAGCTGCGCAAATACCGCGTCGAGATCAATGGGCACCCACGCCTTGCGCGCCGCAGCTGCAGGTTGCGCCGCCTTCGCCTGCTGCTGCGGTGTCGAAACGCCGACAGGCATGTTCATTCCGCGGCGGACAGGGGAGAGGGGCATTCGTGCTGGTGTCTGAGTGGTGGTGGTGGCGGCGACGGGGGCGCGATGCTCCCCCTCCTCCTCCTCGGTCTCCTGCGTTGGCTCTTCACTCTCGAGTTCGTAGTCCGCCGCGTCCATGTCCGTAGTGCCCTGCTCGTCCTCGTTGTCGGTGACCACCACGGAGGTGGTGGTGGTGGCAGTGGTGGCATCCGCCATCTGCACGTCGCCAAAGCTTTCTCCCAGTACCACACCGCCCGTGACGGTGCCCTCCCAGGCGCTGCTGTCTTCGGTCTCGGCGGGCACCGTGCTGTTCCTCGTTGTGCGCTTGCCCTTACGCCCCATGAGTTCCTCGCCCTGTGCGCTGCTAAAGAAGCTCTCGCTGCCCTTCTTGAGCGCGTCGTTCTTCGCCTTGGCGGTTCTTGCTTGCTGCTTTTTGTCGGTGTTCTTTGCGGCCTTGCGGGTGGGCTGCGGAGGTGGTGGTGGCGGCGGTGGCAGAGGTGGGTAGGATACGTCTGTGTCGTCTGCGGTTGTCGATGCTACGCTGCTGCGTGTTGCGCGCTTGGTGATAGCGATGGGGACGGGGGTGGAGGCTGCGGGTTCGGCCTCGGTCATTTCGACCTCTGGGCTGTGGCGGGGGGGCGATGGTGCGAGTGTTGGGCGGGGTGCGTCGACATCATGGTGAATCACGCTGCCCTCGTCGGACGCCTCGTTGTGGTGGTCATCGACGTCCATGATGCTGGGTGCCTGTTCCGGCTCTGGCTCCGTAGTGCTTGCGATGGAGATGATGCTCTCCCTTGCCGGCTTTATTCCCCGTACGAGTTTCTTGCGCGGCGGGCGCGCTTCTTGCTCTTGCTGGAGTTGGAGCTCAATTTTTTCCTGAACAGAGTCGACGGTGATGTTGCTTTCCCTTGTCGCCGCCGCCGCGGCCTTTTTGGACTTCGCCTTGGAGCGCTTCAGTTTTGGCGCCGTCGCCGGCTCGTCCTCGGTGGTGGCGGCGGGGAGTTCCACGGCCCCCTTCTTCTTGCGCCCCCGCACGGCCGGTTTCCGGGCAGGCTTCTTGATCGGCTTGACCTCAATCTCCATCTCAGTGTCTGTCAGCTCCTTAGCGCTACTCGCAACCTTGATTGTGTCGCCGGCGAAACCTTCCTCCTCAGTTGCCAGATGCTTCGGCACTCTGACGGGGACAGAGAAGTCCTGTCCGCTCTCGCGGAAGAACCGTTTCGTGGGACTTCGCTCCGCGTCCGCAGCGGCCGCGCCCGGGGTCCTGCTGCGACCTCTCTTGGCAGTGGAGTTCAGGATTGTGTCTGGCGGGGCATTGCGCATGCGCTCCTCGACGGCTAGGGAAGCCCGCGAGCGCGTGAGCCGCTTGGTTGGCTGCCGGATAAATGGCTTCTTGAAGTCCTTGAAGTCCTCCTCTTCGTCTGTCAGTGGGCGCTCTAGACCTAGGGCGAGCGCGCGGTCGAGTTCATCGTCTGATATGACGATGGGCTGTTTCTTGGTTTTGCGCGCTACAGAGCCGCCGCGGGTTCTTGATGCGCGGCGTCCTGCTGGCTTCTTGGGTTTCGCCTTTGCTTTACCGCCAACCTTTGAGGCGATGGATGCCATTGAGGCCATGGATTCGTTGTCGCTATCGGCGTTCTTCACGTCGCGGGACAGCTGCTGCGCGGCCAGCGAAGCGCGAGTAGCGCGCTTCTTCTGCGCAGGCTGCTGGGGCTCGGGTTCCACTTCTGACTCGGTGGAGACGATGCCGTCGTATATGATGACGGGGCCCTGCTGGGCGACTGTGCTGGTCCGCTTCCGACCGCGAGGAGCGTCATCGAATATGACTTCAGGCTCTGGCTCTGTCTTCTTTGACTTCTTTGAGCGGGCAGCCTTCTTGGCGGGCTTTGTGACCGGCTCATCGTCCGAGTTGGTCGCCATGACCGACTGCATCGAGGCTCTCGACGTCTTCCGGGCGGCGGGCTGCTTCGGGGCTGTCCAGGTGAAAAACACACAGTCTGGCGAGCGGCGCCTGTGCTCCTCTAGCGGGTCATCGTTCGGCTCCCACCCGTCGAGGGATAGATCGCAGTATGCGCACTTTGCAAAATCTTCCGAGTCCTTCGTTGGCGCGTAGTGCCATCCCGCCTCAGCCATCTATACACACCCAGCCAACCGGTCAGCAATCACTCCCGCCCTCCCCCCTCTCCAAAAGGAAAAAAAAAATGTATTTGCAAACACACACCCTCTCGGACGTCGGCAACCAGCCCTGCTTCCTCTCATGCGGCCACCAGCCTCTCTCTGCGCCAAACGTCTGCAACCTCGCATCCGTCATCCCACCGCCCCTCGGGTCCTCCGCTCTTGCCTTCACCTCCTGCGTCACGGCAATCCTCGCCCACCCGCAGTCCGGGCAGTGCTTGAGGTGCTCAACGCTTGGGTCGTCATCCGCCTCCCATCCGTCGAGGTCCTTTGCGCACAGGTAGCACGTCACGTTGTCGGGGTGGCCCTCGGTCTGATTGAAGAAGAATCCAGCGGCGGCGAGCGTCTTGGCTGACGGGTGCTCGTGTGGCCATTTGGATGCGAGGGGTTTGCTGCTGCTGGAGGCGGCGGAGGGCCGTCGTTTGTGACGGAAGGAATGCAGACGCTTGGAATAGATGTTCATGTCTGCCATTGCTGGTGCTAGTGCTAGTGGCTGCTGGACCGAGTCGTCGTGTATCTGTCTATAATAGTCTATGTCTGTATCTGTAGGTTTCCGTGTATTTTTTGGTGTATGTGTGTGTGAGAGTGTGTGTGTGAGGGTAAGATTGTTTGCCAATTGAATGATTAAGTGTGTGTAGCTGGAGAGCTGCTGCCTGGTAGCAGTGTTTGTTTGTTTTTATTGTTTATGATGGTGGGGGGAGGAGGGGGATGTCTTTATTGTTCTGTATCTCGAGAAGATGGGGGAGGGGGAAGGGAGGGGAGAGAAGAAGAAGGAGGTGGGGGTGGGGAGGGGGGGGAAGAGAGAAGAAGTCGAGTTGCTCGTGATGAATGAATTTGTCGCGTTGTGATGCGCGCCAAGGGATGGAATTCTGTTTGTTTTGGGAATCCCGGTTCGCGGCGGCGGCGGGTCCCAGGGAAGGGAAGGGAAGGGCGATCTGATCACTGACAACCGTTCCCCCTCTCCTCTTGTGGCAGCAATTGACTTTTGCAATTTGGGTAAAGAGTTCCAGTCGAATTAACAGCTCGTGTGCATTTGAGAGAAATTCCCGCATCTTATTGGCCCCATCCCCGTCTGAAACTACATGTACTAGACTGTGTCGCCCAACCATTTCCGGCTCTCTCTTCTAACGCCAGCTTCCCTCTAACTGCTACGTAGTACATACATACAGGCACCTACATGTGCTGGGCAAACATACCACAAAAAAAACATAGCAGACACCCCCTCCTTCTCATCACGCACACCCAGCAAAGCGATCCCCACGTCTCTAGGCCCAAGTACCTGCGTGCTCCAATTCCCCAGACACCCGACCGCAGTGTAGTTTCGGTCACGGCTCTGCGTAGAGCTGGGAATGACTGAGCTATGTATATGTCAGATCTGCCACGGGGGAGGAGGGGCACCACCGCCATGCGTTAGGGGACTGTATATGTACGCAGTCCCGGTGGGCTTTTCTTGTCTACATGTAAAGCCCCTCCCAAAAGTTCGTGAAAGCCCGAAAGTGAAACCTCATACAAAATCTACCTATATAGCAACAGGGTTCACTACAATATTCTATTACACCTCAACCACTCCTTTTTGATGTGCAAAAGGCTTCTCCCAAGGGTAAAATCTTTTTACCTCTGTTCATCATTGTAATTGATTGTGTTGTGGTTCTATACTCCGAACCTGGTTCCACCTAGTTTCGGTGGTAATTGGCCCTTTCACGAAAAACTTTTGGGTAGGGACTTTACGTGCATACATGTACCCATCTAGACCCGAGCTCTTTCCCTTTGCGCACATGCACACCATGGCATAACATACGTACAGGTAAGTCCCCCCGCCGCCATAAACACCTCGGCCACCTCTATCCCATGTATTCCGAGCTATGTAATTACACCGAGCCGCACACCGAAGCGCGCGAGTGATTCACTATGAATCACTCAGCCCCCGCCTAGCAACCACACATCCGCAAGCAAGTGTGATGACTTGGGTCGACGGAAAATATATAGGGATGGCAGAGTTTCACACGCAGGAGAGACTTGGCTTGACTCTGTGGTTTGTGGTGGGCTAGATACATGTATGTATATGGACTGCAATCTAAACGGCTATCTATTAACGAAAAGGAAACGCCTACAACAAGCATCACCCACAGGCACCTGCACAGCAATCATCTCAAGAAAAGAAAGAGAGAAAAAATCTAAATAGGTAATAACACATAGATTGAACAAATAAAAACAAGAAAAGGGACAACGACAGGATATAAGTAGTCCCCCAAAATAAATACATACCGCCCACTCAGTTTTCCTTTGGATTTTCCTCAACCTGCGTCTTTCCACCCCTCCTCCACTTGTTCACCTTCTCGGTCAAGTACTTTGCGCTCCTCACTGGCCCAGCCGTCAAAACGCCCTTCAAGCTCTGCGCGGTACTTGGCCAGCTGATGGTACTCTTTATCACGCCCTTAACCTTATCCGCCATCTCCTGCGTGCCTCCCTCTACAATCCTCCTCTCAAACTCCCCTCCCTGCTTCGGCGCCGCGCGCTCATCGTCCTCCGACAGGTTCACCATCTTCTCAAACTCCAGCGCCGGGATGGCAAACTTCCGCTGGTACTGAAAGTACAGCTTCTCTCTAAAGCTCGTGGGGAGCCTCCGCACCATGTTCGCCCTCTTCGCAGGGCTCATATCTTGGACCAACCACGTTTGCTGTGCCGGCTCGCTCCACTCCTGCCCGCCGCCCTTCTCGTAGCTTACGTTCGGGAGCTGCTCTATCACCTTTGCGTACAGCAGACGGAAGTGGGCGAGCTGGTTTTCGACAATGTTGTCAATCTTGCTTGGATTCTCGGCACCGACACTCATGCGTGGGTCGCCAAGGTAGGAGATGCCCGTGATGGTGGAGTAGAGCTGGTACTCGGTAAAGCGCTCAGGCAACATTAGGAGTGCTGCGCGCGTGGCGGCGATGAGGTTGGATTGGTAGGACAGTGTAATACTGGGGTCGTCACGGAGGATCTGGACTGGCTTCTGTAGACGGCCAGCAAGATAGAGAGTGTCCCATGTCTTGAGATCACGGCTTAAGGTGTCGATAGTTGTGACACCGTATTTCACTAGCTATGGGATAGGGAATCAGTATCTACATCTCCCCTGGTGATGGGAAAGGGGGTGGGGAGTGGGGAGTGGGGACTGTGAGATGAAAAGGAGCATACAGTTCCGTTTATCTCAACGTAAGGGTTGAAATACACCCCCGCACCCAAACTGTCCTGTACATAGCTGATAGCACCACTCCCCAGCGTCCCCATGAACGAGTAATGGTCCCTATGCTGTCCCAGGTTCAGACTGTGCCAGTGCTGCGTGTAGGTTACACCAAACATCAGATCGATCATTGGCTTCTTCCCCGAGGCACGGGCCGCTGCCGAGCCCTGGGAGAACACACCTGACCCATATGCGAATGCATACCTGACCGGAGCCCGGAAGTTCATTAGCAGGGAGCGCAGGTATCCCTGGAGCTCATGGGCAAGCGGTAGGTGCTGGTTGAACCCGACGGTTTTGGGGGCCGTCTTGGGGCTGCTAAGTGGGATAGGGTCATCATCGAAATCGGCGGGGGCAGGCGGGATTTTGGATGAAGTCTTCTCCTCGAGGTGAATAGGGGTCGAACTGAGGGATCGGAGGTGCTGAGGACATTGCCGTGACTTCCAGGCGGGGGTGACTAGGCTGGTGTAAGGAGAGCTCAGTGATGAACGGACGGAGAGCTGCTGATTCCATCAGTGAATGGTGAAATTAGACAAATAGATACATGTATTTAGGCCAGGGAAGAGACCCACTGAGAATCGCGGGGCCATTAGAGGTATATTATTCGGTGGAGTGGGTAAGGGGGGGTATGGGTTGATATGTAGCTGGTTTGTGGGTATATATATATGACGTTCCCGGATCAATTGGTCTGCGTACTGGATATTTTTGTGATGTTCAAGTGATGGAAATGGTACCGTGAATGATCTTCCGAGGTCAACGTTTCGGCCTTGTATGTACTCCGGCTATTGCAAGAGGGGAGACACGGGTTGGGTTGGATTGGATTGGTTGGTGAGAAACGTGTGCCAAGAAAGTTTGAAAGCAAGGCACGCCGATCATCCACAGAGCCGCAGAAAAACTTCGGATGTCCGGGGTGGGGTTTTGCGGTAATGATCATCCACGTAATGGCTGTTTGGGGACGCTGAGTGATCTTTGGTGATCCAAAGGGCCGTGTGTGATCCTTTTATGATCTTGGACTAATTCATGACTTGGATCTATAATTTAATTCTCACGAAATTCCGCTTACTTCTTGGCCACCCCTGGTTCCTCACTTCTTGGTGGTTCCGCTCCCTTCTGCCCTGTTCGCTCCCTCCTGAACTCCCTCTCCCTTTGGCATCCGACGCCAGGTAGTTGGCCACATCTTTGATAACCTACCTGCACACGGATACGCACATATTTCAGGACCAGTCGTCCAATAGGAACCTCTTCTAATAGCAGAGGCATGGTTATCCTCCTCGTTAGACAGCGCCATTGAAAACTGTAACTACGAAAACTTGAGCCGTCAAGATAAAGGTATGTAGCTTGATAATCGATAAATAGGCTGGGATACATGCATGAGACAGTGTCGCTAAATTTAACAGGTTTGAACAAAGCAGAAAGCAGCATACACTCAATGGTAATGTATCCTCAAAACATAGCTCCTCGCTCACACACACGAAAAGAAAAAATAGGCAAGAGTACCACCAGCAAACCGAACTTGTCAGATGTCTTTGTAACAAAAAAGGCAATGGCTTAATGGACGCTCGGCTCAGTCGCCCTGGATTCCATAATACGGGCCTTCATCTTCTGCGTAAAGGCCTCGTCCCATACTTTGGTCACGCTCGGCTTTGCACAAACCGCCTCAGCCCAAGCGGACCAGTTCTTGTTTGCCTTCAATCTGTCGCCCACAAAAGTCGGCAACAACCCACAGTTGAGGAACGAATTGATCCTGATGACAAACGAGGCTGTGTTGACCTAGCGTGCGCACGATATCAGTTAGCAAACAATCATCACCCCTGGAGGCCACCCCCCTCCCCTCTCCCCCATCAACTGAATCTTTTTCTCACCTCAACCAAGGTCAGTTCCTTGCTGCCGCCAAAGAACGGCCCACATCCTTCGAGCAAGGGGGCAATGTCCTTCTCAATAGAATCCACAAATTGGGTAGCCTTGGCGGTCCTCTCCTCCTCGGTCGCTGCCCTGAGAGCGCCAAAGAGCGTCATTGGGATCTTGTTCTGGAAGGTATCGAGGAAGTATGCGATGCGGGCTCGTTTGAGGGCTCCCTCGAGAGTTCCGGACGCGGGGGTTAGGTGGGATTCCTTCAAGTCCGAGAGGAATTGGGTAATGATGGCAGACTCGGTGATGATGTATTCATCATTATATTTGAGAGTCGGGACCTGACCTTTCTGTTTATCATATTCGTGTGAGTATGTATACCCGCAAGGTTATAAGGGGAAAAAAAGGTTAAGTAAAGTCTTCTTACGGGATTGATCTCGAGATACCATGGTGGACGAGGGGTTTCTAAATCAATGATAACCTCCTCAAATTCCAACCCGAGCTCCTCGAGCGCAATGTGTGCACGGTGGGCGTAGGGACAGCCATGGTTGGTGTAAAGAGTAATCTTTCCGGCCATTGTGAAGTTTTTTTCGTGAATTGAATTCGATGTTGTTTGCTTAAATATATCGAGAGAGCTGATGTATAAAAAAGAGTTCTGTTCAAAGGGGTTTAACGAGAATCAATCAACAGCAGCGGATGATATCATGACCGATCACCTCAGCAACATGATTCAATTAGTTGAAAGCAGTTAGTAGAGGAACTGAGAAGCACCACTAACCAGAGGGGGGGGGGTATTTGTAAGCTATCATTGGGAGTGATGGATCAGTATCCGTAGCCAGGGATTGCACTTATTATAAGTATAAACCATCGGGGCTGGCCAACAATATGCCACTATCAAGCATACCGGTATCGGAACTCCGATGCACTGTATACACATATATACTAAGGCCTGCAAGGATAGCTCTTAGGCCATACCACCTAGCCATCCTGAATCGATACGGAACCACAGTCGAACCGCGGCCGGGCTAGTATACTTCATGGAATGCAAAAGACTACCCATCTTTTCTCTATATTGGCCCCCCTTCACCTATGGTTCATTGCATCATGGCAAGCTGAGTAAGATTCCCCCATGGGCCCAGTATTGGAGTTTGGTGGATATCCGGATGCTACCAAACAGCTACATTTTGGGGGGAATACAACGGATTTCCGGCGATACTGGCATATATTCAATAGTAGAACACTTTCAATAGTAACATCTCGGGAGCTTAGTCGAGTTGTTCGATACAAGAGTGTCTGGATAATACAATAACATATTGGGCCTACATGTAGGTGACCAGGTCCCATCTATGTGATGATACAACGTATTGGGAATTCTTTATATGGGAAAACTAGCACAATCATAAATGTATATTCTACATATCCACGTACTCCATTACCTGTATGCACATGTCTAAAAGGAATAGTATTAATACATGTAGTCTCATAATATCACCTACTTCATATATTACCCCATGGTTACATCTAGACTGTGAATCGCGCCTTTACCCAGCAGAAAACTACATGTAGCCAATAGCAACATTTCACAAGGGGGACCTTCGGCCCGAAAAGCTTGTTCTCAAGCTTGGCATGTAGCCAGGGCTCCTCCATCCCTTTTTCATTCCTCGGGGGACGTTGTCTCGGCCGATAGCGTCGACACGGGCAACAAACGCCAGGTCTCAGCACCACCGTTACGGAGTTCCGAGTTCAGATATACCAGGGTCTCACTATGAAACGATCCATGAGCCTGTTCACAGTTGCTCTATTCTTATCTGGCGCTCAGATTCTGTAGGCTCTGTAATTCGTGATCGGACTTCGAGGCTCTACCCCCTTCCACGACTGTGCAAATAGCGGGGGATGATCTACGGAGATACTGGTCAATTCTCAACTATGCTTTGTGCAGTAGGGGTTGAGGTGTTGGTGTGAAGGTGTTCGGAGGAGCGTGTGTGTTTGTATGGTAGGTTAACAGACAAACATGCAGACATCAACTATGTAGTAAGAACGTTAATATGGCGATAGGGCTGAGGGCTATTGCAGATCCTGGACTATGCATGTTTCTGTACCTACATGTATACAGCTGCGCATACTGTCACATCTCGTGGTGCTGGTTGTATGTACAAGAAGAGCCCAGTGCCAGTACGTCTGTCACAGTAAGCCAAATCCAGTGGCCCTACCGCATTTCTGGGGCGTGCGACATTTATGAGCTGTGGCGGAGTAGATCAGTTTCCGGCTGCTTGATGGATACTAATTTCCCCCTCTCCAGTAGGCTGGAAACAATTGGCAAACACTTTTGAAAAGTAACCTGGCTCCTGGTCCTACACGTTCCTAGCTTGTTTATACTCCCACGGAAATTAGTTACACAGGAACCCTAAGTTTGGGATGTTGACAGTGGTCATGTTAATATGTGGATGGTGGTAATGACGTTAATACTATTAATAATGGCACTGCTGGCGCTTGTGTTTATCCTGCAAGGCGTGGCCGTCTTTCTCCTGGCCATGGTACTGGCGGCATTATATAGCCTCTCTGCCCCGCCGCAAGAAACTACATACATGTAGTCGGAAAGGTTGAGTGCATATACTACATCCATGTATTTACACATATAGCAGTACAAAATCCTATAAATGCTACAGTACATTACCAAAAAATAGTGGTGAGATCACTACATGTAGTCTAGTAATGCGGTAAGAAT
This sequence comes from Morchella sp. 2016-57, assembly GCA_024713875.1. Taxonomy (NCBI): domain Eukaryota; kingdom Fungi; phylum Ascomycota; class Pezizomycetes; order Pezizales; family Morchellaceae; genus Morchella; species Morchella sp. 2016-57. The sequence goes on from JAMGZE010000019.1 coordinate 774,592, forward strand.
ACAGCGCCGGTGTGGTACCTTCGAATTCCTCCAACGTCGGTTTAATTCGGTACATGTATTCGTTACTGAATTCCGTAGCAATTTTACCCCCGTTATTTTTTCACACTGTAATTTCCAACCATGGCATTTATAGTAGGAATACGGGACTAACAAAAATCCCCCAAATTAATACATGTAGCTATATCAAATCATAATGATACAAGATACGTTACAATAGTCAAAGTTTGGAAGGAAAAAGTTATATATCGATCTATATACTTCATTTACCATATACCAGTACTACAACTTGTTCTATTCGAACTTGATACTATAGAGTGACACTTGACGTAGGTAATAAAGTATGGTCCTTGTCACGTATATCATACATGTAGTAACAAATGCCTTTGGAATTCAGGTATCTCTTGCGATGTATATATAAAGCGGTGTAGGAAGAAAAACTACAGCAAAATCAGCAGGGGAGCAGGGGAGTAGGGGTGGATCGAGGGTTTGATACTGCAATCAAACATGTACATATATACTTTCCCATATCCACAGAGAATATTATCAGGAGACCTCGAGGCTAAACTACAAAGCCCACATACCCGCCCACAATCATGCTTAATTGACTCTTAAAGCCGGCTTTGAAGGCCTAGGGTAGTGGTACATATTTTTATCAATGAAACACCTGTTTACCCCGGTGCCTACTTGAAAACCTAGTTAGACGTATAGTCCTGGGCCTGCTTACCCCGAGTACTTATGCTCTAGATACCTAGCTACTTTAGCGTATTATAAAACCTTTTGCTCTTTGCCCACTTCACGCGTTCAAGAGTACAAAGAGAGAAATATGGCCTAGAAGAGTCTTAATGTAGTGAATCTAGAGCCTTTTCTAGTGGTAGGAACTCGCATGTAGTTTATTAGATTCATATATTTAGATGAGTACAGGTGCGGAATTCCTTATGATTATGATTGTTTTACCCAGCCCAAATAAGAAGAACTCCGGATCTTGAAAAGATCTCCCCTAATGAACGCCTAATACATCCAGTCTAGATCTAAATACGCCCTGTAGCCCCTTACTCTATACAACAATGAAACATCCCAAGATATATCGAAAAACTGAGGACTAAACATATAAAGATAAAAAAAAGAAAAGGTTCGGCTTGCAAAACTCCGCCCAAGACTCAAACACGCCTCTAAAAGTAGTTCCAACGTCAAGTTATCATTGGCCTCTAACTGTTTAAGTCGATCTCCGACGCTTTAAATATGGATTCCTCGAAACACCGTAGATGTGTTGGGAGGAACTGTCAATCCAATCTCTATCATGATGCCTACACTTAAGAGCCATTAAACTAGACGCGGCTTGTACCTCCTCTGGTTTCTCCTCTATCTGGCTAAACACAAGTCTATCGTAACATTCGCGTGTGAATGGATTTTGAATTGGTGGCAATGATTCGTCTCGAGACGACCTGGGGCCAGCATGTTGGAATGTTCCGACCTCTAATTTGATACTGTTCATATAGGGATTATTGAATCGGTGGGGCTCAACCAGTTTTTGTTTCTTATTAGGAGACTGTTGAGAACGAGAGTCCTCCAGGTTCAACCCAATTGGAGGAAGCAGGGGAACATCGGTTCTTTGGGGGTGTATAAAAGTTTTTTTTGGACTGCAGCGTTTAGTGATAGTTCCTCCATCCACCTCTCTAGCTAGTGGTTGTAGACTAGATCGGCTTGTTATGGGGAGACCTCTGATCGGGGCATTTAATGATGAACCGGTTGTGAGGCTATCCCCAACCATTGAACATCCCAAGACTGGCACTCTTAACCCCCCCTGGATCCCCTGAGCTACCGTACTAGTTCTAAATGGTCGACTTCCACGCACACAACTTTCATTGAAGTAATAGTGCCCTGTAACGGGGATGGCAGGCATCTGCATGTATGTTTGAGGGACGGAGGGAGAAGCTGGTGTCTTTTTTGCGGGTGCAGTCCCTCCCACTGCACCACTGTAGTTGATCTTGGATGCCCTCTCAGGTCTAAATACTGCCCCAGTTGAAATTTTAGTCGGATTTAAGCTATTTACCGGCCGATTGTTGCTTTCTAGTGAAGCGCTAACGCCGTTCCCTCCCCCAATTGTCCAAGTTCCGCGAGCGGTATCATAGTATCTGCCAGTCTGGCCAGACTTGTAGATTTGAGTATCCGAAGAGCACCCACTACTATCAGATGTATGAATATTGCGGGCAGAGTCGCGGCATCTACTAGCGTGGCTAGACATAGGGTTCTGAATAGCTAAAGAGCCCCCACAACTACCAAATGTAGCGATATTGCTAGCTGATGTTAGTGTCTTAGGTCTGGACTCTGATAGTGTCGTAGAGTGTAGTTGACGAGGGCCTGTACTAGCCCTCTCTTTCTCGATTATAAATTGTTGAGCGGATGTTTTCTTGCAAGATTCTATAACTTTAGGGTCGATTGAATACTTTCCAAAATCTGGATGTGACTCCTGAAGACATAGGGAAGGGAAGTCTTCGCCGAAGATGATCGTTAGTGCGTAGCGTATCCGGAAGCAGAACTTTGCAGCAAGAGCCTTTGCTGCGGGATAAGGGATCCAGTATCCTTTTGGTAGGGGTCTAATATTAGCTTTGTTTACATTGAAACGAAGATACAACTCTATCAAAACACTGAGGGGGCGGTTTCCAAAGTGGCAGGCGAGATAAACCTACCTTGGGCATGCAAATTTCCACCGGTGATATTATGACAAATAGGCTGAAGACCTGGGTTTATTTTCTCCTTGACAGCGTTTCCTGGTTCCGTCTAATAAGGGCCACTATCAGTACTCAAGCTCAGGCATACATAACTACAATTAGTAGGACACTCACCTTCCCCGGTTTGCAACAATCAAAAAAGTCGTGAACCCTGACGAGACCATTATAGTAATCCCACATCACCCACCAGTTCTTGTCCTCTCCTTTTGTGTTAGGTGCTGTAAATCGATATTCAAACACTAGGATATAATCAGCAAGACAAATATATGATAAAGACGAAAAAAGCTCTTACCATCGAATCTACTTCTACCAGTACTTTTAAGGAAGCTCTCTTTCGCTCCCTTGAACGGTATACTTCTAGAGTAGTTGCTAATTCCATCAACAGGGTACAATTTCAACTCTAATAATTTCTGGCGATGGAATTCGGATAGCTTTTCATAGGCGGGATAATTGACTGTTTCGATAGGCTTGTTCTTGACGAGTACCCTTTCCTTCGTCACCCTTCCCTGACGACCGACGCGACGAGTAGTGGTTGCAAAAGAAGACGCAAGAGTTGATGTCTGAGGATGAGTAGGAGCTGATGAATTGTTACAGTTGTAGGAGTGAGGCGAAGATGTGGGGGCACAAACAGCAGTGAAGCCGGAAGCCAGGACTGGAGTAGATGGTACCAGAAGTGGCGTAGATATCTTAGATATTGTAGACTCCTCAGTCGAGGTACATGTGACATGATGGTCAGGCGGGGAGGGATCAACATGTGATTCTAGACTGGGCTCCGCCTTAGTCCCAGCGGATGAACCGGACTTTGAAACATCAATCTTTCTAGACCCTGCTGAAGCTGTCTTGCGTGGTGAAGATGGTTGAGCCATTCTGATTCAATTCGAGTGACTATTCGTGAGTAGCATACGACGCCCAGGACTCGGGAGATGATCAGGACAGAAGCGGAGAAAGGTCTCTTGATTGAACCTTTCAAGATGGCAAGCTTGAAGAAAGTAAGGCCCTACGATTGTAGTGAGAATCAAAGGTGCCGTTTATGTATTTGAACGTATGGGTGAGGGTGTAAGAGGTATTTATGAACTCCGACGAGCGAAGCCCTTTTAATTGGGTGGTAATTGTGTACGAGCTCGTTTGGTTTCCCCTCCTTCAAGCTGAATGCGCAGTAGTTTTCTGATAGTACGGTGACTGACACGTCAAACAGGCCAAAGTCAGTCGAGCTTCTCCTTTTATTGTTATTACCCTTAGAATATCACCATTCTCTCTCGACGAAATGAGTGATTAAAGTGGAGAGATAATTGGAACTGGATGGCTTGCTGTAGGAAACGGTTTTTTCTATTTTGTCCTGGCAACGAGAATAGCGGGTTCTTTTCTATGGCCTACCCCACAAAGCCGACACTAGGAACGGATCAGACTCAATGAGCAGACTTAGTCCTTTTGACACGACAGTTGAATGCGTAACAGCAACGTAGTCTATAATGCCGGCTTAACTCACGCAGAAGACAGGCTCCGGCTCTTTGTCCCAAAAAGCGTCGAGCACCAAAGCACCGATGAATATACTGATTGTTACTGTCCACCACTTCTTATCCTTATCCTTTTTATTCTACTGTCTTTATTTTCTCCATTTTCTTTTTGTTGGAGACGACTCTTTCCCCCCTTTCCCTCTCTCTCTCCCCCTCTCTCCGGCTGTCTATCTCTCTTTTCTTTCTTTCTCTTGAAGTTCAAAGGATAGGAATAGACTAGATTAGAAACAATATGATCTGTTATGTATGTCCACGATATTCATTACCCATGGTAGTGAGACTAAGCCAGGGTTTAGATGTTGAAACGAATCTATGGATTTCAAAGTATGTATGCACGTGTTTAGTATATACATGTATTCCTTTGAGTCCCAGGTACATGTCTTCATGGAGGTGGAAGAGTACGCGACATGATTGGTGTAGTAAGCTGGTGAAACTCGGGATGCTCTTACTCAAACGGCGATAGAACAGAACAGAATGGCTGCATGGGGATACGAGAAGGATTAAAGGATGGAGTAGTAGTAAAGTGACTATGTACCAAACAAAGCCCCTACCAGGTGTTCCAGTAGAAAAGAGAAGACTTGGTCCCGAGCTAGTTTCCCTTGCTTCATCCCATCTACCGGAACGGAACTGACAGGCTTCTGGAAGATTTAGTTTGCTTTTTCTCCACCCACTATACATACCTTTGCTTGTTGTAACCCGTAGCCGCAGAAAACAGGGAAGCATTCCGATTAGCAGATACATGCACCTCTGCAGCTTCCTACACGCAGCTACCCGCTGGAGGGTGGGCCAACACTTCAATGCACAGCTGGGCCTAGGAGAATACATAAACTGTGAAATAAACAAACCCTCTTGAGGAAAGGGGAAGGGTTTTTTTTTACTGGGGGGATGCAGGCTACCTCCTGTATTTCAAAGCTTGTGGAGACGTGCTGCAGATCTTGTAGCACTCCAGACATGCACGTTTGTATAATATTACCTTCTCTAGAAATATTCTACATAGTGGTGTAGAGTTTCGGGCCCGGGAGGATAAGCATCAGATCAAAAAAAAAAAAAAAAAAAAGGTCGGCGATGGATGAAAGTGCCATGAATAGATCCTTGGTATCGACCTATGGGCTGCATTTACTGCGTGCATGTACCTCAGATTGTGTTCATAAATATTCTTTACTCCGGCTTGGTGTCTTTTGTTGGAGATTCTACGTTTCTTAAGCTGCAAACTTAAACCACGGAATACTCTTGAATAAGCATTCATGATCATCGAAGGATAAATTTAAGAAATAAACAACACATGATAATACAGACAAATACCTGTCATGTTTATCATGTTTGTGGTTTGATAAGTTGTGAAATTGAATCCTCGACAGGTTCTCTAGAATACTTTGGTACGTAACTTAGATATATGTGTAGAAGTGGTGGTATAATATGATGTAGTATGATCATGACTAACTACTAATAGGGCTACATAAATTACAGTCGCTTGCGAAAACCTGTGGATTAAGGCAGGGTTAGGTGGGGTAGTGTGTAAAAATGGCCTATTGCAACGGACTATCGATAGGGTACAGGACTATCGCATGGAAAGATCAAGTTGTCAGATTCGCGACTAGCCAGGCGATAGTCCTGTACCCTATCGATAGTTCGTTGCAACAGACTGCCCTGGCTTATTCCACAGCTTTTCGAAAGCGACTGTAATCCCAGAGTTTCAAAGCCCACATTGCTGCAGGCATTTAGCGATCGTAAAGCTACCGAGCGCACAAAATGAACGATGAACCCACGAGTAAGTGTGTGTGTTCGACGCGAATGATATCCGGTGATGCAATGGCAATGCGCATTTCCGCTTATATAGCTATCGTACAAGCAATATTACCAGATGCAAGCCCAGCTACACCAGCCACAGCCAAACAAACTGAGTTGTTTTTCACTTTCAACTTTAAAATATGGCCAACGGTGCTTGTTCGCCCCATATTTCTTAGTTACGATACATGTAGAGACGCTTAACTAGATCTTGATTGGATCTCGTGAGGCAAAGTACCAAGATTGCTTCTGCCACATTTAGTAATAACAAACGCTGAAATCTATAATAAACATGAAGGAAAGGTTCGGTTAGTTTCGTTAGCGTTTTGATCATTTAACAAATGCCGGAAATGCGGTGATCAAAGGTTATGAGCAGATACTAACTTCGGAAATATCAGATCATGATTCGAGTAACACTTTATTAAGATAGCATGCAGGAATAACACATTGTATATACACGCTTACCAGCAAAAGAACCAGAAAATGCAAGTAACGGAACCAGGGATTATTTGTATGAGAGAACGGCGCCACTCCATACAAATTATCCTTGCCCTGAGCAACTGCATTTTCTGGTTCTTATGCTGGTAAGCGTGTATATCGCCATTTAGGTTTCGAACTCGAGGCGTCTCAATCAAACTCATCCCAATCCATGTTTAATTGATTAATCCAATCTCAACTAATCTCTTTTTTTAAGTTTTGGGTGAGCACATATAGATAACAGAGATATGACTGGGCCACAGGTAGAGCTTATTCCCCATATCTTTTATTTGTTAGTATTTATATACTTGTGGCCATAGTGGGATCTTTTCTGATCGAGTTTTGGTTCGCGCGCCATGCACGGCCACTAGGTTAATATCGACATTTATGCGACGTGTATGACCAGAGTACAGAAAGCCTGGAAAGGTGGCTCATATACTATAGTAGCTGAGCTTTCTGGGAGGCGGAGACTACATGTAGTAACATCACTGTTCTACGCTGAGCGTTATGGCCTATCACATCCGTACATGTAGTTTCCTATCCTGAGAAATCCTTTACCATACATGTATGTAAAATGGGCTTTTCATTTATACGTACAGGGCCCTCCTCAATGCTCGATGGACACATGTACAGATTGATACTACATGTAGTGTGATTTACAGCGCGCACAAAGGATGATAGGCACCTATGCTTGTGTACATGTAGTGATGTGCGTTTTATCATGTGCATAAACGTATATACATGTATACATGTAGTCATGAACACCACAGATGCAGATGGGAGAAGACATGATGTTAATTTAATTATGACATCCCATCGGTACATGTAAGGTACAAAACAGATCTCAGTAATGGCTCGACTCGCCAAAGACAACCGGCGAGTGGAAGGATCCCTACTTAGGGACGAGCCCCAACTCATCAGTTGATACAAGTTTTTGATCAGAAACATGACATCTAGAGCACACCAAGGGGTCTGTGTTTGGTTATCTGATGGTTGAGAACATACTATCTTAGCATCAAACCACTAGGGGACCCAGCCTGGGCCCTATGGTTATGGACAAACATCTCCAAAGGAGATTTCTTCCCCGAGTGATGGCCTATGATCTTATGGCTTAGAATTTCTGGGACAATCTCATCCTGGGCGCGCCACAAAAGGGTCTAGATCCGGGGGGGGGGGGGGTCTAACCATTCACATAGTTCCTATTGTGCTACGGTTATTCCTGATTTTCGGGTTCCGGCATGATAATGAGACACGCTTCCTTCACCTTCCGGAAAGACTGATGCAGCTGCGCACAAAACTACATCTCCGTAATGATAATGTAGTTATGCTTGTGTCATTATGTCTCAGATCATCCCCAGAATCTGCATGCGCTATCACAAAAGACCTCAACTATGATATCCTGAACAAAGCTCTCTTTCTTCACTGAGGATATGCGCATCCAGGGCATACACCTACTTCAATAAGAACGCACTTGTGTATGATAAACGCTACATGAATTACATGAAATTTTTTTTGAAACTAACACTAAATGTAGTTTAAAAACAAGATTCCTTCTCCCATTGGTGAGTAGGGAAACTATAGCCATGACTAGAAAACACTAAAGTAGCCTAGAAACAAAATTAGACCCCAATTTGATATTCATTGCTGCTGCTTTCACGCCTGAATTAATACAGGTGATCCCCCACAAAGAAAATACTCGATCTGAAAAAAAATAAGGCGCATGGACAATACTACTCCGAATCAACATCAAAATCTTCAGATCCGTCGTCATCGTCATCATCGTCGGAGTCGACAATCTTGTAGCTAACAGGTTTTGCAGCCCCTCTTGAAGCTCGGCCACGAGAGACTGGTTTAGGCTCTGGGTCCTCCATCTCTTCATCAGAACTCAATAGCTGATCGAGGGTCGCCTCAACATCGATTTCATCATCATCAGATTCATCGAAGATTTTCTTCCCACGAGCCTTGGCAGCAGGTTTTACCGGGGCTTTCTTGACGGGGGCAGCCTTCTTGGCAGGGGCGGTCTTGACAGGTGCAACCTTCTTGGAAGTTGACTTTTTGGTTGGTTCCTCCTCCGAGTCTGAAGGGAGCATATTTCCGTTCCCTTTAAGTTGCTTGCTGGCATCATCAGACTCGTCATCACCCTCACTATCGAGATTGATTGCCTTCTTCTGGGTCGGTTTGGCAGTAGGCTTCTTGGCCGGTACCGCCCTAGCTGGCGCTTTAGTCTTTGCTGGACTTTGTTTAAACAGCGTTACAGAAGCTGTTGCACCACTTCCTACACCCTTGACCATTGCGCTTACGTCGCCCAAACCATCGTCATCTCCTGAGAGATCAGAATCTATATCGACGAGAGACTTTTTAGGCGCTGCACTACGCTTGGGCTTATTTGTGACAGTCTGTTTAGGTATCACGATCTCGTCATCCTTGGCATCATCTTCCGAGGGATCAGAGTCTATGTCTACCAAGGATTTTTGAGGAGCTGCAGCGCGCTTTGACTTATTGGCGACAGTTTTCGGGGGTAGCAAATCATCGTCAGAAGCATCGAAAATACTATCGATTTTGGCCTTCGCTGTTTTGGCTGTCGGTTTCGCTTTAGCAGCTGCTTTTGTAGGGGCAGTAGCTTTTTTGGCAGCTGCCTTTTTCGGTCGCTCATCTTCGGAGCCTTCAAAATCAAATTCATCGCCCGGCACAGCTCTGGAAGCCTTTTTGGGTGCTTCAGCTCTCACAGCTTCGACCATAAATACGTCATCTTCACCATCATCATCAGATTCGGCTTTGAAAACATCAGTACGTTTGATCTTTTCAGCTGCCGCGGGTGAGGATGACAGAAGCTCTGTAACTGGGAGCTTTTCGGCTTTTGGCTTTGGGACAGCTTTTGGTTTTGTCTTCTCCGCATTTTTTTCAAGCATCTCGAAGTCTTCATCACTGAGCTCCTCGACAATCGGTGCATTCTTTGCGGCCCGAACGGGTGGTTTTTTATCGACTATGTCCTGTTTTTCGGCAGGCTTAAACCCTAATGTTGTCTGCTTCTTTGCATCTGCCTTGGCCTTGGCGGCAGTTTTCTTCTTTAACTTTGCTTCGTAATCAGAATCATCAGAGTCGGCCTTCTTTTTTCCTTTGGCTCCTTTACCAAGTAGCTTCCCGCGACGCTTCTGCTTCACAGTGCCTTGTAGGGCACATCTCTTATCATCTTCCAGGGCAAGTCTCCACTCCTCAACGAAAGCATCAAGGTCGGTGGCCCAAAGCTGTTTCGGCGAGAGTTTCAGAAGCTCATCAATCTCGAGCTCCTTATTAGCAACCTCTTTGAGGAGCTTATCGACTTTCTCTTTAGTCAAAGACCAGATAGCCATCTATATTACAATGTAAGCAACTTTACAGCATAAACAGACTAAGGAGAATTATTAATACGCACCCCTAGGAGGTAATTGTAACCATCACCGACAGAATCCCCATTGTCCTCTTCCTCGTCTTCCTGTGCATCCTCTGTCTCGCCACGTTTTTCCAGGTGCTTTTTGGAGATTATGTCGAAGTTCTTCTTCTTGAGCTCTGCAATGATGTCCGCGCGCTTTCTGCCAGAAACAACCAATGTTTTATCGACAATCATTTTGATAAATCTGGCTTGATTAGAGAGCCTGAGTAGTGTTCGGTTCATCTCGCTAAGCATATGTTCCTATAAAATGTTAGTGTTGTATAAGTCGGAATTAAACGCTTTTCACGGTATACCTTTCTTTCTTGGTAGAGCTTTAGACGGATGAAATAGAATTCTTTCAGAATGTCGTTGACAGTGTTGTACTTGTTAATTCTCCCTTCCGGATCAAAGGCGACAAGATTAGTTGTCGCAACTGTTTTCGATAACTTAAACCTATTCTCAAGACCTTCGGCCAGCGCTTCCTTCATATGCTTCTCGGACTCCATTGTAATGATGAAATGAACATTTTGTGGGGAGTTGTAGTCAACGTAGTCCTTGATAAATTTAGGCCCTTTCTCCGCTTTAATAATATCCTCGAGTTTTTCCTTAAACTCTTGCGTCCACATCTTGATAGGAAGCTCTGTGACTTCGCAAGTCACTTCATCAATCTGTTTCACGATACCAGTAAACCTGTATTTATCGTCTGACAGCTTCTCGATGGTTCCCTTCCAATTACGATACCAAGGCACCATTTCCTCCAACTCCTCGTTTTTCATCAAGCGGCGGATGTTATTTACAACATCTTCGGGGTTGTAATTAGGGATACTTGTGCTCCAACCAGTACCGATACCGTCTGCACCGTTGATGAGCACTAGCGGCACAACTGGTGCATACCACATCGGCTCAATCTTCCTATCGTCGTCCGTATTGTACGCCAACAAAGGGTCATCCATCTGAGGAAACAACTTTCTAGCGAAAGGAGAAAGTAGAGTGTAAATATAACGGGGACTAGCCGCATCTTTACCACCATCGAGACGAGTACCGAAAGACCCATCGGGCTCCAAAAGGTTAAGATTATTTGTTCCCACAAAGGTTTGTGCCAAGTTGACAATCGCACCTTGAAGAGACTGTTCACCGTGCTGATATGCAGTTTGCTCAGAGACATATCCAGCTAATTCAGAGACCTTAACCTGTTTCTTCAGATTGCGTTTAAAACAGGCGAATAGAATCTTGCGTTGGCCGGGCTTAAGGCCATCAACCATAGAGGGAATAGACCGGATATTATCGGCCATGGAGAACAGGATTAGCTCCTTATTAACGAATTCCGGGTAAGATATCTTATCAACCCCGTGATCGAGAAACGTTCCCGGTTTGTATAGTCGGAGCCATTCCTTTCGCTCATCTGCCTTCTTCTTAGAGAACGCCAGCTCGATCAAGCCCCTACCTTCTTCCTCCATCACATGAAACTCCTTCATATGTTTCTCTAAATCGGCAAAGTACACCCTCGCATCCGCTTCGGTGGATGTACCCAAACCCTATTCAAAGCATCAGTCTTGTGTATTAAAGCGCATTTTTTCATATGTTAGTTAGGCTTGACATACTTTGTAGTACTTGTGCTCCCACCCCTTCTCAGTATTATTTGCCTTCCAATATTCATACTCTGGCATCGTGAAAAAACTGATCTCTTTGGTAGGGTTCTTCATTGGACCCTTGTAAACTTTCACGATAGGGGTGATGAACTCGATTAAAAAACCGGGCAATTTCAAAAGACTAGGGAACTGTGTCTCAAAGAAATTAATTATCAATCCCTTAATATGACTACCGTCATAATCCTGATCGGTCATGATCATCAAATGACCATATCTGAGCTCATTCCTACTCTCATAAACCTTCTTGTGTTGCAAACCGAGAATTTGTTTGATATGTTGAATTTCTGTGTTCTTCATGATTTGATCATGCGACGCATCTCGTACGTTAAGAAGTTTTCCACGCAGGGGGAAGACACCATATCTATCGCGGCCATCAATAGCAGAAATACCAGAAATTGCCAACGTTTTGGCGGAATCTCCTTCCGTCAAGATAAGAACACACTCATGACCACTCTTCGTTCCAGCCTTATTGGCATCGACAAGCTTTGCGTTATTGATTCTAGAACGTCTAGATCCATCGGTCTTTGTTAAGGCTTTATCGGCCTTCATATTGGCAAAATCCAAGATATTTTGTACAACCTCGGTCTTAGCGACCTTTTTGATGAACTCTTCACTAACGGGGCACTTGCTCCCAAAGGCAGTTGCCCTCGTAGTTAGTTGTTCCTTTGTCTGAGATGTAAATGCCGGGTTCTCGATTAATGCGTTGACGAAGAGAAAGAAATGATTGCGAATTTGTGCGTTTTTGACAGCAGCGCCTGTCTTGTTTTTCTTCTTAATCATGTCCATAAGTTTGGCGCTGATTTGGTCGGCAATGGCATTAACGTGGGTACCACCAGATGTTGTAGCGATACTGTTTACAAACGAGACTTGCTGAAATGAACCATTGCTAACTGCAAAACCAATCTCCCAGCGATCATTGATAATTTCGTGGATAATTTGAGGTTTGGCATCACCGCCATTCTCTTCATGCAGAGCATTGACATACATCTCGCAGTACTTTTTGAAGGTCAAATTGATTCGCTCGCCGTTCAAAAAAACTTTCACGCCTTTTACAGCACCTGCAGTTCCCAAAACATATTAGTATCATGTGTCTTCAATTGATTAAGGCTTACATACCAGCAAGATCGTAGACCCTTCGCTTGATAATCGCCTCCAAATCGTCGTCCATTTTCTCCATTTGGAATTTGGCTAGATTTGGCTTGAATGTAATCTTGGTAAACTCTTCGCCTTTTGCATTGGCTGTGATTTTGGCTTTTTCCATTTTACCCATGTTGTCTCTCCATGTCTGTTTGTACTTCTGCTTAGTAGCCTTGTCTCCAGTCTCAACTGTGAATTCCGTGCTGAATATGTTGCAAAGCTTTGCGCCGTAGCCGTTACGACCACCAGTAACCTTTTTCTCGTCATCATCATAATTGGATGATGTAAGGAGGTGACCGAAAATCAGTTCGGGGACGTAGACTTTTTCTTTCTGTGGAACTGTTAGCTTGCATCCGCCATTTACCCAATGAAGTGCCTGGGCAACAAACTGTGTGCATCTCAATTGGAATACCACGCCCGTTATTAAAAACTGATATGATATTAGATTCCTTATCCACCGTGACCTTGAGGGTGTCCATCTTTGGGTCACGAATCTTGTTGTCTGCAGCGTTCACAAGAATTTCGTCCAAGATTTTCAAAAGTCCGGGAACCATATTTACGGTCTTCCATTCCATTGAATTTGTGGCCGAGCTGAAGACCCACATCTGTTTTTCAGTACGTTCAACAGAGCCAATGTATGTATCGGGACGCTTGAGGATATGCTCTAATTGGGTAAGCTGGATAGATAGAGTCAGTAACCTTCAACCGCAAATTTTCAAGGCAACCATCAGTGCAAACCTTTTGGTAGGCATCTCCAGATTTCTTTTTCTCTGACTTTGGGCCATCATCGGCATCTTCGAAGACATCACTAGCATCCTCATCCTCATCAACTTTCGCCTTCGTCTTTTTTAGAAACGTCTTTTTCTGTTTCTTGTTAGCAGGGGGTGTTGATCCTGGGTCCTCAGAATCATCGCCAGAATCCGCCGTTCTTTTTTTCGTTGAAGCCTTGGTAGTCTTTGAGGTCGCAGTGTTTTTAGGCACAACAGCTTTCTTCGGTGCTACAGCCTTCTTTGCCACAGGCTTCTTCTTCTAGTTTCCTTTTAGTTTGCTAGTCAAGATGCTGATTGAGGAGCTGCAAGCTTACCACCACCGGTGCCGGGGTAAAGGGACTCTCATTCCCATCATCGTCGCTATACATAATTGAATCGCTGTCACTCATGGCTTCTATGTGTCGTGGGGGTGATACTGGTGTTTAGCAAGGACAACCCGATAATACACGGGAGCTAAAGGTTGAGTAAGGTGTCAGAGGTGGGGACAAATCAACGCAATTGTCATAAAAGAGGTCGTAATCCTGATTCAAAGCTGTCCGTGAGCAAAGACCTGCCCTGAGTAGTTTTTCGTCGGCTTGCTAAGTTTCTGGTAGGGGATCCGTGGCCGATTTCAAGTGCTTTGGGCTGTCGGTTGCTTCGCCTAAGACGGCTGCCCTGTGATTTTTCAACGCGTTTTTTGTTTTGGTCTTGGCACACTAAGATCTGTGGTATGTATGATGTACCTACATGTACCTACATGTACTAACATCAACTCAACAGTTGGGTTGCATACATATCAGTGAAACATATCCCTGGGAAACACACCCACCAATTGTACTACGGGTGTCATGGTAAGTCCGCTGATAATGAGAACTGTTGCAACCACAGGCTTACCCCTACCCCGTAGTACGTCTAGGTACATACGTTGGAGTCCTCTTCAGATACAGTTTCAGCATATATACAACACGTGACCACCCGTTCTGTTAACTGTAGCTCCAGCCACAGCGATAAACTCTTGCGGAGAGTGGATGTCTACGTAAACTACATGTACATGTAACTACATGTACGATACCGATCACGGCTCCTCACGGCTCATAGTCATATCAGATTTCCCCGAACCAAACCAAACTCAATTAGGCCTTTAATATTAAAACTCCAGTTGGAAACCGACCGAGTGACATCTCATGATCTAGGAAATTTTCTATTAACTTATTTATTTATACTTCATACATGCATATCGTAGGTTATGGCAGCTGATCTAGGGAAATTCAATAATCAATGGAAAATTTAACTACATATACATGTATGTATGTGCATATTAGTTTGTGGAATTACATGTATTCTTCAAAGTGATGCAACAAGCAGCTCAATACACTGGTGTTGCGACCACCATCAAGGCTAGACCAGCTAACTTTTCCCATTTTTTTTTTCAGATATTCTATAGCCCTGTCTGATTCAATTCGATCTATATGGATCACACGCATCTCCAACTTTGGGCATGGCGGCCAATGGCTGCGAAATTGTGGTCTTTTATCATCATCTTTTCACTTTGAGGACCAGTCATTCGCAACTTCATCTCTGGCCATGGGGCTACGGGGTTTAGTGGCGGATACCGAATTAAACCGGCATTGGAGGAAGAGTATTGTACCAATGCCGTATTCTTACCGCAATGATAACATATTGACGGGAACACCGTAGTGACCCCACCCCTCCTCTTGGTACTGTAATTATGTATGTAGTTTAAATTATCAAATTATATTGGTATAGGAGGAGAGCTACATGTATTTTGAGATTGGATTGTGTCAATGGAAGTCTAATTTCACAAGGCCTGCTCCTGGTCGGTCGGACCTTTGAAGGTGGCCCCACCGCCGATCGCCTGGGCCGGGAGCTCCTTAAGACGTAGGTAGAATACATGTACTTAGTCAATTATTGGCACCAGCCACGTTTACGGTACCCCAAGATCTGAGCTCTTACATGTAGTTAGACCGTGGCTAATTCTTGGCTCGATCTTGAATCGGTTAGGGCTGATTGTTGGTATGTACTATTTATAGAGTCTTCTTACACCACCTGCACATCTCGAGCTCTACCTTACAA
Source organism: Morchella sp. 2016-57 (assembly GCA_024713875.1). Classification (NCBI taxonomy): domain Eukaryota; kingdom Fungi; phylum Ascomycota; class Pezizomycetes; order Pezizales; family Morchellaceae; genus Morchella; species Morchella sp. 2016-57. The sequence continues at coordinate 790,135 of JAMGZE010000019.1, forward strand.
AACATGTTACCTGTGACCATTGGAGTTTATTTCTGGTCGAAGCTTGCTCTATTATTGATAGACAATTTGTGTGATATAAAGCTTTGAGGCCGTTAACAATCGCCTGTTTACTCTCGTGTCCTTGGCAGCCGGAAATAGCTCAAAGTAAGGATACTATTCAACATACAGTACCGTACACAGGTGGTGGGACTTATCTCTAAGTTCAGTGGCAAGATCTAAATCGATGCCCTCAACCTTTATCAAACTGAGCTCCGTTGGTAGTTTGGAATCTGAATCTTTCGAGGTTACTGTTAGAATCCAGCCGCGCAGAAACCGGGGTAAGCGCCGAAAACCGAGTTTAAATAGAGTGAGGTAAGCCGGCCCCTTGGTAGATCGATTAGCGGCATCACTTCATAAATCTGAGAGTTAAAAGCCCACGTAACACTTAAACAGAAAGTAGCCTAGTGAATTCCCCCATAATAAGACTCGAATTTCAAGATCTTCTCTACTATTGATCTTCGCATATGCGGCCCAAAGGAATCATATCTAATCATTGACTGGTATCTCCGCTCCGGGGATCAGGAACCTGCGATACGTACCCATGTGTTTCAGAGGTTTGTTCTGCTCCTTCGCTGTTACATTCCAGATAATTCAGGTCCCAGTGCCTCGGGATCAATAGCTGCCCCAAGCTTAATGTGGGATAAGCCTTTATTAATACGCATACCGATCATGACTTGTGCCGTTGGGATTGATAGTAATCTCCTCCAACCAAGCATCGGGATTTCCCCATGCACAATGACTTGCACCAGCTGCTGAGATTTCCGAGCCAAGAGGTTAAGAATGCTCGTCAAAGGCTAGGTTTCACAGGGCCAAAAATAGTAGATACATCGAATGGGCCAAGAAAAGGTTAAAATTGTTGATGTTAGATTTGCAGCATAACGGTCATGTGTTGTCGTGACTCGCGAAAACAAAACAAAAACATTTGTGGCCGGTCGAGAACCTTTGTACTTGTTTTGCCGCACGGTTATTTGGGCTGCACTATTGATTGTATGGCACACACCGGATAGGTAAGGAGAGAGTACCAGACCGGGTCACTTTCGCTCTCCGGATTTGTTGTTTTATGCCTTTCGACGAGTTAGACATGCAGTACAATATAGAGAGGCTATGCGGTACTCGCGATCGGTGTGAAGGCTAGTATGACGATACTCGATATAAGTGTAAATTCTGGGCCTACAGAGGGGTTCGTATCGGAACACGTGGAACTGAACTCTCCACAATTCTTATCAACTTATCAAAGAAAGCCGTAACAGCATGTATGCAAAAAATAGATGAGGGGCTGGTAGCAACCATTTTTTTTTATCACCTGGTGGTGGGAGGCTGTTTTGTCCTTGGGCGCGACGACTGAAGGCCTCTCGAAATACATACACTGTGTTTCTATTACCATCCTGGGGCTGAGCAGGGGAGCATGATTCAAGTGTGTATCATTGGCGGTAAGTAGCGAGTTTCAACGGCGACGTCAGTGGCACATGTCTTTCGGTGCGTAATAGTTGAGAATAGGCTTCCTGGGATCCAAAGTGTGTTAAGTATTTGTGTAGAGGTACATGTAGAAGGATGCTCTCTAGAGACATGATAAAGGAAGATCATGATAGGGACTTAAGGGTGTCGAATCACGGAGATGGATGAAGATGGTCCGTGGATTGAACTCACTACCATGTAGATTTAGAGCAGTTGAAAGTATGGATTGGATAAAATTGATAAAATTGTGATAAGCGACCGGATGCGGAGCCGACCAGCCCTGTAAAAATTAGATTGGTTGAAAGGGTTTGATGAAGTAGAAAATTGTGACAAACAAGCATAAGAAAATGTTTTATGAAGCAAATGGTATGAGAATATGATAGGTTGGTCGTTCATGTATGTACTTACTTATGTAGTTACTCTACATGTAGGTACAACATCGTACACATGATTTTGGGACAACCGTTGAGCGGGCGTCTACAAATCGCTGCGGGCATTATGTAGCAGCAGCAGGCGTTAGAATGGATGTTACCGTTGCTTCTTCTTTACCGTGGGGTTTTGCGCGACGGGGATACCAACTGCAAGTGGGCGGTTTTTCCCCTGTAAATTCCCCTGAAACTAACCACATGGGTAAGGATGTGGGAGTGCCCGTCTACAGTCTGCCCTGCACGCGCCATGAATATTGTGAGACCCTCAACGCCCAGAGCTGCAACACGACTGTAGAGAGGAAACAATAACACCCTCGTCCGAAGAATCCCTTCTTTTTCTCCCATCCTTCATCCGAATACTTCCTTCCTTCTCGTCGCCCTCCTAGCTAGATAACATAGTACGCCTGAGAGAAGTAGAGTCTGGCAGCAATACGTACATCTTACTTTACGGCCTGGTGTGCAGCCCACATATCCTCCTCCCTATTCTATCACATCTGTTTTCTGCAACCTACTCGATTCCATCATAATCAAATCTCCCGTAGTCTCCCCACCCTCCTGCCCATAATATTTTTTCGCAGTTCAATCTTCCCGCCTTCTACATACTCTCACACTCCATTCCCCCCCCCCCCCCTCCTCCTCCTATCATCCAATCCCTACCCTACCCCTCATACACACCTACCCACCACCCCTACGACATATTGTATTGCTTTTTCTCTCTCGAAATTGCAAGCAATAGCTTGGTAGGTGTGCGTGTATCACTATTCATCCCTATCTAAATGGTAGTGTTGTTGCACTATTAGTGTAATTATCTTTGGCACATTCCTTTGGTCGACCTCTTGCCTCAACCACCATTCCGAGAAGCCTGTCACCGTCTAGCTGCACACACTACCTTACATTACTCGGGCATTGCCCACCCTCGCACATACATAGTTGATCTATCTGTGTCAGCACCATTCACTCATATTAATCTTTACAACCAACCCCTACTATTGATACCTAGCAGCATCCCTCACTCCAGACGCCCAATCTCTTGCTAAAGTGCATGCCAACTTGACCCTCTCTCGTGCCTGGAATCCTGCCAACTCGTTTTCCACGATTTAGCATCGAGTTCCGGTACGTCCAACATCTAACAACGCGTTCTGTTCTGCATTCCTCTCGCCATGACCAATACAACCAGACCCAGTTCTGCAACGTCAATCGAAACCACCACCGCAGAGACTATTACTATCCCTATGGAAAACCAGAGCCACCCGGCGCCCAGAGAACTGGAGAAGGAGGTAATGGAAACGAAGGAGCCGGAGAAGCAGGTGGAGGAGAAGAAGGAGCACATTCCAATCTCTAAGACAACTGAGAGTATGGTGACAGTCCGACTTTCTGATTCTGAACCCATTTCTCTCCCTTCTCCAACTCCAACCCTAAAACTGGTCGACGATAAAGCAGAGACATATTCACTGAGCAGTGAGCCAACATACGCCACTGAACGAACAGAATCGCCATCACCAGAGGAAATGGGGTCTAGAAGAACTAGCAAGGACTCAGTGGCATCCCACACTGGTCCGGATTGGGGCTTATTGGAAAGAACTGAGGGTGAACACACCAAGGACGATGCTTCACAAGAGGTTGGACATTCTCTCGTGATTTCGCGCGCCACTGTGCTTTCATCAACAGATATGAGTGAAAATAATAGTTCTGACCCTGCTCCTGCTGTTCAGGGAACTGCTTTCCTGCTTGCGAGGCTAGAGCAAGAAAATAAACGTCTTGAAAAGGACCCCAAAGCACTACTCATTCATCCTGAGCGCCCTCCTTCATTGGCTCAGCTGAAAAGAATGATGGACAAGCCAGACCCAGCAACGCTCAGATACTCGATGCTACCAGCACCTCCCCCTCTTACTGACCTCGATTTCTATGCGGCGCTAGTTTCCGACTACAAAAGAGCAGCCTTGAAACTCCCGCATCTCCTCAGCCAAAAAATTCATGGAGGTGTTCCACCACCCCTCCGCGGGGTGGTATGGATTGCCATGTCTGGAGCAAGAGACAGCAACCTGGAAGGCTTGTATGACCAACTCCTAGGCGAAACCTCTCCGTATGAGCAGTTGATCGGTAAGGACATAGGTAGGACAGGACTAGAAATGTTTAGGCAGGAAGGCGGAGAGGGTCAACGGATGTTGGGGAGAGTTTTAAGAGCATTTTCGATTTACGATACGCAGATCGGTTATTGTCAGGGGTTCGTACGGTTCTCCCCGAGGTCGCCACCGGTTTCTAACTATTGCAGTCTTGGGTTTTTGGTCGGTCCTTTGCTCATGCACATGGGAGAGAAAGAAGCGTTTTGTGTCCTGGTTAGGTTTGTGGCATCTAGCTGGGTGCGGATTTAACAAAGACAATATGCTAAGAGCATTTAGACTCATGGAGCATTACGATCTTCGCTCTTGCTTCTTACCGAACATGTATGGCCTTCAATTGCGCATGTATCAATTCACGCAACTTCTTGGGACACATCTTCCTGAACTTGCAGCGCACCTTAATTTTCTGGGTATCCAACCAACATATGCATCACAATGGTTCCTATCATTTTTCGCCGTCAGTTGCCCACTACCAATGCTTTTCCGCATCTACGACGTCATTTTCGCAGAGGGTGCACCAGAAACCATCATGCGTGTTGCACTGTCTCTAATGAGGAGGAATCAAAAGCGGCTATTGGCATCTTCCGAGTTTGAAGATGTGATGCAGATGCTTCTTGCTAGGGGCCTTTGGGACACTTATAATTGCAACGCAAACGACCTTGTCCAGGATTTCGTAGGATTGACGGGTGTGGTGACAAGAGAGGCATTGACGGAGTTGGAAAAGAAATTCAAGGAGGGAAACCCAGATGATGGTATCGTGAAAGTTGTGCAAAAGCAGCAGCAGGTCCCAACTACAGATCTTCAAGCCGCTGCCTCAAGATTTTTAGGTAGAATTTGGGGCGGTAGTTCATCTCCTGGAACGATTAACCTAAGCCCAAGCTCCCTGCAATCATCTCGCCCTGCAAGCACGGTAATGATGAGGAGGACGCCATCCAAACAAAGTTTATCAACCGTTAGCTCTTTTGAAGCTTCTGATAGTAGCGTTAGTAGCGCTAGCACTGATGCTACAACTCTGTCGCGCTGCTCGTCTATTACACAAGATGACCGGAGATTATCAACGAGATCATTCTCCTCACGGAAACAGAATAAGGATGGCGAATTGCATGGGCAGATCGAAGACCTCCTCATGGCTTTGAGTCAACTGCAACGTGAACATGCAGCAAGAGTGGAAGAGCTTGCTACAGTCAAAGCCGAGCGTGATGAGGACCGACAGCTTACAAAGAGACTTGTAGAGCTCCTCGGGAATGGCTCTCAGAACGAAGAGGAAAGTGTTGCTGAGATTAGCGATATCTGTGATCATATCACTGAGACTCTAGCAAAAGCTGAGACTGAGGCTGCCTCATCGCGAAAACCCCCTCCATCAACAGTACAAATCAAGCAGGATCTGGACCATACCCGAGAAAATCTATACCGGGAACAGCTCAGGTCCAAGGACTTCGCAAATCGGATAACGGAGCAAGATGCCGAGATTGCAAGGTTAAAGAGCCAACTCCATGATGCCAGGTCAAAGTGGCAGGAGAGCCAGAAAGAAAAACAGCAGCTCCAGAAGCAAATAAGTGATTTGAAGTACCCCCTACCCTCACCGGAGCTCAAATTCGACAGCAATGGTGAGCCCCAGAAAGGAGGATTGAGAGAGCTCCGACTTGGGCGTTCAAATTCCACTAGGTCCCAGCAAACACCTACATACAGCAAGCGCACTAGTTCTTTGGGTATGCAACAGCTTCTTTCGTCTCAACAGAACAACTCTCCCGCCACCGAGGATACCCTCCTCCTCGAGCTCGTAGCGAGCAAAACAGCTGAAGCTGTTGCGAAGCAAGAGGCAGAGGAGGCCAAAGCAAAACTTGAGGCACTGCGAAAAGTTCTCGGAGGCGGGTCCAATAGTACAAGGAACGCCCCTGGTAATAGCACACCTGGCCCCAGAATGGAGAGAGTAAACAGTACTGCAAGCTTTTCATCATATGTGGGCTTCAATTCGAATACCCCGCCCACACCTAGTCAACCTAGCAGTACCAATAGTGGTGGCGGCGGGTTTTGGGGCGGATGGGGGAAGAAGGCGACAGTTGATTCACGATGATCTTCGACCTTGGACCAGTAGAAGTCAACTTTGTCTGTTTGTATAAATCTGATCGGGCATTGAGTGTAATATTATACGAAGAACAAGATGAAACGCAAGTGGAGGAATGGCACAAAGCATGCAAACTGGCTACAGGAACGGGGATGGCTTTGTCTGTGTTACTTTTTTTTTATGATTTCTTGTCTATTTTCAGTTTAGTATATCGCACGTCTCACTGTATCCCCCTCTTTGCTTCCTATACCATGCTCTCTGTAGCGGTACTACTTTCTTGGGGGGTTATATGTTTTATAGCTAGGAGATATCTTTCTTGTTTACTTGTTTTTGTGTTTCTTCGGATACATTGGGTGGGGGTTTCATTTTTCTTCTTTCCTTCTTTACTGTTACTCGTCTCTTTTCGGCTGATGAAATTTCTTGTTTAACCCGGGGATTCTGTTTTTTTTCTTCTTTCTTTCTCATCTTTCTCTATGGACTATCCTACAATACTCGTTTCTTTTTTTTTCATGATATCGATGTATTTGATTCCAACAAAAAAGAATAATCACTAAATGATTCCGTTTGACCTTTACCTCTCCTCTACTATCGTTGATTCAGCAGTTTCGCTTGTTAAAAAACTAATCCCCAAACCTCTCTTTAGGATCAGAGCGCGCTGAATGTACTCGAAGTCTGTTGATGGTTTAGGTGCAAAATATCAATAGACCTTTTTTTTTTTTTTTTTTTTTTCGCGCGAGCAAGTAAATAGTTTCTTGCTAAATCATCGATACTCACTCGTCTGTGCTAGTTGATTTATGTCATCACCCACCGGCCACTTGCACTCTCTGTAGGTACATATACAGTCCGGATGCATCTTTAAGGGGTTGACAAGTTAACAGCTATGGTGCGGCGCGTCTTAAAGGTGACATGCCGGTATCTCAGCTGGAACAATCTTAGCCACTCCAGCTACTTGTAAACCAATGAGGGCCTTCGATTCCAGCCACTTTACGGCTGAAAACTAAATCCTGGCCTGATCTTTGCGATGTAGAGGTATAAATGGATATAATACTGTTCCACTTCACCAAGTCTTGACGCTTTTTACATACAAAAACAGCCAAATTCAATCTCTTATAACTTTTTAACAAGATAAAATATCAAAAATCTGTAATCTCAAAATTTTTATCATATCTATATCTACAATTTGATTTCATAGATTTTTGATATCTTGTCTGGTTAAAAAGTTATAAGCGATACAATTTATGTCACCAACGTGCGCGGCACCATACATGTAGATACATACATAGGTACCTGACTGCAATAGCGGCTGGGTCTGCATAGAGCATTTTTTTTTTCCCCTACAGGAAGGAAAACCTTAACGAGGAGCGCCGTTGCGGTTACGTTTTAACCCTGTCCCAAGTCCCGCCCCTACCATCCATTGCCTAAGATTTCACCGGGATAACGTTGCTACTCACCGATACTACACTCACTGTATTACCTACCCCCCCCCCCCTGTCTACGTCGGCAGCAGGGGTGGTTTATTAATGTGGACTTCACAGTTCATGGGTTTGTAGGGGTGGGTTGTATGCGGTAGAAAGCGGGTAGAGTTTAATATTTTATCGGTATGCGGTAGGGTAAGGTTACAATCATGATATATCACTCGGAGAAAGGCGCTTTTTACAACATTGGGTTCGAGATTTTAAATTTGAGATCCAAGAGGTACATCATAAACGATTGATTTAAACAAAGAAAAAAGAACGAACGCCTAGATTCAATAAAAGGAAAAGGGGAAAAAAAAAAGAAGAAAGAAAATAACTGGTAAATGCTCACACCTAGTTGTCCAACGGCGGTACCACAATGCCGCTCCTCCTGGTGAAGTTCACATTCAGACCAGGTTTCCTCCACAGTGTGTAGCACTCATTCTCGCGTTCCCAATCCAAGTCCTTATTCTTCAAGTCCATATCGTAGGTCCAAAGCATCTTTGCAACGATGGTGCGCATCTCAAGAAGTGCCAAGTTCCTACCCAGGCAGACACGCGAGCCAAGCATAAAAGGCTGGCTAGCCTCCTTCTTGTCAGTGCAGTTGGGGTCAATCCATCTCTCCGGAATAAACTCATAAGGCTTGTGGAAATTCGCCTCAGAGTGTGTAGCTGCCCACGCGGAAACAGAGACCTCCATTCCCTTAGGGATGAACATTCCATCGACAGTCTCGCCGGGGCTGACTCTCGGCATGCCGACTGGGACCGGAGGGAAAATCCTGAGAGTTTCGTCAATAACCGCATTGAGATACTTGAGCTTCTCAGTGGCGATGCCGTTAATATCCTCGTAGTTTTGGAAGGCATCACGGATCTCGGTGGTAAGCTTAGCATATGCGGAGGGGGTTGTGCAGATGTAGTAGGTGAATCCCGAGAGAAATGTTGCAGTGGTTTCGGAACCAGCGATAATGAGAACGTTGGAGTGGGATTGGAGCTCATCAAGTGAGATGCCTTGGGCTTCCTTGGCGGCGAGAATACGTGTGAGGAAGTCCTTGCGCGGGGCGGTGTTGTTCATACGCTTAATGACTTTGTCACGACTATACTGGAAATGGGCCTTCCTAGCTTCAGCGGCGCCTTCGGGGAGAATGAATTTCTTGATATATTTGGCGATTGGGACTCTCTTGAATACAGTCACCCATGGAAGATATTTGATACTGGCGAAAATTGAGTCAACCCAGAAATGAGGTTGAGCTGTAGAGGACGTTAGAATATTTTTGACTCGTGCTTGCTTAGGAAGAGAGAGAGAACGCACCAGTCTTCAGACTACCAAAAGGATCACCAAAAGCCAAATCTCCAATAATATCAAAAGTGATCCAATTGTACCACTTCACCATCTCTTCACCTTGAGGCTTATCAGTAGCGTAGGTATTGATTTGCTTGATGAGCAGATCAACATATTCAATCACAATGTCCTCCTGCTCAAGCAGGGCTTTCTGTGAGAACCCATGGCTGAGAAGTTTGCGCATCCGCCCATGTTGAGCAGGGTCCCGGGCGGAAACAATGCTGGGATGGTACTCGTTAGTGTAGGCATCAGACTTGAGGAACTGTTGTCTCCCGCCAACGTGGCCGTGGATGTCTTTCCATGAGCTAGCAGAGCAAAATGAGAGCTGGTCTGGAGAGATTCGGACAACAGGGCCGTATTTATCGTGGATCTTTTTGTGGGTTTGGGGGGAGGTTCCTGAGACTTGAACACGCATGAGCCATATCTATTTATCGTGAGCTGTGGTTAGCTATTTCCTTGTGTTATTATATAAATGGATAGAAAGGAGACAAACATGTGAAATAGCAGCACGCTTTGGTCCAGGAAATTTTGAAAGAGGGTGGAAGTAAAGGTTGTAGATGGCATGACTAGCATAATAAAGGATGATCTAGTTTTTGATGTTAGTACATGGTAGTACTTGGGTAAGGCGCAAAGCTAGAAGTAAGCTTACCATCACCCCTGAGACCGTCACTAGATCTATTATACTGAGATCTGACACCTGAAGTGTACTTGACAGCTTCGATAGCATCGTCATATTGAAAATTTATATCGCTTTGGTTCGAGAATTGGAGTTTTGAAGTTGTAGGGCAAGATATGATGTGAACTGGATGTTGTGAGCTGAATGATGTGAACTGAATGATGTGAACTGAATGATATGAACTGTAGATATCGTCTCGGGGAGAGTGTGTGCTATATGTATTAAAGACTCGGAAAGTCGGCATGACTGGAGACAATATATTGGGTACGAACGGCTTTCGTTATAGCCGAAGCACATCCAGGGTCTTCTGAATCACTACCCCACACCGTGTGTATCAAATTTCTAGAAGGGCAACTGGCAGATACATAGCCACATGTGCATACGCAATGACCATTGTCCCTTTAGTGACGCCTGGCCTGTCAAATGTGGTGTTGGAATATTTCTCGGAGCTCCGAGAACGGTACCGGGGTCTACTATGCCCGTTCCTATGATAATAACTCTATTTTTGTAAAATAAAGTAATTTAGCACTTCGACATGAAATACATGTGGTTATCCAATGGAGACAAGCAACCCATTGAGTACATGTAGTAACAGCCCAATCCCACGCTAACCCCAAGGTGACGTCCTCTGGCTGCAACCTAAGTTGGTAGCGTTCGGAAGCCCCGGGTTCCGAGCAAGCCCCCCCCCTCCCGGACCCCGGTCGGCGTGTCGATCTCCCTGATCTGGTGTAAAGCGCCGGGCCGTTATTCGTTATAACTTTTTCTGATCAACGTTGGAGCGGTAGCCTCGCGCTTGGCGCTCGTGCTTGGATTTTGGTACGTGGACAAACGCTAATTACCATGTTTGGAATTAAGTTGTTATGAGCTCGAACGTATCCTATCCTATGGCAATAATCCACTTATAACTAGAGTACATATTTCAATATTCAACTGGGGTCCAACGAACTTTTAGTACCCCATGTGCCTTTGATAAAGGCGTCGGGGATCATTCTGTATCTGGCCAATAACCGAAAATGCCTGCCACCATAACGGTTTCCGAATGAGAAACCATGATGGGCCAGGAATCCAGAGCGTAAGATGCCCCCCCTTCGTATAGGGATTTTCAGACCAAAGCTTACCGGAAAAACTGTTCCCGTATCAATAGTTGATTATTAACTAACTGGGCAGAGAGTTCTTGGTATCCGTATTGGGAAGTAAATAATTGTGTACTACCCGTCGGGGAAAGGACTCTCAATAGTTGCAACCCCTGTGTCACATCACAGATTTTATTTATTGCAGCCAGTATAACCACACACACGCTCAGAAAGCCGTCCAGACAACTCGGAGCATTCAGCCGAGCTGCGGGTGGTAATGGTTATCGTCACCTTGGAGGAGGACCCTAAAATGCTGCTCCTATAAAACCGGGCTGTAAGTTCTCATGCAAGTGGGTTGCGACAAAAGATGAGGAAGGGAAATATATCCCTGATCATGGGTACCTCTTGTGATTCATGTACATACATGTATATAACTGGTCACATAAAGACTTCATGCAAATGAATAGACCATAAGGACGGCCAGCTATCCGGAAGGAGAAGCAAGGCGAAGCCAATTGAAAGTACTGGAGGATAATCTGAAAGGGGTTCAAAGACAGTACATGTCGAGAAACATGTGCACAGAAATAACGCGGTGGTTTGATGACGTTGCAAGAGCACTGCCCATAGAACTGCAACTACATGATGTAGCTTCTTGACATCACAGAGAGTCTGGTAGAATTATTACAAAAGTGGGTCTCGTGTGACCCAATAGTCCTATCGGCTCTTGAAGGGATTTTTTTGCTGTAAGCATGGACCAAGAAACTGTATAAGGGTATTTGTGGTTGATCGCCTGGGGATTCTTGGGGGCTAGATTGAATCCATCTTTCTTTCCCCCCCTGAATGTTGGAGGTTAGGTTTAAAGTAGGAAAGGAAGTCGCTGTCATCATGCGTTGAAAGGCTGTGGGTTAGTAAGTGGTTGTGGGGGTGGTTGTGGTGGTTTCGATCCCTACCCCCGGAGGACTAACTTTTTTTCCCCTTAATATAATAGGGCTATCGGGTCGCGCAGGGCCCACCTTGAGGTTGTACTTTTTTTTAACTGTAGTACAGCTCTTAGCAGTTCTTTGGTGGCAGGCACGGTCCAGACGGCCACTAGCACTATAGCTTGGTATTAAGTTTGCTAGATCAGATCATAGAGCTCGCCCATATATCAAGTCTACAAAAGAAGTGGCTTGTCCCCTATGGCCACTATGATATATCATGAAGTAGTGTTATGGCGATGCAATCACCAAGCTTGAGAGTTCATTTATGGACCACAGCTATAAATGTGACTTGTTATAGCTCGTGCGAGCTTTCACAAAAGCGACGTCCCCGAACTTGCCCAAGATTCCGAGCTCTTAGACTCATCAGGATCGAGCAAGCTCAGCTCGTACCCGTAATCGTATAATAGGAAGAGGTAACGGCTGAAGTGCTGTACACAGCTTATCAGCGCCCCGCCCCCAATAAGAAGATCTAGAAGAAGAAGCAAAATATCCATCCACGTCTTCTATACTGGACCCCAGCGCACGGAAAGAACTCTTTCCATGCCCAGCCAGTTCAGTGCCCAGGCCTAGGTACTGTTTACGATAGATTAGTAAACATCTGATCCCTGATGCGTAAACGACGTCTTAATAGGGGTACCCGTAGTCTCATCTGCCACAACACCCTAGAGAGGACAACCGAATCTCTAATTCGCCCAGCCAGCCCTATGGTTCCCATGTTAGAGAGGCAGTAGGTTTTCTATTTATGTTCGCCGCGTACATATCTTATAAGTATATAGATATACCGATATGCAATGTGTATTTTAAAGGTTTTGATTGGCCAGGTATTAGTATTGAGTTGGGTATATTGCTTTTTTCCCTGTACTAAAAATTTTCTTTTTGCTTATATTGATATTGGTGGCGATTAGAGGTACATGCTCTATATGTATTGATAATCGGGGCTTTTCTTTTGTTTATAAGGCATTATGTATGTATAGAATCGAGGACTTTGCTTTTTGCTTATATTGATATTGGTGGCGATTAGGGGTCCATGCTCTATGTGTATTGGTAATCGGGACTTTGTTTTTTGAAAGCCTTTTTTTTTTCTATATTGATGTAATTGACGATTCGGCACATAGATAGATATTGATATTGTTATTATAATAGTTAAGATTGTAGTTTAAAATAACTCTTGATCGCACATCTTTTACCTTTACCAACCAATTCTAAAGACTCCTTGCCCACCATACCTAATACCACAATGCCTCAAATTTTCAACGAGAATGCTTCCACTGAAATTCATTGCATGGTCGAATTCACCAATAAGACAGACAAGACTGGTTATCTTAAAATCTACGATTCAACTCTATTTTGCTGGAGTGAAGGTTTACCTTCTTCAGTTATCGATGAAGAAGATATACCATGTCGTATTGTTTGTTTTATCAACGATTCCCTTTCAGAACCTACCGAAAACTCTGTTGCTATATGTTCAGGCAGGTTTTGCGATATGGGTAAAGACAATAAGTTGTCAGAATCCTTGCTAAATAAGAACGAGTAAGTTAATTAATTTCTTTGTATGATATTATAACTAATATCTCTTTACTTAGGTTTGCTGGTGATCCCACACATCCACGATTTGATGACATAGCACCTGCACCCTCATGTGCCACTATATACTCAGTCGGGAAAGTTGTTGGACAGCCTAAAGGTACTATCAGTTCTCTTCCTACTGGCTGGAGATCTTTTGATTTACGATCATCCTACTACGACTTGGAAGCTGCCTCTAAATCAGCTTCCCGAAAGTACTTTGTTGTTAGATGGTATATACCACCAGGCAAGAGATGGGAGAGTACAAAGCTACCCCAAATCGATAGTGTTATTCAAATCACTGGAAGTTTAATTGGCAGAGTGGTCGTCGATAATGCATCATCACATTCTTTTCTTGGTTGTTTGGTATCGTCATTGAATTATATTTCTGTTATGCAATCGGGGTTTGGAGGTGGATCTAGTGGGCAAATGTCGGAAGGTTAGAGTCAAAGAAAGTTGGAAGATCTTGGGGTGCTCGGGCTCAGAAGAGATCTGCAATGGATGATTCAAGTTTGTATTCAAGTTCCCCTACTCCTCAAAAAATTGCTGCTAGCTCATCTCCTGTTTCCCAACCTCATACACCAGTCAAAAGAAAGGCTCCGAGTATATCTAATGATTGTTCTATTGATGACGATTTTGAAAGTCTAGAGGGTGGAGCTATTGAGACAAGTTGGTCCGACAGAGTGCTGTTTGATATAATATTTGGGTCAGAATGATTGTTCCTTACTTTACTTTTTGGGAAAAATATGACTATTATCGTGATATATATAGGGCTTTGATATCTCTTTCAAGTCTATAATACATTTTGAAAGATCAATATAATATTTTATTTTACAACGCCAAGAACAAATTCCGCATAATCAATCAAGATAATGACGCAAATCGTGATCCAAATGAGGAGGAGTAGAAGCTCTCAAGCCTCCAATAGCTCTCAATTAAATCAAATACAAACACAACTAAATTTTTCGAAATTGAACATCAAATTAGAAATCGCGACAAACCACCCAAAACCAAAGTAATATACAACCAAACGAATTAATGGAAGAATTGGTGACACTTTACCTATCAAAACAAGACATCTCCGACCATACATTACTAGTTGGTCTAAACACTGCACTCATCAGAATGCTGTCTTATTGAATGAAAGAAAATGGTTGGTACTAATGGAAAATACCAACTACCCTCTTTACCACCATATCCCCGATACTGGGAATGAATTTGAAGAACATAGTGGTCATTTGAGAGGATCACCAAAACTCAATAACATCTTTTCTTTTTCAATTTTGAGCATATGGAGGATTTCGACAGCTACCAACACCCTCCAACGCGCTTATTACAAGTACGAAAGATATCATCAATCGCTGGACGCTAATCACGACAACATTCAATACGATGGTTTCTTCACGATGAAGATTCAAGAGACTCACTGGCTCTTGAGTGCACCATCTTCTACTAGCCAAACCTACTTAGAGAACGCCAATCCTTTCAGACACCACCTCCGGCAGATTCACCACCGCTCCAAATACTCCACTTGCACTAGAATTATATACTCCAACAACTGGTGGAGAGATAGCTGCGATTATACATGCCAACAATATACAAAAAGTCTACCCTGAGACGCAGATACAACAATATCCTCGATCGCCTAAAAGCCCATCAAGATACTAAGTCCCTTTACGTACCCACTGCAATATCCTGTATTATTTCACAGACACCCGGGGACTGCAAATCTGATTTTAGTCAAATACGACAGATAGGCCAGGCTCACAACAGAGGATAGATTTCTTGGTTTGGTGAGATGTGAAAGATACATGCATCAAGAGTGGAGGATGAGACTGACTATATACGAAAGGGACGAGAGAGACAGTATATTCAGCAATCTGTAGATGCAGAGGCAGTAGGAGGTTTACCCTTTGAGAAAGGCACGACACTACCCAATTCTTTCAGCCCCGAAGACGTAAGATCAAATGAAGTAGCCGACTCTCTTGCTATCTGTAGATCAAGAGGCAAACCCTCCTTCTTTATTACGATTACAACAAATCCCAACTGGCCAGAGATTAAGTCACGATTGTATCCTGGACAGACTGCTTCAGATATACCAGTAATTGTCTGTCGGGTATTTAAAGCAAGGCTAGAGAATGCCATTGCCAAGATTAGAGGTCATCTAGGAACAATAGTTTACATTGTTCGAGTTATCGAATTTCAAAAGAGGGGTTTACCCCATGCTCACATTGTTATCAAGGTACGATTTAATCTGTTCTCAACTAAAGGTGATACTAATATATATTAGGTGCATCCTGAGCTACCTTTCTCTGCTATTGATTCAATAGTATCTGCCGAAGTACCTACAGAAGAGGAAGATCCAGTTCTGCGAGAATTAGTTCTACGATTCAATCGGCGTCATGGCCGTTTAAATTATCGCCATGATGGAGGTGTAACAAAAATGGATCACTGTGTTTGGGGATATCATGGTATTCGAGGAAACTACGAGCAATCGATATGGTGGTCTGATATAGAAGGAGGAAGGAAGAGGATCGATGGATTAAATCGTATATGCCATTCGCTTGCAAAATTACTTTGGAATGTCGTATCGATGTTGATGTATCTTTACAGTTAACGTTTTATGTATCTGTATAAATATCATTGAAGAGAGATCGTATGTTTTCTGCAGTCTTTGAGGGCGAGGAGGTTTGCGAAATCACTGATTATATTAATGCAAGATATCTGTCTGCCTACGAGGCAGCGTGGAGGATCTCTGATGTCGCTGCAGACCGATCTCCTGCAGTCAAATCGCCGATTCGCTCGCGGAAGAAATATCGTCGGATGTATCGAAGAAATGGTGGGAGTCTGTGTCGGCCTCTTAGATATTTTCCAGGCCCGAGATCTGTTATTTCAGGATTTGGCGTATATCAATATTATGAAAAGTGGATTCTCTCAAGGTCTCAACTACGCCGAAGATCCGATTTCGCAGAAGAGGTATCGATAGTTATCATGAGTTTATTGTTAGGTAGGAGGAGGAATGAAGCAATAGCGAGTTGATCTTTATGCAGGCGGAGAATTATTACCTCCATTCTCTATTACGTAGAGCGAACATAGTTTCCAACGCCGAGGTTGTCGGCGATATTCATGTCTGACATTTGAAGCGGCAGCGTTAGGTCTCTTTGAGAATCAATCGGAAGGTAGAGATTATGTTGGAGGCGGTTCAAAGCTTTTGCGTCAATCATTCTGATTTCTCTTTGCACATCTCACGGTGAATATCAGATTCTGACAATTGAAATTTATTTGAGGAATATCGGGAGGCTCTACGTCAATGAGACCGTTGTCTCCTGATGTCTCCTGGCTCAGGCTCAAAAATATCAGGAAACCTCGGAGGCTACCGAGGCAGGGAGACTGTTGGGAGACAGCGTATATAAGTAGTAGTTTCTTGATGTATCGTGATTATCTTGGCCGTCTGATTCTCCGATGATGGTTATCGACAAATGTTTGGAGGAATCGCGAGCGTCTTGCTCTCGAGGAGTAGCGCGGCAGACTTTGGTTTACCTCAGCGCCGAATATCTACGATGAAATATCAGTGGAGACACTGCTTTGGCCAGTACGTAGAATAGAAACTGCGAAAGGCAGCAACGTCATCTGAGGAGCGATTCACTCAGCGGTTGGAGGAACTTTTGATACTATAATTAATACCGTTGATAAAATATTCGTGGGAGGTTCACGACCATACGTATTTTTTCTGGATGGGAAGGTGGTCGAGGAAAAGCGTATGTTGTTAGCGATTGTAAATTACACCAGAGGGACGAGGAGATATTATGCGTTATTCTTGGTTCAAGCTAAGTGTCGGCTCTATGAGAGAATTGTACAGCGTGTCTGCATTTGGAATTCGCATGTCGTTGAGGTAAAGTTTCTTATTTTGGAGTTTTGGTTATTTCGATGCTAACGTAGTGGGATTAGAATAATATGGAACTCCAATCTACCTTAAGTATCGGTCGGATCGGGTAGGATTACTATCGCGATCAAGGCAATTATATGGGAGGAGATCTTTTATGGCCAACAAAGCGGCGATTGAATGTGCAGATGAGTTCTTGCAACTTGTCTTTGCAACAATGATTTGGTGTGAAAGTATTCGCTTGGTTTGGGGATTTTAGGCAGTGCTTGGAGTGGTAAAGTCGGCGGGACCAGCAATTCTGAAGCCTCTATCTGATCGTCCTGCGCTGTGATTTAAAATCCTACATTTGGATACAACATAAAAAATCTTGATTTAGAATATCTTTGAGTGGGTGGATCAAATTGGAGATGGCTGTCGAGAATCAAATGAATCTTTTGTCACTCTAGATTTAATTGGCGCTAGATACCATCGAGGAAGCCATAGATTTTCTATTCATAGGAGGTATTGGAAGATCGTGACGATCTCTCATGTCTTTTCTCAGTACTCTTAATATCGATGTAGGCCAAATTTAACCTGGCAATTCTTGAAAGATTAAGGCGATAGAGGGTATATATTTTTTCTCTGAGTTATGAATGATGATAAACTAATATATTTATATCTAATAGAAAGAACCTACTACAGTCACGATTGTATCAAAGAAGATCCTAACTTTACATCCTCTACAAGCAATATTCTACCCTCGGGAGAGATTCTTGATTTCCTGTCTATGTTAAAGGAGCCTGGTGTGCCTCCACACAATTTAGTTTTGAAGGTCGGGTGTGTTTGCTCAATAATGCGAAATCTATCCCTAGAAAATGGGCAGTCGAGAATTAAGAGTAGTTATTAAAGAGAGAGAGGTTTATTAAAGTTGAATTGATCTCAACTGCAGAGAATATTCGACGAGATACTGTTATCTTACTGTCTGCCTAGAATCGTATTTGAATTTCAGCGCAAATATTCTTTCTTGGGCCGGTCTGAGAAGACAATTTCCTTTACGACTAGCATATTCAACAACTTTTAATAGTTGTCAAGGTTTATATTTCGATAGAGTGTTATTGATCTCGTAACTCACTGTATTTGCATGTGCATATCTAGTATTTAAGTTAGAAATAGGAATGATATTAGGTATTTATTAGGTAGTAGTACATCAATTATTGCTGTCGGGGATACAAACAAAGTCAAAAATATTGTATATAGAGATCTTTTGTTATAAAATGTTTTTTTTATTTTTTTTATGTTTAAACTATTTTTTAAAACAATCGGTACACAATAAATAATAGTTATTACTGCTTGCAAAAATCATCGGACATCGGACATAACATTTATTGGAACCAGTAGCAATCGGATACAAAAACAAATAGTTATTACTGCTTATCGGCAGCTGTAATAACTATAAGTACTCAATATAGGAGTGGAGATTTTAAGTAGTGATTATAAAGAAAAAACCCTAATATAGAAAATAACAATTTATTATCCCGGATTCATCGTGACTCATGCATAACATTCTCGGCGATGCGCATTCGTTGATATTTCTCACAACTTTCTGCGTCGGACAGAGTAACAATCTGCATACCAATTTGATGGGAATCGGTCGCCGTAGGGCCTTTGGCGATAGAGTAGTCGTGAAAGTCTGCCGAACCACAACTGAGTTTCTTGTGTCGGATTCTGATATAGTCGGCAATGAAGAAATGTCACTCATCGGTATGTATACGCTGTAGTCGAAACAAGCATCTTATGGGGCGTTTTTCATAGATGCCTCTATATATAATTAATTAGTAACAATAAAATATATGTCTTTAATGAATATTCATTGCGTAATTATATCATAAAAGGTGGTGAACACAATCAAACTCAATGTCATAAATCACTCTTCCGCACAACATGGATTCACGTGTTTGAGAAGTAGCTATCTTAACGTAATTCGTTCGGAATGAGTAGAATTGCAAAAACCAGTAATGATAATCGAACGACACCTCCTCACTTCTGCGTATTGTAGAAGCGAGATATAAGCTGCGTATCTTCAAACTCTTATCGGTTTTCTTAGAGGTGATGTTTGGCCGTCAGCTGGATTTCTTCAAATTGAAAACCGTTTAAAGTTTGAGAATCTTTGGTAAAAAAACAATTAGCTCGGAAAAATAGGATTGAGAAAATAAGTCTTACTCGGACAGATTTCACGATCGGCGTTCGTAATAAATCGTTGGCCGATCTAGAGTTTCTTTCCTGTCTCGCCATCCAATCCTCGCCTGTGCAATCTCTTTGGTTTTGGCGTCGTAAGAATCGTCTTTGATTCTCAAACATCTAATTGGAGATGTTGTGGTTAAAAATAACATCGGTGGTATCTTAAGTCTTTTGTCGCCGAACTTTCCAAGCTGCAAATGGTCATCGTGAATTTGGTCGGATTCGTATCTTATGGGCAGGAGGGTATGGTGATTCATATCGATCGACTTCCAGCAATCGCAAATTTTTAAGTATTGATCTCTCCTCGCGTCGTCTTCAGGTTGCAATCGACAAAAAGCTTTGATTTCTCTTGATTCTATTTTTCTCGGATTTCGCATCTTTCCAAAGCAGCGCAAGTTCAACATCTTGATCGGAGTTTCAAATTGTTTTGAATCGTTGAGGAAGGAAGCGAGTCGTTGAAGAACCATCGGTAACGTCGAACTTTGTTGATAGAGATTATAAGAGAATTAATATTATTGTCTGCAATTTTTTGGAGTAAAGAAGGTCGAACTGTATATACTATGAATTAAATCGATAGGGATTTTAAATGATCGGGTTGGAGGCGTTGTAAAGGTTGGAGCAGTTGATAGTGATGATGATAAATGTAACGTCAAGTGGGGTGGCATTCTTATATAGAAAAAATATAGAAAATAGTTCTTCATCTTGGCGTGAGTCACATTACTCA
Organism: Morchella sp. 2016-57; assembly: GCA_024713875.1. Classification (NCBI taxonomy): domain Eukaryota; kingdom Fungi; phylum Ascomycota; class Pezizomycetes; order Pezizales; family Morchellaceae; genus Morchella; species Morchella sp. 2016-57. Next base: position 810,150 of record JAMGZE010000019.1, read on the forward strand.
TATCAATCGATCAATCGTTGAGTCGTATCGTTGATTCTTCGTCGGAGTCGCGTCATTCTTCGCGTCACATCGAGTCACATCAACGTGTAAGCGTCTTGCGTCGGGTCAGATCAAGTTACTTGACTTTAGAAGTAATATCGGCGAGGCTCAAACGTTTGACTTCCGTCTTTGAACTATCTCTTTAAGTCAAATCAATAGGCAGGATATGGCGTCGTGTCCAGGATCAAGTTACTTGACTTTAGAAGTAATATCGGCGCCTAGCTCAAACATTTGACTTCCTGTCATTGAACTATCTCTTTAGCGCACCACCGCTTAATCTGTCGTATAGGATTACAACTTGTCGTTGGTATGTCTCTCTCGGACTATCTCTCTCGGACTATCTCTCTCGATCAGATATCTCTCGATCGACTGTCTCTCTCTCGGCTGTCTCTCTCTCGGACTGTCTCTCGCCGGACTGTCTCTCTCGCCACCGTCTACCGATCGGTCTCTCAAAAGAGTTGAACTATCTCTTTCAGAGCGGTCATTTCGCTAACTTGCCCCTCACTCACAATTAATCTTTCTGTATCGAGTAGTAAGCAAGGCAGTAGCTCGGTTGATCGCAGGAGCAGTGCGAGAGGTCTTTGATGCCTCTGAAAGCTGGTTCGTCAAAATGTTTAGTTCGAGTCGATTCGATTGTCATCATCGCAGGTCTTGGTTCAGTCAGGAAATCTATTCGGTGCCGTCCTGAAGCTCGGTTCGGTCGCAGGTCTTGGTTCGGTCGCAGGTCTTGGTTCGGTCACGAGAGGTCGATTCGGTGTCGTCGCAGGAGCTTGGTTCGATCACCGGGAGCTTGGTTCAGATCTTGGGAGCTTAGTTCGATCGGATTCGATCGCAGGAGCTTGGTTCGGTCGCAGGAGGTCGATTCGGTCGTTCTAAGCTGGTTCGGTCGCAGGTCTTGGTTCGGTCGGGAGTCTATTCGCGTCACCAGAGCTCGGTTCGGTCGCAGGTCTTGGTTCGGTCCTGGGAGGATGATTCGATTGCCGTGTGGGTATAGATGGCGTGATTTTGGGCGAGGAGCGTCGATTTGGCGTCGATTTGGGCGTGTCATGCGTCGGTCGAGCGTCTGTTGGGCGTGTCGTAAGCGTCGATTGTCGATTGGCGTCGATTGGCGTCGATTGGGCGTGTCTGGCGTCGATTGCGTCGATTGGCGTCGATTGGCGTCGATTTGGGCGTCGCGTCGATTCTGGCGTCGATTGGGCGTGTCCATGCGTCGATTCGTCGGCGTCGATTGGCGTCGATTGATTGGGCGTGTCTGGCGTCGATTGGCGTCGATGTCGGCGTCGATTCGTCAGCGTCGTGTCAATGCGTCGATTCGTCTAGCGTGTCGTCGCGTCGATCGAGCGTCTGTTGGGCGTGTCATGCGTCGATTAGCGTCGATTTGGCGTCGATTGAAGCGTCGATTGGCGTCGATTTCGATGGCGTCGATTGGGCGTGTCACGTCATCGCGTCGATTCGTCTGTAAGCGTGTCATCGTCGGTCGAGCGTCATTTGCGTCCATGCGTCGATTGGCGTCGATTCGATTTAGGCGTCTGAGCGTCGATTTACGTCGATGTCGGCGTCGATTGCGTCGATATGGCGTCGATGCGTGTCGATTGCGTCGTGGCGTCGATTAAGCGTCGATTGGCGTCGATTGGCGTCGATTAGCGTCGATTGGGCGTCGGCGTCGGTCGAAGCGTCGATCGTGTCAGCGTCGGTCGATCAGGCGTTCGTGGCGTCGATCGTCGTCGATGGCGTCGATATAGCGTCGATTGGGCGTGTCGGCGTCGATTGTCGATCGATTGGCGTCGATTGCGTGTCCGTCGATTAGCGTGTCGACGTCGGTCGTCGCGTCGTCATTTATTCGTCGTCGGGTCGTCGTTCGGCGATGTTGGGGCGTCGTCGTCGTCGATTGATTTCGTCGATTATCCGTCCGTCGATTTGACGTCGTTTCGATTGGCGTCGATTGCGATTCGATTGGCGTCGATTGGCGATGTCTGGCGTCGTCCATTGATTGGATCGCGTCGTCGTCGACGTCGTCGCGATTTGATTGTCGTCGATGTCGGTCGATTGGCGTGTCAGATGGCGTGTGGAGGTGGAGGTGGAGATGGAGATGGAGACGAATATCAAGGCAGAGATGGGGACGGAGATCCTCATGATGACTAAGCAAGATGACTCATTAGGATGACTTGCTAGATTGACTCAGCAAGATGACTTGTCACTTTTGGACGCGATTTCATTTTCCTGACCGGCCGAAGGCCGGAGACGACTTGTATAACTATAATATGATGGGTGACGTAGGCTTTAGCCCTGCAGGGCAGCGGCAGTGGCGCGGCTGGTCTGGTTTGCGATCACACATCTGCACTCGGCCCTAGCTGCCCTCTGAGCCCTGGAAACAGATTCGATGTCGACAGCTGCAGGTGGGCATACCTAGTAGAGACTCAGAAACCTCTGAATCTAAAAAATTTAGTTCTTGGCGATAGTTTTTGGTGTGAAAATCCCGCCAAGAACTCAAAATTTGAGCTCAAAATTTGAAAAACAGGGATTTGCCAAATCACTCTAATACATATATCACAAGAGACGGAAACACAAAATGGAAACTTTATGCTAGAGAGGAAGCTCTTCACGGGAGCAGTACTAGGCAGTTGGGAATGGGGTTTTACATTAGGACCCCATGGAGGTTGGAACAGGAAAGCGAATACGCAAATACGCGTATATTAAATGGGCCGAGTGAAAATTGTACTTATATATGTTAGTTGCGTGTCCTTATTTTCTTTTTTTTTGTTATGGCGATATTGCCATAGCCGAGAGGCTGCATGCAATTAATGAATTGAACAAAAAAAATCCTGGGTTCTGAATGGAACCTAACCCCCATGCTTTTTGCCCAGTGACTTGGGAGAGATTATATACGGTCTTTATGAAGGAACTACATGGTCTGTGATTCCCTACTAACATGCACCACCGGTTATACCATCATCATCAAAGACTAAGATGTTAAGAGTGCTGAATTTTATCTGTTCATGAAATATCACTCGAATAAATTTGAGAATTTGTAAAATGTGTTGCTTCCGTGCCATGGAGTCAACCACCGCGCCTAGGCCTATTCTCCGGTATGTATGACCATGAGATATGAAGACATAAGTCTTTTGTTGCTGGCATAAAGAAGTATAATTCTTTTGTTGCTGGCGTAGAAAAGTTTTTTATTTTTTCTTATTTTCGCTCTACCTGCAGCCCTCTCACTCTATTCACCACTGCCAGCATCTCCAACTCCCTGCACCTCACTAGCTTACCCCCTACAACCGACCCACCTCTAAGCGCATCTAAACCCCCATCATCCAAAGCGTGCTTCAAATAACTCGCCCATTCTTGCATTGTAAACTTTGATCCAGATTTCGGCATAAAGTTCAACAACTCAGCACAGGAATTGGTTTGCCCCTCTTCCACCAGCTGATCTAGCCCCGAGAGATCCACAGCCTCGTCTTCGCGGTCTCGGCGCTGGATACTGCGCATACCCTGGGCGCGGGGCGGGTGCGTGAGCTGATGAAAGTTTGGTAGCACTGGAATTCGTTTAGTGATGCTGCCATATGTCTCGTGTTGGTCGACAGTGACAGGAAATTGTGCGACGATCTCGCGTGCACGGGAAGTGATATCGTGGGCCTTGTAGGAATCCATTCCGATGACGGTGTTCGCGATGGTTAGATCTGTGAGGAGAATAAGCTTCTATAACGGGAATTTCATGGGGTACTATGAGGTAGTTACAATCGCCACATCCTATATAAAAGAGGTATTATTAGTACAGATGAAGAAAGGAGTTAGTAGTGTAACCATCTTACCGCCGATGATAATCACAGTCGAAACACCACACTTCTCAAATAGTGCTTTTGCCTAAAAATGTTTAGAGAATCAGCAATTGAGCCCCGTATCAGTATAACTCGGAGACTGACTTTAGAGACAAAAGGCGAGATCGGTTCGGATTTAATTAGTTCCTGCATCCTGCGATCCCTAACCAGGAAATTAGTAGCACTCGTATCCTCATCAATTAGCAAAGTTGTCGCGCCTACATCTATGTCAGCTCCCGAAATATTATATATGGGCTCAAGCCTCAACAAACCAATCTCGATGGCCTCCTGGATATTGGCAGCCATAGAAGTACTCCCTGAGGCATCCGTTGAGGTAAAGCTCGTTGTAGCAGCGTGTGGTCCTGGGAGGTTATTGATGAATGGCGATATATCAGTTCCAACAACATTTCGTCCGTCTTCCGCACGAATCTTGAAGGCATTAATGTCGGTGACCACGAGTTCTCTGCCATCTCCAGGTACGACGTTGTATATTCCATATTCCTGGCATTGAAGGTTAGGGCTTTAACGGGCCTCCTCTCGGTATGTAGACAGATATGCATGTAGTTACCAGTGCTTCTAATAGTGTAGTTTTACCATGAAAACCACCACCGGTAAGAACAGTAACTCCGCGTGGAATCCCCATACCCTCGACTACGATCTTGGCCCCCGTGGCATCTAGGATATCGGTTTCAATCCTCACCTATAACTATTAGCAGCTCGTCACACTAATAAAGCCCTAGAAAGTAACATACTTTCAACGTTTCCGGCGCTACGAATGGCACTGCGATATCCTTTGACATAGGGTAGGGACTCGCCCCAGAAACTCTTGGAAGAATTGAACCGTTCCCTATAAAAGCTACGAGATTATGTTTACCCAACGCCTCTCTGAGCGCATCCTGAACTTGCACAGATCGTATATGCTCCGCGGTTTTTCTTGGGTCAAAGTTCTTCCACAAGAGACCCTTCTCGATCAATGTTGGGATTTGTTTCAATATTAGCTCCTGCGCTGCGTCAGCAAGAATAGTCCGTCCCCGCGCAGGTAAATTGAGTGTAAATCGCAGTTCGATAGCTGAGCCCTGAATCATGCAGCTAGTGCGCTCAAGGACCTGCTGCGAGGGGTAGTTTATTCCAAAGTCACCGCCTTTGGGGCCGGACCAGCCACGGCCGCTTTCGCCTACGTCGAGACCACGAGATGTAATGACCTGTTGTACTTGTCGAGTTGTGTAGTCGCAGAAAGCTATTTTTCTATAATTTTGAAAGCAGGGGGGTGAGAATTTGGTAAGAATCTACAGGGAAGTAAAGGTACCATACTTGGTGCGGGTATTGAATATATCTTCCGGGATTCCTGCGTCACTTGTAGAGACTTTGACACGGAAGCGTGATGGAGGTGCGAAGCTGTCGCTCTGGACTTTGTCAACAAAAAGTTGATAATTGATATTTTCGGAGATATGAGTGCAGTTGTAGGAGCCCACTGTAATGTAGATTGTATATTAGCTGTGCATTGAATTTGTGCGATATCACACATCCGAGAATATTTGGATATTGGTCTTACAAAGTTCTTTATAACCCCCTGATAATTTCAACGAAATATCAATTAGTAACTTCCCTCAAATTGAGTATGAAGGGTGATTACCATATGACTGGTTATACAATCCTCTGAGAATATTCTCCAGTCGCTGCTGGGGAGCAAATCGGTTAATCTCAGCAGGCGGCCCACCTCCTCCACCACCTCCACCTCCACCACCAAATCTACCGCCTCCTCCTCCTCCACCTCTACCACGATATCCTCCACCCCCGCGACCTCCGCGACCGCCTCTGTATTGATGCCCGCCGTATTCTGTGTGATTTGTCAATCTTTGTAGATGTATATCTACAAGCAATCTTTGCACCCTACGTACCAGACATCCCCTTTAGCGTTGTACTGAAATAACTTGCTTGCAGAAGAGATATTGCTGGGTTATTCACGGTAGAAGCTAGGTATGGTGACGTTAGAATAATCACAGGCCAAACCACTGACTGGGAATGGGGAAGTTTTACGCTGAATCCTTCTCCCCAACAGCGTCAGACCACGTGCACTGCGTTGGGCAGCTTGCAGTACTGTCATTTTTTAAACTTTGCTTCCTCTGAAATGCGGTGTCAGTTGTGAGTTTTTATCAGTGCGGCTCTAGACGGCAAACTAACCACTTTCAGCGATTTGCGTAACGTGATCTCTGTAGTAGCAAACATTTGTGGAAAACGATCTTTTTCTCTCTGTGCCCAACACAAACTCCCAATGCAATTTACACCTGGCTCACTACTATACATGTAACTACATGGTGGGCATACATGTATGGTGCCGCTCCTCCAAAACTGCCCCTCTTGTATGCCTGACTGACTAAGCTACATGTAAGCCCTTTTATGTGTTTAACCTCGATAAAGAGTTACATATTTTGGCAACCACCATGGCCATAGTAAAATACATGTATTGTACTTACTAAACTAATGGTCCTCTATAGAATTTATGATTTTTTCTATTGGGTATACTTATTGTTGTTCGGGGTATTTATCGTTGATGTGGGCGAGTGGGGGAGGGGTTGGGTGTGTGTTCCGCACGCGCGCCACCATATATACAATACATCGTACAAGAAACATTTCCACACGGGTGACCCACGTTTGCTTCCCTTCCCTTGATACGTTGTGTATATCAACATGTTTTTTTTTATATACAAAGCATATGTATATACATACATGTAGACTTCCGCCAGGGGGGCAAGAGTTGTAAGGTTAAAATAGTGGTATCATGAGATCTGGTTCAGTTTGAAATGCTTATCCAATCTAAGTTGGTTGGGCATTAATCTAGAAAACGTCAAAGTGTAACATCACCACCACCACCACCCACAGATTGAAGGAAATTCCCGTAACAAGATCACTGTATGTAACTGCTAGTTGCTAGCCTTCTACATATGGGGTATCTTCGGCGCAAGACGACCGCGAGCACTGAATATTAACAAGCCAAGGTAATTGATATCATTGCAATTGAGGATTAATCCTCCTAAAGAAAATACATGGAAACAAACCACAAAAATCCATCCCAGAGACAAAAAAAGCATGAAATAGACATGGAAACCAGCTAGAAATCATCACAACCATAAACGGCATCCAAATTTTAGGCGGGTTATCCGCCACCTTACCCATCGTTCGCCGAAGAGATAAAATAGCAACAATATAACAATAGGAACCAAAATAAGATACGAAAGCTCCTTAAGAATGCAGCAACAGCAAGAAAAAAGGATAAAAGACGACCGCTCATGCTCACCAAAGCTAAAAATATAGAGTTTACAAAAAGGATATTTAAATTATTGGCCCTGCCCAGGCCAACCGCCATTCCACATGCCTTGGTTCATGTTCTCTTGGAATCCCGACTGACCCATGCCTCCGCCCATGCCCGCGCCCATAGCGCCCATACCGGCCATGTTTCCCATGCCCATGTTCATCCCGCCCATTCCCATGTTCATGCCTGGATTCATGCCGGGGTTCATGCCCGGATTCATGCCCGGATTCATGCCCGGGTTCATTCCAGGGTTCATTCCCTGATTCAGAGCCGGATTCAGAGCCGGATTCATTCCTGGGTTCATGCCCGGGTTCATAGCACCCATATTCATGCCGGGCATCCCCATCATACCCGGAGCTCCCATACTCGGAGCTCCCATGCCAGATACCCCCATCGGCGCCCCCATACCTGGGACACCTATCCCCTGTGTCATCCCCGGAACACCCATACCTTGGGTCATTCCTTGTGGGACCATCCCTTGTGTACCCATCCCCATGCCCATGCCCGCCATATTCCCAATCATTGCTTGCTGCGGCATCCCCTGGTGCTGGCCCATTGACGTTACGGGAATCCCATTGCTCATACCAGTTGACACAATGCCGGGGTTCATACCCATACTCGAAGGTATGCCGCCCATCTGAGCCTGCATCTGGCGGCCCTGCGCCTGCGCCTGAGCTTGTATCATTGCGGCGTGGCGCTGCTGCTGAAGGTGGGCATAGTTCGGGTTGATGCCCTGCTGGTGTTGCGGCTGCTGTTGATGCTGCACCATCTGGGATGGGTTGTGTTGGGCAGGGTTCTGCTGCTGTGAGTACTGTACATGTTGCCCTGGCATGCCCGACATGCCCGACATATGTTGCATTGGCTGCTGCTGCGGCTGCTGCTGTTGAGGAGGCATTTGATGCGACAGTTGCGCAGGAGGCGTCGGTGACGCGGCGTGTCGAGGCATCTGCGCATGCTGAGGCGTCTGCGGAGGCTGCGGCTTGTTGTCTACGGGCACCACCTTTGGCGACGCGTTCTGGCTTCCTCGACCTCCCTGGGAGTTGGCATTTTGTCGCTGCTGATCAAGCGGCGGAGGATTTGTGAGCTTTACACCCGGGTACAGCGCTTGTAGCCGCTTATATAAATCTGCAAGGACAGGCATGTCGGGAGGTGGAACGAGGATGTTAGGGGAGGGTGGGACCTGTGAGGCGGGTTTGTGGGAGCGGTCGGCGATCGCGGCTAGGTAGGCAAGATTGCATTGGAGACGACGCATACACCTGGAAGTGACATTTTGTTAGCTGTTAAGTTCAACTGCACTTATTAGTTCCCTTCGGGCAAAGAGTAGGTGGCTGCAGTAAGGCGCGGAGGGACGAAGAGATAGGGAATGTTTCGCGTACTCGTAAAACCCCTTGTCGTGCCCAGGTCTCTCCTCGCCGGGCTGCGATGGGAGGCTTTTCCCATTGGCCTGGATGGACACTGTCTCTCTCAGAAGCTCCGCATTAATTTCTAGGAGAAGAGTGACACGACTTTTGTCGAGTTGGAGTTGATTCTGGGATTCCATTTGTCTATTGAGCAATAGCTGCTGTTGATGCGCTGCTATTGACGAGGCCGAAGTTGACGAAGCCGTGGTAGGAGTTGACGGCGATTGTTGCTGCTGAGATGCCTGTTGTGACACTGGTAGTGACGATGAAACTGAAGATTGACCTAATAGAAAATGAACACCGTCCCACATGGGAAAGGTTAGAAGTTAGTCTACTATACATAACGATACATCGACTCCGAGCAAGGAAGAGAGAGAGCCAAGGAGTGTCCAAAGCATCGCTCCTCCTTCATCACAATCAATCAATAACAACGGCGACCTGCATACCTTGATACGTAGGATGCTGGCCTAGAGCAGCCTGGGAAGCCTGGAGCTGCTGCTGGTAGGCGTGAAGTGGATTGTTATCCCTCGCAGCTATTGCCCCTACTCCTGTCCCAACTCCTCCTACAGGGGCAGCCATCATAGGGATAGCGCCGCCGCCGCCGCCGTGGTGGCTGGCGGCTGAACTCGAGATGCTGGAGCCGTTAGAGGCTGGTGGCGGCATGATCGCTGTCGAGGACCCATTCATGACAACAGGTGTAGGTAGCTCAGGTCGCGGTATTGGTGTTTGTAGTGGTTGTGTGGTGTGTGTGTGCGTGTGTGTGTGTGTGAAACGGGGATAATGCTTTTTCGATTTGAATTTTTCCAGGCGTTGAGGCTGATTTACAGTGCAGCCAAGTGAACCAGGGATTTGATCTGCCCCCACGGATATATATTTGTGGAGCGGAGAGAAGGATTCGGCGAATTTTTTTCAGGAGTGGTCTGGATCCTCGATTGGAGGAGCTTTCTTTGTATGGGGCGCGGAGAGAAGTATTAATCATATAATAATGTCATTATTGCCTCCATGTGCCTAGCACTGTGCTGCTATATACCCCATGGTTAATTTGTACCTACTTTAGACTTGTCACCAATAGGGTACATAATGATGTAGGTAGTACATCTCCCAACAGCTTATATGAAGATGTTAACCATGAACAAAGGGACTGGGCCGCGATATTATCTACCTACATGTACTATGTATTCGTGGTTCAAGATTCAACAATGTAGGCCGGATTTTCCAACCCTCGGCCGGCAAATTGGATATATACAGGCCCCACAACGAGAAATCTAAAGGAATGTAACAACTCCGTTGGTCCGGCTAGCAAATGCTTAGTCCACGGAGTCGATACTGCACGTAGATTTATAAACTTGTGTTCTAGAGAAAAGTACCTGTAACATACTATACATGTATGTAGCTACATGTACTTTATTACCCGGAATATCAACTAGACAGAATGTGGCGCACAGGAGCCTCTTTCTAAGTCTTGCTTTTATCCGGTCCTTTATAGTATTTCCGGGGACCTGGCCTTTACTCTCTAGGAGACTTTCCAAAGATGAATCCTTACGTGGGCCCCAATATGGGCTAGATGCATACCATACGATATGGTAATTGTAGATCCGTAACTAATTTAACGTCGTATGTATGCAGTTCTTTGGGAATTAAGATCCTGGCTGGGTATGTATTCTGCCGCAGTTCTAGTTAGATCCTGGGCAAACATTTATCTTGGGGTACCTATCGTATAGACACTGTCCAGATGCTTTCAGGGGTTACTGACACATACATGTATGTATGTAGATGCAGATGAATCGATGTCAATGATCGGTTTCTCGTGATGTGAAATCTTTATAAGATCATCAGGAGTCCAGGACCCTGCACAATCCTGTCTCAGAAGTCAGAGGTCGCCACCGCCCTAGTTAAAAAACTAAAACTCGACGTGTTCGTTACTCGTAGACTCTTGAAGACTCGCTTGGAGGCAGATACTGGGGTACGGCTTCTTGAGATCGATGAAGCTTTAACTTGTTCCTGAGAAATGTCAAACGCTCGATCAGCTGTGCATGCCATAATGACGTAGTTGATCGTCTATTATGAGACGCAAAGGAACTTGGAGGTAGGCCTTTCGGCTTCTAGAATTAGAATTAGAATGTTATGTCACTACACGTGGGTCTTGCGCTAAAAGGATTGTATACACAAGGGGGGAGGGCTTAATTCGTAAGCATACTTCATGTAACTTTAATTTGACCTCTAGCGTCCCCTGGTCTCCACTACACATGTCATCCGGGCTTGATTAATTACTTAAATGTGTATATGTATGTACTGGCCCAAGATTAAAAAAAAAATCAGAAAGTACGTACACGTGTATAGATATTTAAAACATGGTATTCCGGCTGATTGAATCTTATTTCCTGGACGGATATTCCACGTCGACAAATATTGGAGTCGAAACATAACAGACCGAAGGCGCACAAAACTGTTACTACATATAAGTTACTTCTTATGCAGCTTGGAGTTTAGCCCACTCACTATTTGTGGTTTTGTTTGTCTTCTTATATGGTGACAATTAAACGTTGCTGACTATGTACTTGTCAGTGCATTGCTCAATTTAGAGTGCAACTTGCCGCGATATCAACCGGCCCATACGTCACATCACTTCGCACGACTTCGAGATGGCCATGTTGTGATAATACATACATATATCTACATACCTACTAAACATTGTCGATCAAGAATTGTTTTCAAGTCCATGCGATGAGAAGCCTCCCGTCCGTCCCGAGACCGGATGTGTGTGTGAGGCTATCGTGCATACATGTCGTGTCAAGGAAAAAAGGAGTAAATTATTCCCTACTTTTTTTTTTTTTTTTTTTCTTTCGGGCGGCTGCGGACCAGGAGGAGGGAGACTTCCCTTACGGATTTTATTGGTTGCATATATGTGCTCTGCAGGGCGAGGCTCAACTACATACTGCAGACAATCGTGAAAGACGAGACACAAGCCAACTTGCTAATTCAGACTGGGCAAGTGGGGTAGGGTGGGCGGTGGAATTAGGTACATGTATGTTCCTATTTCATGTTGTGAGCTTGTGCTTTATCGGGTACAGCGTGTTGAGGAGCTCGCTGCTCTTCGCGAGCAAGTCGGAATGGTCCAAGTATGACCCTGTGGGATAGAGAGTACTTAGGGTGCATACTCAACAACAAATGACGCAGAAGACCAAGGGGAGGACTTTCTAGAGAATTCGACAAAGTCCCTCCAAAAGTCCAAAATGACCCGTGAGAATATGGGATTGTCTGTCCTTGCTACCACTACGTATGTGAATGTGTGATAGGAGTGTGCGTTGTCCACCATAGCAACGGTTGCCTTGAAGGGAGTCAAAAGCCGGGGAGGAAAGCAGATCCCTGCTTCTATTCGCTGACTGGATATTGGAGAAGACGAGTTGGTGGGGAGGGGCGCGAAGACTGGAAGACTGAAGAAAGGTGCCATCTGGGAGAGTCTACATCTAAATTAGGTAGACTACTAGTAGAGTACTCCAGAGTCCAGGGTCCAGGGTCCCTAGGAAAAAACACCACGTCCCTCTCTCCTCCCGCACACATCACTTGAGTGTTCTGCAACTGCGACACCTACTACCCCCCCTCCCCCTCCTTCCTCCTCCCCCCCCCCTCCCCCACTCGCCCCTCCCCATTATTTTCTTCTACCCGTTATTTCCTACTGCCTTACTTCTCACTCATCTATTCTTCTCCTCTTGTTTACTCCTCATCTCTCTCCTGTTGGATTACCATTCGTTGGTTCCCCGCTCCGCAGGTGCACACGAGCAGATTTCCACCCACAGATACAGACAGTCAAACGTCTACATTTTACCCCACAGACAAGAAGTCACGGGCTTCAAAAGTGCTAGTCGAATAACTTTATAGATCTAACCATTAAAGATCTGCACAAGTTTTTCCATCAGTATTACCACTTGGGTGATACCTGACAAACGATCTATTGATCGGCCACGGCCCCCCAAACCCGTATAACCTACTTCCTGGCCACTACGGAGGCCTGGGAGCAACTATATAATGGCACCTAGTGAGGTTGACTTCTACAAGACACTTGCCGTCCACCGGCATGCAGCAGACGATGAAATCAAAAAGGCGTTTCGAAAAGCTGGTTGGTCAAAACCTTTCACATTCCTACTTTTTATCAGCTCCCGCCACAAACCCCATGTGAAATCCGACCATATTCTGACTTGACATCTTCCATATGTAGCTCGAGACACACATCCGGACAAGAACCCAGATGACCCCATGGCCAAGGAAAAGTTCCAGGAACTTCAAAGGGCGTATGACACTTTGAAGGATCAGCTTGAACGAAGTAAATACGACGAGGATAACCCATATCATGGTCTTCCTGAAAGCTCGCGTCCTAAGCCCAAGTCAAAAACAGCTACGCGCTACGCTTCTGGCTCATCTACTGCAGCAACTGGAGCAACCTCTACTTGGGGTGCGCCTCCTTCTACCTTTGGAAGAGGATTTCCACCCCAAGCTCAAGCACACACTACACCTAGCTCTCGTCATACTGGGGCACATAAGTATGAAGACTTTACAAGCACGTATAATAGTAGCGCCAGAAGGCAACGTTCTGGAGACTTTGAACGCTCTAGAGGATATGAACGTCCAGGATTTGATTACAGCAGTAGCTACCACACACAGCCTAAACCAGCTACTGATTTCGAAGACAGTTATGATTATTATCAGGAACGAGGATATCGTCCGGAGTCACCACGAAATCGTGGTGAGAGTGCATACACCCGTACTACCCAACGGCAATCCAGTGCAACGCCTTCTGGGACGCCTAAGCCTTCTACATCAACCCGTAAGGCTCATTCAACTGTGGGTGGACAGCGAGATCCAGCTGCTCAAGGTCCTGATTTCAATCTTGGGGCTTATATCAAGGAGCAAAGGGCCAAGGAAGAAAATAAGCAAAGGGAGCTTGAAAAACGAAGAAGAGAAGAAGAGGCGGCCGAAAGGGAGAGAGAAGAACGGCGTGCCGAAGATAAGAGGCGAAGGGAGGAACAGCGAAGGGAGGAGCAACGAAGGGAGGAGCAGCGGAGGGAGGAGCAGAGAAGGGAGGAACGGAGGAAACGCGCCGAGGAAGAGGCAAGGAGGGCGGAGGAAGAAGAGGCACGAAGAAATCAATGGGCCCAGGCGGAGGCCAGTCAATACTCTCGGAGCGAATTTCGTTCAGATCAACCATTTCATGGCCTCAGGGATGAAGATTTGTCGAGGACAGCAGATGAGCGGTTAGCAGAAGAGAGAAGGTCCAAAACAACATCTAGAAACAACCCCCGGAGATCACCTAATAAACTTAATACTATGCGACACGATAACGAACGGGCGGCTGATGAGATGGACGGGTGGGGAGCTAGGTCCCCCAGCAGCGACTACCCGGGCCCTTATGCCCGTTTCACTTCAGTAAATCACGATGAAGAGCCAAAATACTATGAATCATCCACAAGAGAGCAACCGCGGGATTCACAGCGGGGGTACGGATTCAGCGAAATGTTCGGAAAGGGTAGTGACACTAGTAATGGCCACGGCCACAATAGGGCAAAAAGTGAGACACAGCCGCGCGAAAGGCCTAGTTCACCAGATCGGCCGCGCACATCTGGGCCTCACAGTGCTGCCAACTCAGGATCTGGGGAGTCCAAAGAACAGAGTCCCAGCTTTGAGTCTGCTAAAAGACGTCAAAGCTCGAATGATTTCAGGTATTTTTTCTCGTAGTCCTCGTTGTGCTGTCAGTCTAACACATGTATAGCTTCAATTTTACGGCTCCTAGAATGGCTAGAGTAGATTCTTATCGATCAGAGCCTCACATCTCACCTCCGTCTCCGCAAGATAGTCCTTTCCAAAAGAAACCAGATTTCAATTTCCATAAAGCAAGGGATGCCAATCCTTTCCCTTACATTTCTCCTGAAGACAATAGCGTACACAACTCAAATAGGCTGCATGCAACGGCCCCATTTACCCGACCACAGAGTCAGCCTATCTATCCTACACAAAAACAAACCATCCCAAAACCTCGACCAACACCTCAACCACATCAGCAGCAACGCCAGCAGGCACAACCAGCTGATTACAGTCAGTTCAAACAGGAACTATGGAATAACTTGAACGAAATAGCGTTTGAGCCACCCTTGTCAACCGGTAGCCCAAAGAAGAAAAAGAGCACCAAAAGTTTCACTAAATTTAGAAGTAAGAGCAAGGATAATGTGAATGTTAACAGTATGGCTGCTCGGGTGGAATCGGAGGAAGACAGCGATGATGCTCCATCGAAGCAGAAGGGGTTTAAGCAGGCCGCAACACCACAGAGTCCTTCCGTTGGAGATGGAGGGTTCGAGCCCATGGACACTGCCCCAGACACCGGGGTCCCCGAGCCAATTGATATTCAAGCAGCGATGTTAAATGGGCACATTGGCCCTAAGAGTCCAATGGGGAACATCAGCTCCAGAGCTCAGACCCCTATTTCCCCCCGTTCAACCAAGGGGGATGGATTTGACACCATGAACGTACTCGGATCAGTTCATCCTTTGAAAGCCAATGGACTAGACAATATGGGTAGCTTGGCTTCTGTCTCGCCATTAGCTCGCGCCGCCGAAGTCGGACTTGATGGACTTGGCGAGCTAGGGGATCACCTTCCTCGCGTCTATCGCGGAACTCCAAAGCCTACCCTCCCACCTACATTTCCAAAAGCGAAGCCGAATCTTCAAGATATCTATGCTCCCCAAACTCCTATGGAGGATTCATTCTCTACACCAACTCCACCAACAGTCCCCAAAACACCTATAGATATAGAGCTCACTACCTACAACAAGTTTTTCGCTCGTGTCGAGGAATATGTACAGACCTGGAATAGTTATGAAGAAAGCGTGCGCAGGTTACAAGGAGTTTTAAGCAACAGAAGTCTCAGGGATGTGAACATGGACCAGAATGCAATCAAGGATTATATTAAGAGGGTCAAGGAGCAGGATTTTGTGCTGGAGGAGTCCTATAGACAAGCTCGAGAGAAGCATATGGCTGCACTTGAAGATTGGCTGAGGTACCGGGGGGCTGTGGTGGAGAGCAGGGCCAACACATAATTTGGAGAAGTCAAGTGTATAATTGCGCGCAGAGCCTGACCATGGTGGGAATTAGGGGCGACAAATCTTGAAGAATTTGAACGACCTAGTGCTTTTCTTCTTTCCTCATCCCTTTTTTTTAAGAGGTGAAAGTCTGTTTGGTTTCATTTTATGTAGCTTCGTTTTCATCTGGTAAATGAGGCGTCTTTTGGTGGGGGGTTTTTTTTTTTCTCTTTGTGGAAGTTGTTCTTTTATCAAAACGTTGTAGAGGTCTTTTGGTTTGTTTAAAGACTCTTCAGGTTTGTTGGGGGTTTCTTCTGCTCAATTTGCTCGATTGTTTCTTCCGCTATATACCTTTTAGTACTTTCATCCAATTCGGGATTAGGGAGGTTGTTTAGTTTCCCTTCTTTCTTATCTTGTCCTATTTGGACTATCAATGTAGGGGGTTCTGAATCTTTGTATTACTACTAGGGTGTTTTGCGAGAGAGGTTTATGGTTGTTGGGGGGGGGGGTGGGGGAAGGTATGTTGGGTATAACGATTGATGGTAGATTTTATGAGTAAATGATTTACGGTGAATTACATGCTCAATCAAATATTTCAAGAGGGATTTAATAATTTAGTATGTTTATTTATCATCTACTGCATACATTTATCTTTTGTAGCAACAAGTCTAGAAGATATTTCTAACTCATAGTTCAGCTCGCTCATATAAAAACCAAGCTGAACCCATCTCTCCCCCTCTTCACAGAAAATCACTCGCCCCTGCTAAACGCACGGACCAAGTCCGTACTAAGAGCCTCATGCAAACTTATCCCCCACCAACCCCACCTCCAAAATAGCCCCCACCACAGAAAACAACACCACTCCACAGCGTAGCCAACCATGCTCTACCTTGTCGGCCTTGGCCTCTCCAATGAAAAAGATATCACCGTCGCCGGTCTAGAAGTCGTCAAAAAATGCTCCCGCGTTTATCTCGAAGCCTACACCAGCATCCTCATGATTGACAAGGAGAAACTCGTACCTCCTCCCTCTCCTATCCTCTCCTCCCTCCCTCCCACCTTTCCCCAACTATCCCTAACAACAATATATATATATTAGGAAGAGTTCTACGGCCGCGAGGTGATCGTCGCAGACCGCGAGATGGTCGAGTCCCAATCCGACGAGATCCTGAGCGACGCGGCAAGCACGGACGTCGCCTTCCTTGTCGTCGGTGATCCATTTGGGTACCCCCCCTCCCCCTCCCTCCTCCTCAGGGTGAGGCTGCTAACACACATGAGAGAGCCACCACACACACAGACCTTCTTCTGCGCGCGCGCGAGCTCGCAATCCCGTACCGCACGATCCACAATGCGTCCATCATGAACGCCATCGGCGCGTGCGGGCTGCAGCTGTACAACTTTGGGCAGACGGTGTCCATGGTGTTCTTTACGGACGGATGGAGGCCCGCAAGCTTCTATGACCGCGTCAAGGAGAATAGAGACGTCGGGCTGCATACGCTCATGCTCCTGGACATCAAGGTGAAGGAGCAGAGCCTGGAGAATATGGCGAGGGGGAGGAGGATCTATGAGCCACCCAGGTAGGTGCTATCTGGACCAGGCAGTTTGGGTTGCGGGCGGAGAGGGGTCTGACTGTGGGGGTAGGTACATGACGGTTGCGCAGTGCGCACAGCAGATGCTTGAGATTGAGGAGGAGAAGGGCGAAGGAGGTATGTGTGGCACTTGACTCACCCCTATCACCCCCATCACCCCCGTCTCCCTATATCATTATACTTAACTGTCATATGTAGCCTACTCGCCCAACACGCTCGCGATTGGTGTCTCCCGCCTCGGCTCCGAGGACCAGCAGTTTGTGGCAGGAACGCTCAAGCAGCTGGCAGAGGCCGATCTGGGCCCGCCGTTGCACTCGCTGGTGCTGCTGGGCAAGCGTGTGCACGAGCTCGAGATCGACTACATCCGCCCGTTTGCGGTGGATGTGGACGAGTTCAACAGGGCATATGAGCTGGAGCATGGGCGTAAGGGAGCGTAGGGCTGGTTAAACGTAAGTGTAAGTAGACATTAGAGTAAATAAAAAAAATAAAAAAAAAGAAGACTTTGGTGTGTAGTACATGAGGAACCCAATTTCGAGACCGAGGGGAGTCGGGTGAGGCAGTCGTACTGTAAATAATTTACTAACAATTACTCTCTGTGGTGTTCGCAGCTTGACACTCGGGACAAGACACCACGACTGGATAGGCACTAAGCCACATACGGAAGTGTCAATGACCGCCTTCCCGGTTTGTCCACCTCCATTCATCCCGCTCAGCGCCGCCAGAGCAAACAACAAAAAAGGCGCCCGCCCGGTCCCATCCCGTAATATCAGGATAGCAAACCCCTCTTCAATACGTAGGTCACCCTGGACTATATAATTCAATTAATTGTTTTTTTCTTTGAAAAAAAAAGACAAACTTAAACTTCCCCTCTTTCTCCTCATCTTCTAATCCTCCAACCCTACTAGATCATCAATACCCTCGACCACAACTTCCTTTCTTTTCCTGAGTCCAACACTGTACCGTTCTGGAGAGAACATGGCAAGTGGAAACACCGCAAACACACTCATGGGCTCTGTGCGGTCCTACGCCACGCGGATGCCGTCGCCGTCGCCGCCGCCTAGAGTTACAGAGGTAGACGCCGAGGCAGAGGCAGGAGGGGGAGGGCAAGAAGAAGAAGAGGAAGCTGCCCTGAAGACGGAAGCGGGGGCTACTACTGCATGGGGGAGGGGAGGGTCCCCCCCGGCCCCAGCTCCAGACCCCACGAAAACCGAACCTGGACTTCCAGCGGACATTGGAGAAGCACAAGCATTGTTTACACAAGCCCCAGGCCTCCCCGCCACCGCCGCCGCCGCTGCCGCGCCGCACCCCCCACAGTACCGCCGCGCCACGGCGACAGTCATACAGGACGAAGCCGAGGTCTGCCCCTGCGCAACCACTGGTCCCACCAGCACCACCACCACCTCCGTGCCCCAGCCCGCAGCTCGCGGCCAGGCCGCGGCCGTCCCACAGTACAATCGCGCCTGGCCATGGCTCACAGAGCCCGCGCACCAGGCCGCCGCCGCCCCCACGCCAGCACCCCCGCCGCCGTATTCCGCGGACGAGTATGTGTACGACTTCTACGGGCGCCCGCGGCAGGCACACGGCGGCAGCCCGCGGGCCCGCGACCCCGACGACCGCGGCAGCTCTGCGTTTATGGGGGAGGGGAGCGACGATGAGGACGATGAGGATGACGAGGACGATGAGGACGATGAGGACGATGAGGAGATTGTAAGTATTGCCCCCTCCCTGGGTCCGTGGTGGGTAAGTGATTGATGTGTGGGTTGTTTTTGGTCTATATAGGACTTTGGGAGCGGGGTGGGAGAGATGGCAAGGGGGTTGGGGGAGATGGCGAGGGGGTTGGGGGAGATGGCGAGGGCGTTTGGCGCGAGGGCGAGGGCCTCGGGGGCGGAGAGGATGGGCCCGTTTGATCCGTTGAAGGGACATGTGGTGGGTTCCTATTTCCTGATATTATGTCTTTGTGGTATTTTTTTAAACCCATAGTTTAAAAATATATATATATATATATACAGAATTAACCAACCCTAACTAACCACACCCCTCCCCCATCAGCCCATAGTCTCCCTCCTGAGCTCCTCCTCGTCCTCCACCGCCTCCTCCCGCTACACCAGCTCCACGCCCTCCCCACCACCAACACTAATCCGCACCAACCCGCGCAAGCGCCCCCCGCCCACGCCCACGCCCCCGCGCTCGCCCACCTACTCCTCCAACTCCTCCAGCTCCTACAGCTCCTACAGCTCCTCGCTGGCGCAGGCGTTCCTGCCCAAGCGCCGGTGCGGGCCCGTGCGCCAGGGCTCGTGGAGCAGCACGGACCGCATGCTCCTGGTGGAGAGCCTGCAGGCCGGGGTGGACTGCGAGGCGCTGGCAGAGGTCATGGGCAGGGCGCCCGGAGACGTGTTTGAGAAGTTCTCGGACGTGGTGGCCGCCGGGCTGTATTTGGGGTGTGTGGGGAGGAGGGATTGGGGCGTGCAGACGGAGGAGGAGGGGGAGGAGGGGAAGGTTGAGTCGTGAGTGTTATGTGGAGTACTTGCTAGGTGGCGTGGAGCTGTGTAAGTTACCTACTACTAGTTAGCTATTTAGTGGCGTTGGCGATCATTGACATTCTACTTGTGGCTGGTTGGTTGTGTACTTCTCTATTATTATTATTGTTATTACTACTCCTACTACTACTACCACTACTACTACAATTAAATGTCATGCATCCCAGCGCTACAGCTCCCCCTTTCCACCGCCGGCAGACCCAAACACACACAAGTACATAATAACCATACCCCACCCAAACACTCATATATCAAGACAAGTAATACGCCATTAATGTATGCGGTAAGAACACGTACACACGGTACCGGCACAGTATATAGATACTCTCGCCCCAGCTACAATGCCGGTCCTCTCGTCACTAAACCCCCCCGTAGTCCTACACTGTATACAAAAGATGCTACTGGCTGGGGGCCCAAATTAACCCACGCCCTCACGTATCCGGCTGCGCTGGCCTGGGGTAGATACTTCTTGCGTCGTGCAGTACTTAAGGTAAGAAGTATACATGCTGTCTTTCTATGGTAATATCATCTGCGGGTTATGGGGGTGCGGTGGTGGGGCGGGCATACATATGTATATGTAGATGGCCTCCTCACTGGCCGCCTACACCTGGGCAGCCATGCATGATAGCTACTAAATTAACTACATGTAGCAATATATATAGCTACCGCTGTTTCGAAATTGTGGGGCCTCACAGCTATCAGGTGCATACACAGGGCCCGGTAGAATTATCCCAATTAATAGCCCTACTATATCATCCCTCAGCGGGGAAAAAAAAAAAAAATGTTTGTCCACCAGGGGTGGGGATTGAACCCACTCCCAGGGTGGGGATCGAACCCACCCCCATGCGCGGCTGGGTACCCTCTCCACCACGACCACCCCATTTCCTCCACCACCACAACCATTAGCCCAGCCTCTCAACGCATGCTGGTGGTGGCCTTCTCGCCCTCTTAAACCCAAGCAGGCACGTGCACAATAGAATGGTGCGTGCCAGCCCGTGCCAAGACGCTGTTAATTCTACCCCTAGCCCACGCGCGTCCCGTCCCGGGCGGCCGCTTCAAGTATTGATTTAGGTATAAGGAGTACATGGATGAGAGGTGTCCAGCAGCGTAAGTAAGTACATGTAAGTATGCACCTCTCCCCACAACTACCTCCCCTCACAACCACTAGTCCGTGGTGGCTACATTACAACTCCCTCCAGCCCCTACAACGCCAACAGTGTGCATATAAAAGTAGGAGCTAGCTAGGTTATCCCATAGATGGTAAGGTGGCCCGCTATTGTTTCTTTGAGTACGCTGCTCTGGTTTTTGTGGCTACATAGCATGTAGGCCGTATGTTCACAGATTATCACTCGGTTGCTGGCTCAAGGGCGGGATGTTTTTACCCAGTTTTACTCAAGTGGCACACAGCTACTCAGATTCGGGAATAATGGTCATGGCAGGTACCTAGGTGTAGAGTTTGTAGGTCCAATGGAACGCAAGACTATCGGGGCTTTGAGGCCTGTATATATAGCTATAAGCTGCGGCTCACGTGCACTGGAGAGGGTTTGCATGTTACCGTATGCGTCGGATCCAGGTTTGTGTGGTCTTGCTATCAAGTTAGATTACCAGTACCCACTAAGTACTTGGCTTCTCGAGGCCTGGGTGAGAAAACGCTCAAAGTCGACGTCAGGTGGCATGACTACCTGTAGTTATTGTTGGTCAACATTGGTCACTAGAGACTGAGTTCGACCATTTGATGGTAGGATTTTTCTGCAGTGGTTCAATTGGCCGTATAGACTATATAGCTATCCTGAAATCTATAATTCTGTCTAGCCGTTAATAAAGTATATATCGCGATAGCTACTTATGTAGGTAGTAATTAATTAATTAGGATTCTAGCCTATTCTGACCTCGATAGTGACAAACGAGCTATAGCGATACTCCAAGAGATGTAGATCCAGCCGGGCCGTCAGTCAAACTCGATCTCGGATCTCGACAGACAATATAGTGCCAAGGTGTGGCTTAGCACTGTGGGGCTGGAGTGTGCTCTATGAGGCGTAGACGATCAGGCTCACAATCAGACGAAGACGAAGATGAGCTTTCTTTCTTTCTCTTTCACTCTCCAACACCCCCCCACCAGAGGATCCTCAGGGAATCAAGAGCTTCACTTCAGCACCCTCACCACCACAACCATAGACGATATTTATATTACAATAGACAATGTCCAGGGCTCCTTAGATCATCATCACGCACCCCCGGCCAGTTTACAGCTCTCTCGAACCTTGCTCGCTCGCTCGCTGATCATCTCATCAGCAGTACCCCCTCCCCCGCACTCGCACATATATACAGACAGACACACAGACAGACACACAGACATACAGACACACAGAGATAGACGGACAGCCATACTGAAGCTATGGAGGACTCGCCTTTAACACTGGTACTAGAGCTCTCTCATTTGTCCTATCTACAAAGTCCTCACTGTCTATTTTACATATAGCTATATAGCTAACACCCCACAGGCTCACCAACACGCCTCCACAGCGTCAAATATCCTCCGCTCTTCTGTCCCCCCACACTCACCCAGTACTCTCCTTGCGGCCGCCTCTTCCCACGCCCTCGCCTCCACCTCCTTCGCAGCTGCCGTAAAGCTCACCAAGGACCCCGAAGCCCTGCGTACGCTCGAGCTCCTCTCCACCGAGCATGAGCGCTGGGGCGCCCGTCTCCGCCTCGAAGCTGAACGCCCCGTCGAGCGGTTCGGTGGTGGCGGTGCCGCCCTAGAGACCGTCGTCGAGGGTAGCGCATCCACGGAGAATGTAGGCGAGGAACCCACCACCTCTGCCACCCCCGCCTCCAAGCTCCGGACAAAGGAGGCACTCCCGCCGCCGCCGCCGCCGTCTCTGCCCTTTGCGAATACGGGGACGGCACCGATACCGCCAAGGCTCCAGAAGAGCACGTCGTCGCTCGCAACGAACCTGGCGTCTGCGCGCGGTATTCCACAGCAGAGCCGACTGGGGAGTGGAGGAGCCACCTCCCCGACTCGCCGGCGCTCACTGTTTCCCGAGCGCTCGCAGACCCTGCCCACGCCGCACGACTACCACCCGTCCTCAAAGCCGACCACAAACCCGCTCAACCTCCTCCCCCCGGACGACCCGACCCCGCCGCCACCCAAGCGTGCGTCCACCACCCCCCGCCTCTCCACCCGAGCCTCCGCGCCCGACCTGCAGACCACCTCCTCCTCCACCTCCTCCGACGAGCCCTTCTCGAAATTCTACACCTCCCTCAACACCCTCGTCTCGCGCATCGGCTCGCCCTTTGCCGCATCCCTCGCATTCGCCGGCCTGCCGCTCACCGACGACCCGAGCAGCCCCGTAGACCCGGATCCGCCCGCCAGCACGCTCCTCCCGCGCGCATGGACCGCCGGGCGCACGGGGCCCGGTGGCAGCGGCGGTGGCGGTGCGGGCGTGGGCGCCGGCGCAGAGAGCTTCTACGTCGTCCCCGTCACAGGCGGCACGCTCAGCTACGCGGGCGTCGTGCGGCGCGGCGGCGGCGACACAGGCAAGAAGACCAAGGAGGAGCTGCAGCTCGAGAACACGGGGCTGCGCCAGACAATCGACCACATGAGCCGGACCATGCAGAGCTGGCAGCGCAAGACGCGCGAGAGCGAGCACGCGCTCAAGAACAGCATCCTCGCGATGGGGGGCGCGGAGCGCGAGCTGCTGAGCCAGGTGCAGCGCCGCAGCTGGATGCATGTGCCCTACGAGGAGGGCGAGGACGACGACGTTGGGCGGCGCGAGGTCGAGGAGCGGGTCGGTGTGTTGGAGGAGGAGCTGGAGGCCGCGAGGCGGGAGCTAGAGGCCGCGAGGAGGGCGGTGGAGAAGGCTGGTAGGGAGGCGGAGGGCGCAAGGAGGGAGGCGGAGGGCGCAAGGAGGGAGGCGGAGAAGGCTAGACGGGAGGCGGACGAGTGGAGGGGGGAGGCCGAGGGCGCGAGGAGGGAAAACGAGAAGCTGAAGGCCATGCTGGAGAAGCTGAAGGCCAAGTGGGAGCGGCTGAAGGAGGGGGCGAGGAGCAGGAAGGCGGCTGGGGCGAGCGGGACTGGGAGCGGGAGTGGCAGTGCGGCGTTGGGGAGGGTCGAGGAGGGGGAGTAGGGGGTGGGGTGGAGGCCTCTCTCCTCTTTTTTTTTTTCTTTTTGTAAAACTAGATAATAGGCGTTATGATTTTTTTTCCCCTTATTTTTTATTTTACTCTTTCAGTCCTCTTCTTTCATTCATAAATGTAGCTGCTCTACAAAACCTTTCACTAGCTTTTTTTCCTGTTTTGTATGCTACATGTACTTATCTAGCTGCTATAGCACCCCATTTGGGGAGGGGGGGGGGCGGAAATAAAATGTACAGGATCTCTCGACCGGGTCCGAACGAATTCGAAGCTCTCCAGTATAAATATTAGATATAGGCCAAGAGGAGGAGAGAGGGTAAATTATTAATATGCAGTTTTTATCACTATACCCATCACTGCGGGCGGGGGGCGGGCGAGTGATGGCGTGTGATTGCTTACATACATACATGTATGACAGGTGAAGCGGCCTGGTTGGGGGTACCTTACTGGATCAAAGAGTGGGTGATTAATTTCCTCGGTGGCCGTCCGTAGAGGTTACTTCGTACCGCTGTACTGGCTATATAGTAGTTTCTTGATGTCCATGTCGCGTCTCTAGTTAGGAAGTGCTCTGCTGCATGCAGCTGTGCCATGGTGATAGGAGGGCGGATCATGATCAGGTAAGATTTACGGAACGAGACAGTTGAAGTTCTGTGCCCCAACCCCGTCCCCGCTGCAAGGTTTTAGTTTTGCCCCGTACATGTCAGTACGTATCTACCAACCAACCAGGGTGCCCACGCATATAATAGTCATGCTGGTATGGAGTCGGTCTTAGATAATGTACGTAGATACCTGCGCAATCCTACGCCCCACCGTGTGGCTTTGTAGAGGTGTCAGTGCAGCAGCGTTGATGACAATGCTGGTAATGGTGTGTATGGTGACAGTATAAGACTGTCGGGTTCTTGCTTCAGATGTAGTTCTTTGATGGGGGTATTCTGTGGTAGCTTCTGTTTGTAGAGAGCTACGGTAGGGGGGGCCTCTATGTTATCGTGACATTGATTTATATTACACCATATATATACCGATTAGATGCCAATTATTCCTATACCCATACCTACAAACACAGAAACAGCACACAAACTACTTCTTACTCGGAATCAACTCCTCAATCGCCTCCTGCACCAACCGAACCCTCACGCCCCCCCCTTCCTCCCCCTTCACCCCCGCATACAGCGCCCACAACCCGTCCTCCTCCTCCACCGCAACAAACTCATACCAATCCTCCAGGTTGAGGCCAAACGCGTCGTACGTCCACGGCCCAAACAGGCCCTCGCCCGCCTCGTTGCGGTTGCCGTACCGCACCCGCCGCGTGTCCCTGTCGGCGTAGATCCAGCCGAGCGCCGGCGGGTCGTACGACGTCGACGAGACAAGCGCGTGCGTGGCGCTGTTGATGAACGGGCGGATGTACCCGCCGAATGGGTGCCCGGCGGTCGCGGAGGAGGCTACGTTAAGATAACACTGGGGGAAGCCTCGCTGTTAGAGAAATAGGGGCGGGGGGGGGGGGGGGATACTCACTTTGTTGTCGCGGAGGATGAGCTGCTTGTGGGAGTGCAGCGGGCTGGTCTTGCATTCGGAAAAGAGGGTGAAGTAGGGTGGGAGGGCGGCTTTGGCCTTCTCCTCGCGGTCACCCTTGATTCCTTGGGCCACGCTGGTGGTTACGGGGATGGCCATTACTGCCAGGAAGCCAATCATTGAAGCCATGGTGGAGGGGGAGGACTATAGCTATCGAATTAATTCTCTAGAGCCTAGCTGGCTAGCTGGTGGACGTATTCTTCTCAGCACAAGTAGGTATTTACAAGTACTTCGTCCTCGACCACGTAGATACAGACAGGAGCCTCTTGGGGGGTAGCATGGACCACTGTTGGAATCCCTCTTAATCGGTGTTCGGTATCGATCGGGGTGGTTCGAGAGAAAAAACAGGTTAAACGGTCATTTCTACTTTTAGCCCCATGCACCAGCCAACCCTCGGCCAGCTCCGTAGTTCGGCACCCGGTGCACGGTGAAAAAAGCCGCCCGTCCGTTTGTGGCTGCAGGTCACGAACGTCATGTGCAGGGGTACGTACCCTTCCGTAAATTAATTAATCTAAACTCTGCCAAGAAACTGTTTAATCAACTAACAACAAACCCCCAGTCCGTTGGTGATGTAAAGATACGCAATGGCCGGGGAGATCGTGGGCAGTATGACGGAGGAAGATCAGGGTTTGCGTGTGTGGGGGGGGGATGTTTTTTTTTACCATGGCGACACTTTTGCAAGCCTAAAGTATCCTTGAAACAAACGACAAGGCCGGGTGTTAGATCTAGTACATGATCCAAAAACAGGAAAAAAGTGCAAAGTGCGGATTCCAAGAAAGGATGGGTAAAGAGAGGTCCAAAAACTCACGCCTCTTATAAACCCGTGCCCATCCGCCGCATCTTGAGACTTTACGGCGGTTGACATTATTTAAAAAAAAAAAAAAAGACCGCATAGATACCTCAAGAGCTCACTGACCTCCAAAGCTCTTTCCCTCAACCCTCGATCCTCCTCCTATATCACTAGACCGAATCAAACACCAACACCATGGCCGGCGAGAAAGACCGTGTCGTTGCCGAATCGGATAACGAGTCCACCACCGAAACCGACTTTGGCTCCCCCCCACCCCGCCGAAACAACCGCGGGCGCTCCCGCCGCCGCGCCAAGAAGAACCAGCAGCTACAGCAGAGCGGCGGTGGCCCCCTCGGCGGCCTCGGCGGCCTAACAGGCGGCGACCTGGGAAACACACTATCGCAGACCACAGGGCAGGTGGGCCAGACCGCAGGAAACCTTGGCGGCGCAGTATCAAATACCCTGGGGGGAGTGGCTGGAGGGGTAGCCGGCGGCGGTGGCGGTGGGGGTAAGAAGGATACCCTGAAGCTGAGGTTGGACTTGAACATCGATATCCATGTGGAGCTTCATGCGAAGATTCATGGTGACTTGGAGTTGAGTTTGCTGTGAGTAATCCCCAGGACCCCCCCCCCGTTCGTTTTTAACCTGACTGAGTCTTGACAAAGTTCTTAATACAGAAACTGATCCTCCCCGGTCGGGGGCTTAGGGGCTGAGTTATGGATATGTTTTGATACTGGATCGTTTTTTTCTTCTTTTTTCTTTTATCCTTTGTTTTGGTCACCAATGTTTCTTTATTAGTTTTCTTTTTTGTTACAAACTTTGGAACTTAGATGTAGTAATAATATCATACCTCTACATACTTGTATCAAAAGATAGTTGCACCATACGCACAATCGTATTTCTACCTGTTGCCCAGTTCGCTCGATCCCATACTCCCAACTGCTGGCCGTTGGGCATCAACACATAGCTGGTAGAAAGTTCCAGGAAGAGACAACGAATATGAGCTTAGAGTTTGGCGTCGGTGGGAAGATTTTGAGGACATCCACTGATAGTGAAACTAGAAGGGTGCGAACTCAGTCAGGCGGAAGAGGTCGATGAGGTTAACCATTAAGATCGACTGTCTCATATAACTGCAAGCATACTCTTAAGCGAAACCATACAATATGCTGGATATCTATAACTAATCGAACAGAAGCACCAAAAAAAAAAAAACTCAAACTGCCCATCCCCATCTCCGGCCAAGACTTATGTTTTATAAAAAAAAAAAAAAAAAAAAAATTGTAGCGATCAACCTCAGAAGTTCCCGTTAGTAGACTCGCAGCTCCGAGACATGCGCGTAAGAGTGCAACATGATAGACCAATAGGTAGATCTGGTAGATAACTTTTGATCTTACATGCTGAAATTTTTTTATTGTGCACTCTCTACTCTATGGACCCTATGCCAGTTGTGTTTGCAATGCGACCGGTCTGATTCGGAATGCGACCGGGCTCATGTGTTATCACTCGATGCTAAGACACTGAAGGGATATAACCCTGTGGTGCCAAGCTCAAACATTTGAGTACGGCCAATACAGAGATACATCAGCTCGGTACTAGAAGATTTAGGTACTAAAAGGTCAGTTATCTAGGTGTATCCTGTCTAGACCTCAGACATGAGAAGAACTAGATCATGGCCATGGTCTCCTCATCGCATAGGATCAGTGTACATACCAAAAGGACCCGAAACAGGGTTATACTTACGGCGTAGGATACCTTGACAAGTACATCAATACAAAGTACCAGTGTACATTGGTGTACATACCATGAAGAGTGCGCTGTGGTTGGTTGCGGAGGAGTGATTTCCAACTGAGGATAATCACCGAGCGTCGCGTCAAATACTGCCAAGCTAAGATATAAGCCGACGAATTGCAGCAGCGATGAGTAATTCAATTCCCGCTTCATGGAGCTGATAAGATGAGATGCGGTCCACACTGTACTCATCTGTCCCATCGTGTCAACTACATCTCCATCTCCCCTAGCTACAGCCCGACGGCATCCTCAAAACGAACCCACAAGCGACCAAGACGCCAGTTTATCTTTAAATCACACATTGCTGGCTTTGCCCTCACGCTTACGGACCAAGATCACGTCCAGGGCTGGTTGTTGTCGGAACTCCTGACCTTGCACCTCTATCATCCTCGCGGCTACAGACCGCCTAAATAGTTCGATATCAGACCGAGAACAAGTCCAACACCCCCTGCTAACCCGCCTGTATTTAGGAAGACCACGAAATAAGGGCATGATAACTCTTACTCTATGAGCAGCTTGTCTCGCCGTCGAAGGACAATACAATACGCGAGTAGCTACAATAGCCACTTCCAGAATTCAAAGTTCCCCAAGCTTTTAGACCACCATATCCTTACTCTGGCACACGTATACTATTGTTCAGGAGGTTCCGTTATTACGGCTACGATTTAAGGTTTCGGTTTGAGGCTCATGTCACTGACTCCTCGTGAGCCTGCTACCTGGTTTCGCCCCCTTGTTTGGCTTCTTTGCTGATATTCAATAGTGCGTTTCGGCTACATGCCAAGCTCAATATATTCCGAGTTCTTGGCAGTTGATATGCCCGGTGATCTTCTCTACTGCCAAGAACTCGAGATATTTGAACTCTAGTAATTGAAAAGATAGGTATCCTGGGTACCGGGCCCTACTAATTCACTAAGCACATCTCTTGATATTTTAGTTTTCCCAATATACAGCCGGCCTAAAATTTCATTGCTGGCCTAGATGAGCCAGCTGTGTTCGCAACTAGGCCGGTCCGGTTTGAAACTGGGCTATGTCTCCATGGATTCTCACTCGACGCCAACAAGGGCGGTGGTGTTTCTGGTTTGCTACTAATAGCGCCTAGAGAAGTACTGCATCCTGTCGTTGCGTTTATTGGTTTTATACCTGGTCGTCAGTTAAGAAGTCGGATTTTTAGTAAGCGTTTTATTGCAATGATGTCCGAAGACTTAATTAAGGCTCGAGTATAAGCGTTATGGTTTCTCTCTTCGGGAATTTTCATTAATGGGGGATTTAAAACAGGGTGTATATTTGCGGATACCCGGGGCGGTTCTGTCCCACCCTAGCAACACCTGTGAAAATGTGACTAACAACAAACCTATCTCGGGGTACCCCACAGCTTCTACCCTTACCGTGATTTTATTCTCAAACTATCCGCTGGGCTGGCTGTTAGGACTTGCAGAATCCAGGACTTTTTTGCTAACAAACGCCAACAACCTGACAAACACCCACAGAAAGTGACGGGCCCAGGACTTTGCCACAGCCCGAACAGGAAGTCCCTGATTCTGCGAGTCTCACCAGCCCAGGGGATACTCTGATAAAACTGCATTCGTACTAATCCTCTAGCTCTGTGCATTGCACCAATGTATCGTCACATTATGCCAGGAATACTTTCGAGTTCGAACCGCCGTACCATACAACAGATTCTGTGCCTACATAACAGTTTCTGGAGAGGTTTTCAGGAATTATTTATTTCGAGATCCCGCGATCTCCTCTGGCAAATGGGGTAATTTATTAAATCCACCACGAGCGGATGCATGGGTCTCAGGTTTCAGACTTAAATGAGCCTCGCCCTCGGTAGCTTGATACATAGTTATATCCATCTTATGCTAGAGATAAGCGGCACTAGATTAATCGATTGAAACTTCTAAGCAGATTACTCTCTTCAGTCAACCATTATACTCGCTCCTCTATCTGCACTAGGCTTATGCAAAAAAGGAACCGGTATAATTACAAGTGGCTGTTGCTACAGAGATGCGAATCTAGAATTGACATAGTTCAATCATGAAGAATGGTACCAATGGAAAAGTCACTTGAACGAAGACATGGCCAGGCTATCATCGCAGAGGTGCGAAGTTCTACTTTCACCCCTCATTAGACGAGGGCCTAACTCACAGTTGATTCAGAGAAGCAATTAAGCCCATTGCGAAGTGTAGTGTGTGCATACAGCACGGTACTCTAACAGACTCATTGGAATCTTACAAAACAGATCGAGTTCAAAAGAAATAAAATATTGTACAAGCCCTCCATCTTTGCCAATCATGATGAATAACCAATAACCCCGATTAGTTCCGTGCCAAATCATCCACCCCCCCCCCCCCCATTTCAAACATATATAGTAATAATAATCACAAACCGTTATATATACCTATCAATTAATTCCAAAATAGAACTTCCTCACAATCGCTCAAGCAAGCCTCACATCAACCCGTACTTCAAAGATATACAGTCAGCCGACACCGAACTGCTCTATGCAACCGTCTAGGTACTTTATGAACTAGCGATCAGTCAGCCCACTGGGCTGCCTCTCATGACAGAAACGTTAATAGAAAGAAAAGGGAACTTACAGTAACGCTAGTTCCAAATCACCATGAATCTTTGCCTTCAGTTCAACATCCAGCTCGAGGTTGAGATCCAGCCTCAACTTCAAGGGCTTATCCCTCTTGCCACCACCACCCTGCTCCTGTTGCATGGCCATCTGCTGCTGCATTTGCTGCATCTGCATTTGCTGCTGTTGATATTGCCTCTGCATCTGCTCCTCGCGCCTCTGCAGCTCCTTCCCGTGCCTGTCGTCTGTTTCCGACTCAGAGACTGCGGCGAGCTGCGGCTTCTTTCCACGGCGATTGCGACGACCACCACGGCGGGAGCGGGAGCGGGCAGTGCGTACGGCATCAGAGTCGTTATCGGAGTGGTCACCAGAGGACTGAGAGTTGTTGCTGCCGCCTGGAGAGTTTGGGACGCCTCCGTTATCCTCTTGCTCACTACGCTGACGCGATGGCTCGCGGGATGAGGATTTGACCTCAGGGTTGAACTCGTTGGGCTTGGTTTCTTCCGCTGTAGACATTGCTGCTGCTTGGTGGTTTGATTACGGGTTTTAAAGGTATGTACGGTACTGAAAGCGTATTATATCTTTTTACTGTGGAGTCTTGGAAAAAGAGCTCATGCGGGAAATATCTAGGAAAGTGTAATTTTACCCTGTGACGCGCGCGGGTGATGTTTTACGATACTATATACGTATCTCCCTCTCCGCCTTCAACATCAATCAAATGTGCACTTGCAGGTTTTTGGTTAAACGACGTCAATGGCTGCTTGCCAATGACTTGTTTTCTGGGCTGATGCTTCTTTTAGAAACAATCCCTGACCCTGGGATAATCGAACAATCATCCGGGACCCGCTAGAGGGGTTCCAAGGTTTTCCATCAAACGTCACTCGCTTCTTAAAATCCCAGGCAGGCATCCTTGGGTTCCAGGACTTGTTCTCTCCCTAGCCCAGACCCCCACCCCCTGAACTTTGCCTAAAGTACCTAGATACAGTTTCCAAGTTTCTGCTTTCTGGTGGGGGGCAAGAAGGGACTTAGGGTACTTGGGTGAGCCCTTGGCAACGGTTGGGTGTGGCGCTACCAAACCGTGTAACCGAAGTCGCAGCTATCCCCTGTTTGTGATGGCGTCAGTTTGGGGGATCAGTGATGGGGTTGTATGCATCTCAAGTGCAGCTACCATCCTATCCACCCCCATTCTGAGTTATATAACCTGATCATTAGTTAGTCCTGCCAAATGCAGAAGTAATAAGTAAATTTCAGCCACTTAGATCTCAAAGAGTAGTAGAAAGGTGGCAGAACAGGGCACATCGAGGGCACATCGAAATAATTGCCCATCAAATACATTCCCCATGCTCTGCTCACCCCAGTATGCAGCCACATTATCGATATATTGGACGCGTGTATATTAATTCACAGGATGTTTCATGGATTAGGTGCCTTAATAACCTTCTCGTTTGATTGAATTTACAGTGCTCAGCGGTAAACTGCAGAAGTAGTTTTCATCCCTCCCCACGAAGAAAATCCGATGTCGTCGCTGTGACGTTTGTCAAAGTTCAAGTTTCCTTCTTTGTTGGGGAGTCTCTGTTGGAGTAGGTAAATGTGTAGTAGGTAGAGAAGAATTATACTGCGTGAAGTTGTTTATAAAGACCAGACTCTGTCCTTATACTTCTCAATAATCATCAGCTCGCAAAACAACCACGAAAACACACACACATTATCAGCCTACAATCATCCTTATACTAAACGTATCTCAATAAAAAATCACAACCATGTCCACCGCCGGCTCTCACAAAGATCTCGAATTCAAGGACCGCGCAAGTGAGCCCGACCTTGACGAGAACAAGGAGACCAGCCTCGTCAAGGGCGAGATCGATAAAGAAGAAGACCCAGAAGTGCAGGCAAAAGCTATCGCGGTCCGCATGTCTTCAATCGTAGACACCGCACTAGACCGTCTCAAGCCCTTCCTTGACATGATGGTTGAGGTACGTCTCATTCCCACCCTCCGCACGTGATTGGCACCATATACTAACATACAAACTAGAGCATCGAACGTGCCGAGCGCAAGAAGCAGAACGACCAAGAGATCGATGAGCAGGAACTAGTGGACCAGGTCAAGCCACTCCTTGAGCGTTCCACGACGATCCTTCAGGAGTGCTACGGCGCGATTAAGGCCCTTGACCCCGACGGCAAGATCGCAGGTAACGCCCAGAATCGCGCCAAGATCAGCGAGGCCAATGCCGAGGAGCAGCGTCTGGCTCAGGGTCTTGCAACCCTGGCGGGAGACGTCACAAAGACTATCGAGCGTATCAAGGAGTTCATCAAGGATATGCCACATGCGAAGAACCAACTAGGCCCGCTATTGGATCTGTTTGGTGGTAAGTTGCCATAGAGCAAATTTCCCCCCCGTGCTAGAGAATGATGTTAGTAACACTCTGATAGAACCATTGTTCCAAATCCTCTCCGCTGTTGGGTTGCTCCTGAATGGAGTCCTGGGACTCGTTGCAGGTATCCTTGATGGGTTGGGTCTTGGCGGGCTCATCAGGGGCCTTCTCAACGGGCTGGGACTTTCGAAACTTCTCAAAGGCTTAGGTCTAGGTACCTGGTTGGAGGAGAAGGGGAAGAAATAAGCAGTTTTGTCTTTGGCCATCTTTTTTTCGTGGCTGCTGTTGGGGCGCATACTTTTTTTTTTTGCCTTAGGGATTTGTATTAGTAGCCTTTTACTATTTTTGGTACTTTATTAAGCAATGAGGATACGAATGTTGGTCGGGGAATGGGCTTGGTGTAGGGTTGTTGATAGTTGGGAATTGAGAAACGTTATTCGAATGATTTGGATCATATGTGATGACTCGGTCTTGGCACGCTGGTGATCACCTTATCAACTGGCAGCTATATGTCATAGCCACACCGCCCACTAGCCGCTTTCCACACTCACAACTCCAATAGAGTAGATCAGGCGGGACAGAGGTACGGCGGGGGGGCCTCGGAATGAAGAGCCGGGATTTTATTATCTACAGGCAGACCAGATCGACTGCGCACTTGCATGTCCAGTCTTTAGCTATAGGGTATCAATCAACACAAGGTTGATCATCAGTACAGTACAGTGTCATCTCAGCTTCTTGCGACGCGGTGGCGCGGTAGTGTAAAACCGATGATCGGCCCTATGTGGCTTGTTTTGAACGAGTAGCTGTGCCATGAGTAGATGAGCCCAAGGTAGATTAACTTCTTATTTATCAACGGTCGCTTCGTTCCCTCCTATGTTGGGGAGGGGCTAACGCCCCCCTAGAATATCATAACAGAATTGTAGTAATGGAATTTGCGTAGAACCGCTCTGCAGGGGTGTTTGTGGTTCCGGTTCCGGGGTGGGGCGTTTTGCATTCTGTATGGGATCGTAGCGGACCATCAAAAAGACCCAAGGGAAGACCTGCTTGGTGGTCGATGACCTACCCTCTTTTATATACATGTATATATATAGTCACGAACAGTATTATGTATTTTCTGTTGTCCTGAGTCTCAACGTTACATAGCCGCAGGCTGGTCGGGGTGGGGGGCACATATACTGACTGTACGATAGCTAGTAATGAAAACGTCATATTTATATATACTGTGAGAAACACCACAGTAAAAGAGGACGCCAGCGCGATTCTAAGCAGTTTGTTTGCGGTATCAGTGTTATTGCGATAGGAGTGGGGATAGTTTTGGAAGGCGGGTTGCGGTTGTAGATTGGAATTGTTTAGGAAGTTCTCTTAGGGAGGTGGAGTGGTAGAAAAGGTGAGTTTGTTGATGGATATATTTATAGGAAAAGCAATGTAGGAAAAGCAACGCGATCATGAGTGAAGTTTAAAATGCTATTCCTATTTTTTTTTTTTTTTTAAAAAAAAAGAGGGTTTAGTCTAATCTGTTCTTACTTCTAGTCTCTTGTATTCTTTCCGTTTGTTATATTCCTTTATTTTTTTATAATAATTTATCTTATTATTTTCATTCGGGAGTCCAGTTTGCTACTTACATGTATGCAGTGTCTAAAGCCACTTTTGTCACCAGAAACCCCTAAACTTGGGATGCCAATCGACACGATTGCTACTTGGCCACTATTTCGAGTAAATTCCCGTCACAAGCATACCTAGGGGGTATGTCCTCACATGAATACATGTAAATACTTTATATGTGGCATATAGGAAGAAGGCGAAAGGATATGTATCACCAACGAGACGGATACCTTGCGACCAAATCACCAGGGTTAATAAATAAATACTGTATTATCTCTCATCCGTATACATTCCCTCAGCACGATGACGTACATAGATATCTTCCCTCGTACACAATTTTCCAGCATGACCGAATTACCAAACAATCGAAACTACAAGAGACCTAAAAGCGGAGAGGTGGAGCTTATGCCTCAAGAGAGGTCAATAACAGGACAAAAAAAGGAAAAGGTAAAAAAAGACTGACAAACGCTACTCTATGCACGCTGCACAACCAGGAAAGGAGATTTTTAAATGATAAAATATCAGGATATAACCAATAGAACCCATACATAACAGAAAATGTACCCCCTCCCAAAAAGAAAAAAAAAAATAAGTAACCCAAAGTAACCCCATGGTATAAAGGTTACCATCTTCAGATAGGTTCATAGTGAACCGAATACCGTACATAAAAAGAAAAAGCTACCCAAGCGCCATGTGTAGGTTCACCAACAGATAGAAAAAGTGAGCTGAGATACTCTCAGAATGTGAAAGAAAAAGGAAACAAAAATGACAAAAACCACACCTAAGTTACGAACCAATCTCAAAGCTCTGGGTCCAGATTCCTAGCTTTCCTCCCTTCCACCACCTTTTTGAGCGTTTCAAGTCGCTCTTCCATAATACCTATCGCCTCTTCCACCTCTCTCTCCTTCATCCTTGCGGAAATGGAGCCTCTTCTACTGCCAAGTTCCTTCTCAAACGAATTCATCCGGCGGCCTCTACTAATATCCCCTATACCGCCAAGCCCTGTACGATCTTCAAGCCATTCCCAGAGGCCTTCTTCCTCGCGCTGCCAGGCCTGGTCCCAATATTGTACGCCTCCGGTTGGACCACTCCTTGTTACAGTTACGGTGGCCGTTTGGTTCCCACGTCGCGACAGGAAAAGCATGACAACGAGAATACAGATGATGATAAGGCTGAGATTTCCACCAACGAGCGGTTGGATCATGTCCACGACGGGGCCAAGATATGTCTTTAATGGTGCGAATATTCCCCAGCTCTCCATTTCGGCAGGACTAGAAAATCCAGCAGCTTGAGCTGCTCGTCCCTTAACGGTTCCCCCGACAGACCGACCAATAGCCTCTCCCTTTGCTTCCATGGCCTTTCTTCTCTTTTTGCCCTTAAGTTTAGCGGCTTTACCGGAGGGCTCTTTGGGCAAACACTCTGCTTTCAGGGCTTTAATAAGATCCGCGTTGTAGGCGATTTGTCCGTCGCTGGCACCCTTCTCAATGGGACCTACTCATGGTAAGCATAAAGATCCTAGTTTCATTTGCAACATATGCAACATACCTTTCAGCCAACTCTTCCCAGACCATTCTACCGTACAGTTTGCAATCATCCTCGTGGTACCCCCTTCGCCCCACATGAGACAATATTTGGACTTAACCACAAACACGTTTCCTGAAGGAACATCTGGTGTTTGTGTGGCCACAACAACACTCACGTGGTCCTCTAGGTCACAGAATTCAATCGTCTCAGTGATAAGACACTTTGTTTGTTTGGGTCCAATGGGTCCACCAAGAGGCTTGATGTAAGAGAACGACCGGACCTTTTTACCACCCTCTCCTTCCGTCCACTCGCCCTTGTCTGGGATCTGGATTTCGAGAACCTTTTCCTCCTCGGCGAGGAAACGTGAAATGAACGGATAACTTCCAGGTCCATAAGCAAGCGAGTATACCTGCCCTAAAGGCGCCGGAATAATTTCGTCGCAAAGTGGCTTGTCATAGTGAGCATGGTCGGCCGCATCGGTGCATACGGTTGGAGGATGAGTTGCCGGGCCTGGGTAATCTGCAACTGCCGCCGCTCCAGGAGCCGCTTCACTACTGGCAGCTCCCGCGACAGGCTGTTGACTAGCCTTTCTACTTACGGTTTTTGAAGCGCCAGAGTCCCCAGTGGGTTTGTTATCCAAAAGACCGTCTCCCGCATCAGTATAACTTTCTCCAAGATCCTCATCGCTATCATCTTCGTACTCATCCTCTTCGTCTTCCTCATACTCGCTTCCACCATCAGCCTGTTCTTGATCTTCTACTTCGCCAGGAGCGGGATTCTCTAGCCTGACGCCGGTTAGGTTTGCCACAAGCTGCGGATGCCCAATTCTCCAAATACCAATGATTAGATCATAAGTGCTATCCCTAGAAATAAAGCTCGCAAAAACATGGCGGGCATGCAACGTCTGGATCACAATTGCGTTTGGAAACACCATCGCAGTGCTCTTCTTTTCGACACTCACGACTTCGTCAAAACTTATAACCAACGTATTTATCCATCCAAAAATATTCGAATTGAAACATATATGACCTTCCGAGACGTAGAATCTTCCCTGCAGTAATATCTCCTTCTGAAGAGCACACCCATAGTCTTCAATGAGATAGTCGTCTTCTGGCACGGATTTGAATAGTGTATGGAAATCGCGATTTCTCTTCTTACTTGCCACGGCAAACCCAGTCGGTTTAGGGGCGGGTTGTACGTTTCCGCCTGATGCAGCAGAAGAGCCGCGCTTTCTCCCGACCCCAGCGGAGCTCTTCACACTACCGGATCGCCGTCTATCACCATCACCGAACCAGGTGTCATCCATCTCATTTGTGGCTAGTATACTACTTCGCTCCGGGGTCATGGTCCCAGCGGCTGGAAGACTATCTCTATGCGAGCCGCTGTAGAAGGCAGAGTCCTCTGCAACTGGTGTTCTAATTGGTCGTTGAGAATCACTTATCTTCGTGTGATTTATGGGACTGTTGGCGGCGGTCTCAAAATTGGCGTCTTGGTTGCTGACAGCAGAGAATGGTGTTGGCGATTTCATGCCTGTGGCGCTATATGGATCTGAAGTATTTGCATCATTGTGCGAAGCCGCAGTCTGATCACCATCTGAGCTGTTATTAGATTTTGATACTGAGTTCCCCCCCTCGGGTACCTTTTTTGGACTAGGTAATATGCCCAAGCTTCCCAAGCTAAGCTCCCCATGGCCCAGCGTCTCAACCGCTAACCTCCTCTGAGGCTCTGCTTTCCGATCCCCCTCTGAAGCTCCTTGAGAAATATTTTCCTTTTCATTACTATCACTCTTATCCGACAACCCTGTTGCAGTTCGAGGACGGCCTCCGGGGCCATTGTTCGCCAAGTTAGTGTTGGCGATACTGTTGCTGATTGTCGTAGCAGCTGTTTGTGCAGCTGAAAACATACTTTGGAAGAAACCCCCTGCCCCAGCTTGATTGCCACTCGGCGACCCACCCTCTTTTGGGAGAGGTGTTTCGCTTGTAGGCGTTAATGGTGCAGACATGCTTTGTGAAAGCTTGCTTGGAGTGCCGCTTAAAGAGTTTGTACGGTTTCGCGTTCTCGTTGTACCACCAGAGACCACTGCGCCTACCGGGCTCTTCGGAGAGAAATGATTTGAGCCGTCAGTTGGAGTCGGTGGAGTAACTGTTGTTTGGACGACAGTTCCATCTGGGTTATGTGGGTCTGCAAGAGTTCCAGGTGAAGCATGGTCCTTAGTTATTATTCCACCTGGCCATGCCCGCCCGCCCCGCGGCCCATTTGATGAGGAGTTCTCTTGGCCGAGAGGGATTTCACTAGCATCAGAGGTGCCGACGGATGTGCGGCCCGTACGCCGCCCACGATCTTCGGACCTCCTAGATTCGCCTCCTGAGGTTGCGGGCCTCACTTCGGAGGTCTCAGTAGGAGACGGAAGGCCCGTGTTGGCTCGTGCCGGTTTGTTTGGCGCCCCCCCGTTTTTCGTGGGTGTGTCCTCCTTCTCAAGGGGAGTTGGGGAAGTTCCACGCCGGAACGGTGCCTTGAGGATATCAGCGGCAGTTCTAGGAGGTAACTTCTCAGACTGGTTGTTCCCAGCTGTTACTGAGTTTGCTGTTGTACCAGTAGCTTGAGAGAATGTAGCGGAGTTTAATGGCTTGCCCGGTATTGGCTCATTAGGCTTCCTTGAAGGCGTCAAGACACCAGCGGTATTGGGACGAGGTAGAGAGTTGCTGCGACGATGACCATTAGTGTTACTGAGCTGCATATTGCGGATATAATAACGATGGTGGTGAACTACAGAGTTTCTCCGCAGCGTAAAGCGAACATAAAGATCAAGGCAAGCTTATAACAAGAGGGCAAAGAAGGACAGGACAGGAATAGAACACATGGTTGAGACTAGGAGTGTGCCAGTGGCACCAGTGAACCCTAGCAAAAGCAGACAAGGCGGCTGAAAAAAGGCACCACTTACACATCTGTCTCTGAATCATAGGACAAAACGCCATCATCCTCACTGGCTCGCTCCTTACTCTCCTCATTCTCACCATCCTTAGTGCTCCCAATAGATCCACTAGCACTTCCTGATCCATTTTCACTTTTGGCCCCTTTTCGTTTGAATATGTTCTTTATACCCTTCCCTCCGCTACCGACTGAGCCTGGGCCTGATTCGGTTGCAGTCTTATCCTGAAGACTTTCCATACTCTGGCCACTTTTTAGGGAACTACCGGCCGAGCCCGAAACGAGATTGTCTTGTGAGGGTGAGGATCCGAGGTTTACGGCGGACTTCTTTTTGCGATTGAATAAGTTGATTTTCCCCCCAGTGGGCGTGGCGGGGGCTGAGTCTGACGATGCGGTAGGAATGGGCTGTTGGTCTGTGGTTACTGTAGACATTGTTTATAGATGGGAATTAAAGAAAGAATAATCTGATATATGAGGATCTCCCCAGCTTTTCTGGGAGAGATCAATAGAAAAAATATTGCTATTTAGTAGAAAGAGATATAGAAGGGGTTAAGGATGTGGGGGAGGGGGAGGGGGGAGGGGGAGGGGTGGTGTAGAAGGAGGCGATGTAGATGGTGGAAGGGGAAAAGAAGCAAAGTAGTAGGTAGTAGGGAAAGAGGAAGCTCTCAGGAGGTTTAGATGGGGGGCGGATGAGATGATGACAGAGACCTGGAACAGATAGAGCTACCTAAGTACCTCCCCGCACAGACAGACTGCAGCCTGGAGCCTCTTCCTGGATAGCACTCTAATAATCAAAGTGTTAAGGATCATGTATCTAGCTACCGGACGCTCTCTTGGTCGTGTTCCGCTGCTTCGTGAAGAACAAGCCGTGATGACCGAAGAGATCCCAGCACACGGGTAAAACATGACACCGGGATCCGGATTCAGCCACAGTTTCTGAGCCTGAGCGCAGAGCTACGCCACATCCCTACATTGATTCAAATCTCTCCGGTAAAGGAGGTGGAAGAGAATATCTGCTGCTGCTGCTCCACTAAAGGGAGCAATACGCCGTGCGGATGTCAATGCTTTGCATTAACATCGTCGCCTTCTGATGTGGGATTAAGGTTAGCGAGGGGGGCTATTTTTAAAACTTAACATCTCCAGGGGCAGTAAGACTGCAGTGACTTGAACCAGCATCTCCTTGCATCAGCATAAATTTCTTATAATTTACATCGGTATATCCGGAATTTCGGTGAGGGTTCACACCCTTTTACTTATATCACTAGATGTCACTCACGTCGAGTTAACAATCTCCCGATTACCCCACCAAAAAAAAAGTTAACAGTCGATGGGATCACCGTTTTTAGGACGTTACACAACGTTTCACTTTCATCTGTGCATATTGGAACCAGAAATTACCCCATTTGCTTGTCGAAGCTTGTGTGCGTAGGGCTAAAGAGAGACTCGATCCGTGGCGTACTTACTGAATGTGGTCTTACAAGGCTAAAAAAAGAAGAAGAAGAAGAAGAAGAAGTTTCGTACTGCCTAGACTCACACACGGACTCGGCACTCAAGTACAATACCCTGACTCTAAGACTTCAGTGTTTACGCAAATATATATTGGGTGGAACGGACTGTACTGGGAACGAGACCAGTTATACAGGAATAAAGGGATCTAATAATATAATATTTGACACACCCTTAATTTTCCCATGTCGTATGATTTACCAGCATGCATCTACCCAGAGTGAGTACATGTAGAGCACCAGATGTATAATACGCTATATCAAAAAAAGATAAAAACAACGACTGGAGTGCGGCAATGCTCTCTGATAATCCTTTTGGTAGCCACATATATATGCGCGTACGTACAAATACCAACCGGGCTCATAAACTACAACAACACAAATAAAAGCATCGTGGCGTGGCCTAGTGGTAATACACTGGGCTTCGTCTTTTGTTGCCGGCTTTTTTATTATTTAATTATTTTTTAGCCTCGGTTTGGCGGATGATGTGCGTGCTTCTCTACGTTGAAGTATGGATATCAAATTCTCCTAGGCTTCTAGTACAGCTGTTATTGGGGGCTACGCTCCCCTCCCTTCGGTGGCCCCTATCTACTATTTGGGTAGAGTTTCGGTACTCTCATTTACTCAAATACCCCAGTCGTGCCCGACCAATCATATTACAGAAACCTTCAAAACGGATGTAATCCAGTACATACTAGATATATGTATATGCACCCATACACTTCATAAATGAAGAATTTCTAAATGAAGACCATCTCTGAATATTTTGGTGAGAAAACATGCCTCTATAAGTATGAGAAGCAGAAGCCGGCGATTTAAAGCATCCGCTCATACTCGCCTACACCTTGCTTGGGTAAAATCTAATGTATCCAGGTTGCACAGCTAGCATAACACATCTTAGATCCACTACATCCATAGCCATGTAACCAGGTTGCAGGCCCAGCACGTAACCCTCCCACCTACACAGATCAAATAACCAGCAACAGGAGCAAGAAACATCTTCACTAACGGTGAAAGGAATATAGCGCCTGTCAATATGGCTTCATATCTCACGGTTGTTCCAGGTGGGATTATGCTCACCGATAGACCCTACAACGCCATACCTTTCCGGATTCTCTCCATATTTATCGAACTCCTACGTATCATATTCATTATTCTACCTTTAATCAATATCTGTAACTATTTCACGATTCGAATCTCCATAAAACACAACACTCCATGGTCATTCTATGCCGGCCCTGGGTTTCTCTACCCTACCCTCAAATGGCTCCATGAGTTCAAATGGAACGATCCTTTACTTATAGCCCTACTTACGCTTCTACTTGTTTTCATTAGAAAAACCCTAGCCGACATCAGGCAGGCAGAAATGTCAGAGTGTATTTTGTTTTCCAGGGATGGATTCTTAATCGCTACCGAAACGCTCCAGTGGATTAGACACAAGCGAAGCCTCTCCATCCAAGATTTCTCGATGGATGACGTTGATAATGTTTTTATCCGCCAGGGATACTTCTGGAGCAAGAGGAAGCTAGTTATCCGTTTCAAGGAGGGTCGGAAGGAGATTGTCGTTTTCCGGGTGAGCTATCTTGCGACCTTGATACCCAGAGCAACTCTAACCTACGAGATATATAGGAATTACAACCGGAAGTGGCAATACTAGCTGACGTGTTGGAGGTGATGAGGAACGAAATCAACTACGAGATGCGTAGGCCGGCTGCCGATAATAATTGAGGTGATAGTTATGAGGATAAACGGAGTAGAGATAACAATGGCAAGGGGAGAACGGGTGTAATATAGGTACTAAGTCAAATTTAGTGTAGAATACTAATGATGAACGCTAAAGGTAGTTCACTGTTCGAGGTAAGCTGCTCCTTCTCCCTTAAAATAATTAAGTTAACAAGTCTATACATAGTAAAATCATTTGTAAAACTAGAGTCAATTTACGTCTCAGTAATTACTCTTAGACTTTTTTACCCCAAAAGACCCATTCCAAACATGTTATGTTTACCCATTTACCTATGAGGCCTTCACCATATAGGCGGGTCATATAGTGTCACTCGGTGTTTGTTTCAAGAAAATTCTATGTCAAAAAAGATCACGACAAGGAAAATCAACGTCTTTGGTCCTTTAAAAGCGAATACAGTGATTTTCTGCGTGGGGTACACGAAAAGTCGGGCTCTACTGTCCTTATATAGCCCCTCATATAAGCTGCTGAAATTCTCACCCAGTGCCCCTAACGCACCCCATGAGGACCTGAACACCCTGCTTAGAGCTGCTCCATAGATGAATAAACTTGTTGTAAAAGTACTTAAATCATGGGATTATCTAGCTAGCGAACCTAGCAAAGATTTGTCATCGCTTTGATGTGTACCCTTATAGATAGAAGTAACATGAGAGAAAGACGTTCTATTTTACCTATTCCGAGCAATAAAGAGAATCATTTGTCGTTTTAATTCCCCAGACTCAACTTTGGTATTCTGAACACCATAGGCTATCCTGTTGCCAGATCACTTCCCCTTCACTATCTTTTCCCCCAACTCTTACTTTCGCGGTGGGTTCTGAGGCTGGGCCCTGGGCCCTCCGTGACGACT
This sequence comes from Morchella sp. 2016-57, assembly GCA_024713875.1. Taxonomy (NCBI): domain Eukaryota; kingdom Fungi; phylum Ascomycota; class Pezizomycetes; order Pezizales; family Morchellaceae; genus Morchella; species Morchella sp. 2016-57. The sequence goes on from JAMGZE010000019.1 coordinate 853,285, forward strand.
GGCCTCCATAACATCGCCAGGCTTCGGTGGACCAGCCTTAAGGAACTTGTTTACGATTCGTTCAACCTCCTAAATAAGAAAAAAGCTTTGTGAGTATTCTTTGACTCATTTTTTCTACACGATGGGGTGACTCACATCAATGTCATCCGTGGGGACCTTCATCATTGGCACATTGAAGTAGTTTGCAACTTCACACAACTCCCGCCAAGTGGCATGGTCATGGACGAATGAGATACTAACGCCCACTCTGCCAAACCTGCCAGTCCTCCCGATGCGGTGAAGATAGGTCGGAGTATCTACCACCACCGTGCCTTTGGTGTTCAAGGTAGTTGGCAAATCATAATTGACAACCATGGACACAGTCGCAACATCAATTCCACGGGCAAGGAGGTTGGTAGTGATCAAAACCTTTGCCTTCCCAGACCGAAAATCATCGATGACTACGTCTCTGCTGCTTGAGCTATCGAGTGCGGAGTGTAGCACAGCAACCTTATGGCCAGCGGCGGTCATACGCTTGTAGATACGGTCCGCGTCAACGCGGCGCTAGTTTGAGGTTAGCTATGACCAAAGAGAGCACAAACTGGAAACTTACTTTAACGAAAATGACGGAGGAACCAATGGTAAGAACTTTGTAAAGATCTGTTAGGACGCGGAATTTGTCTGCCTCACTTGCACAGTCCATATACATCTGTTTGATACCAACGACGGTGAGTTCGTCATGCTTCAACGAAAGTGTGTTGGCATTTGGGGCGAATCGCTCGGCGTAGGTAACTACAGACGCCGGAAAAGTGGCAGAAAAGAGGACAATCTGCACCTTTGGAGACATAGACCTGGTATTGTTAGCTGGGGAAACAAAGATATAGTAGTATTTCTCACGATTTAACCCGGATACACTGTTCAGCCATGCCCTGCTGGTCCAACATGTTATCCGCCTCATCCACCACGAAAATCTTGAGGTCTCGAACCGGAAGGCTCTTGCGCCGGATGCAATCGAGCGTAGTGCCTGGAGTTCCAACAACGACATGTGCGCTCATGAGTTTAGTTTTATCCACCATGTTTGGAATAGTGAATTGGCAGCATACACCAGTGAACTGTCCCATTTTTGTAACAACATCCATGATTTGACGAGCGAGTTCACGGGTTGGCGCAAGAATGAGAGCCTGTGGATGTTTAAGTTTGTAATCGATACGGGAGAGGATTGTGAGCGCGAATGCTGCCGTCTTCCCCGTGCCTGATTGCGATTGAGCAATCATATTATGAGGAGGCTTAGCAAGAAGAAGAGGCAGTGCCCTTTCCTGGATCTTTGAGGGGCGTCGAAACCCCATGGCGTAGATCCCACGCATGACTTCATCGGAGCTAGGAGACTAGTTAGAGCGTGAGCAAGACCATTGTGGCAGAAAGGGTGTACATACAGTCCCAGTTGCTCAAACGTTTTAACTGAATACAAAGGGCTGTTTGGATCCCCCTGCAAGTCAGAAAGTTTAAGAACTACATCGTGCTGGCCATCATCCTGCAGTGATTTATCCCCTGATGGGCCGATGGATGGGACTCCATCATCCCCCCCTAAAGAGAATGTTAGGCCCTCATCGTCCTCGCCATCACAATTGTCGTCGTCATCGATAGCTCGCGGAGCGAACGCTTTTTGAATGTCGCGAGACATTGTTTGAATTTATTGGTTTGGAGATGTTTGACTGAGTGTCAAGATGATGAGATAGATGACAGCTAGGGCTAGGAGTGCGATGATGATCGGATGGATGTCTTCGTGATGAAAGAAGTTCATTGATTTTTTTTATTGCAGCAAAAAAAAAAACTTTGGAAAGGCAAGCTCCCGGCTAGCACCGCACACTATGAGTGGCCAAGAGACAGTAGCGAGTGACAGTTTATGAACGGGAACTGGTCACGTGTATAGAGAGTATTATTATTATATAAGCAACTGTTAGCTCGTATCCTCCCTCCTGACAAGTAATTTAATTGACCCATGACCCTGCAGGTCAGCCCCAACAACTTGGCGGATGACCGGCATTCTGCAGGGACATGACTGGGGAAGCTGCTTGTCTTGAAGCTGAAATGTTTTGAGACAGCTCAGTCAGTCAGTTCTGGTACATATATCGAATAACCTCTGTCTACATATCTGTCCAATGACCACCTTTTATTGTATCTCTCGTATCAAAGGTAGAGTTCGGGACAACAACATAAAAGAAGACAGAGTGGTCGATTTAACAGCGTTCACTGCTCTCTTAAACCGTCGACTTTGTTGGCACTGTCGTTGAGTTACTTGCGGTGTATATCGTGAGGCTCAAAGAATCTACACCTTAAGATCTTCTTGCCCAGCCATTTTTTAACCCTAGGCCTTAGTACCTAATTCTAAGCGTATATTATATACATACCCTCCCCCCCGCAGAATTCTGACCATCTTTGTCCCCCCTTATCTTTCTCCTTTCAGCTTTCCACCTTCTTCTGGCGTCGTCTCAACTCAGCGCAAAAGATGGATATTTTCGTATTTCCTTGCCCTGAGTGGCTTTCTTCTCTCTCTTTCATTCAGCAGCTCTCAAAGACCTTTAATCTTCCTACTCTCCCGTACCATATCCACTACATACTTCTGGCTTTTTGTACCTACCATTCGATATTTCTTTTCGCTTCGCCCGCTTTATCACACCTCTTCATACCAAGTATCTACTCAAATTTCAACAAGCGTACAAAGATCAACTGGGACGTTCACGTGGTGTCGTTCATCCAGAGCACCTTCATCAGCATCCTTGCACTATGGGTCATTTTCAACGATAAAGAGCGCGCCGCATGGAGAGAGCAAGGTAACGAGGATGCTATGCTTGGAAGAGTATTCGGGGAAACCCCAATGTGTGGCGCTGTCACTGGGTACGCTGCTGGCTACTTCTTGTGGGACCTGTTCATGAGTGGTTATTACTTGAGCATCTTTGGCCCAGGGTTTCTGGCACACGCCGCGAGTGCGGTCGCCGTATACAGTCTCGGTTTCGTGAGTTTACTCCCCCCACTAGCGCGCATCCACGTGCATGACTTGGAGCCTGTCAAAAGTTCGATACCCGACTAATGAGGCTTCATTAGCGCCCATTCGTAAACTTCTATGCGCCAGTCTTTGTGCTCTTCGAGCTGTCCAGTCCCTTTCTCAATATTCACTGGTTCTGCGATAAGGTTGGGCTTACGGGCTCTAAGATCCAATTGTACAACGGATTCCTCCTGATTGGTACATTCTTTGGTTGCCGCATCTGTTATGGTACCTGGTCTGGTTACTTGGTCATGAAGGATGTCTGGAGCACCCACTTTGACCCCCCCTCAGTCCTGACAGCCGCGGTAAAGGGCGCGGACGAGGTGATCCCACATGTGTTTGAGGGTCTTGGTGTTCCGTTCTGGTTGGCTGCTGTTTACTTGACATCAAACAGCATCCTCAACTTATTGAACTACTTCTGGTTCTCCAGAATGATCCAGACCGTGGCAAGTCGATTCACTGGGGACAAGAAAGAGGTCAAGGAGGTGAGCGTCGAAGGTCACGAACTTAAAGTCGCTACCGCAATCGGGAAACCAGAGGCGAGGAAGAGGAAAGCCTAGGAGAAGAGGGTTTATTCGGGAGTTTCTTTCTGGTTACATTATGTACTAATAGACTCTACGTATTTATGAAGATAGGTAGTATGGGTATGGATTGGCTGGTTGGTTGGTTGGTTGGAGTTTGCTGCTTAGTTTCGGCTTTTTATTATCATATATATCCTTTATTTTAGATTCTATATTGTGGCTAGCGTGAAACCGGCATCTTTTAGAGAACTCAGGCGATGCCATGAGCTTAGATATATACCCATTTTGGCTAGACTTTTATATAACATCTGCTTCCTATTTATTTTATTCCAACGGTTGGGCGCATCTGCTTAGGGGCGGTGATAAGGATGCTTGCGATCGAGTCATGACATGTCACTCGCATGGGTGTTCTTTTCGGGGGTGATGGTCGATTGATCCATTGGTAACCCTAGCCACCGCTCCATAACCAACCTGAGTAGCCTCGAATCTGGGAACGCAACATAAGCTACATGTATCCATGACTGGTCTGTCAAACCCAGCGATTCTAATTAACGTCTCCAGAGGGTATCCAAACCTCCGGCGCGCGGCGTTCCTATCCCCGGACGAACTCCCAGGACCGGCTGTGAGCGCTATGAGTGTAGCAAGTTGCAGGCATGTAGGCTTTCCCCATACATAAGGGGCACCACCTCTCGGGCCCGAGGCCGCTGAAAAATACGGTATGTTAGAGCCGAGAAACAAAACTCCAGCCCAACATCTTATCCGAAGAATGTGGCCGATGTGGGGTTTCGGAGTCTTTATGGTATAGGAATCGGCCAATGTGTGGGGCTAACGGTCGAATCGAGGGGCTAAATAAAGAGCTTGTATGGGCTTTCTCATTCGGATTATATTGGTTATAATGGTTTTGCTTGTTGTTGACTTTGAAATAATCGTACTGGTGTTGGCGGAGGCAATGTACTTGCGGTGAGAATATGTTTCCGCGGTTGCTACGCAAAGTGGTTGGCAGAAACTTATTCTTGCGTTGATATCAATAGTCTAGCTATAATAGAGAACCAGTACCACGTAGCTCTCACTGCTTCGTAACAGCCAACAAGATCTCCTCAAACAGCTTTGAACGTCCACGCTTTCAATCATCAGACATGAATACGACCAGGTCTCCGCTTGCTCACTCATGAACGAACGATGGATCATTCTGCCATGTGGTGGAAAGGAACAACTTCAACAGAGAGAAAAATCTTGTTACCCCCTATATGGGAATTTTGATAAGAGGTACACGTGCAACGTTGTCCCCTCCTACCAAGTACCCAATTACACATTAATGTTCGCTTTCCCTCTTCTTTTCCATAGAGAAATTACCCAGGGTAATAATTAATGCTTCCTTCTCTTGAGTGCCACTAACAACAGTGCTATCCAGGTTTAGCTTCTCGGACGTCTTATTTCAAGATCTGCTCGTTCATCGTCTCGGCAATTAGCAACCGTCGATGAGCTCGATGGATCAAGCAAGCCGATAAAGGGAAAGAGATACATACTACCGAAGAAAACAATGAGCAACAGAGTCATCGCACCAAGGGCGAGAACTATTGTTATCATAGTGCAGCTGGTCGGCCAGTCGTCTACGATGGAATTTTGATAGTATCTGAGATGCGTATCAGGCAGGTATGGTCAGCCAGATCTGACGCCAAAACAAGACTCGGGGGAATACCTGACAACGGTGCTTCCCCGTGATAGTATTCCTGATGGACCTGCTTCTGAGGAAGCTTCAGGTTCTTGTGCGTGCTCAGCTACGTTCTTTTTCTTTTTGTCTCCTCCCTTCTGACGACTATTTGACGGTCCATCAAGTTGCTCTATTGGTGTCTGTGCCTCTAAATCCTTTTCTCGTTGTGCACTCCCCTTTCCCTTCCACTTTGGTTTAATCCTAGTAGCTTCGAGTAACCTAGTAGCTTCATTGCTTGGTTTAGTTGTTGACTTTGATCGAGCAGCAAGATAGTTGGTAGGTGGCATGATAAGAATGGCTCAAGAGGGTATCCAACTAAAACTCGAATTTTATCAATCTGGGAGGGACTGTAATGTCTTTGAGGCTATCGGCAATGAAGTATAGGATCAGTGGTTGAAGGGATAAAAGAAAGAGAACAATTGACACTGGGACCACGATAATGGGGACAACGATGAATATAATGGCCAAAATGCCGAGGGAGTAGAGAATTGTCTCGCTTGTGGAAACGGTTTCTAGACGCATTGAAAGTAGCACCAAGCAAGGACGTGGCCAGTTGGAAGTTTCAGATTGAGGATGGTTGGGTGCACTAGATTGGAGAGGTTTGGTTGTTTGAATCCCACCAGCTTGGATCGATGGACGGCTACCTAGACGGTAGCAGAAACAGTTTTCGTTACCAGGACTACATGAACTCTGTAATAGGGTTATATCTCTCTCAGAGGTACTATATGTACTAAGTAGTAGTCTTATATTCCTCTGGGGGAGGCGATCTATATTAGGTCATCATCTCTCTCCCTCCCTCTCTCTTCTTTTTTTTTTAGGATAAATCAGAAGCACGGCCAGGCGGGGGATAACAACGCCGTAGATAACAAGGAAGGCTTTGTGAAACCAACATTACGTTCTCAGAAGAGTTAGCGTTAAGGTATCTCGGGTCTAGAAATTTTATTTAGTTGATGAATAAACCAGGTCCCGAGATTCAAATGCCCAAACTTGCTTCATGCATAGTCACTCGGCCATGCCAAATGCTCGAATTAGATTTGAAAAAGAAGTCTGTGCAAAGAAAGAGATTATCCGGTCCGAGAAACATACCAATCGCAACGAAGCATAAGCATAAACGTTAAAAACTACATACATGGCTGCTAGGAATGCAAAACGGCTAGAGAAGGGGTTGGTTAACATTCCTCCACTTCCACCCTAACCCATCCTAAATAGAGCAAGCTTAAATCAAGACGTTAAGACTTTATAGGGTTAGGTGATTGTTGTGCTAACCGCTCGCCCGGGCATTTAACAGCAGCACAGCAGAGATTTTGCAAGTTGCAACGTTGACAAACGGTACAGGACAGAACAGGTAGAGACAACAACAAAGGGAACGCGCGATAAGGTACAACCACCACCACAACCACCACAACCACCACCACCACACTTACACTTACAACTTACACTTTACTACTACTACCTCTTAGACAAAATCCCACCCACACCCACCCACTCACCTCCTCTCAACCACACCAGCACCCCCAAGAGTACAAGACAACCCAATAAGCGTACTTTTTCATATCTATGGGCATGTCACAGTCCATAGAAAATCGTCATTGTTACTAGCGTGCATGAATACATCGAGATTGTATTACCCCTACAATAAACAGATCTAGAAAAATATTGTCAATCCTCATGCAAGTGTTGCTGAGACGTCCATGCAACCCCCACACGGCGACGATATCGGTAATGCTGTCGCATCTCCGAAATATCAATACAGCCCCGCAGGTATATATATATATATAAAATCTTTCAGCCTTGTTCGCACAATTCGCACAGCCCCCCCCCCCCCCTCCCCCAACCCAAATAGACTTAGACTAAAAATATCTAATCTCTAATTCATTCAAAACAGACCTTCAGATCCTCCATGAGATCATTTCACTCGCGACCGTCTTTCCTGGTAAAAATTCATTCCGCGCCATCTACAGAGCCTATGATGTGGTCCTTGCGGCGAGAAAGATCAATCCGGCGTTCGATAGCGTCTACTTTCGCTTTATCCTGCAGTTGCAGTCGATCCCTGGAAAGAATATCTATGACCGGTTTATGGAACTTCTTTCTGTAACCTCCCCCCCCCCCCCCCCCCCCACACACACACACACACCACACACAACACCACCACTGGCCCTCAAAACGATGGGTGAATGAATGAATGGAGGGATGGGTAGATGGAGATAGCTAACAGTCCCCACAGAAGCAGGGTGTCGATGTGGCAGAGGGCAGATTCCTGGAAACGCCGTCGGCGGCGGCGACAGCAGAGTTCACTCGCCAGCGATACGATACTGCTCGACGTCGGCGGGATCGTTCTAGCCACGGAACCACCGACGTCTCATCAGACGATTACCACGCATCCACCGAACGAGCGCGTCTCCCCGGCCGTTCCCGAAGGTCTCTTAACGGTCTTGCAAACTCCCCTACCCACGAGGCAGTCGTAGCAGCCGAGATTGCTGCGCGAACACGGCGCGAGGAGGTCAGTGCGCGCAGGGGCAGGCGGCGGTCTAGATCCGTCGCGGAAAATACAACGGCGCCGACTACAGAAGAGGAAGGGGGCAAGCAGAAAAGAAGGGAAGACGATAAAGATGATGTGGAGGAGATTTATCGACCAAGAGTCCCAGAGGATGCGGCGGATGCGCTGTATGCTCTGAGGATGAAGGCAGTGATGAGGGATTTTTTCAAACATTGGCACGCGGAGACTGTCAAGAGAGTGGTGCGTTACCAATGTAGACTGCGATTGAGTATGATCGTAGGAGCCTTTTTCTTTTCCTTTCCTTTCTTCTAACACATGACAGGAGCAAAAATGGTTTGCAGTGGTTGAGCGCCGCGCGGAGCGCCGGTACAATACCATTCTTGTCGCCAAGGCATGGAGTGTGTGGATTCAGAAAACGGCAATGATTGTACAGCGAACGCAAGAGGTCCGGCAGCGCATATTAGTGCGCAAATATTTTAACGCTTGGCGCACAGTTGTAATCGAAAATGAGGAGAAGGTGCGGCTATTTCAGCTGTCAAACGCTCTTTATAAATGGCGCGATGCGACAAAGAAGCGGCAGCGGGTTGCGCTGGTCGCGCAGCGTATCTACCAGGAGAATCTCGTGCATAGGGCATATTGGACCTGGTTCTTTCAGCTCTGTGGTATACTAGGGATACGCAGGTATAATAAGGTGATCGGGGAGCAGCACTTTGATATTTGGGTAGAGAAAACAGAAAGAATAATACAGATGAACCGAATGGCTAACGCTTTCTACCGGCGCCATACACTACAAACGGTTTTCAATCAATGGTCAGAGAAGACTCTCCATTGTCTAGATGCTGCAGATATTGCGGCAGACCATGCGGAATGGAAGCTCACAGAGAATACATTCGATGCATGGCGGCGAAAGGCCAAATTCGCCCCTCTCACCCCTATCATGACCGAGTATGTCAATGATCGCATCATCACCGATCACTTTGCCCTCTGGCGGCAGCGGACCCAGCAATCTCTCTCCGCTGCCTCTATTGCCAGAAAAAACCTACTCAAACACACCTTGAAGGGGTGGCGTCTCTGCCTCCGCAGCAAGATACTGGGTGATCGGGTTCTCGACAAGCTCGAACTCAACACACTCCATACCTGGGTCCTCCAAACTCGTTACCGCCAATTCAAAGCCTGGAAGGACTTTAATCTCACCCGTAAATATCTCGCTCACTGGCTCGACTACCATTACAAGCTCGACCGCCGACTTATACGGACTGGCATGGAAGTTGTTGTTAACAATAATGCTCGGCTTGCTCGCTCAGTGCTCGAGTTTATGAAGACCCGCCTCGCCCTCCGGCAGGGGACGGCCGTGAAAGCCGTGACCTTCCGCGCTCACAACCTCCTCAATACTGCGCTTGTCCAATGGCGACTGAAAGCCGACCTCTGCAGGATGTACAACGACTGGGCCGAGGACGCCGTCTACTACTTCACCATCCGCCGCGCCATACGGCAATGGAAACGCGCCTTCAGGGCCTCCCAGAAGAACCGACTCCGCATCGCCTTCCACACTGTCTCCCGGCGGACCAAACGGGGTCTCGCCCAATCCGTGCTCGACCTCTGGGTCTCCCGCACCGCACACATCCGCAGCCTCTCCACCGCCGCCGCCGACTTTGCGCACGAACGCACCGAGGAAATGGCGCTGACACAGCTGGCGTTCTGGCGCGAGCGCGCCAACGAACTCGACGAATTGCACGCCGACGCCGAAGACTACGACGTAACGCGGCTCCTCCGCCTCGGACTCGACGCCTGGCGCACCAAGCTCGTCGTCCTCGACGAGATGAATACGCGAGCCGACGCCCTCTATGAGACGCAGAATATCGTTGTTGCCACAAAATACTTTGAGAAATGGGGGGCCGCCGCCTGGCGCCTCAAGCTGCTGCGCCTCAGTTGTGAACACTTCAAGCGCAAGCGCTACAAGAATATCTTCCGCACGTGGAAGAACGCCGCCAAGGAGCGGCGGGAGCAGCGCGCATATGAGCGGCGGCAACAGCACGTATCTCGCAGCTCGGTGCTTGGTTCGGACTCGTCGCCGCCGCCGCTGTCACCGGAGCCGCAGCAGCAAGATTTTGGGAAGAGTATATTTGGGACGAGTATCAGGGGGCAGGCGCTGTCGCTCCGGCAGTCGGTGCTGGGGCGGAGCGCGCTGGGAAGGAGTATTGGGAGCTTGACGACGACGCCGGCGCAGACTCCGGGGTTCAGGACGACGATGACGAGGAGGACGAGCAGGGTGTTTTCGAGTACGCCGGCGGGGCTGCCGCTGGAGACTCCGAGGAGGGTGCCGAGGACTCCGAGGAACCGGGGGGAGACGCCGGGCAGCCCGTTGATGAGGTTTAGCAAAGGGTTTACGGGGCTTCCGGCGATGAGTGAGGAATTTGAGTAGAGTAGTAGCCATAGTGGTATCAAGTTTTTTTTGTTTTTTTCTTTCTTTCTTGTTTGTGTTTCATCTTTTGCATTTTTGATTCCTCACGGCGATGAATTTTTTCTTGGTTTTTTTTTTTTTTTTTGACAGCGGGTGAACGGAGTTGGTCATGCTTGATAGGGATATTTTGATTTTTCCCAATTTTGTTTTCCGCCTTTGTTTCAAATGGGTCTCTACTATTCGTAATTTCTCCTTCCATGTGGTTCGTTCAAACGTTTATCTCTCTATTCTTCCCCCTCTCCTTTTCCTCTACTGAGCGTGGCCGTTCAAGCGAAGTGCCTCTCGACTATCTGTTAAGGGTCCCCCCCCCCTCTCTCTCTCTTTTTATTTCTCTTTATTTCGGTCGGGGATGCAACAACAAGCATTGACAGCATATTGGATTTTTTTTTATTTTCTTGGGGGTGTGAGTGGGTTATATTGTGGTTCTGGGGGGTATTATATATATATAGTTGGAGAGGGAGAGGGAGAGCGAATGAAAAGAATTTGTGCTCGAGTGATTTCCTGTGAGAGCTGGGCGGCGAGTGATTGGCGGTGCACACGGATTAATGTTTCTCCGGGGGGGATAACTTGTATCCTGCTGGTGATATCGGTATGTGTGTACCCACAAGTACTTGTGTGTGTACCCACAAGTACTTGTGCTTGTGGGTCCTTGTGCTTTACACAAGGATGCATGTGCCCTCTCTGTGTCTTGCATCTGCAAGACGGACTTGTGTGTTCTCGCAAAGGGCAGTCTCGCTAGAGAATTGATACAGACAGACAGCTCTCTACACGCAGCTATTAATAGCTGTCAATGCTGCTGTCGGGCTGAGGAGGGAATTCTGTTTACTGAGAGGGATATTGCATTTGTTTCTATTTGTATTGACCGTCATGATTGGAGTTGTTCTGGGCACATTTCTTCTTCTTGACTTTGGCTTTACTGCACCGCCATCACGATCAGTTGAGACAACGGACGTCATGAGGCATTTTGGTAACATCGCCATATAATCGATATCAACTACGCCTTCATCGCCATCTTCTAGCTGTGCCCTCTTCTTCTCTTCTCCTTCTCTTCTCCTTCTTCTCTTCTTCTCTTCTCTCTCCCCCCACCTTCTCTCTTCTCTCTTCTTCTTTCTTTCTCCCCCCTTTCCCCTTCTCCCCAATACCAACGCAATGCTGCAGCCAGGCAGGCCCAACTCAAGCCCTCATGCAGTCACCACCGCCGAATGGGAGCGCAAGCGCCTCATCGTGAGCACTCTTCACCCTCACACCGTCCCACTGCTAACCATCTCCCCCAGGCCTACATCTCCGGTACCGCCCTCGTCGTCCTCTCCTCACCCACGACGCTCCTACAGACGCTCTACCATGACACGCCCCTCACGGCAGTTACAATCTCCCCCACCACCGGCGCGATAGCAGTCTCCTCTGGCCCCACGGCACACATCTACACGCCCCACTACGATCACCACCACCACGCCCCCTCCTGGACCCTCTTCACGACAATCACCCTCCCGTCCACCGACGGTCCCATCACCTCCCTCTCCTGGTCGCCCGCCTCTGAGCTTCTCATCGCCTCCAATTCGCTCTCGCTCTGGTCCACCACCACCCCCGGCGCACCCTCGGGCGCGAACCTCCTCTGGCGCCGTCTCCTCGCCAACTCGTGCCGTGACGCGGCCCTCTCCCCCGACGGGACGCTCGCGGCGTCCGTCGGCGTCGCGGACCGCCTCGTCAAGGTGTGGCGCCGTGTCAGTGTCGGAAGCGAGATGGTCTTTGACTGCACGTACCTTCCGCACCCGCGGGCCGTCAGCGCGCTGCAGTGGCGGCGGTGCGCGCGCGGCGAGGACGCCGAGAACGTCTTGTACACGGTGGGCGTTGACGGGGTGCTGCGCGTGTGGGCAGCGGTGTGGCCGGGAGAGGTGCATGTGCTGCAGCTGTGGGGGGTGGTGGACCTGAACTGCGGTGGTGGCGGGGTACGGTATGCGCTGGTGCTGGATAGTAGCACGTTTGCGATGGCGGCGGAGACGGCGGTGCAGTGCGCGGGCGAGGCGGAGAAGGATATGGAGGTTCTGCAGAGGCTGATTGAGGTTGCGAACCGGGGGCCGGAGCTCGTGATTGCGTGGGATAGGCGCGGGGGAATGTCGGCATGGGGGATCGAGAATGTGGCATGTCGGACAAGGAAGACGACGAACGTGTTTTCGATCCTGGAGGGCGCGGAGGGGTCGGGATTGGAGCCCTTTTTGGCGGGCATGGAGAAGGGGGGGGACGGGGCGGAGGCGTTTGTGTGTTTGCGGGCTTGGGCTGACGGGAAAGGTAAATGATCGATCTGCGTGTTTTTGGTTGTTTGTGGGTGGGGAGCGAGGAGGGAATGGGATTGCAAATGCGTGCGGTGTGGGGAGGAGGGGGCTGATGGATGGTGCGTGTTGTAGGTCTGCATGTGCTCGCGCACATATTTGATGGCCGGCTGTGCTGGTTCGAGGCGCGACTCGACCGGCTGCTGGATCTGTCCCCGCGCGGGAGGAGGATGGAGGTTCTGGGTGTGCTGTCGGGTCACTCGACGCCCATCGAGACTCTGGTGCGGACGGCGGACGGCAAGGCCATGATCACGCTCACGAGGGACAATGAGCATATCGTGTGGGCGCAGCCCCGGGGCAACCACTTCACTCTCAATAGACAGAGTTTGCTGAGGCCCGGTATGCATGTGCATCGAGCGGTGGTGCTGGATGATGGTTTGTTTCTCCCTTTTCCTGTGTGGGCTGTGAGTTGTTCGGCTAACCAATGATCGGATTGACAGGAAAATTTGTCATGACCATGCACCACGAATGCGTAGTCCTCTGGGACACGAGAAAGCAGCACGCAAAAGAGGTAGCGCGGCTTCCGTTCAGCTCGGCCGGGAAGATGCTCTGTCTGCTTCTGCTTCCGGAGGCGAAAGATACCCGCGAGAAGCTCCACGTCGTAGGCCTAACCTCGGAGATGAAGGGGATAGCCTGGGAGATCAGTACCACGGCCTCGCCGCCCAGCCTGCGCGAGTTTGCGACTTTTGAGCTGGACCATGATGAGGAGCTGCTCATGGTTCTGCCTGTGGATCCCGTGGGGTGGAATGCGACCCTCTCGCCGTCAAGCACGCTGGATACGTTCTCCCGCGAGGTTGCAATCACGGTGAACGCCTCTGGGCTACTGCAGTCATTGACTGCGAAGCTGGCTCCCAGCGAGACGCCGCCCACGCTGCGGTGGCTCCAGACCAGTAAGGTGTCGACTGGGATTCCAAATCCCGCACTCGCAAAGGGGAGCTCGATCCGCAAGATTGCGCTTGTCAATTCCACCCGCAGCGAGCTCACAATCTGGGACTCGCGGGCCGCGCAGCTGGAGTACACGCAGTCCTTCCCGACCGGCGACGTGATCCGCGACCTCGACTGGACCAGCACGCCAGACAGCCAAAGCATCCTCGCCGTCGGCTTCCCGCACCGCGTGCTCCTCCTCTGCCAGCTGCGCTACGACTACCTGTCGCAAGGCCCCTCCTGGGCCTCGTTCCGCTCCATCCGCATCCGCGAGCTCACCCCACACCCCATCGGCGACTCCCTCTGGATCTCAAACGGCGGGCTGGTCATCGGCGCCGGGAACCAGCTCTTCATCTACTCGCGCACCATCGAGACCCCCGACAGCGCGGCGCTCGGTCTCACCGCGGCACACCACAAGAAGCGCCTCGACGACGTGTTTGAGATTGTCAGCGTGCTCAACGGCCCCGTGCCCGTGTACCATCCGCAGTTCCTGCAGCAGTGCATCCTCGCGGGCAAGACGGCGCTCGTCGAGGAGGTGCTGGTGGCGCTGCACAAGGCTTTACGAAACTGGCATGACGAGATCCCGCTCGACAGTCTCCTCGAGATCCCCGTCGAGCGCTTCCTCGCGCGCGACGACGACGACCACGACCACAACAGTAAGAACAACGACAGCCGCCGCCGCACGGCGCACCGCGCAGCGGCAGGAGGGTTCTTTGACTACACGGCTGACGAGGACTTTAGCAGCTTCGACGAGGGGTTGGCCTCGTCGCTGTGCGCGCTGCTCGTCAAGATCCCCATTCCAGCGCTTACGGGCAGCGAGCAGATGATGCTGGCGGGCATCATAGAGTGCGTGTCGCAGGTGCAGCAGCACCGGCGCAGCATCGACGAGAACGCCGCGCGCTACCTCCTCTTCTACAAGGCGCAGTCGCTGCTGCAGCGGGGCAGCAATAACACCAGCAGTAGCGGCAGCAGCAGCAAGGGCGCCGCCCTCTCGTACCGCGAGGTTGTGTGGGCGTTCCACTCCTCCTCGCAGGAGATCCTGACGGACCTTGTTTCGCGCGGGCACGCCATGGCCATGACGTGGGCTGCTGCGCGCGAGTGCGGCATCTTTCTGTGGTTGCGGGACGAGGCGGCGGTGCGGCGGCAGATGGAGATTGTGGCGAGGACGGCGTATAGCGGCGGCGGCGAGAGGAACCCCGTCAACTGCAGCCTGTACTATCTGGCGCTGCGCAAGAAGAATGTGCTGGTGGGGCTGTGGCGCATGGCGAGTGGGAATCGGGAGCAGGCGGGGACCATGAAGCTGCTGGCGGAGGACTTTGGGAAGGAGAGGTGGAGGAGCGTGGCCAGGAAGAATGCGTATGCGCTGTTGGGCAAGAGGCGGTTTGGTTAGTCTCTCTCTCTATTCATATATATACATATGATGTTCTCTTGCTAACAATATTATTTTCCCTCGCAGAATACGCAGCGGCGTTCTTCCTCCTCGCCGACAGCCCCGCCGACGCCGTCGCCATCATCCTCGACAAGCTCGACGACACGCACCTCGCCATTGCCATCGCACGCTGCTACTCTGGCGACGCCTCGCCGGTCTTCCATAACCTCCTCTCGCAGCGTATCCTCCCCCTCGCAGCGTCCACGGGCAACCGCTGGCTCTCATCATGGGCCTACTGGCTCCTCGGCCAGCGCGACCTCTCCGTGCAGTCGCTCCTCGCCCCACCACACACTCTCCCGTCCCACGGCTCCCCCACCGCCTCCACCCCCTCCACCCCACCCGCAGACCCAAGCACCCTCCACTTCACCACCGACGACCCAGCACTCATCATCCTGTACCGCCAGATCCGCGAGAAGACGGTACAGACGCTGCGCGGCGCCGCGCGCATCAGCGCCGACGTCGAGACGCGCTTCGTCCTGCACACGGCGCGCCTCTACGAGCGCATGGGCTGCGACCTGCTGGCGCTGGAGCTGGTGCGCAACTGGGAGTTTCTGAGGAGCAGGGATGCCGCCGGCCCGCTCATCGAGATGGCCGGCGGCGGGAGGAGACATGTCAGGCGTAGGAGCTCCGTCACGGTCGTGGACATGCTGCCGGGCTTGAGGGAGGGGACCAAGGAGGCGGCGGGGTGGGGCGTGGGCGTGGGGTTGGTCAGGCCGCCGGTTAAGGTGTTTGAGGAGCCGGATATGAGTTGGGCGTTTTAGAGGGGGTTGTGTTTTTAGTTTTTTTTTTTTTTTTTTTTTTATTTTTATTTTTATTTATTCTTACGGTTTGTTGGCTCTGGTTTGTTGGTTGGGCTGGTTGTATTACTGTAGATAGTGAGTGCCGTGTGAATAGTGAATATATACTTACATACATGTAGTTAATAATAAGCTCCTTCGTAAAGTACTTCTTCCAACAACTGCGCCTTCTTTATACATATAAATATACCCATACAGATCTACACTACCCTCCGCACAAAAATTTAATTCCCCTCCCCCATCGTCATTTCCCGAAATACCGGAGCGGGCGCGGAGCGCAGCAGATCGATCCGCGCGCGTGTGTGTGTGTGTGTGTACTAGCGGCGAAACCAATCACCAACCCCACCACTCCCACGACCCCACCAACAACCACCACAATAGCTAAAACACAGCATAATTACCACGGTGCAGAAACAGCTGTGATTCCACTACACCTGTGTTATCTATGACCGTGCTTCCCAGTGGCGGGCCTCAAGCCTGGCGGCCAGCGCAACTAATTACTCAATTCCATCACGGGGCGTCACTCGCACGCCGGTGTCAGCCTTGGCGGCGGTGTCTTGGCGGTGGTGGTGGCGGTTGGCTAAAGGTGCGGGCAGGGCGGCCACCAGCGTGCGGGCGGTGGTGGAGGGAATGGGGTGGGCGTGGTGGGGGGGGCGCCCAGCTGCATGGGGGTGGGTTTGGTCCCCACCCCTCCCTGGTGGATAAACCTTTTTTTTCCTATTTCTTTTCTTGCGGTGGTGGTGGGTATGGCGGGTATGGGTGTGGGTGTGGGTGGCTATTGCCCCCCTCCCCTTTTTTGGGGGGGAAGGGGGGGACTCTGGATGGATGGATGGATGGATGGATGGATAGGGTGTTGGCTGTGGTTTGTTTGTGTTGTATTACTGTAGATAGTGTCGTGTGAACTGAATATACACTTACATACAGTACCGGAAATGGCTACCGTATTGCATTCATTACGCTAGTGAATCTGTAAGAATACGGCACTGATGCAGTATCGATAGGGTATTCTACTTACGGTGCTGGTTTAAATCGGTATCCTTGACCGAATACCGTGGCCCCACGGTCCCCCATTTCTGAGACTGTAGTTAATAATTGCTGGATTATGCTCCACACATAATTATAAAGAAGCTGACGAATCAGCTATTTCTTTATTTCCTTATTCAGTCTCTTTATTCCTTATCTGGATAATGCTTCCTTTATTATAGACGTGTCTTTCCTTGTATGGTCATTTTTCTTTATTTCGACTACTAGAATGGAAAGACGATATCCACTTTGGATAACCTGATGGAATTAATCAATTCACTCTCTCTATTCAGCCTATTCCCTAATCTATCAATGATAAGCTCCTCCGTAGTTCTCCGCCTACAACTGCGCCTTCTTCATGTACCCAGGGCGTCGGAAAGTGATGCACATTCGGTGGTTTCATAGCCACACCGGAATCAATTTCCGCACCAGGCTATTTCAAGGTAAATATGAGTGTACAGATGATGCTCTTCGTCAAGTATATGCTTAGTACTTAGGCATGGTAGAGAGGATCTGTACAATTTCGTTGTATTGTGATAAAGTACATGTATTTGGGTGTTGTCTAGTCAAAATGTGCATCGCTTTCCAACATCCTGGGTACATGTATATAAATATGCCCATACAGATCTACGCTACCCTCTGCACAGATGTTTAATGCCCCTCCCCCCATCGTCATTTCTCGGCATATAGGATTGGGCGATCAATTTGCTTTGCGTGTGTGTGTGTAGCCCTACCCCCATCCCCATTTACGCGGGTGCGTCACGGGGCGTCACTCGCGCGCGCTGGTTTCTGGCTTGGCTTGGCTTGGCGGTGGTTGGCTAAAGGCGCGAGCAGGGCGGCCACCACCGTGCGTTGAGAGGCTGGGCTAGTGGTTGTGGTTGTGGAGGAAATGGGGTGGTCGTGGTGGAGAGGGTACCCAGCCGCGCATGGGGGTGGGTTCGATCCCCACCCTGGGAGTGGGTTCAATCCCCACCCCTGGTGGACAAACTTTTTTTTTCTATTTCTTTTTTTCACTCTCTTCCTTTCTTGCGGCGATGGCGGGTATGGGTATATATGGGTGGCTACCGCCCCCTTTGGGGGGGGGGGGGGGGTAGATGGATAGATAATAGACTCCTCTACCCATTCAACGGAGAATGAAGAATCTAGCAGCCTGATCGCTAGCAACCACTTTTATTCTCCTGCACCTTTTCAGGCGGGGTCTGACTATATCTTACGCTTGCGCCAAGTATTGGCTCTGGTTTGCTGTAGATACATGTAGTGTCGTGTGAATACTGAATATATACTTACATACATGTAGTTATGTAATAATGGGCTCCTTCGTAAATTACATGTACTTCTCTACCAACAATTGCGCCTTTATGTACATGAATATACCCATACAGATGCACGCTACCCGCTACGCAGGTGTTAGGTTCCCTCCCCCACCGACATATAGCAGCGGGCACGGAGCGGAGCAGACCGATTTGATTTGAGTGTGTGTGGTTTTTCCCCATTTCCATTTACGCGTGGGCGCAGAGAGCTCAATCAAGGATGGGGAGGGCTAGAAAGGGAGTAAAAGAACGGGGAAGGGGGAACAGAGAAAATTGGTAATTGTGCAATGTGTCTTTTAGTGTTGCTTTCTTTTGTCTTTCCTGTGTTGAAGATTGAAGAGAGGGTAGTTCCGGGGTAGTGCGATATTGTCATAGCCTTAGGGCTGGATACAATTAAAAAAAAAAACGCGTGGGCGCATCACGATCACGGGGCGTCACTCGCGCGCGCTGGTTTCTGGCTTGGCTTGGCTTGGCGGTGGTTGGCTAAAGGCGCAAGCAGGGCGACCACCAGCGTGCGTTGAGAGGCTGGGCTAGTGGTTGTGGTTGTGGAGGAAATGGGGTGGTCGTGGTGGAGAGGGTACCCAGCCGCGCATGGGGGTGGGTTCGATCCCCACCCTGGGGGTGGGTTTGATCCCCACCCCAGGTGGACAAACTTTTTTTTCTATTTCTTTCCACTCTCTTACTTTCTTACGGCGATGGCGGGTATGGGTATATATGGGTGGCTACCGCCCCCTTTGGGGGGGGGGGGGGTTGATTCTGGATAGATAGGGTCTGCGTTTTGGGGGTGGTATTGACGGGTCTTGGGAACGGACGGTGGGGGGGTATAAGCACGCATATGCGTACGCGTGTAATTGCATAGGCCGGTAGATAGGTCGTGTAGAATTGTCGGTATACCTTTCTAAACAGTATAAGCCTGTCCATCGTCACCAGAAAGCGTTTCTGTTGGTCAAGATGGTTTGCATACTACATGTAGTGATATACCAGAAGCATACATATAATGCACCGACAAAAAGATTGCCCCCGTAGGAAGCTACATTAAGGGGATGCTGCACCAAAGGGCATGAGTAAACACTGCATGATAAGTAAGTCTATAATCTTTTATATATCATTCCCGAATCCCTCAAGCCTTCACAAACAGGGTGGACAGAACAGTGCTATTAGGGGGTTATATCGGGCCGGTCATGGGCAGAGACGGATCATTACGGGCTGGAATGTACACGGCTATATGTGTGGTTAAAGGCCGCGTTCCGCTTGTATACATGTATGTATATGGATCGTGTAAATGTCAGAGATGGGGATGTGATAGATCGTGAAAAAACTTCAGGGTTTCAGCCACTAGGTATACCGTAGCAATACCGCCGTAGTGTCATGGATATACCCGCTTTTTCTTCGGTGCTGTACCTGTCTGTAGTTGGGGAAGTTTGGTAGCTTTCTCAACTTTTTTGAGAAAAACCCTAACCCTGCGAGGGAAAACATAAGTATAACAAGTACATATCGGGGAGTTGAACTTGTGCCATTTGACAAGAGTGCTATGCCTTTTGGCACAGGGTGTTTTATTCAAGTTGCCTAAGTATGTAGGTAGTTCGGGGGCTTATAATTATGTGTACGTCCGTCCCCGCAGCCACAGCTATGACCGCCGGGTGCGTGGTGATGTGGCGTAGCACTGAGAGGCCGTCTGTAACCGCTATACCGCTATTATGATATAGTTTACTGATTAACTCTGGACATGTATTTAGGTGTAAACGATAGAAAGATTGCATTAGTGTCACCTGTTGCTCGGACATTGCATGTAAGTGCATGTATATACCGACTTCCCTTGTATTGAAAGGGGCCCTGAATGCACGGTATATGTGATCTCGGCGCTTTACGGCGGTGGCAATAATAACAGTGCGGGTATGGCGACGGAGAGTAGGGGCGGGGGCGGGGGCAAGAAACAGCCCGGGCTCAAAGGGTCTTGCCGCCATTTATTATCAAAACCCGGGTATTACGGGGGCGGGGGCAAGTGGCGACACGTGCACGCACTGTCGCCCGCAGTGCAGTTAATTTAATTTAATTTCATAGCGTTTCCAAACTCAACTGCTATTGCATACACTCACCAATGCTACCTTTTTGTATGGCATGCAATAGCGGTCGAGTTTTGAAACATCATGAACCCACGGAGCAGTTTGATGGAAGGCTCTTGATCCGAAACTGCACTTGACTTGTGTCACCAGTGATAACGTGGTGTATGCATGCACTCGCCTACCTTTGGAATTATTATACTGGCCGGTATCATAATCATTGGGTGGCGAATTGAGCTGAGGGACTGTATGAAAGTTTCAAATATCTACATATATGTTGTTGTACAAAAAATTGAACCAGCATTGTCGCACTATTGGTAGCAATGCGCCATTAATGCATATCTCCTTACCGCGATCTGACCCCTTCACGATTGTCGTCCCAGCCCTCCACTATACCCATGGGTCTAGGCTGGGATTGTTAGATAAGAATGCAGTTATGGTTGATATACACTGCATCCACACCCCACATTATAGCCACTATCTCCATATATGCCGCCAAACTTGACAGCTACAGTGATAACAAATTGGGTAATGCAGAAGGGAGTTTACCAGTGCTTTTGTTCTTGATTCTGTGATGTGCCCCTCCCCCAATTGCAGACGGAACGCCACCCTACGGCCAGCGCACATCGTCCGATGGAAATGAATCTAAAGTCGATTATTCTACACCTGAAAGATTGCTAAAGAGTGCAGTGGTGGGTATTAAGTTATCGGGCAGCCTATTCACATAAACTGTGCCTGAAAACGTGTATTTTGGTGGCGTTCCGCCTGGTCACTTATTATATACGTATATACCCATTGCTGCACAAATTCTTCGCGCAGGAATGTATGTACGTCGTCCGGCAATTGTCGGCGGTGGGCCTATTAATAATATTACAAGCGCGATGCATAAACCGGTAATAACGTGAAAAAGTGGCAATAACGTGGAAACGTGGCAAATAAGGTTTTTTTTTTAAAGAAAAGGGAAAAAAACCAAGTACCCGTTCGAGCTTCAGCACGGGCTAGGGTTCGAATCACCGATGCGACATGGTTCCTCACTCGGCTATATTGACCCTAAACAATTCAATACAAGTCGTCGAGACCAGATTGGCAGTGGTTTAGACTTATATCCGTAGATGAGAAATTGGTCTCGGGAATCTCGAAGCGCCCCGAGATACATGTAGTCTGTTAAACACGAGATGGCGGACAGGTTTAAATTGAACATGATCACGTGATATGTTGTAACCTCAATCCCTTAACATGAGGGCTTTCCCTCGGGCGGCGTCATTTTTTATCACTCGTATCGAGTAGCGGCCGCCGGTGCGGGCATTCCTACTATTCTACTAAACGCCACATCCCATTAGCCACGGTATTTATTTAGGGCCCGCTTAGCAACAGGCTAACACGATCTTTTTGTTGGACCGTCTTGTCTAGTTCAATCAGATAAGACTTAGGCTAAGATAAGAAGATCAGTTAAGTAGTTCCACCACCACCATCATCTACTTATATGCCACGCTACAATTCACAGAGGAGATAGATCCGAGCCTATGTCAATGATATGTAACTACATGTACCCCTCTTCGCGCGTTCTCCACACTTCCTGAACATACTATACTTTACCCTAGCTCCCGGACAACGTTGCAGCTAATCAAATCAGCCAATTAGAAACTACCTCTGGGTGTTAAAGCTATCCTCTAAAGGTTTAATCCTTCCATATATGTACTGAGGATATTGCAGATCGAAATAGCTCGTGCCTGTGAGGTGGTTTTCGGCCTATCACAGCTTAGGCTCGATAGCCCATAAAAAAAAAAAAAAACAGACTACGAGCGGCTCCGGCCTCGGCTCCAATACTAAGCGACTGAAGTCTCCGCGGAGCTCCAGGCTTGGAATTGCCTGTTCGTGCTTAGGTAGCCAGCTGATATCTATATATACTCGTGGAGTATGGCGCTGTTTGCGGTTGCTTACACCTTCGTGGTGTGATCTGTGGTAAGAAGATGAAGCGAGTTCTATCCATGACTATTCCTGAATGGTTCCGAATATCAGCTTCTCGAACAAGCTGGACAGCACGAATATAATATATATATCTAATGATATCACCTTTGTGGCCTTGACACGATCGACTTCGTTTCAAATTCTAGAGCTTTGTGTTCTATTCTGGCATCGCCAGCCGAGGACCTCTACGATCTGATCGCATTTCGATAGAGGGTTCACTGTGCATTCTATATATAGCCTTACCTGTTGTGACACGCATGCCGGGAGCCCGGAAAATTCACATATTTTCATCTCTAGAGTACCTCTACCACGCCAGGAAATACATCATTTAGTGCATTTCGGATCCATTGCCCATATAAAAACGCGGTACTGGTAGGTCAGGTGATGCAATAGCTGATGAGGCCTCTAAAAACTAGAAGATTTGATGCGTTATCGATGCATTATGGATATATTATTAAATATATATAAAATTATGTATCTAAATTAATTACGTATAGCTACATGTACATACTACATAAGTACATATAGCTTAGACTGTTAGGGTAACCGGAGTTCAACTCCCTCTAAAAAAAAATTTTTTTTTTTATAAATTTACTAACTACATACATGTAGTTACGGACTATGGTGCATTATCGATGCATTAAGTACACATTTACATTTCTGGCGATAGTAGAGAGTAATAGAGGATCCGCGCTCAGAAAAAAAAAATACACCCACGCAGTTCTCGACGCACTTAATGAGCCCCGCACCGAATCCATCCGAAACTGCTAGCAACCACGGCCCTCTAACATACCGGTGAATTGGTCTACTTACTTATGGTAAACCCTAACCCTCTGCAAGTCCGAAACAAGCTAGTTCCAAGCGAGAGCCCTAAACCTAGACAAAACTGGATTAAGCTTCGCTAATTCTGGTTAATCCAGTTGCTAGCGGTCCGGAGGTTTTACCATCCAACGCGATACTCCATGGGGTAAAAAAAGTCACATCATGTCAAACCTCAAGTCAGCGCAGAAGCTGCCTATTTGCTCGGAGGGGAGCACTGGTCTAGGCCTGAGGAATCCCCAGGAGTCAATCATATAAACCCCGCTTGTCCAAGCGGGGGTCACTGATGCCGGTCTAAGTTAACCTCCGTCGAGGCCTATGGGTCGACAAGTATCTAAAGCAGATGTATATGTCGTAAATATTAATCCCCACCGCAATAGCTAGTCGAGCTACAAACCAAAATAACCCCCAACTCTAACATAGAGTGCTTAAATTTGCGGGTGTTCAGTAACATGCAGTCCGGTAATCACGACGGGTAGCCGGCCTGTACGATTCTCGAGTAAACGGAAGACAGCTTTTTTACTATTAAGGGGACTAGGTGAAGAAAAACAGCCGGGATTGTTGTTTATTTGATTACTGTTGACGTCACTTATAACTCACGATGATGTTCGGTTACCTAGGAGGTCGCGATCGCAGTTCAACAAGACAGATCCTTGGCTACCGAGTGATATTCGGTGATGCACATAAAGACTCCCCTGCTCCGCTTTCTTTATTGTATAGCCATGTTGAAGTAATTCCTAGAGTTTCTCTATACAACCAATCTTGAGTACTTGTACAAGTTGCCAGCCCTTACCATAATCATTTTCCCTGTGCCTTTTGGTAATCTAACGCTGATAGTCGGTCCACTGCCAATTGTCGTATCTAAAACTACAGACACATCCTTATAAGCACACACTTAACGCCCCACGTTCTTTCTCCCCTCTTCTTTTCTTCTCTTTGATTATCCCCCTCCTATCTCGAGTAATAGGCACCGGATTTTACCTCTTGAAATCCCAACAAGCTCACACTAAGAACCAAACCGGCTAGCTTGAAATGGCAACCATAGCAGCATAATACTAATAACAAAACGCTAGTTTTCTCCACACTTCAATGGGGGCATGGTTTAGTGGCATAATACCTCTTTAGCATAGAGGTGGTCCGGGGTTCGATTCCCCGTGCCTCCATTTTGCTCCCAATACAGTCGAACCTCCCTACCCCTATCAGCATTATCGTCATCCTGTAAAGGGGTATGTGTCCGCGGTCCTCTTCTCGACTTTGTCAAAACAAATTCGCCTTAGTATGAGGGTATTTGGTCTCGACACACACTCTCCACAGGGAGAGCTAACTATATACCGATGAATACAGATTGATACCACTTTATAAAACACTTAATGTAGGCGGCCTTTTTAATTTCCAAATTGTCAGCCACGATTAGAAATTACGAGTCCTATTTTATAATTAATGAATCAACCGAATATCACGGGTTCATCAATCAAAAGCTTAGCTCAGGCCAACCATCAATTAGGACAAGGATTACGAACTTCCTTTGTGAGACGGCGTTGACTCACTGCTAATCTTGGTCACGAGCCTCAGATACGAGAAATTGGTAATTACAGGTAGATAAAATTATAATGACAAAAAGAAGCGAGGCTTAAAGACAGCTATGAGTGGTAGGCCAGGGGGTGGACCGGGGGGGTATCGCAACGGACAGGAAACCCCACAAAACAGTCAGTCAAAAAAGCCGATTAGTACATATCTTGCTAACCTTTGACTCGATTCTGCTATGACTTCAAAATCCCCTGCATACAGTACATGCCTGTATATTTTACTAGTACGTCGGTATCATCTACATGTAATTATCCAAACCCCGTCGGCGCCAAGTGCAAAACCCAACCCAACCCAGTCAGCGGGCCCCATATCTCATGCCCGCGCCGGAGATATCGGCGGTTAAGTAGCGTGGCCCATCTCATCTAGATCTATAGGTGCACAGGATCCGCGGAAAAGATACAAATGCACTAATAGAACGTTCGAATGTATTATATAGTGCTCACAGCAACCTACCTCTGCCGTAGGCCATTGGCTACATGTGTATGCCATAGTAAATTAGGGGCGGTATGTGAATCAGTTCCCCGCATCTTCATGTCTTTCTGTTGCTTCGGATCGGTGTTGAGGCTGAGAGGTGTGGTTGGTTCATTGGTGGACCATATGCCACTCACTGCTCGACATGATAGTAACGACGATCAATTATTTGTAAGCAGATATACGTACGGCTCGAGTGATAGACTATGATTTCTCCATGCGGGTGTATCGCTCGCTCATGGGACGATGACCATCTAGCAAGAGCATGGGGTCTGTTTGCCCACATACGCAGATTCATGTAGATATCATGTTTTTACCTTATTGGAACCAACACCATCATGAGGGCCCGGACTCAGGAACTCCATGCGTCTTGGTGGCTTCTAATGTCTTTGATCAAATATCAGAAATTCCCTTCTATTGGAGGGGGATGGAGGCGTGATCTGTAGTTTCAACAACTTTTTTTTTTCTTCAACAGTTTTTTTTACTTGACAGCCGCTGTCACATTAAACTTCAAAGAGTTGCCGGCAGAGTGGGGACCACGGCAGCCAAAACTTGAAACAGCATCCACTTTCCTTTGTGTCAGTCCTCTGGACAGATGCGTGTCCACCTGGCGATATGTAGCCACGGCTTTGAGACCTCCAAAGGAAATGATCTATCCACTAAGTCCTAAACAGATTTGGGGTGGGAAGGGGATCTCGTCCGAACATCTTAGCATGGAAGGGCCTTCCGAATTTCTTTTGCCTAGTTCTTTTGCCTACCCTCCAGTCATTGATATGGGGATCGTCAATCCCCAAACGCCTGGTTAGCCATTAACCGCATAGCACGATATCCAAGGCACACCCACTCCATCCAGAATCTTCTCCGGCTGCTGCTCCTCCACCGCTTTCCTTTTTCCCCTCATCACCCATGCCCCATTACCTTCCTCATCGCAAAGAAGCCCCGTTTATGGTGATGAACGTTTCAAGATGACTCTCAGCGTATGGGCCTCACCTAATTACGACGACTCTTGCGTACTATCCCACCATCATGATCGCCGTTATCTAACCTCCTCTCTATGGGGAAACAAAACCCGCGTCCCCTCTTCCTTTCCCCCGCAATGCCAATGTGTTTCCACTAGAAGCGATTCATTTTACCGAGTATCGACCAGCACATCCGAAAACGTGGGCAGTACTCTGCTGGTTTCAATTGCAATTGTTTGCATATTGCCACGAGAGGGATATAGATGCAAAAGGACCAGATTTCATTATCGAAAGAAAAAGTGCTGCAGTGTAAATGGACTGGTCATGGACAGCCAATTAGAGGAGCCTTTAATGTTTTGTTCAGCTCTTGCCACCCTAGTGCTGTAAGGACGCACGTACATATCTAGATCTCTTAGTAACTATGTACTACAGTGTATCTGGTTTTCTCAGGAACTAATAACCATATCGATGGTAGATGGAGTGGCAAAAAAAGTGAAGACCATACATACATATTCCCCGCGCGTGCACTGCCTAGAGTGCTATTCCAATTTGTAAAACAGAATAAAAAAACCGGCGTGGGGCTGAAAAAGATAAGAGAGGGAAAGGAAAAAAAAAAAAACACGTTTCATTGTTTATCTAAATCACCAGTAGCATCATGGAGGAATCCAATGTTGTATAAAATGCACTTGCACTAGATTAGCCACGATGGACCAAAATAATAATCTTAGACAACGTGGTTTGTGCTGCGGCTCAACGGTGTAAGTACTTAATTCAGGCTAAGCCCAATTAATCCATGCTACCGAGGTAAGGGAGAGCCAATGATTACCTTTGGGTTACTGCGCCATGCCTTTGAACAAGAATAGAAGCACACACCACAAAATGGGACACGCGAATTACTACGAGTAGAATTACTACTGACACGCTGTAACTGGAACCAATGATCGAAATCGCACTTCCACGACAATCAAGGAATGGACTAACAAATTTTAAGTTGATGGTACACGGGTTCGTCTGCATGTATCGTTGAGTTCGGCTCTACACTTTAATGTGGGCACGGTTCAAACCCAGGTTTGAATCATGCCCATGTTAGGCCATTTGCGCAAAAGGCTCCAAAGTCTTTTTCTACTCATGTGATTGGTTGATGGAAGGATAGGCACCAATCAAGTTACGGGAAAAGACTCTGGATGGAGTCTTTTGCGCAAAGAGCCTAATAAAGGGACAGGCCACACCAAAATATCACGAGATATCGCCAGGGGCATGTTTTCATGAAAAAGTGTTTAACTTATTCGATCCACTCAGTGGAGTAGGTAGCTAGTGATACAAAATTTTTACAGTAGTAATAAAACAAATAAACGCCCAAATAAAATCAACATCATGCATGAAGCTCGCGCACATGAATCGTAATGTTACAGTAATGGTAATAACTGGGAAGCCAAAAAACAGATAGAAAAAAAAAACACCCCAATGATATAACGCCAAGTAATGATTCATATCCTCTTTTCACTTTCATATCTTTAAAAGTTCTACCCGAATGCGCTCAAAAACAAAGGAAAGGCTACCGGCGCATAAAAGCAAAGCAAAAAAGCAAAAGACACCTGTTTTGAAAAAAGATGGAAGTAGTAACCAGCCAGACCTATACAAAAAAGTAACAAGAACGATGGTATAGAGAGTTAGAGTAATAATACAAACTTAGAATCGGATAGAAGTGTAAGGAAAGACAAGCCCGAAATAAGAAAATAGGTGACGGTGATAATGATTGATGAACGGTAAACCCCGAAAGCAACCGCCGAAATCGAGAACCGAGACAAGACTCTCCCACGCTTTGATGTGTTGCAAGGAAAGTGAGGCGATGACGTCATGGGCTTCTTTAGGCTTGGCGCCTACCAGCCCCACCCTTCTACTCGTAGGGCGAGCAAGAAAGAACTGCTGATCTAGCTTGCAGTTGATTGCAGATCCCATCTCAGTATCGGTCGCAACCGGATTTGTTTTCTCCATCATCCCGCGTCATCAAGAAATGAAAATAGGAGACAGTTTGAAGTGTCGGATCGGCTATTTGTCGATACCATGCTTGACCTATAACGATGTTAGTGAGAATTCACATCATACCAAGGCGATTCAACACAAAGGCATTGGTATCTGCAAGGCAGATCTTCATGTTGATTGGCTATCAGTTAAGGGGGAAATTACCTTTTTATGACGTGTCAGGGCATCTTGCCTTGAGAAGGTTTTCTCGTCGTTGCAAATTTCACATCGTACCTTCTCACGGTGGGTGTTGTGGATAGTATCCTCATGACGAGTGAGGTCGTAGGGTCGAGAGAAGATTGTGTTACAGGGCTTATTTGTAGTCGGGTTTAGGCGGTTGCACTTGTGAGGTCCGGGGTGGTGCGACCTGGCGACACCAGGACTTGTCTGCCTATGTGCTTCTCGTCTATGCTTTGCCATCTTATTTGTAGTAGGGAACCTTTGATTGCAGCCGATTACAGTGCAGGTGTATCCTCCCCTGTTCGCATTGGACTCAGTGGGCTTGGGAGGGTTCGTGGGGGAATGGTGATTGACTTCGTCCTCATCGTCGCCCTCAACTGGAATATTAGTGTAGCCGTTGTATGCTTGGTATCCAAGGAATTGCTGGTTGGCTGGGAACATGCTGGTAGCGTTGAAGTTCATACTAGCATCGCTCTCTCTGCGGCTGGTGGCCATGCTACCATAGCTCTCCTGAGTCTCCTCCCTCTTGAGATTGTAGACTTGATCGTCTTCCTCATCGCCGTGCACCGAGCCTTTGTAGCTGCTCTGAACACTGCCGTTCTGAGAGTATACATCCTCTTGGGAGGCAAATAAAGATCCCTTCACGCCTTCTTGGGATGATTCATGGAACTCATGATAAGCATCCTTTGGCGAGATAGTATAGGGGTGGTCGCCGATAATAAACTCTTCTTCCATCTGCTTCTTCAATACCGCTCGCTCGGCCGCAATCAGCTTCTCTCTTTCAGCACGAGCAGTTGCAAATCCAGAGGTAACCATGGAGGTGGTTCTTTGGGGTGATTGGGTACAAACCGGAAATTGTCCGTAAGGCGAATCGGCAGGGAAGGGAGAGTGATCACGAATTATAGGTGAAGTGGTAATCGTGTGTTGGTTTTGGGGTTGCTGGTAAAGGAATGCAACTTTGGATGGGGTTGTACAAGGAGATGAGGGGTGAGTAGCGTGTTCTGTGCCAGGTGCGACACCAGGATTATATAGCTCGTCTTGAATAGCGTCAGAGACAGTTCGGTCGAGTTTGGGGGGGTCGAGTGGATGGTCGATTGAATGTTGAAGTTCTGAACCGAAGAGTAAGTAATGGTTAATCCACGACTCAATATATTGACAGGCATCCTCACGAGCTACTTGTACAGTGCCACATCCGTCGCCACTCACAGACTCAGGTGAGGCCATGGGAGTTGTAGGGGAATGTAGGTCGACGTCCGAAGCCGAAAGCCTCGACGAGTATTGACCCTGATGGTGGGGAGACAAAGCCGGCAGTTCCTCGTCATCGGAGTGCATGACTGCGCGGTTGTTTATTAATCCTTGGCTCCCGAATTGCGACGAAGGAGCTTGCAAGTAATGGCGATCGTAGTACTCGAGTGGCTGTGCTGCTATCGATGAGTCGTAGTCGTTTCTGAACCGTGATTGGACGGGATTCTCGAAATTCCGGATGTTCCGTCGCTTCGGGTGGTAACGGTCGAAGGCTTCATCGTATAATGTAAAATCTCCAGGAGAGTTGTGGGCCGACATGATAGTAACTCTTGAAGGAGAGGATGCTGGTGTCGAATGCGTAGAAAGACTTGTAGCAACAGTTATTGGGGAAGTTGGCTCTGAAGCTCTCTGAAGACTGATGTGAGGATTGATCTGAGGAATGCTCCTGATAGGCATGACGGTGCTCTCTGGGTAAGATTGAGGGCGATTGAAATCTATTGAGAACCCTTCTTCGTCTGGAGGAAAACCGGCAGCAAAGTCTTGTTCAAGTTTTTGTCTCTTTTGAGCTTGAGTAAGTTGTTGATGTGAGTTGGTAGAGCAGAGGGTAAGGTCGAAAGGTTGGTAGTAGGGCGCGATGTAGCCGCTAGGGTTATATTGAGAAGTGTTGTGAGGTGAAGGAGCTCTCATTATGAAAGAAAAGAGGATGTGAATGAGGATTTATAGTTTGACTGAGCCGAGATAGCACTGAATGATGATGCTGATGTTACAATATGTGAGGATTGGGGATGGCTTTATTTTAGAGCTCCGGGTGGGTAATAATATGACCTTAATGGGGATGAGAATATGGGGAAGAGTAGGAGGTAGGTGTGCGGGTCGATCGGACTCCTCGGGAGGGCTTTAGATGATGACGCTGATAAAGCTACATATAACAGGGCACATGTGTTATTAACAATCTTTCATACATGTTACATGTTCTAACTTTTTTTTTTTTCCTTTTGAAAAAGTGTGGGTGTCGAACTGGGAATGGTGTAAGGCTAAAGGGAAAATGAGGTAAGGGCTTAATAAAAATTGGAGTGTGGCTGTTCGAAGAGCGGCCTTAGGGTAGAGGGCTACTGAATGCGGCCTATGAATTATCTCCGCCGGGGGGTGGTGGGTTATGATTGGGGGGTGAAGGAGAGGATGGGAGTGGGTTGGGGGGGGGAGTCAAAAGTTAGAACTTACCAGAAAGCACCAGACCAGAGCTGAGATGCTATGACACGCAATTTACCAGTCCACCTGATCAATTACCAGCCCAACTGAATCGTGAGTTACTTCTTGGTCGCCGTTTAGTAGTTGTATCTCTTTGTAGTATGGATGGGTAGTATAGTCGTCGTAGTCGTGGGGCTGAGGTGGATGTAGTAGTAACTTCTTGAATGATGATGAAGGTGGTGGGTATTAAACGAGAGGAGTAGAGCTTGACTCTAGATGCAGGATGATAAGCTTCTTGTTGCTGCTGTTCAAGCGGACTGCTGTTGATAGTAGAGACATCCATCATCGCGGCAGCTTTGATATAATATACGCGGCGGCAGGATCTGATCAGATCTGGCTATGGAGGTGGGGTGGGTACAGTGTGTGAGTGAGGGAGCAGCCAGCAGCCTGCGTCATTCCCTCCAGAAAGTCCTAGTTCCACCGAACCGACCGTACCACACATCCTGGACTCGGCCCCAAAGGAAAGTGCTGTCACCCCCCTTGTTCGCTGGTAAACTCCCATAGCCTCCGTGCGTGCTACTGCTGCTGCTACTGCTGCACAGGCCTTACACCATCCTCCAGAACCTCCCACCCACCCCAACCAGAACCTGGCTTTTCGGAAAAAAAACACGGTCTCTTACAAATTCTCCCTCTTTAGTGAAATTTTTCCTTGTTGGGCCAATCATTTTTTCCACACCTTCCTTCTTCTGTAGCTCGTAACCTTTATTTGTATGTAGGGAGTAACGCACGGAGTTTACGCGAGTCGACCGACACCCAGTATTTTTAGTTTTCCCCCACACCCAAATCTACATCGATTTCCCGATAGACTGTGTGTGTGTGTGTGGTGTGTTATGGCTATGCTGTGCCAACCCCACAGTGAGAGACAGCCACATTTCAAGCACTTTTTCAGGCAGGGTACCCAGGTCTCAACAACATTCTCACCTTATGCCGAGGTCTAGCACAAACTGACTGTGGCTTGAACGTGACAAAATTCCTAGGGTCCAGCTTGTCCATTCCCCTTTGCCAGTGAGCGCGGCTCGTCGCGGAGAAACAGCGGATTTCCCAACGCCCGAAAGACCCTTGCAGACGATTATGATCGCCCCGCAAAAACAACCCTTACACCCAGTAACATACATGCACTCTAGTGGGAAACCCGATCGGTAAACGCTAGGGCAGCAACAGAACACACGACACAAAACAAAAGCCCCCCGTTTGGGTCCAGATTTTTTTTTTTTTAACTTAACTTGTCCCCATCTCATCGCGCTTAACTCGCAGGACGCCGAAATGTCTCCTTTTCCCAAACCCATGGATCCACACACACACTCACACACACATGCACCAGTAGTACATGTAGGCTTGGTCGATGGGCCTCTAGCTTTCTGTAATGCACGCACCACTTAGGCAGGAAGCTCAGGTCAATGCAGTCCTTTTATCTCCTGGCTTGTCCAGTCTCTCTCGTAATACATTAATTGCTTCTCTTTGCTGCAGTAGTGCGTTTAGAGAGATCCAAACCATCCTCCCTCCTCTTCGGCATTGCCGACATGAGGAAAAATAAAACATGGAAAAATCGTGAGCTCAATTTGATTCTCACGCACGTAAGCTCGCTCGTGGACTCAATTACAATCCTCACTGGCTGGGTCGATCACGAATCGTTTATCCGTTCGCCCGTCTATATGATTGAGAAGCTCGAAGCGTATACAGCAGGTGTAGTAGTCAGGAAAGTATCTCCGTATGACATTCAAACACAAATGTCTGTATAAATCTTGATAAGATCTATTTAGAGTTACTCCTATTATGAATAATCGATTTAGGGCAAGGAAGGGAAATCTCTCCTGATGGTTCTGCGACAATTGTGTGCTCCATCACGAGGTGTGGGTGAAAACCGGCCCCATCCATCCCAACAGGCCACCTCTCGTCAAAATGATCCGACGCAAACTTCTCATGACTCTCGTTACTCAACGATCGATGTCTCTACCATCGTATTCGCGAATCCCAAGATACTCTGCTTCCCACAGTCCACGCTCACTCTCATTCGAGCGGGTACTATATTATCCGATAGACATTAACTCGGCTATCATCCCGAGTCATAATATTTTTTTCATGAGCTCGAGGGCAGCAAGCCACCCTCTCGTTTACGTCTCCGCGGACCAAAAATGTATAAAGCCCATTCATCCGTCTGCTTCTTCCCAGGTAGGGATGGCCAAGGGGGCAGGGGAAGAGAGAGCATCAAAGACAGAGCAGAGAGAGCACCGTGAGCAACGGGTGGGGCAGGGTAAGTGACAATCAAGCTATCCGTAAGCACTGTAAGTGACTGACAACTGACAGGCCCTCAAAAAGGTTTCAGCAGCCCATCTCCCGGAACTCGGGTATCTCTCTTTTTTTTTCCCTTCCCTTTCGCCAGACCTCGTGGGAATTAGGATAAGCGAATCTTTACTAGTGAGATCTCGTTCAGAGACAGGGCGTGGGGAGGGGGCTAGCCCCACACACACATGGACGGCACTGGTCCAGAACACCCTTAATCTTGCAGCAGCGCAACCAATCGAAAAAAAAAAAAAAAAAACTCTTCCATACATGCTTCTAGAGTTCTGTTGTTCCGGGGATATGCACGACAACACCGATAGAACCGTTCACTAATTAATCCATGCATGCATGCACACCACTGCCTCGCAGTTATCGATTACAGGACTAGAGACAAGCAGCCACACCTCGGTGCGATCTTTTTTTTTTTTTCTTTCCAATTTTCACGCCCTTTGCACTGCTATTGGGCTTTTGGAAAATTTATGTGCTTTTTTCCTTGCGTTGATCATACACACCCGCCCAACCTAATCCTTGTTACACGAGTTTTTTTCTTCAGTAAGGAGATTCCGCTACCCACACCACCCTATTTCCTTCCGGGACACGGAAAGCGATAATGATTATCAAACAATAATAATCAACCGTTTTATAGATATTATCTTTTATCAAATCTCGATCCTGCATACTGAGTAAGTAGTAGTATGTTCACTGAAGATTACTTTCTTCTTTCTGCTTGGTAAGCTACAGAGACGATATTTCGCGGAACCGAGCCCTATATCTCCGGCCGCCCGACCCATATTTTTTCAGTTGCAGTCAGGTAGGTTGTGTAGAGCATACCAGAATTCAGTAGATACATGTATTCCCGATCATTACCAATAATTGTTAACGATCATGCCAACAGCGTTGTTGTGCGTTAACCGGCTAACGGGAGTCGCAGCCCCACTACGTATTGTAGTTATAATGCGCGCTTGCTTGAGGATCATTTACCTGATTCTGGGAAACTCAGCTCCTTGAGTGAGCTACTTACCTCGGTTAATAATTAATAAACGCCTACTCAGTATTCCGCGGAAACGCGTTTAGAACTCAGAGAATTTGTCAATGACGGCGATGATGATGATGATGATGATGATAGGTGGATTTAACCACACTTGTTCTTTTTTTTGCTTTTTTCTCTTGCCGTTATTTCTTTTTCTTTCTTTTTTTGGAACCGGAATCCAGGCACTTGCCTTGCATGATCTGCCAATGCCACATGGAAGGGAATTTTCTTCCTTCTTTTGACTTTACCGAATCAGGGAACATTCTGGAATTCCGGGAGAAGATTCCCCGTTAGAATAAGACAAGGGACTATGAAAGTTGACAGGGGTGTTTGTTGGCAAGGGTATGGGCTGTGTATCACCCACCAAGAAAGGTCAAGCGAAAATGAGCGAACGAGTTTCGGACTGGCCAGATCAACGGAACCAACCGGATGCCAAGTTAAGCTTAGCCCAGTTTAGAGAGACAGGACCCTTTTTTGATTTTTCTTTTTCCTTTTCTTTTCTTTTTCTTTCTTTATTTTTTTCGGAAGAACCAATCGATCCAAATTTTCCTTTTTTCACTGCCATGTTTTTAATCTCTGGGAGGAATGCCCCCCGGCTTTCCACGAACTGTATGCAAGTTGTACCCAAAATAATCTTTTTTAAATGTCTCTGCTGCAGATGAAATAAAGTAACGTATGTAACTAAGAGTAGGCATCGTAAATTATCTGTGCTCACTTTGCGTGACCTGTCGAATTTTTACTATCCGACCCAATCATGGTTAGTAAAGGGGTTCAGTTCGAGGCGTCAAATAAGATAGCAAGCAGGAAGCTAGGACTCCGCGGTGAATTCCCCCCCCCCTCCACCAGTCCAGCGACGTAAAGGGGGCGGCGGGTATGAATTAAGGGAAAGGACCCTGAGTGACCCTGAGACACACGATTCACACACACACAAGCCACACGTCGTCACAGGCTAGGGCGGATGGATGGGCGGGTTTTTGATTTTCCTGCTTCACGTCGTTAAACGATGATGCCCCCCCGCGTAAATTAAAAAACAGGGCGACCGGTAGATAACTCAGCCGGGCGCTCGATGAGCATTTTCGTACTCGTTAATCAGGGCCTTAGAGAGGCGATCGGCCCGCCGCCCTAGCAGTAGAGTAGAACTAGATTTGGTTAGGCGAGCTAGGGAGCCAAGCTATTATTACATAGCACTATTAACAGATCGATGAGATGGGCCCGTAGATCTCTTTCTCACTAAAGTACTTTTTCTTCCCCCCCTAAGTATCCTCAGGGTCAAGCAAGTCAAAACGAGTTTTTTAATTTTTATTTTACTTTAATCCTTCTTTTCTTTTCTTGCAGAACGGAACTGGCTGAAAAAAGATGACAACCACGTCAATATTGTTGATGAATGATGGTATGGTAGGGGCAATCATCATCATTCCCAGCTCTCGCTTGATTGATCGAGTGGATCTTCGCCTAGCACTACATGTAGCTACCACCAAATCTTTTTTCTTTTTTTCTCTCTCTTTCTTCCAGCTTAGCCAGCCAGCCGGCTAGTTGCTCATTCCGTCAGATGAACGAAACATTTACGTGCTGTAGCCCAGCAGTGCCATAGCACTTTCTTACATAACCACGATAGTCGCTGTTGCTGTTGTTGTTGGTACATGGTGATTTCGTCACGGTCTGTTCAGCTCCTCGATCTCTCGCTTGCTTCATTGCCTGGGCCTCGCCTACTTGCTTATCCACTGTATAATGTGTGCGTGTGCGTTACCAACAGCTACATAGAGCAATTGAAGTGTCCTTTTCCCTTTTACTGCCGCTTGCGACATCATCGTCGTCCTGGACAGGGCGCCCACTCGTACCCTAGTACATACAGTACGATTCAAGTCCCGACCGTACCGCGCACACGCGTGAGCCTCCCCCACAAATCTCAACCAAAAAAATACACCATCGCGTGGCATTGACATGGGCATGGCATAGGCAGCAGCAGGGCGCGAATCCCGCACCTTCAGCCAAAGCTTCTTTTTCTTTTTCTTTTTTCTCCCCCTCCTCTTTCTGCCGCAACGTGGTAGCGCAGGGTGGGTGGGTTGGTGGGTATGTGCTCTGCGCCACGATGGACGGATCTCAAACAGCAGCATCCAACTCAACACTACATATATTCTGCACTTTCTAGGCCGCCGGGAGGTATAGTAAAACTTGCATATCTTAATTGTAGGAGCTGACGAGGCCTGGCCTGGCTGGAGCTCTGGCCTATGGAAACATAGGTGGGATGTAAGATAGAGAGATAGTGTGTAGATAGGGAGGGATCCCGGGAGGGAGGGGATGAAATGCATAAATTGCTTTATTAGTAGTAGTAGTTGTCGGTTGCATGGTTCGTGCGTTGGATGTCGATTGACCCGTCCCCAAGTTCTATGTAGATCGATCCCTAGACGTGGGGAGATCCGTGCTCTGGACATGGCCTGATCATGACTTGACATGTTTACCAGAGTCTAGACCACTGTGCGTTTAAACACCTACACTACTACATGTACCTACAAGTATACTGATCAACTAATGGAGGGCCTCCTCCACCATGGGTTCGTAATCTATGTATCTAGCTACCGAGTGCATGGACTATCCTGTAGAGTTAGTTGGTAGCGTAGCAGGTAGTTTAACACACTGCTATTTCGAGACCAAAGTCATGTCGGCGGCACCGGTCTCTAGATTTGAGTACATCGTGCACGAGGACCCCCCCCCCCCTACCTCAAAAAAAGAGAGACGAAAAAGGAATTAATTAATCCCACCCGGAGTGCGCGATCCATTATTCACCCGCCGATTGAGACGTCTTGGTCTAATGTGGTTTCTGAAAGCGATCCATGGGTTTAACAGGCCGGCCCAACTAACTAGAACCGAAACAGCGCCCCATGCACACCGTTACATGTATGTAAGTGATGAATTAAGCACATACATGCATACTTCTCTCTACATGAGCTATCGCTGCTAGGTAGACACGCCTCAGAAACAGTTTGCAGGATCGTGACGACTGAAACAGTGCCAATTGATCTAGATGATCAGCTGGCTGGCTAGCTAGGTCGAACTACATCCACTACTGCTAGCTACTGCTACATACATGATATCGTCTGTCTCTAGATCTGAGCTGCATGATATGAGGGGTATTCAATAATTAAGCATCTATTAATTTACCATGTCTGTATATCTGTACGTACGTGTTACATGATACATTTAAAATTTGTGCACCCACGTACAAGCCCTACCGGTGTGATGTCGATCTTAAGCTGCTCGAGCTGAACTTTGATAGAGAGAGGGAGAGAGGCGAAGGAGTTATCCGTCGATACTCTACCAGATACGTCAATGTTATACAGTCTGATCATATCGTCTCCTCTCTCTAGTAATTACATTGTAGCCCATCGCCTTCTTACTCTTGTGCACGTGTTGTGCCCATTACCCGACCCTCCTCCGCCGCTGTTCAAGTTGTCCAGCGAGCTGAGCTCGCACCGGCCAGATGGGCAATGTCGACACGATATCTCTCAATCAAGAGTATCGGACCACACGCACGTACCACTTCTACTATGAATGTACGTATCTGGTAAAGTAAATCTAGATGTGATTGAAAACAGCTAGATTGCCGATAATATGAGATGTCTGTTGCGCCTATCCCCGCGCCCCCGCCCCGTACGTTTTGTTGGGTGGGTGGGTGGTGGTGCTGCGCTGTGCACGGCATCCCGGGGAGCACGGCAACTCTATCTACCTGTAATTTACATACCTCTCAACGGCCCCTGTGCTCAAGCGCTCACGGTATCGCGATGCGATGCGAGCCCAATCTTTTTTTTTTTTTTTTTTTGTATTATATATATATTTTTTTGCGATGACGTCGATCCTTACCGCCCAACATTACGTCGTGCGGCTATGGCACCCTCATCCACTCCCCCCCCATGCCCGCACCGCCCGCGCGCCGCACCCCTACCACAATCCTCCAACCGCAACAGCAACCAACAGCGCAACCCTTACCACACACGCAGCAAGCGACAGCTCACATTTCTCGGCTCTGGCCGGCCAACCGATCCCGGTTGCTGCTCAGCTCCGCCACACTCGCGACCGGCCAACTCTATCTTGCCACGGTAAATTAACTCGTAGTCTACCAAGATCCGCACCGCACACGATCCAGGGCGCTGGGAAAGGATAGGTAGGGGGGGTGGTGGTCTATCTGTCTAAGTAATCCGGGGTGGGGTAAACGAGGATGAGGGGGGGAGAGGCTCTGCGAGCGAGTGAGAGAGGGGGAGGGGTTACGAACCATGTCCAGCTGAACTGAAGTTATGCGATTGGGCTTATGGGGGGGTGGGTAGGGCTGGGGGGCTGCGACTTCCCAAACGGGATGGGTCCGTGACGCGTAGCTGTTTCTGTCATGTATGCAGTGAGAGAGAGAGAAAGGAGGCGTACGCCATGTATGGTACAAGTATGTATTGTAATCTACACCCTTATGCCCGGCCCCCCCCTTGAAACTCCAACGGCTGCAGAGTTAAAGTTGTGGCTGTGCATGCCCGCTGGGGGAGGGGGGCGCGCGATGAGCATCGCTGTCACATGCAAATCATCCCGCAATACAGTCCGCTCGATCTATCAGATACTCCTTCCTATGTAAAATGTTCCTCCCAACGTACGGACGCGCGTACGACGACGGGATTTCTTTTTCACCATGATTAATGGCGGCGTTGTAGCCGTGTGTGTGTACTCGGGGTTATACTTCCGGAAGTGGGTGATGATGGGAGGCCGGTGGGCCGTGGTGGTGGTGCGCCGTGTGGCTCGCGGAGGCAGGATGGCGGCAGGTACATACATACATGGTATGGCTCACAGCATCGTGAGAAATTTAATTACAGAGTACACATTGTAGCTACAGAGATAGCTAGCTAGCTAGCTGAGCAGTCACGTCAATTGACTAATTAACAGCCAGCAGCACAGAGTATCACGTACGCACACAGATCAAGAGGCTCGTTGGGGCTTTCAGGCGGTCAGCTAGCTAGGCTGTCCATTTCAATATTCCAGTAATCAGGCAGTCAGTACATGTAATTACTCGCTGGAGAAAAAAAGTATGGTCTCAACCGAACATCCCCGGCTCACCATACTTTATTTTTCAGCAAGTGCCATACTCCATGGTTCAGGCAATTGGTATGTGCACAGGAGCTCCCGGTAGAGTCTCATGTCCAGAGTAGGAAAGAAATTGTCAGGAGAACAGATGAGTTAAGCGGGTAGCGGCGGGCATGCCGATCCCCCCCGAAAGCCTCATTTGAACTCAACAGGGATTAATCAGCAGACGGAATTTCATGTTGGTGAATCATTACCCTGATGGTAGCTTCTAGAGATCGAACCCGGCCAACACCTCCTCCCATCGATCTCCAATTACCCACCAACCAATTAATGGCAGCTAGCTAGATGGATAGGAAGGAAGGAAGGTGGGGGGCCGGGGCCTCAAACCTGCCTTGCAGCGATGAGGATGCTCTTTTTTTTTCCCTCTCGAATTGTGGGACGTCCCTGACAAGCCGGTCCAGTCCGTCTATCATTGCCAGCTACAGAGAGCGCTTGCGTGGACGTGAGTAGCAGCCAACTCATGAAACGGCACAACACCACCACCAGAGGGGAAAGAGAAAAAAAAACCAAGTTTTTTCTACCAGATATGTATGGGGATTTTCCTGGCGTATCGCATTGATTGGTTAGCAAGTCCGAATGTGGCAGGGATCGCCAAGACAAGCTGTCAAATATTCAGGGCTTTCTTCCTTGGCAGGCAGGCAGGCAGGCAGCTTGAGCGTTTTGTCTGCCAGTTGCTGTGCAACCATGGATTTTACTTGTTCGCCAGCCTTAAGGCACACATTGTTTGTTTCATGCTAGGATCAGATGCCAGGGCAGTTAGTTTGGTTGGCCGGTTTTGGGGGCTGCATAGTTTTGTTGCTTCTACATATCGGACAAAGGATATAGATTTTCTCTGTTCGCATTCAGGAACCACTTAATTGTCAACCCCCTCTAACCGCTGCCGGAGGAAGAGTCATAATAGCTGCAGTCACAAGCCCCAATCTAATTGCAAACGGCTACAAACCGCGAGATTTCACTCGAGCTGCCATGTGTATAGTTAACGTGGACGGACCATTCATCAGAACTATTAGCAATTCTTCTGACTCGACCTCAAAGACTCAGTCTGTAAATGTATAGAGTATGTATAACACGTATGTTTTTATACTCAGCCTCCTCAACACGTAGATACTAAGAAAATTTTCGCAT
The DNA here is from genome assembly GCA_024713875.1 of Morchella sp. 2016-57. Taxonomy (NCBI): domain Eukaryota; kingdom Fungi; phylum Ascomycota; class Pezizomycetes; order Pezizales; family Morchellaceae; genus Morchella; species Morchella sp. 2016-57. The sequence continues at coordinate 893,416 of JAMGZE010000019.1, forward strand.
ACTTGCGCTGAGCGATGATCACAAGGTGCACACAGTGAAGCTGTTTTTTTTGATATCACCACGTGACCTCGACGGTTTATAGTAGATGAGTCATCGTGGGCTGTTTTGTCTGCGACCGGCCATTTCTGTAGCAATCACACAACCAATTGGCCAACCCAGGAAAGCCGGCGGAGTAATCGGGCATCGATCGGGTAGGATTTTTTTGGTATGTTGTATAAGTATACTCTTTCGGCCTTGCGCGCATATAAGAAGTAAAAAAAGAAAAAAAAAAATTTAAACCTGCGCGAAAGGCACTTTCACTTTATTAACTTGTGTTGCGTAAGTGCATGTATGATGTATTTATTGTAGTATAAAAGGAATATCCCAGCAGCATCTCGGCGTTTAAGGTTTCCCCTTGTGCGACGGGATGGAAGTTTCTGGAGATAGCGACGGACCGATGCCCGTTCTTGTAAAAATCCCAGTTCCGTGCGGAAAACTCCTTGGGGCGTGGGATATTTGCTGGGTGGTCGTAGCCGAGTAAGATTAATACGTAGACCACCAATCAGGGGGGGAGGCGTACCGTTTACTCATCTACTACATACTAAATTGATGGGGCGCATATGTCAGCATAGCCTTAATGTTTCTTGTAATACCGTGTTCGCATTCAATAAGCAAATTACACATCTTACTACAGTCATGGCGAGTACGTGTAGGGACGGGTACTCGAGCACCATACGAGTACGAATTAACAAGATAGACAGCGTCATAGGGGTATGTAAGAAGTCGGCTATGGCACCCTATCCGATCCCGAGAGAAAGGGTTCGGAGGTTTTATCCATCCGATTTCCAGTAGTAATATCCTGTGCTGTCAGATTCAATATTAGTCAAAGTCAAGCGAGTGAGTATTGATGTCGATATGCACTCAGGTAGCGTATAGTAGTTGGTGAGCATGCATTCTGCCAAACAAATAGACAAAGCAATGACCCCCTCACGGTCATGTGGGGGCCGCCAGTGACGTTCGGTAAAATGTGGCCGATTGATTCCGGCATTGATATTGCCCAGAATCACGATTAGGGGGGGTGCTGATCGGTGGAACAGCGGGGACTGCTGAAAAAGTATTTGGAATGACGTGCGTGTGTGTAAGTGCGGTGAGGGTTGATGTTTGGCACTAGGAGCGGCGGGTTTGAGGGTTTCTGTTTAATGTGAGAGAATCTTAATCATAAAGCATCACTCGGTGATCAGCGCGGTATGTTGCTGTGGTCTTTTTTTTTTTTGTTTACATCATTAATTGTATCCAGCCCTAAGGCTATGACAATATTGCTGTAGTCTTTGTGTGCCCTGTTAACTCTTCATTGACGCCGCGGTGACCCGTACGCTTGGGAATCATATCACAACAGTGGAAAGAGCGAGAATGACGAGAAGTCGATGCGGACCCCTAGCCTGATGGATTTTATCCTACATGCCAGACCGAAGTAATAATTGCTGCATGCGAAAAAATTGTCCAGTGTCGGTCGTGGTTTACTGTCGTAAGTTTGACGTGTCCCCACTCGCTGTCGGTCATAAATAAATATAACGTAGCCGTTCCCTTTGATCTGGAAACTTATCGTAATTTATGGCCTGAGTCGATTATAACCCATGGGTTCGAACAAAAAGGGAAACCTCTCTAGTGGATGGTGGTAATTATTGCATTGAACCCAATTCATGTATTTTTCCTAATATCATACATGTTGTTTCCTCTGATGTTTGTTTGTTGGTTTGATAAGACATGTACCCTAAAAATATCATCGCCTGTGAAGTTGCAATCTGGTCATTTTAATTTTTTACCCAAAAATAACAATGCACAGATTAAAGACGGCGATACGTTTCTTCTCAACCACTGAACTACTGCACAGAATAATGATATCCACCCCGTGGCGAGAAAAACCCTACGGTGAGATACAATCCTATCGCTCACCAGGCCGCGTGTCATCCATCACTATTTCAACGGCCTCCTACAACCTTATATCGCTCGATTGCAGACAGACTAGAATTCGTGAGCAGAAATTACTTGTCCCCATCTATCTCAGTCCACACAGCTGTTCCCTTGTTATCGAAGGACTACAGGCAGGATGACTCGTGGTATGTGATCCTCCCAATCACTGCGTACGGGTATTGATCGGCTAACCCACCAAACCCCAAACACCGATAAGTGAAAGCCTATATATCAACCATTACAGCTGATACTGTGGGCGTGCCAATTGCTGTGCTGTTCCTAGGCAGGACACTACCTCTCGAAATAGTATCCCTCAGGCAGGCATGTGGTTCCTCTATGGCGTCCGCGAGTAGGCAAGGATACGTACGAGATTACCCGTTAGTAGGGCGTCCTCTCAACAGTATGTCCTGGTCTCCTAGATCTATAGAGTTCTTTTAACGGGTGGTCTGTATAAGTGCCGTTTCTCTAGGCGTCGCTAGAACTATGGTCGATATCTACGGCGGTCTACAGGCTTACAGGTACTCAGCCCTTGGTTACTAATCTACTGTTATGTTGGTCAACGTCTCTCCTCCTCAAAACGCTTTATCTTTGTTGAAGCAGCGAATATTCGATGATCTTTGGATTGGCGCAGTGATGATTAGGAACGATAAATTTTCCTGGATGAACCTCGTCAGCAGGCCTACTGATAAGTAGCGTTTTTGCTATTAAAGCCCCCGCGGATACAAACTCTTAGCAGGTGCGTCCCTAAAGGGCACTCAAGGATAGATTATTAGGAGATCGGTTCTAGGAGAGTTTAAACCACAATTTCCCTTATCCATTGAGGAGTTCTTATGTCAACAGGCTTTTCGCACTTAGGGAGGGCACCAGTTTTGTTATCCCATGTCTGGCACGCCGGTGGAAAGCTCCCTAGATATGGGGGCGTCCCCCGGGGGCGTCCCCCGTAGGCACTGCATGCGAATGAACTAGTACGGACAACTAGGATAATTTATTGCCATGCCTAATGGCCAGAGAGGGCGGCCTGTGTCTACCCTATAGGTTGAAGCAATTGGAGCCATTGGGCTTTGCTCATATAGACCAATAGTCATGATCAGACCCGTAGTTATACGGAAGCTGGACTCAAGTCCAGGCAGGTACCTGAGGTCTGCTTATACTAGGGAAACCTGGTATATAACCGCCAATATCTAACTCGGGAATATGTACTCAAGTCCAGGCAGGTACCTGAGGTCTGCTTATACTAGGGAAACCTGGTATATAACCGCCAATATCTAACTCGGGAATATTTGCCGAGGATTGACGCTCGATGGCATCCATCTTCAGCTGCGTCTAACCGCGATATCGGGGATGGACGCCACCGAGCTACGCTATCCCGCGGCCTCCGGGATTTTGTGAAAAAGAACAGCGGATAGCAGGACATCCTCTTTAAATTTCCAAACCCACCAAGGTGCCAAGAGATGCGACTCCAGCTAGATCAAGGGCAGAAACTGGCCCTGGACTGGTATGATTCAGAAATAAAATGGCCTTGTTCCTAAGTTTCTTCCGTCGTTCAGACTCATCGCGACGTTCGAAGTTGTTGCCGGCGGCCCGCGAACATGAGTAGCCCGGGAATTCCGTAGGACGTCTAGACTATGGGCCATGAATCTTTTCCCCCGATGACACTCGTAGTCGTTTTGTGAATCGTAATAAAAGAGGTTAGCAGCCGCACAAAATTTCCTCAAATTGCAACTGACGAGCTCAGTTGGCCCACCACTGAAGAATGTTGCAGTGGTATCTGTGCCAGGACCCCCTTATACTGTGACCGAGAATATCTCAGGCTTAACAAATGTCAATGAACTACCCTTGAAAAATATTGGGCGTTTCTGAGACGGAATTTCCCAAGAGGTAAATTTCAACGCCCAACATGACGGTCCACTGAAGCGGCTGAATTAATGTGGCGATATACTCGCGCGTTTTTAGGTCCTGAGAAATTTTGTGAGCCCGTTGCTATCAAGAATTCTCAGGACTTAACTAATGCGCGAGTATATATGCCTCGGAGTAGACTGATTCCTGCAGGATGTTCTAGGCGTGGCAAATTTCCGCGAACCATCTCCCGATATAGAAATACTGTTCGTCATTTGAGCAGTTTTAGATTGCCGGTGTTTGTGAGTCCCCCCTAGGAGCTCGATTTAATCCGCAATTGTGGTAATATCTCACGATGAAACTCCATTACCCGTAAATTAGGTACCGCGCTATAGCTAGGCCAGTCAGCGCCGTTTCTCTGGGTAAATTAATGATCAATAGGCCAGTTGTACAACTCCAAGTAGAGCGTCTCAAAAGTAGAAACTACTAACTTCCTGCACCAAGTGCCACTACCGGCCTCGGACAGAAAGTTTCTCCGTAGAAAAAAGGTCCTTGCGTTTAGGTGGGGGTTAGCTGGGATCATGAGACATCACTCGTCGAAAATTTACCAGCAGAATCCTCTGCTGCTGTTATATAAGCGAGTATGAGGGTAAAGAGAGGCTTAGTTTTTCTGTTGGCTATCATACAAGGGAGGGGCCTTTTATACCTACATATAGTTGCCACCGGATACCAGATCAGGCGAGGCTTTTCCCATGGGACGGTGCTCTGACATGATGACGACATATGTCTTCATTTTACAGATACTTGGGAACAGAGCGATGGATTTCTTGGCGCGGAATTATACAACGTAAACGATGATTTAGTAAAAAAAAATTCCGATCACTAGTTTAATTGTCGGCTGACAATGGACTTTTTAAGTGGATGGTGAGATACGTGAAAAGGTATCTGCGCTAGCTACAGCTGTGAATTAATGATTAACAAACGCCAAAGAAGCCCTAACCCTTCCAAGTAACCCTATTCCACCACCGATCTGATAGTAATCATGCCAAGAAACGTATTATCAAACCAAGGAACATGATTTAGCACTCGTTTTAGAATAGGTTTTACTTTTACCACATATAGGCTTTCAGGGCCTAGGTAGAAAAGCCACTAACCCTTTGAAAGAGAATAGGGTTCGGGATGATCTATCTTGTTTTTTACTTGAGGCTACAGACCCATTTTAATCAATATCTACGTGTTGAGTGTTGAGTGATACTCCATGATGCGACTTCTCCGGTGTGATCACCTCCCTCAAGCAAACGTACGCCCACGAGCCAGGCGGTAGGTTTCTTTTCTAATCAGGCTAGACTAGAGAGCCTTAGAAAATTTTGGCTTGTTCTTTCACGTCCTTTCACGTCATGATTATTTTGTACATATATCCAAGTTGGGAAAAAAGGGTACTATCGATAAATAGGGCGAGTACTTTTTTCATCCTGGTAATTTCGATTTTATGGATCGACCTATCTCTGAAATAGGTTTAGTAAAGCTCTCCATATCGTACGATGAGAGTTTTTCAAATTAGTAGTTATAGAATAAAACATAGAGGTAAAAATACAAAATCTATCCCCAAACTCCAGTCTAGTAATGTTACATATCATAATCATAAAAATCTCCCAAAACTCGCTAACTTAAACCTCATAAAGACATAAACAAAACCATCAAGAAAAACCAAAACTCCGTCACCAAGACTACCAAAAATACTGCTTATAACTAATTGCGAACTTCCTCCTGGCTTCTGCTACCTCCTTCGCTCTCTCCCTTCTCTGCCACCACTCGAACCTGGGGAACACGTATCTTGGTAGGAACCACCAGAGAAACACGATGAGGATGACTATGCTGACAATGATAACGATAATTTTCCAGGTGAGTGAATCGCTGCCAGCACTGCTGGCGACGCTGCTGCCCGCGATACTGCTTCGGGCGCCGCCACCGCCGCCGCCGCCACCACCACCTCCGCCGCCACCTTTGCGTTTAATTAAGGTGATTGGGGATGCTTCAACGCGATTTATGTTGGCGAGGAGTAGTAGTAAGAGGGTATAATAATTGATCGTGGAAAGTGACATATTCGTTTAATTGGCTGGTAATAGAACTCTTTGACTGGCCGTGGATTATAATGTGAGCCTTTGTTTTAGGTATGTGGAGTTATGTATAGATGATGTAGTGATTGGGATGGACGCTTTTCTGTAGATACCAGGAGTTTAGATAGTACATACATTATATAAATGGTTATTGCTAGAGATTTAGTAGGAAGTCAGCCCGGTGTGACTTTTCTGGTTGACTCAAGATTTCAGCTTGCTGCGGTTTGTGAAGGTACGCTGAACTGCTGTGCGGACTTTATGTGAGTCTTAGGAGCATATATAAGTTCTCGTGATGAGGTTACCTATGTTATCATGAACCCCGCGCGAGAATTCGGGGGGCTGAGCATTAATTTGATTGGAGGCTGTACCGGGCGCGAACCATTGGGCGGATATACAGCTTTTGTGGTCTTGGCAAAGTTAAACATTCCAAACTCGGTAGATTGAGTACCAGGTTTGTATAAGCCGCATTGACAGGATGAGTCTAGTGCGTTACACGCATATGCGCATTAACAATTAATTAAACAATTAAGAATGTATGCCTTGGACGGTTTTTTTTGCGTCCTTCTTTTGATACTGTGCAGTTCTCACATAGCCTTGAGCTCAATCTTTATTAATTTCCCACCCAGACCACAGCAACTGAATTTTGCAAGGCACAGCAAAGGACCAAACTTCCCACTTTACGCCTATCTCAACGGTACAGGTATATATGTATGACACCAATGACCAGGCACCTCTCAGGACATTTCCTGCCTTTTGGCCTGGCATGGTAGCCCTATAGCTAACAAGGTTGCTCATGCATGAGCATGAGGGTACTCGCTATCCACCATAAGAACCTGAAAATGCAAGTGACAAGGACAGGGATAATTTGTATGGAGAATTGTCTTGGCCCCATACAAATATTGGCACCTGCATTTTCAAGTTCTTATGGTGGATAACGAGTATATCGCACAACATCGAGGATCATGGGATATCATCCGATTTCTTGGGGCGTTTCCGGGATTAAGAATACTCGAATCTTTCGACATGGTGAGACTAATAGTACCTCTCTGCCGCCGATGCCATAGCAAACGATGAACAGGCGCATTGTGGTAGTTGTCGCCTGTCTATCGCAAAGACTCTACAATAACGAATGGGGCCGGGCTGGAATACTGCACTCTCACTACTCGTCCCTCCATGACGTTTCCGAACACGACCAATATTACATACCATACAAATAGGAGGAACTTGGCGCTTTTTTGTGTGTATGCAGTAGCAGTCGTGTTCGGAAACGTCATGAAAGATTTTTCCGTCATCTACAGATAACTCATCCCTGTCCAGCCCTATCGTCGTGGTAGGCTATATATTACCTCGTCCCGTAATTATAGCGGAGTGCACAAAACAGCGCCAAGTCCCCCCTTTGTATAGCATGCAATATTGGTCGTGTCCGGAACGTCATGGAGGAGATAGTAGTGGGCACCGATCTTATGCATGTGCCTCCCTGTTTTGTTTTAGCCTTGATTAGCAGTGCCTCCGGAGAGATATATGGGGTTCTATGGACCAATCGATATATAAAATTGCACCGTTAAACGGTCGATATGTGAATGTGAGCAGTGCAATGATACAAGCAGAAAGTGATCATCGGATATCACAATTGAGTAAAGAAACTGACATGTATGGCCTAGGAGAGGAGAGAGGTTGAACAAATTGAACGCACTATTGGTTTAAATTATAAAAACCAGATTGGGTATTTAATTAACCAATTAACAGTTTATGTTACTTTAGCTAACCTTTCGTCGGGGGTCTAGAACGTCCATATTCTACTCGTCTACTCCAAAGGTTCCAGAAGATACGAGTTCTCATGAGAATTGCATACTTCTATTGACTTACTTCATTTTTTTTAAAAAAAAAGAAGGAGGAAAAATCTCTGCCTTGCATGGGGCACTCGCATCTACTGAGGCTCTCTGCCACTCGTAGCCATGATTTCCGCAGATGTCAGCCCTCTGGTGATATTTGGTTGTAACGCACAGCGAGCAAAAAGGTTGATCAGTTCCGATCCTGTTACTACAATCACCAATAAGGTTTATATTTCTCGCAATGAGCCTTACTAGGATTACGGTCATAGTCAATGCTCACGTTAGTTACCGTCTCCCGCCCTCCACCACACACAAGAGCTAGACGGATACTAAGGCTTAACGACAATGTCAGGGAGCCCATTAGACCACGTGCTCCATACAAATGATCGTCCAAGTTCTGGGGATTGAAAATCTCTGAAGTTTGATGCTAATGGCCCGCTGATCGAAGATGCACGGCAGATCAAACCAATAAACCTGGTAACATTCTAACACCATCCAATCGTGGTTGATACACAGCCCACCGTATGGCTGGTCAAGGTATGGCGGGGAGCCAACCATGCATAAATGCATACATATGTAGGTACTCTACAATATGCACCGAATCGGTACATGCATATACAGGCCATACCAGCCTAAGTATCGAAAGGTTGGCAGGTGTACTCGCAACTTCATAGCGTTTCTGGACACAACCGCTAGTATTACATGCCATACAAAAATGTAGTCTTGGCGATTTTTTGTGTGTATGCGATATTAGGGCCCTTTTGGCCTGTTCGATCTTTTTGTTAGACCTTGATCCTTAGAAACTCCGCCCTTAGCCGTGTTCAAAAGCGCTATGAAATTTCGAGTAGAGTGCTCAAAGTTCAGGGGCAGCTTTACGAGTTATTCATCTACTTTGGGGTAAGCCCTATCCTGAGTCTTCCTGCTTAACCCGCTCCAGTCATCCAGGACCATGTCACTTCCGTTCAACAAAGAAAATTCAAATACTCTAAATAGCTTAATATATAATCCGACAATTCATTCGTAAACTACATGTACTAAAGCTAAAACCTATACCCTAGATACATACACGAACCTCAACCTTCAACGCAAAAAATTAGGAAGACTCTAGAGTCTTTTCCCGCTTGTATGATTGGCTGATGAGAGGATCGGCGCCAATCAGGTTACCGAGTCTTTTGCGCAAAGTCTCTTTCTCGATGCCCTTCATCCATTGAGTTGTAAACTCTTTCCTTGAAGGCAAGCTTGCTGGTGTCGCATAGGTGAATCCTAAAGATATAGCCTAGGCCTTTTGGATTTCTGCCTTGAGATTATGGTGCGGTAAGTGTGTCAAAACTAAATTTACCACCGGTGGTATAAACGCTGAATTTTAGTTCTTGTTCCAGTATAAAAGCTGAATTTCGGTCTTTATGCTGCGCTATCACTAATAACAACACTTATGAAAGTTTCCCACCAGTGGTGAAGCTTAAGTGCCTGCCACTAGTAGACAATAGGACTCATATATTGGTATTGTATAGCCCCTTTCGGCCAAAATGTTTGTGCTTTTACTATAGAGAGTGACATTATAGGTATAATTCATGGCATTGGTTTCACCACCGGTGGTAAAGTAATTTACTAAAGTAATTGGTAAATTTACTATTGACACATTTGCCACTCCATACCATATGAGATCGCTTTCGACACAGCCAATTTTGCTGTCCGTTGTGATTATCTTCTCATCGGTCTTTGTTGTAGAAATTCACTATAGTATTCCAGTCATTACGCTAGTGATTCTGCACTGATACGGTATTGATATGGTATTCTACTTAAGATGCTGGTTCACACCGGTATCTTGACTCAACATCGTAGCCCCACGGTTGCTCATTTTCGAGACTGTAACCAAGGTAAATCCTAGGGATAAATTTCCCGTTAAACGTAGCGGACAGTTGCAGAGTCTCCATGTCTTGCAATATGTGGCTCGTTAGTCCCTAGCTAAGAACGGCTGTCGGTGGCGCAAGGGAGGCCCACTTGTCACGCAACATTGTTAATGTTGTGCCAAACCCCTTCTGGTAATCGTGATATAAACAGCGTCACAAGTTGAAATAATGTTACAAACTGTCACGCGTGCCAAAAACTACCACCTGGACCTTCTCGGAGTTAGGTTCATCACGTTACCATAAAGGGCTCAAGTGCCTCAGACTGAAATTCGGCGTGATAAGTGGGCCAATATTGCACCGCCGGTTGACAGTTTTGTGTGATGAGCCACCGATAGCCACAAGTCCTGAATACCGGTACGGTCCAGGGGTCCCGAAAAGTGATGCAACGCCTTGGGCAAGGTCTTAGTGAATTCGCAACCACCTAATCTAATTTCTTTTATATGCATACATGTATGTGACCGGTGGATATATCCTTTATACTCTCTTTACTACATGTACCAAATGTTACTTCGCATGTCGTGTGGTTTGGGTCGTACATACATGTACTCGTTTACCAAAAAATGCAGTTGCTAGGGCATGGATAATTTGTATGGACTGGCGATGATCTCTCCTGCTTGCATTTTCGTTTGGAACGTTCCCAAGGGTAAGGGTTTTGCCTAAAGGGGCAGGGCATATGGGGCTACACCATAAAAAGGGCGCTAAACTACTTATCGCATTAGCCTGTATGCATGATCTTAATGTCTCAGCTATTCACTGCCCCTTCTCCTCATTCTGTTTGTGCCCTGTTGAACTGGTGATCCCTCCAAGGTCTTGTTCCAAAGCCCTTCTCTTACACTTCTATAACACCTATTGCCAGTTTGAGTGCTAACACGGTCTCAGCCCTTTCCGCCCCGAACTCAGCCCGCATCATTGTCGCATGGTTCCCGAGTGTTTCCTTCATAGCAGACATAACTTCTCAATGGCTGCCATAATCTCATTCTCCGACCTCCCCGTTGCTTCTTTCATGCGCTCTCATCACTGAGTCGTATAGGTATTCAAAAAGTACCTAGGAAGTACGTAGCTGAAAGAATACCAACCAAATGTTACCAGCCTCCAGATCCAGGTGTCAAACTTTCCGAGTATAGTCAGGTCTATTGCGACTGGACAAGACTTGCCTGGCTAGTGTGAAGCGTTTAGGGTACCCAGCATTCGCGGGCATATGACGGCTAATAGTATCCCTTAAGCCGCCGGTGCTGACCCCCACATAATAGAGGGTCGGGATTTGTATGGGAAATCAATTATTTGATAGAGCGATAACAAGATCTGTTAACAAAAGCCACCAATCTTTGCTTTTTGCTTGGGGGGTCGGCATCTACTGATAGCTTAGAGAGAGTTATCGTTCACGACAATAGAGAATGAATCTAATAGAATTCACTGAACCAATTGATGCACTGGAGAGGTGGTGATTTTATTAAAGAGACAGTATCTATCTTAACTGTCCGGATCGTCGTATGCACTATTACATATATAGGGTTAGGGTTTCCAACTATCGGAATACGGTGGCGTCATTGCCCCTGCAAAACTGCTGCATCTCTCTCCGTTTCCAAGATGTTGATCTCACCTCTAACCCCCATGGATTCTGGAAGGCATATCCATCTCTGGAAGAACTCCGGTCTTGTTCGATCTCGGGCAGCCACGGGGCCCGGTCTGTGGTTATCGTGACTGCATCCTTATCGATATCACGGAGAAATACATGTAATCATCCCCCCCGAGAGTAGAACCTGGCGAGTTGCTTGTTAATCAAAGACGGTCAGACAGAAACACAAAATAGGAAAGGAGGGAGAAGCTTATGGAGTTCGAGTCTGCCCCCCCTCCTCTTCCTCCTCTTCCTCCGCCTCCTTCTCCTATCCCTTCTTCTCGTTCTCACTCCCATCCTCCTGACCCACACCTCCTCCATCACCCATCGTCACCGCCACCACAGGTCCTGGACAGTGACGTCGAAATGTCGAACCTTGCGTCTCATCCCCCGGACCAGCACACCATTACCGGCGAAGAAGATGATGGTGAGAAGCTAGACGCGCGCCAGTTCACGACGCGCGCGGTCGTCGTCGGCGTGCTCGTGGGAACTATCGTGAACTTCTCGAATATGTATTTTGGCCTGCAGAGTTAGTTTTCCGCGCCCCACGGGGGGGCATACCGTAGATGTGAATATGGAAAAAGGAAAAAAGAAATCGAAACTAAACATACCTTATTATTATTGTAGCCGGCTGGGTGTCAATGATGTCCATGCCCTCCTCTCTGATCGGGTTTGCGCTCTTCAAGACCTTCTCCGCGCACCTGTCTTACCCATTCACGCCCACTGAGAACGGTATACCGTCCTCCTCCCCTCCCAGAGCCAGTCGGCCAACTCACATTCCCGTATAGTGCTCGTGCAGACCGTAGCTGTCGCAGTAGGCTCCATGCCCCTCTCGGCAGGTTTTGTCGGCGTCATCCCGGCCCTCGAAACACTCCTTACACCCGCCGAAGGCGGCCCGCTGCACATCCCGGTCCCGAAGCTCATTCTGTGGTCGCTCGGTGTTGCCTTCTTTGGCGTGTTCTTTGCCGTACCCCTGCGTAGGCAGGTCATTGTACGCGAGAAGCTCCCATTCCCGAGCGGCACAGCGACGGCGCTTATGATTGCCGTGCTGCACGGGAAGGAGACTCATGCCCGCGGCGCTACATCTGGAGGTGTCGCCGAGGCTGGGCCTGGGGCTGAAGGCACCACGGGACGTAACCGTAACTGGAAGGCGCAGACGCGCATGCTGAGCTACGCATTCGGTGTCAGCGCGACATACACGCTGCTCTCCTACTTCGTCCCTGTGCTCCGCAATCTCCCGGTCTTTGGTCGCGGGCTCGCCACGGAGTGGCTCTGGGCGCTGAACCCCAGCCCGGCATATGTCGGACAGGGCATCATCATGGGGACGGCGACGACGATGCACATGCTGCTTGGTGCGGTTGTGGGCTGGGGCGTATTGTCGCCCTTGGCGAAGCATAAGGGCTGGGCACCGGGGCCCGTGGATGATTGGGTCAAGGGTAGTAGAGGCTGGATTGTGTGGGTCAGTCTGGCGATTATGCTCAGCGACAGTGTGGTGTCGCTGGGCGGGCTGATGGTGGAATGGGGGGTCAGGGGTGTTATGAGTGTGCGCCGGCGGAGTGGGGGAGCGGGCGCATATCAGAGATTGTTGCAGGGCGGTGAGGAGGGTGAGGAGGAGGGCGCGCTGAATAGCAGCTATGAATCCGTCTCCGGGACTGTCCATCACCGGCGCTCCCACAAGACTACTCACCACCCCTCTTCCTCGGACGACGGCGAAGAAGAAGAGCTCCCCCCCTCCCACCTAGTCTCGAACCGTACAGTGATCATTGGCCTATTCTTCTCCGGCCTCCTCTGTATTCTCTCGACCTCTTATGTCTTTCCCACTGTGCCTCTCCCCGCCACCCTAACAGCCTTCACCCTCGCCCTCCTCCTCTCAATCATGGGCGTACGCGCCCTAGGCCAGACGGACCTCAACCCCGTATCGGGAATCAGCAAGCTCACCCAGCTTCTCTTCGCCCTTCTGACCCCCAACGTCCTCACCAACCTCGTTGCCGGCGCCATCTCGGAGGCCGGTGCCCAGCAGGCCGGCGACATCATGCAAGACCTCAAGACGGGCTACATCCTTCGTGCCTCGCCGCGCGCGCAATTTGCGGGACAGTTGGTGGGCAGCGTGGCGGGCGCTGTGATCTCAGCTGCCGTGTATAGGCTGTATACGAGTGTGTATCCCGTGCCGGGGGAGCTGTTCCAGGTGCCGACGGCATATGTGTGGGTTGACTGCGCACGGCTGGTGAGCGGGGAGGGGCTACCGAAGGGGGCGTGGATGGCGGCGTGTGTGGCTGGGGCGGCGGGGACCGCGGCGACAGTTGCTAGGGGGTGGGGGTTGAAGGGAAATAGGTGGAGGGAGTGGGTACCCGGTGGGATAGCCGTCGCAGTGGGAATGTATAACGTACCCAGTTTTACATTGGCGAGGGTTGTGGGTGGTGGGGTGGCTTGGTGGTGGGGGGACAGGCGCTGGGAGACGGAGTTGGTGGTGGTTGCGAGCGGGTTGATATTGGGGGAGGGTGTGGCGAGCGTTGTGACCTTGGGGATGGCGGCGGCGGGGGTCCCTCACTTGTAGGGTAGGCTTGGGTTGGTTGGGGGAATCATGGGGTGTCACTCGGCTGGATGGGAGGTTTAGTTAGATACGGAATTATTAGATGCGGTTATATTGACTTCCTTGTATATTAGATGCTTGCTACCCATAAATTAATAAATCCAATAGGACTTGGTTATTTCCTCTTCCATGATTTGCTCTATATACCAGCCTGGTACCATGAATAAAGCTATGATGTGGTGCTAGTCCATGGATCCAGTGTGTATGTATGTGATGGAAAAAAAGACCAAAAGATATTACTACTACTTGATCACGAGTCATCATCCGGGGCTGGCCCTCAGTCATGGATTATCAATCGCCCTTGCAAACCCCAACCCTGACCGCCATACCCTCCCCCCACTCCACCCAACAACAACCCCAACCCTAAATGCAAAGACTTCACAGGCTGAAAAGTCCACACCCTCCACTCTGCCCCAACACCACCAGAACCGACCGAGCGCTAGCATAGCAGCTAGTGAGAGATTAGTAGATGGGGCATTTAAACCTGGCAATTTAGGTTGTTGTGATGGACTTATGGTGCTGTATCGGTATCCAAAGGGTTGGTTTAAGTACTTAGTGCATACTTCTGTAGAGAGGCAAAGTTGCTCCCTAGAAAGGTAGGTAGTTGCTTACCTACTTACTTACTATTTCGTAGGTCATGTTACATGGTGTAGTTGTTGTGTTAGAAGTTGAGTTTTTTTCTTCCCCCCCCCCCCCTTGGCTCTGGTTGGCTTTTTATACCGGGCAAATGTGATGTCGGACACTCAAAACTTTTCAGTAGGTCAAGATTCATTCCCCATAGGTCGACCCCGTTACCAAACGGACCCTTAATTTCTCAGGGTTAGGGTCGAAAGTAACCCTATCCGGGCTATCCCCGACCTAATCCTAATCCCCACAGCCCAAATCAGAGAACAGACACATTTAGTTCAATAACAAGTCTGTGTTTGTTACCCATAGCGCGGGGAGAAGAGACCGCGGTGTTGATGGCGGGGTATATGCACAGCTGCATGTAATATCACCCGTACTGCTCAACTCACCACAAGTATTAAACTGTTCCCAAAGGAATGTTATCGATATTCTTTTTCCCGAGAGTTCAATTATGCGTGATAAGAATAAATACATGCATAAAAGCTAGGCTTCAATTGTATGTACATGTAGATTTGAACGCATAACCAAGAGCTAACCAAAAGCCAAATATCAACATTAAGGCATCCAAAAAAATCAATCCATCTCATTAAAAAAAATAACGCTAACACCTGTCCCCCCAGACATACTCCCGCCTCAGATCATAGCCCTATACAGATTGTGTGATTACAACATAACAATAGCCGCGGCTCCAGAAATCAACAGAGCAGCCATACTGGCCATTCCGGAGATGGTGGAGGCCGAGTTGGTGCTTGCAACGAGCGCCCCAGTCGCGGAGGCAGTTCCATTGGAGGAGGAGTTTGAAGCAGCCTGGGAGGAGGATGCGGAGATCGTAGAAGTTGTTATTGTGGTGGCAGCAGCAGTAGACCCAGATCCAGTGGCGGATCCAGTTGCGGTTGTGGAGGCCTGCTGTGTCTTAGAGCCACTCTCATAGATGAGGGAGCTAGGGATGGCCGTAACTAGCTCGATCCTATAACCGTCGATTGAGAGCTCTCCACCAGCGGCGGATGATGCGGTGCGGATGTATGAGTAGTAACTCTCGGGGTCGAAGCTCTGAGTCTCCCATCCAGGGTTTGCGGTGATGGTGCTGGAGGCGTCAAGGTTCACACAGCCAGCAGTCGCATATTGGCAGAGATATCCTCTGCAGTTACAGCCACTAACTGCGTCAAGGTCCTCGTACATGGTGTAGTATTGGTTGGCGTCTACCTCAACCTCGGGCTGGTCGGTGATGTGGGAGCTGCTGGCAGTGGTGGTCCTGGTAGTGGTGTATACACTACTCTGGCTGTTGGGAGTGGCAGTGGTGGTGGTGTATACATAAGTGTAACTATCGTCGGAGGTGGAAAGGGCGGTTGAGGTAGGGACCGCAGTTGCCGGGTCGACGTACCCGGGGCAGCCTGGGACAGTGGTCTTGGGGGGCGCACGCCCACCGCCGCAGTCGAGGTAGGCAAGGGCGGTGGTGGCGGAGAAGAGGGCAACGAGGGTTGAGATGCGGTACTGCATTTTGGAGGATTGATTTATATATTAGATAATTGCGGGTGCAATTGATTTATTAATTAACGAAGGTTTGTTTTGTAAAAACGAGTGTGGGGAGGATCGGACCGAAAGGTTGTCTGTCAAAAGAGTGAGTGAGACTACTGAAAGTTCGATAGGGGGAGAAAGGCAAAAAGAGGAGGAAATGATACAGATTTTATACATATCTTTGTGATAGTACTACTGATGCAAGCTTAATATTTGATTATGTACCCATTCCAGGAAAGGGAGGTGAGAGATCCGACGCAGCCGAGACAGGGGCGCTTGCATAGGGTTCACTAATAAAGTGTGACTCTTTCAGTAGTGATCAATTAGGACCCTCACTAGGTACCAATAACCAGGTTTGTGGGTCTAGGAGGTGATCTCTTCTTCGTATTCAACCTCTATACGTGTACGTTAGAGGCCAATTTTGTGTGTCTGTAGGCACCTAAATTCGTCTGATATTCTTCTCGTGTCCTCTCTGCCGACAAGCATCATCACATCTCACCAGTCCTATAAAAAGAGGGGAAGGAGAATTTAAACTCATATCCTATATACCTTCCTCAATTGGACGCCCCTTGCCACCAACGTTTGGAATGAGTCAGGAACACGGCTTGATTTTCAGTCCAATTGCAAGGGTAAATAACCGCTACCGAGAAAATACCTAGAGTTAACCATAATCGTCGAACAAAATTGAGTTTTAGACTTGCTAGCTCGCCCCCCAGATTGTACTGAAGGGAAAGACCTCCCCTGAACTTGGCAAAAGCTTGCTTCTTGAGGACACTCGTACGGCATTCCGGGTTTCCGATATTACTTAATGATTTATCCCCTCTCACACCATGCACCACCAGAGGTTAAACCCTGGGGTATATACTGTTGCATGATGTATCAGCATGTCTTCCTAAGAACCGCTCTTAAATTATCAATCACAGTGGGGGTGGGCGCATCTAGAGAGGTCGATATACGATAATATGAGCAGACATGTCCCTTGCTTGGGTATACAAAAGAGCGGCGAGCACCTTATACACCCCTCCCATAGTAACTCACTAAAGAAATAGCCAATCTCCAGATTTCCTTCCCCAACACTTGGGGTGATAGGAATAAAAATCCCTTAAAGGGTGCCAAGAACACCAGAGTCTTAAGTCATTCAAAGCCATCGACAAAATTTCTCTCGAGGACGAGCCACCTTATCTACCTACTACCTACACAAGAAACCGATTAGATCAGATGTTTAAACGTTCCGTCCAGGTGCCTGGGTCAAGGCTTCAGGAATATACAGTTAACGTCGAAGATTTTTTTTTTAGAAAATCAAGCAAACCCGTGCAGAAACAAAAACCCCGGGGACGCATGCGAGGGTATCTTGCTGATAGAATTCGAGGTGATGTCTTCGAATTACTACCCCTCCACTCCGTATCGTATTCAAGCACGTATCCCTATTGTAAATCTCGATCCACCCCGCTATGTTAACCTCTATTGTTAATCTCTATAAATGTGCTTGCGGTGAAGTTAAGTATTGCCTCGCGATAGTATGGTTGCCAGTGCGGCTGGGACAATACTCAATTTCACCTCAAGTACAGGACCTACCTCCGCCAAAGAAATTGACAGCGTGGATAACTGAGTGCTAAACGAAACTTCTATCGTGAAGGTGGTGGATCCCAATACTAATGATGATAACGGAGTGCATAGAAAAGTGGAAAGTCGATCAAAGGATACACGTAAGGGACGTGAAAACTACATGTACATATAATAGTTAGGCTCTTGTAGGATTACATCCGCATTATGTAACTCACGTGCACTCTTTTAAGATGAAGATAGATCTGATTATCTGCATCACCTGTGTTTAGGGCCTTTTCCTCCGAACAATAGGTTTGTAGGATATCATCAAAAAAGTAACGAAGTGACTTCAGACCCAGACCCTTCGAGTGCCGCGGCCGCAGATACACGGGATCCCTACTCAAATGCATTAAACCGTCCCGCACCTATCCAATAGCGAACATCCAACCTCTGGCCCTCAACTTGCATCGATCGAGAGTCGTACGCCGAGCCATACAAGTACTCTACCATGCGAGGCTGGGTTTACAGCCCAATTAGAACCCCGGTTTACCTGCCGGCTCCTGGGAGTCCCAATCCAGTTCGATATCCATCTCTTTATTAATAGAACCAAAAGACACCCAGTATCTATGCACGGGTAATAGTGACGTAGCTGCATGCATCGCTCAGCGAGGCTTGCTGGGATAAACGTCTGCTGTGCCTCATGAGCGATCACTCGTCCCTCGCGCCGTGCTGTGCCGTTGAGGATTTGACGAAATTATCCAATGATATTTTTCCAGGTATGCGCACGCAAGAGGTTTCTGCCGTTTTTAAAATAGAAATGCCTCATGGTTGACCTCTGTCAAGATCGAGGTCCGAGGATGAAATGAAACAAAATGGTAGAGAATATGACAAGGGTCAATCCTTATTGGAAGGCCACCTTTTACCCTAGCACCCCCCCACGGGTCAAATAGAAGTTATAAATGTATTTCTTATGTAGGGTGACCATATCAAGTCAGGTTAAGTACCAGTATCTAGAGATGATATCAGCCGGAAATAAATATCTCCTACCTACTTTGGGTGCCGTAGCAAAGTACACATTTTCATTACGTTCCGATGTAGGACTTACTACATGTAGTATTAATATCTACCGTCTAGGACATTAGTAACTACTCGAGGGCTTGGCGAAATAGATACGAATGCCACATACATGTAATTAAGTGTAATAGTACATACATTCCGCCAATGTTCTAGCAAACAAAAAATAGAAGAGACAACCACAATAAGGTACCCTAAAGCATAAACAATCCAACACTTTATAATTTCCTTCCCTATAGGGTCACAGCATGCTGAAGATGAATCCTTCCATTATTCCCACTCTCCTAACGGAGGCTACGGTATACGTAATACTACACGTAATAAACCCAAGAGTAAGAACTAAATTCCTATTCTTAGAATCATCGCATCGGCGAATACATGAATCCACAAAGGAAACCGAGTGGTGAATGAGGCGTTTATAACGCATTTATAACAGAAAATTGAAATGAACCCCCAGAACAGAATCAAGGAAATAAATAAATAAAACTCCCAGGCTGGATGGACGGATAAATAGCTGTACTAACGAGATGAAAATGAGCAAGAACGAACAATGAACATCTAATAAGGATAGCAAACTCGATCCAAAATGATGCTTTTGTAAAAAGTAAAAAAAAAAAAAGAGAGAGAGAAAACAGACATTGGATAACAAACGAATGAGAGACTCAGTCTGTGAGTGTGGAAATTAAGGAAAGAGATCAATGAAGTACTGAAATCATGAAAAAGGTAACCCGTGCTCCTAAAAAGTAGATATAAGAATAAAAAAAGAATAAAAAAACCACCTGTACTATCCTTACCAAATCTCACAGTGTCGAGGGGAACAAAAATATCAAAGATATGCAAGATAGATGTAAAGTGCCCGGAGGTGCAGCAGATCGAGTAATGAACACAGATCCTAAGGGCACTAAGGGTAGTGGTAGAGGTAGCAAATGACCTCTAACACAAGAGAGATCACGCAAAAAAAAACAAAAGAAATGTACTCAAATCACCCTGCAATGATATCTTTGACAGCAGTGTTTGCAATATCCCACCGTTCCAGAGCAACCAACAATACTGACACCACGCCAAGCCCAGTAAAAAAAAAAAGTACAGAATGAGAAAAAGCATATATCAACATTTTTTCTCGAAAGTCCCTCCAGTGATACACACTGGACAAATATCCCCTCAATTCCTCGCTCGTAATTGTCAAAATACCGCTGCTAAACCGTGTCGAGAGTTTCTTTTCGAGAATCTTTTGTTTGTTCGCCCGTCACCACTATCGCCAGGACCGCGTGCTTGCTGGTGTGAATGACTAGTTATTGCCTCAAGAGTAAGGGTAGATGAAGGACTAGATAATGTGCTAGCCATAAAGCTATCATCTGGTGGATGATTTGCACTAGCAATTTCCCGAGAACGCTCTATTGTTTCAAGCCACTCGCTTGCTGAGGTCTTTGGATCTTCAAAAGTATATGTTTTGTCGCGCTGTTGAATACCAATTAGTTATTTATTCATCCACCAATCAGTTCTTTGATAGGTCTTACAGTATCAATAGCCCAAGTGCTATCAGTAACCTTCCTTGCCACGGTGCCCGACCCTTGTATGTTGATTTCCATCTTCATTTTTTTGTCACCACCCGAGGCCGCAACGATGACCCTGGCGCAGGTTGTAATCATCACCAATCTTTGCCGTTTCTTGCTGTTGTTTCCGCCAGTAAAAAAACGAGAAAACTTTTTAGGTGCTTCTGCATGACTATTAACACCCCCCTTTCCATCCGGAGAATGAGGTGCCGGACTAGTGTGTACAACAGCGTTACCCAGCTTCAATATCCTCTCATTGGACCTAGTCAAAACAGGAGACCATTCAATATCAAGCTGGCTTGGTGGTGCCAGTTCGGTGATAACACGAGGAGGCTGGGGTCTAGAACCCGGAGCTCCTCCATTCGATGATGCTCCATTCCGGTGAGATGAAGAGTTAGATGCAGAGGCATAATCGTCAAGTTTGATTATTTTTGCCTCTGTGGGCGGTGGAACGTACGGCTTTAGCCTTGGTGCCTTCTGTTTCCAAAGTTTTCGGCCCCACTCAACTCCCTCAAAGAATTCGTGGTTCTTGATGTGTTCTATGCTTAGCCTTTTCGCAGGGTCCAATACTAACAGTCTTTCAACCAGATCCTTAGCTACTGGGGGAAACCCTTTAGGAAATTCGTAATCCAGACTGACAATTTTTTGGAACGTTTGATATTCATTCCCCGCCTTGAAAGGTGGTCGTCCAGAAAGTAACTGAAAGACTATACACCCAAAAGCCCACAAATCAGAAGCCTTACAAGCTGCCTTGTAATTCAGAAGTTCCGGGGAAACATATTCCGCCGTCCCCACAAATGAATTTGCTTTCTGATCATCACCTTCTGTTTGATCATTAGGATATGAACCTGTACCATTAGCCGAATCGCCATTCGTCCCATCCCCTGTCCTTTCAGGTGGATCAAGAATTTTGGCGGTTCCAAAATCTGTTATCTTGACGTGCATCTGGTCGTCGAGGAGTACATTTTCTGGTTTTAAATCGCGATGAATAACGCCCTTTGTATGCATATATTCAATTGTGTCCAAAATTTGTGCGGAATAATACCGGGTGCACTCCTCATCGAAAGTAGTCATCTTTAAAACTAATTAGCTCTACCTCCTCTGAGATAAAACAATGCACGGATTTATAACGTACCCTTTTCAGGAAACCTAAGAGCTCACCGCCCGCCGCAAGATCTAGCACAAAATACAAACTTCTCTCGTCTTGAAATGTATAATACAATCGTACCACTCCCGGGTGTTCTCCCAACCTATTCAGGGTATTTTTTTCAATATTGACGTATTTGACCTTTTTTTCCTTGATGATGTGTCGTTTATCAAGGACTTTGATGGCGTATTCCTTCAGTGTTGTTCGATCGGTGGCAGCAACAACCTATGACATTATCAGCCAAAAGAGAGCACAATTCCCAATGTTCCTCGAAATTCTAAACGTACAGTACTGTAACTTCCCTCCCCCAAAGGCCTCCCAAAGTTGAAATCTTTAACCCCTTTCTTCACTACACGTGTTACCGTGTTCCCGTTAGCATCGACATCCCTTTGGATCCCCAAAGCCGCACCCTTTTCCTTCCATTCATCACTACTCGCGAGAGGCCCATTCTCGTTGTACATTCCTCCTCCTCCTCCTCCTCCTCCTCCTCCTACTCCTCCTCCTACTCCTCCTCCTCCTACTCCTCCTACTCCTTCTTCTCCACCGGATCTTCCTGGGAGTGGAATTCCTCTGCTGCTTCCTATACGAGGGGGGTACGGACCTGTTGGGTGGGATTGACGGTAGGACCTGTCTGTGTTGGAACGCTCTCTTTGCGTCTGCCTGGAAGCTGCTCCAGAGGGACCTGACAACGATCCTCGCGAGGGCTCGCGAGTCATGCGAGCATAGTCGGGATACATTTGAGGATTCGAATTGATTGACGTAGATGACGACACGTTTTGTGAAGGATAGCCGGGGGGTGCATTGGATTGATATGGTCCTGGGATGAACTGAGAATTCGATCTTGATGGCGGAGTAGGCGGGGGGTATGTAGAGCGAGGCGGTGGAACTGAATGTTGCGACCCGACAAAAGATGAGCTCGGAGACTGGCCCCCAGCTGGCGCGTTGCTTGTTGGTGAATTTGCAGAGTAATTTTGGTGGGAATAAAGAGAGTGAAGATCTGGGATGTGGATAGTAGAGGTATTGTTTGAGTTTGACGAGGTTCCTGTACGAGGTGACGGGGGAGGTGAGTCTTCTGTCTGGTTCGCAATTCGCAGGCCCCCTAGCGCTTGCGAGAGGTTCAAATCACCCTCCATTATTCCTTTCTGTTTGTAAATGAATCCTATCTCACAGTTGCCTCGATTTCACCAGCTCGATCAAGAGCTGCTATAGTTTGATCCAAGGTTGATTCTCCCACCTAGAGTCGTGATCTAGAAAGGGGTAGGTAGCGGGTGACGGGGGTGGGGGTAGTAGCGAATGTGATCCGGAGGTCAAAATTTCTTGAGGGTTTGGAGTGTTGGAGCTAAGCAAGCTGGGTTGCGCTATGCCTAGATTCTAAGATTAAACGAAACAGAGCGGCCGGATCCTTAAAGACTTATTGAAGTGATTTCAATAATGTCAATTGCAACCTTCCTAAACCTAACAAAGCACGATAGAGAGGGCTATTGTCTTGTGAAACAGCAAGAGAATCGCGGGGCTGAAAGTAGCCGGCTTCGGCTCTATTATGCGCAATTCCACGATAATTCGGTAAAGTGTCGGCGATTAATTCAGAAAGGTCCTGCAGGATTTGGCTGTATTTTCGCGATGAGTCGTGAAAGGAACGTAGGAGTAGTTAAAAACCCTCTTTCTATCTTCTTTTTTCCTCCTAAGGTTTCCAGAGATACTAGGTGACCCGAGTAAGAGGGGGAGGGGGTGAAGAAGTTACCGTAGTGTATAAGGGGTGGAAGGGGTAGTGGGAAAGGGCTTAATGGAGGAGGTAACGGACGACTACGGTTGGATTGATGACTGGGGGTGAAGTAGGAGGGGATGAGGGCCAGCTGCAATGACGCTCCTCCAGATGGGTCGTGATGTGGTGTTCAGTCAGAGGGTGGAGAGAGCCGAGAGAAATACGGAAGGACGGGCAGCAAGCAAGGGAGGCGAAGTTGTCAAGGTGTCTCGAATCCGTCGCCCGTATATTCACTCACGCCTCTCTACATACGTGTAGAACCTATCACTATACTTTCTCCCAAGACCCCTCAAGGGCCCTAAAATAAGAAAAGAGACATCACTTACTCCACCCCTCCCCGATATAGTCGTAATGTACGATGTTGAAAGGATTATGCGCTCATCTAATATGTGCTGAATGACTGTATGTGCTTCTTTTGCTTTTTGTGGCCTACTCCACTCTGCTCTACATGTAGGCACTTCACCCACTCAAGAACAGTAGGTACCTACAATGGGCAGAGCACAGCTAAGTCCCATTAATCTTCACGAATCATTGCAGAGATGTAGAGATACACGTGCGACAGGGATTAACACGCGCTGCTGCCTGGCTAGGTAATCTTGGATTCCCGCATAAAACAGTATCTACATACATGTAGATACATGTAAGTACATGGCAATTTGCTCTACCAGTAGACAATTCTTGATAATAGTGATACTACATGTGGAGTCAACACAATACCAGTACGTGCAATCTACTTACACTGCTCTAGATATAGATCTACTTATACTCACCAAATTAGTGTCGCTCAATCTGGTTATACATATTGCGAAACGATATTAATAATAGCTGAATGTACTTACCTCCTTGAAAATACATGTACCTATATTATACCACGGCGCGTGTAACTACATCATGTAGGTTAAGTACTCACAAGTACTTACTTTTATACCAGCAATAGACGTGGACACGTAGATCGAAAAAGAATGTGGAGGAAACAGGTAACGGTAACGGCCTTGCTTGAGCACTACACACACGGAACTTCGCTATATACAGACTGTCAGAGCTGTACGCGTAGGCCTGAGGCCACACGGCCATTTCATCTTACACCCTTCCAATCCCAAACGCCTACAGTATCATGATCATACTATCAGCCATCTGAAGGTTTCTTAACAATTATCTTCCCATCCGTTACATATCCAGAATCCCGGCTGTAGGGAACCTGCCCGTAGAGCACTTACCCGCATGATCTCCAAAAGCACCTCGCTGACCGAGACAACAAGCAAGTGCCTCCCCTCCGGCGCTCACCTAAAAACGGAAATAGCCAAACTTATACTGACAGTCCATATTAACAGTTGCATACCCTGCGTCATGGGCTAGACTGTGCGGGCCGGCCCAGTTGAGTCTGGTATGATCTGGTGATCTTCAGGGCACAATTTGGGGCCTCTCCCTTACACTAGCCGTTTTCATATCATTCTAGCCAGATCGGCTCCCAGGTACTGAAGTAGAATGTTATCAAGGAAAGCTGTCAGAAACCTCCCCTGGAGGAAATTGAGAGAACCCCCAGATCAATGGATCATGGACCCTATATCCCGAATTCTCCGTCTACACCAAGACTAACAATTCTTACTAGTAATTGCTGGAAGCTTACCGATATCCAACCCTAGCCCTCTCTCCCTATCATAGCAACAAGACATTCAGCTTAAGTTTGTTCGCCGGGACCAAAGCTATCGCATAATCCAATTTCAATCTGCAAACCCAAGCATCAGTTCCCTACCCGTGCTTGTCTTCGCTAGGTACGGAAAGGAGTTGCAGGCATCCGAAAGATTAGCGATCAGACGAACTCTGTTCAGATAAGGCCGTCGCACACAATACTTTAGTCAAGCTGTTGATATATGCGCAGCTATATGGCGGGTAATATCCGAGGGCTCATGCTATAATCCGCTATTACCACAACCCACATAGGAGTACGATATTGAGGTTTGGGGAGAACAGTGTGATACCTCCAAAAACTAGTCAAGTATCTACTACCACTACCACATACCAATTTAGACATTAATTAAATAACATGTTGTTCGGACAGTAAAACCCTCGAATGTGCTTCCTATACCGCCTACACACAAGGATACCGAAATTCCAGTACTACAGTCGTTTAGAGCAGGTACTCACAACACAACTTAGTCTTCAATGACTACACCAGTCCTCCACCAGCGCCTAGAGATTAGGTCAGTTAGGAGACGTTACACTTAGTCGCGGCGATGCTTCCGTGTGCTTTGTGATAGAAGAGAACCGACGGTTTAGCATATCCCCAGAATTCGCATGTCGAATTGATCCACCTTATCTTATTATCATGTCATGATCAACAAGTATAGCTTTTCTATTGAGGTTTGATTTTGCTCCTTGTGCAGCAAAGAGTTTCATTACCGTCTCCTAGGCTGGGTACCATATACCTCACATGAGTTACTAAACTTGTAGTGGTAGGTGAGTGAGCTAGCACCACTAATCACTTAACAACTCATACAAGCTTATCCAGCCAGAAGCCAGAAAACTCACCGGTAAAGAAATCACCAAAGGCTTTGTTCAGGCTTGGCATAAACTCACAACTTCGCACTCGTCAATATCTTTCGCGAAAGCAATCTCACATCTGGAACTACATAACTAGCTCGCTCAACCCGAATAATCAGTTCTAAATTAGTCTGGTTACCTAACAGAGAGCTATAATTTCCAAAGAAGGTAACATGTAAGTACATGTAGATACATAGTAACTTAAATAAGCTAGTGGCTCCTAATACGAATCTTATGGTATTCTAGGTAGATACACACTTGGTGCGCCTGGAACCTTTTACACGTGGCTAAAAATACTCAATTAAGTTGTGCAGATTTCCAGAATCCCCAGAGCGCGATTAATTGGGCCCGAGGGATTGGGTAGCTTCCAAAATAGAGTAGATTTATCAAACTACACCTACAATCCGTGGAGAGAAGACGAGGTTATCTCCGCTCACCCCTCATGGATGAACCCCGACGCCTCCCCCATCTGTCCAAGATGCGAAGAGGAAGAAGAAGACCTCCAACACGCTCTATTATACTGTCCCGCTCGGGACGAAGCAAGACTAGACTTTATTAGTTACGCATCCTCTCTCGAAGATCTGTTTAAGAATATGACTTCCTTAGCAGATCTAAGTAATTATATTATTCGGACCCGGACTGGCTTTCCTTTGAAAGACCAATCCCCCAAATCTCCTTTGTACTCGTTATCATCAGATTCATCTCTTACATCTCTGTCTTCCCTTTCAAGTTTGGAGGAGGATTAGGCTATCTATTCTTACTATGTTTAAATTGTTAGGTTTTTTTTTGTTTTTTTGTTTGTTTGTTTTCGGCGGTTTCCTATGTTAGATCCGGGGATAGGTTTTGTTTATGCCATAGGATTTTCCTGCACGCAATATTCTTGTACCTAGAATCGAATGAAATTATGATGTAAAAAAAAAAAAAAAAAAAAAGACGAGGTTATCTCATCACCGTACAGATAAGAGGTCACTTATCTAGCTAGAGCGTTATCTAAACCCGATCGCCTTGCATGAGGATTGTACCTACTGAATCTCAGGTATGTATACGCAATGGCCAGGGTCCATGATTATTTTTAGTTCGGATTGGAAGATTTACTTTACGTAGCGAAAGGGCCGGGTGATTACCATACGTACGCCGCCACGGTACCTCCTTTTGTCGCGAAATACTATATGAAACGACAGAACGTCATTGTTTTATTCGATTAGTCTCAGCTACGTTAAGTAACACAAAAATAGATCTCATCACTCCTTTGAATACTCCCGAGAACGACCTATCATGAAATGTCTTCCGCAATATTTGGAACGTCAAAACCCCACAGACCCTGGAACCGGAAAATTACGGATAATGGTCCGTTAGCAAGTTGTAGGGGTATAGAAGAGGCTATGCAATTTACTGATACTTAAACCTTAGGGCATGCGTAAATATGTTCCTCTTAATAATTAAGGGAACATAATACTAGGATCATTGGTGCAACCCAGGATTTTATCCATGAATCTAGCAAATATCTATTACGAGCCCATAATCACAAGTAATAAATGATGAAAATAGATGGCCGATGATAGCTATAGAGGTCATCGCGATCAATCACATCATGATCATAATAAATAAAAAATTTAGTGGGTACATTGGAAGACATCCTGTGGTCTGAAGGGGTCCAAGCCTGAAAACCTGGTGATAAACTACAGCAACGGCTCGCCTCGATACTTGTAGACCCTGGGGGTGCCTACAGACTACCCATGAACGTCAACAAATCCTTGAAAATATCCACGGGATATCTTCCATTGGCTATTCCAAGTATAGCCACTGCACTACACTACGCTCTTGCTCTCAGAACAGGCACTACATAGTCATTAAGCTCTGATTTTTTGGGGGAGAAGATATTGTTTTCTCCAATTGAAATTATCAAACCCGATATACACTTGTGTCGCGAGAACGAGTGGATATTTCCCACAACAACCGCCCCCTACGTTATATCTAAAGAGTCCCCTACATATTTTCAGAGGGTCGGGTGTGGGGTATTTACTCGTTTACAACAACGACTAAATCTCTAAATTTACCCAAAGGGATAGTTGGTCCAAATCATGCCAAGTTAATAATTAGAACAAGTAACAGCAAAACCACCCGAACACGTCCGCATCACGATATACATTACCAGGCGGAAGTTAGGGATTTCAGATGTAAGGGTTCTACACTGATAAATATTACAATATAAATTCAGTACTGTATCTTATTATTACACACAACACCCTCGGCGCATATTCGTTGTTTCAATGTAGAGGATTTTGATCGACTCCTGGGTTTTGAGAGTTGAGTTAAAGATCAGCTACAGATGATCGAATGGTATCTGTCCACATGAACTTTGTAGCCACATGCATGTAACCAGAAGACACCAAACAATCACACGCATATATGTTATCTTCCTAAAAAGTAAGTACATATATATATCTTCCTAGCTCGTTAGAGCCTATTTTCTAACCCATTACTTACACTGGCATCGAAAATTAACAGCAAGAACCCAGGCCTAAGTCTTGCTGTATCATACTATCGCTCTCATTCACAAGTACTCTACCTAACTCATAAATCACCCATCATGGCAGGAATGATTCGATTAAGGCCCACACAAATCATCCTAACCGGGGAAGAGGTTAACAAAACTCTTCGTAAACCGTGCCCAACCGTTCCAAAGTCTCGGGCATCCCCCGTACCGCTACAGTGGGACCATAACACTTCTTTCAGAAAAGGGCGAGGTTCAATGATGATTGAAAAGTCACCATATTTCAACATCCATGAGGATATCACTAGTGCTACCCCTAGTGAAGCTGACGTCGACGCGGGTGATGAGATCTCTGAAATGTCAGACTTCAGCTTTGGGCCTATACTCTTAGACATTAATCCCGGCGATACGAATTCTGTGTTGGCCGAAGCCAATAACAGCTCTGAGGCTAGTGATGTTGGTAGTGGCGAAGATAGTGGAAAGTCAGTTTCTTGGGATGGGGAGTACAATATTAATCCCAATATGGATGCTCTTACGAATGTTTCTACTGATGACGAAACTTTGGTTCCCTCGATAGCTCTTAGTGGTTCGGATTTTCCCTTTGCCGGACAGCAGGGTGCTGTCTGGGAGATTTACTCAGACTCACCAGCTGAGCATGAACCCAACGAGACACATGACAGTCTCAACGATATCGATTATCAGGCAGATATTGAGTTATCTATCGAAGATGATGCGATATCAGAACAAGATTCAGATGCGGAAAACCGCGCCCATGAATCTTATTCTTTGCCTCTAGATGGGGCAACTGAAGATAAACTCGGCGAAAGATTTGCAGGTTTAGATCTCTACGCATCGCCAGCCTCGTCATTTCGAGAAAAAGAGTCCCCTTCCGGCCGAATTCTAGGGCTTCTGGAGATTCCAAGCAGTTCGATTACCATTATGCCAACACCCCCTTCAGTTCGGAGACTTCTTAACGAGGTTCCCCCGCGACTAGAAGATGCTGTCGGTCTTTCTCCTCGTCATGCAGCTTTACAACGTGCCGTTCTTGCCCGCTATCATTCTAGTCATCTCAAAAACCAAGTCCCTGCTAAGTCGCCAATTGTTCAAGAAGGCAATAATCATTGTCAGTCCCCACACTCATTTTCTCGACGACAATCGTATTCCAGGAATCCATCGCCCCATGGTATTGGGGGTTATCGGTTTAGTGAAACCTCACCGATCTTGGTTAATGAGTCGGAAAGCTCTATCCTCGGCAGCGATGATAGTGACGGTGGAATCCAAATTCCGGAAAGTGGTCCCAAGGTAGCTGTCATTACAAGCGATGATGACGACGAAGTCAATGCTAGCTTCTCGGGTGGGGGGAAGGAGGATGCCGCCAGGGGATTAGACGGGTAAATATTCTATACGAATAATGACCACAGGCCTACTAAGAATAGTTAGTGCTCTGCGGTAATGTAGGTTTATGAGCATCACAAATGCCACCTTGACTATTAATCATGGCACAGTTGTGCAATTATTGCTCTTATTGTTTACGTTTCCTTCCTTGTCGCTAAGTGAAGATATATCATATGGTGAATGCATGTGTATTGAACATGATATGATATACCCAGAAATTATATACCAAGACTAAGTTACTCGAGGGCCAGCTCTAGTGTGTTCGGGAAAAAGTACATACATATAAGTACTTTACATGTATACAGTACAATCATATTGTTTATAAGGATATTCGGCCTATAAGGATATATCTTGAGTCCCAATAGGGATTACTTTGGGTGAACTGGGCACTTCTTATAAGGATAAATGGCCTATAAGGATATTTTTGGATGCAGAATTGTCACATTTCCATATCTTTATAGCGAGATTGTACTGTAAGCTAGGGAGGGTGACCACCTCGCGACCGCGAGTTGTGTAAGTTTTAATCCTCTAGCTCTCTCTATGGTAGGTACATACATGTATACATATACTACTACTCTAGTTATGGGGCCTTCGAATGGAGGGTTCATAAACTACAGCGACACAAACAACTGCATCGTGGCGTGGCCTAGTGGTAATACACTGGGCTTCGTCATATGACCACAACAGGTTCAAGCCCTGGTGGGAGCAGTGATGAGAATGCCCAATATGGTAGCGACGCTCTTGAGGGATGATACTCACTCACGTAAGTCTTTTGTTGCCGGCTTTTTTTATCATTTAATTATTTTTTTTTAGCCTTGGGTGCCCCGGGGCCTCTCACATTCTTCCTCTATGCCCCCTCACTTATACATTTATGCCTTTCTGCTCAATTATGGAACCTTCTGGGATGTAATCCAGTACATAATAGATACTCTTGAACTTAAAGACGCACACACGACACAGTGGCGCCGATCTTAGTTAAATACATGTATATATGGTTGTAGGGAGGATGGATGGTTGTATACTCTATAAGGAGGCATAGATGGAGGTGAATGTGTTTTTGTACCACAACCTCTTGAAAGATTATTACTTTCTCACGCGTGGGTTCTCAAGCAGCTATGCGGCTTACCACTACCGCAAAATCTCGGACGGTTGCCAAGAGCGGTGTTGGCTGTAAAAGGCTCTGATCTCTTCCTTTAAGGGGCGATATCTTCAGCTTCTCTGTAAAATTGTCCTCTTGGCAACCGTCCGAGTGAACTGAGATCCTGTCTTGCCAAGGATTAATACTTACTCTATTGCAACATCATACACGTATTCAAATGGACCCGGAAGATAATTGGTGTAGGTACATGCTTTACGCATCATGTTCTATCACTCGTTTACTCTTGTACTACGGGTGTAGTAGACACCTAGTACTGTAGTACTTTCGAGTTTCATAGACAAGCTTTTTATATCGTCTCGTCATAAAGGCTTCAAAAATATGTACACAAGTACTGTTAGCCTTGATATCTTACCATGGCCTATGGTTATTGTTCGTGGTGGGGCTTGAATCATATTTCAATCCTAAATTACATGTAATTGATTCCTGGGTAGCTTTCAACAATTCTATATAAAAACAAAGGCCCGTCCTTTCCCACGTGATATCAATTTTAAGCACTCATGGCTCGAGAAGCTATGGAGGTGTGTAAACTTCTTGCAGCCAATTAGTCTAATAGAAATTGGGAGATCTACTCCCATAACTGTACCAGCGCCTAGCCTCACAGTCTAATTCCCATACAAAAAAGGATTCCTCTGAGGTTTACACGCCCACCCCCTATGCCTTCTCGCGCCATGGTTATTCCCACGAGACTATGGATGCGTGTGGTGCATGCGTTCTCGGAAGGCGCCACAGCTAGCTAGCTAACTGGTGCAGCTAAGATTAATACCCGGTACCCCCATGGTCAGCGGAGTTCATATAGATTACACCGCACTGAAGATCTAGACATATGCCATGGCCAGGGCTAGGGACCACATTCCAGTGATACGAGCGAGGTATCTTGGCATCAAGGCTGAGCACGGCTACCGGCTGTTAGAAATGCCATGTCGATCAGGTGCTTATATTATTTTTTCTCCCTCTTGGAGGAATGTTGCTGCCTTTTGTGTTTGCTTGCAGAATTATACAATTGGGCAATTACTTTAACGCCCGATCGGATATTCCTATGGGCCTGATTTCAGCCTTAAAAAAGGCTTAGTGAAAAGTTAGTCTAATAAAGACCTTATTCAAGAATTTTCAGGAGTGATTTGAGGAATATATAAGGTCTTTATTAGACTAACTTTTGACTAAGGCTTATAGGAATATCCGATCGGGCGTTAAAGTAAGTAATTATATATGACTGGGAGGCCCGTATTCATTTTTATACAGCACACCACTGGCACGATCGACTTTGAGGCCTAGGACGTCCCTGTTCCAATATTTGAATTTGACCTACCATGATAAGGACACATGCGACCGTAGATACGTATTTGCACTTGAGAAACTTATATCAAATAGAGCAGTGGAGGGTCACGAATGGGAATTCTAACTAATAAAAACTGCCAAGCCCCACCATACCCTCCCCCCTCCACCGCTCTATTGCGCAGCTTTAATTGAAAAGAGAACTACATGTATATACATGTACTTAGCTAAGTATAAATACATGTAAGCTATCGCGCGCGTACCATACTACCATACCTACATGTACTCGCATATCAAGTATGTATTTGCGCAACCAGCAAAACACATAGAATCTCGAGAGCTTTCTGAAATTGCGCATCTTTTATCTAGACACCTGAAAGACTATACAGGCCATTTTTAGGTCATATCCATAAAGAACGAGGCAAAGAGTTTTAAAAGTCCTTTCATTGCTTTCCCCTCCACCTTTACCAGTATCTAGATCTCAATTAGGCCAAGAATTTGAAGCATGGATCTCCCTTATCGTACTCGGCTGTTGCGGTTTTTGTATGCCGTGGGACTTATTATGAGCTGTGTGTTCTGCTGGTTGGGCAAATACAAAGTATATGACAAGCGAGTAGTAAGTAAAATTAAAAGCACTTAATACTTACATGCATATATGCGCCTACTATAATGGACGTGAGGACCTAGACGAACTCCTAGGTACGGTTAAACAAGGGGTATGACTACATTCAATAACAAACTGAACAGATGGTACTCTTTGTAGGAGTGTGGAGAATGTTTTTAGTTGCCGAGATCACTAAGAGCCTTGCTGAACTTGTTTTTCAGATTTATGAGGAGTTAGCCGTACCCCCGTTTAACCATACCCCCAGAAGTTCGTCTACCTAAACTGAACACCAATTACCACCAAGCTTGTATCTGGATACATGTTGTTCCTTTAAAGTTCCAGACAATACAAAAATTGATAAATTTTGTCTCGATTCCGCTGTGGCTTGTTTGGTCAGCTTGTGTGCCATGCGCCCCTTGCCGTTTACTGCTGACATACATAGGGGTAACTGGGGGTATTGCTTTTTGTTAACCTTTTCTTCTGGATTAGAAAGAGCTAGGTCGGAAACGTGTATGTTATTGGCTGAATTGACGAAAGGTTGCACATATAAATCTAAACGAGTCCCCCTCTCCTAACTGGATACCTATTGCATTCCTCACACGAAAATTCGCACTTTCGAATACAAAAGGCCATAATTTTCCCCTGAGATTCTATCCTTTAGCAATATCTTTCCAGGGTAGACTTCAAACCCAAATATCAGAAACCAAAACCACAGTCGCTATATATTTCATTAGCCATACACTCGTTAAAATGACTTTTCGACTAGCCCATATTCTCTCAACTTTCATAAATCTGATCTTCCTCCTTTCCATAACATTCTGCGCCGCGGCGCCGACCTCAACCCACATTCTCGAGAAGCGAAAGGGAGGTGGCGGCGGTCGCGGCGGTCGCGGCGGTGGAAGAGCCGGACTCATCACTGGGGTTGCAATGGCTGGTCTTGTCGTGGTTGGACTATTTTGCTACGGTTTCATATTCTGTACTAGATGCGCTCCTTGCTGTGGTAGGAAAAGGGCGGAGGCGGAGGCGGAGGCGGAGGAAGAAACAACCAAAGTTCTAGAGGCTGCATCAGATAACGAACCGGGTGCGGACAAGGGAGAGGATCAGTGGAGAGAGAAATAAAGAGTGGGTTCGATATCGATAACTTCTCAACACAGCGATCAGCGCCACAACAATGTCGACAGCTGCCAACCCACCAGGAGTGGAGCGGTTAAGTGAACAATTTATGTATTTTCTTGTTAATTTTTATAATTGTATTCAATTTCTTTTCTAGCTAGATGTAGAGCACTCGAGCATCTACATTTACAATATGATTCTGGATCAGTGCAGGAGGGAGATACTGGTTTCCCCGCCCCAGGCTATGGGGCGCCCGATATTAAAGGTGATAATCACATTCCATTATATGCAAGCGGGTCCTGACCGACCCCTTCTTACGATGTACCTACATGTAGTATGGCGTGGCACAAGTACTAAAATTCAGCGCTTATTTCACCGGTGGTAAAATCAGTTTTGAGTACATGTATTTCCTGGCGACGTTGGCATAAGCTTAAGGCTGAGCCAGGGTCTAAGGATACCTTGCATCGTTAGAGTACCGTCACCTGGTTAAGACCATTTAAGCTAGCATACAAGCTTGGCTTTGATCGAACAACAATCTCTAGTGCACGAATTAAGGCGGTTTTTTTTTTTGTTTACATCATTAATCGTATCGAATTAAGGCGGTAAATCACTCACAGGATATATACATGTATACATGTAGGTTATAATTAATTGGTCATAATAGAATTAAGGGATTTTTATCTATATATATATGTGCTACCTCTATTGAGTCCATATCTAGTGTTTTAACGCCCTTTTCACATTATCTGCCATGCCTGCGCTGAACCACACACACATAAGGAGATTTCCAAATTAAAAAACCGTAATTAATCTCTTGGGTATGTTATCTGACTATTGCTAGTAATAAGCACTGACTAAACGGACCGTCACTTGATGATGTATATGCGACCTGGAGGTCGGCAGACAATATATATGAAAACAGCTATATATGTAGCTAGTACTAGTCTCTCTACCAACTATATAAATGAATCAAAAAAAGCATCATTTTCGCTTATTATGTTTCTATGTGAAATGAATCACTTTTAATGTGCTCTCTAAAGGGATCAAAAACCGATGGAAAAGGCACCTTTTACTATGGGTAAATGAATCAAAAAATGAATCCTTAGTTCCATTTGATACATTTAAAGTGCTTTTTCTTATAAAGCTTTAGAAGAAAAAAAGAATTGATCTCCCAAGGAACTGAACCTTGGCTATTGTGATTACTGAACCTGAATCTTATCACCTATGCTATCAGACAATATATTAATACATTGTTTGAGCTGTGTTGAATTGCCAGAGAGGAAAAGCATCAAAAAATTGGTGAGGAAAAGGCATCATGGAAAAGCATCATGGAAATGAATCCGAGTGCCTTTTACAAAAGCATACCCTCTAAATGAATCAAAGGATTCATTTACCAAAACTGACTGTGTGGGAAACGAATCAAAAGATTCATTTACCAAAACTGACTGTGTGGGAAACAAATCAAAAGATTCATTTACATGGCTGTTAGAGTCTAGATCTCGCTCCCGGCCCTCCTACGGTAACAGCAAGCTGCCCGTACCGTAGGGGATTGCACGAGACTGTATGTACATGTAAGTATGTATACCACTACATGTATTGTATATATAATTCGATTTCAGCCGTGAACCTAAACTTTGTATTTATGAGCACAAAACCAAATATACATGTAGTTTAATTGCGCTGATTATGTATAATTTATATGAGTTGATTTTGATTTTTTTTTTCGATAAGCCTAAAGGAACTTTTACAGCTTAAACTTGGTCGATTGAGGCAGTCAGTTGTAATTGTATTGATCATGATGTGCAGTTAGCTGGGAGGGACCTTGAGACTTTGATGATGCATTTCCCTGGCACCATATAGTGTACGTATTGGCATTCCAAACCAGTGCACCTATAACCTACCCTGTTGATTACGGGATCCGGGAGCACAAAAAAAAGTTAATACGATTTATAATTTTACTGCGATTGGAAGATATCAATAACACTCATTATCATTCGTTCCGCTGTATAGATACATGTAGCTGTGTTATATACAAGCTTACAACTCCGTTTACATGTTGCATTCGATCGGTGTAGCAAACTTCGAGCGGTGATCGTGACATACTGTACTGATTCAATTTAATAAACAAATATATATGCCCATAGGTGTTTGGAGATAATTATAGGCTTAATCCGTAAATTGATATATTGAGAGGAGCTGGTTCGTGTAGCTGAGGCGCCGGCTTGATGGCAATATTACCTATAAACTTCATGAATTCAATGATAATTGGTTGTGAAATCCCAAATTCTTATGAAATCTTTATTGTGGCCCCCGCCTACTCTATGCCTGTAGCCATCAATTTATAGAAGTTTTGTTGGCGTAGTTGCATCCGTTCCATATATTGCATGCTGTAGGCAATTTGTTTATAGGTCTCGCAATGATCCTAATAAACACCGTTTAAATCCTCCCCAGTTGTAACCTAGAGATGCTATAGATTTGTGAGGGACGTAGTAAAGAAGCTGACAGCTAGATAGAGAGATTGCTCGCTCACTCTTTCCCTTGACTGAAATACCATTAAGCGCTTGGTTGGTCGACTGAGTAAGCGGCCTATATATACGACTCTTATAAATACTCGGGAATGGTTAATCCAGCTTCTCAATGGCATGAGATTATGCCGGTCAATGATGCTGCGTTCAAGTACTGACAATTGCAGTGTAGATCAGGAACCGAACTGAACAAATTAAAGGCTAAATAGAACCCTGTGTTTCAAAGAACGTATACATAAAGTGCGGTAATGTCATTTGAAGATTGAAGCTATCCTGTATACCATAAGGCCGATGCATGAAAAACGTTAATGATACTTAATTGGGCGCGCCTGCGTAAAAGAAAAGAAGGGGGAGCTCGGGAGGGAAAAAAAAGTTTCATTGTGAGATGTCAAGTACTTAAGCGGCAGCAGTTCTCATCAGCCCTTGTCTAGGTTTAAGCAGGGTCCATCTGGTTGCCCCACTATTCGCCCACACCTTCCCCCCTCCAAAAACATCCACCCAGGTATATTCCACGGGCCACAGGGACGAATTAACGGATAAAGAGCAAGAACACTCTGGCTTTAGTTACGGGCTAAGTACATTGTTTGTTCCCGCACGCAATTGCCAATTCAATTACCCCTTCCTCTCTTGCCGGGGAAGAAAAAAGTACCTGCATTTCTGATTGTGTGACTCAGGCAGCATTCAACCTCAAAAACCCCGCTGCAACAACCCCACGAAAAAATTTCTTCCTCCAGTGTGAAGGAAAAAAAAGTCTTTAACCCACGACAACAATGGCTACCGCCGAAGCTAATGGCACTTCCGTGCCCATGGAAATTTCCACAGTACCAATCCTAGGGAAAGATTCAATTAAGGTTGGATATGACCTCATCCATGAGATTACCTCAGATATTCTGCAAAATCTTAAATCAACAACCTATGTCCTTATAACCGATATAAACATTGGACGTATCTACCTCTCACGTTTCGAGGAAGCTTTCGAGCAGGATTCGCAAAAGTACTCACCAAATGCACGGCTACTCTCTTTCACTATTCCTCCCGGCGAAGCTTCAAAAACTCGTGTTACTAAGGCCGAGATCGAGGATTGGATGCTGTCGAAAGAATGCACCAGAGATACTGTTATCATTGCACTTGGCGGAGGTGTAATTGGCGACATGATTGGATATGTTGCTGCGACCTTCATGCGTGGTGTCAGGTTCATCCAGGTACCAACGACGCTGCTTTCTATGGTTGACTCGTCAATTGGAGGGAAAACTGCGATTGATTCACCTCACGGCAAGAACTTGATTGGTGCGTTTTGGCAACCGGAGAGAATCTTTATCGATTTACAATTCCTGGAAACACTGCCAGAGAGGGAGTTTATCAATGGAATGGCAGAGGTTATCAAGGTAGGCTCTTTTGGTCCTTATTTTGTCGTAGGATGACTCATTGACTCGTTTGCAGACTGCTGCTATTTGGGACGAGGAGGAATTCACAAAGCTCGAGAAGAGCTCGGAAGTGATACTTCAAGCTGTCAGGTCAAAGATTACTACTACTCAAGAGGGTGCGCAAAATTCATGCAGTTGGTTCTAACCATTGCTGAGCATTCCTAATTATGTCTAGGACCATCGCGCCTATCATCAGTCAAACAATTACTCAAAGAAGTTGTCCTTGGCTCTGTTCGTACCAAGGCACACGTCGTCTCCGCCGATGAGCGTGAGGGTGGACTCCGCAACCTCCTCAACTTTGGGCATACCATTGGACATGCCATCGAGGCAATCCTTTTCCCACAGATGCTTCACGGTGAGTGTGTTTCGATCGGTATGATCAAGGAGGCAGAGCTTTCTCGCCATCTTGGACACCTGAAACCGAGTGCTGTCTCTAGGATTTCAAAATGCCTTACTGCCTATGGACTCCCAACCTCACTTGATGATAAGAGGGTCAAGAAACTTACGGCAGGGAAACACTGCGAGGTTGAGGAGATGATTAGAATCATGGGGGTCGATAAGAAAAACGATGGCCGCAAAAAGCGGGTTGTCCTGTTGACAGCCATTGGAAAAACTCTTGAAAGGAAGGCTTCCGTCGTCCTCGATGACTCTATCAGAGTCGTCATGGCCCCCAGTATCATAGTCGACTCGCAAAAGTCAAGCATCCCAGAATTGAGCATTACGCCACCTGGGTCAAAATCAATCTCAAACCGAGCGCTTGTCCTCGCTGCGCTGGGCTCTGGTACTTGCCGCATTAAGAACCTTCTCCACTCTGATGACACGGAGCACATGCTTACTGCCCTTCAAAAACTCGGGGGCATGCAATTTTCCTGGGAGGATGATGGCGACACACTTGTTGTAAACGGCAATGGAGGTAAGCTTACAGCATGTGGTGACGAACTATACCTCGGAAATGCCGGTACTGCAGCAAGATTCTTGACTACTGTTGCTACACTCGTGTCCCCGTCCGCCCAAAACGACTCCATTGTTCTCACTGGCAACGCCCGTATGAAGCAAAGGCCCATCGGGGCCCTCGTAAGTGCGCTCCGTTCAAACGGAAACTCGGTCGACTACCTTGAGGGTGAAGGATGTCTTCCTCTCCGTGTACCGTCAGCATCTGGCTTTGCCGGTGGAAGGATCGAACTGGCTGCTACTGTATCTTCACAATATGTCTCTTCGATCTTGATGTGTGCACCATATGCCCGTGAACCGGTCACATTATCACTTGTAGGGGGGAAGCCGATTTCGCAGCTTTATATTGACATGACAACCGCAATGATGGCGTCTTTCGGAATTGAAGTTACAAAGTCTGAAACCGAGGAATACACCTACCATATTCCGCAGGGGATATACAAAAATCCTTCTGAATACGTCGTTGAGAGCGATGCCAGCTCAGCTACCTACCCACTAGCTATCGCGGCTATCACGGGCACCGCTGTTACTATTCCCAACATTGGGAAAAAGTCACTCCAGGGTGATGCCCGTTTTGCGGTTGACATTCTTCGCCCAATGGGCTGCGAGGTTGTGCAGACCGATTACTCTACCACCGTACGTGGCCCCGCAAAAGGGCAGCTCAAACCAATTCCACAGGTAGATATGGAGCCCATGACTGATGCCTTCCTTACTGCATCTGTCCTAGCTGCTGTTGCAGTTGGCCCTGAGCGCACGAATATTACTGGTATTGCAAATCAAAGAGTTAAGGAATGTAATCGAATTGCAGCAATGGTGCACGAGTTAGCAAAGTTTGGCGTCACCGCTGGTGAGCTTGAAGACGGTATCTGGATTGAAGGAAAGGATTACAGCACTCTCCATAGTCCCGTCAACGGTGTGCACTGCTATGATGATCACCGTGTTGCAATGAGTTTCTCAGTGTTATCACTCATTGCACCGGAGCCGGTTATTGTGTTAGAGAAGGAATGTACGGCAAAGACATGGCCTGGGTGGTGGGATGTCCTAGCCTCGAGCTTCAAGGTCGCCCTTAACGGCACTGAGATTATTGATCACTCTGAGCCCAGTATCATCAAAAAGGGCAATAACGCTTCTATCATCATTATCGGTATGAGGGGTGCTGGAAAAACCACTATGGGCAATATCGCAACAAGGATAATGCAACGCCCGCTTTTGGACCTTGATGTAGTTATGGAGGAGGAACAGGCAAGAGTCATTCCCGATATTGTTAAAACTGATGGGTGGGAGGGGTTCCGCCAGATTGAATTTGACCTATTGAAGAGGAAGATGGCCGAACATCCCACCGAACACATCATTGCTTGTGGTGGGGGTATCATCGAAACCCCCGGGGCGAGAGAGCTATTGATACGCTACCACCAGACCGGCGGAATCGTCATCCATATCCACAGAAATATTGAGAATGTTATAGATTTCCTCAACGTCGATAAGACTCGCCCCGCATTTTCGGAGGATCTTTATAAAGTATGGCTTCGCCGTAAGCCTTGGTACGACGAGTGCAGCAACTTCCAGTACTACTCCCCAATAGTCAGCGCGGAGCATTTGGATATCGCTCAAGCGGACTTTGCCAGATTTCTCCATGTCATCATCGGGAAAGCCAACTATCACGAAAAGTTCTTGAGGCGAGAAAGGACTTTCTTCGTTTCTTTGACTTATCCAGATATTTCGCAAGCTATAGATATTGTTGGTCCGGTTACCATTGGGGCTGATGCCCTTGAGATCAGAATTGATCTTTTAGAAGATCCTAATGGCGAGTATGGTGTCCCGACAATAAAGTTTGTTTCGGAGCAGTTGGCACTCCTGAGGAGCAAGACACAGCTCCCGGCAATCTTTGCTATAAGGACAGTTAGCCAGGGTGGGCGTTTCCCTGATGATGCTCCTGAGAAGGCCTTAGAGTTCTTTCTGACAGCTATAAGAATGGGCTTGGAGTATATTGATGTTGAGATGTCATGGCCCTTGCTTGTCATTGAGAAGATCGCTGCTTCAAAGAACCATACTAAGATCATTGCATCTCACCATGATGTCCAAGGTCATCTTCGCTGGAAAAACGCAAGTTGGGTATCTATCTTCAACACTGCTCTCAAATACGGAGATGTTATTAAACTTATCGGAGTCGCAAACAAGTTGCAAGACAACTTTGACCTTCAGAACTTCCGTGAATGGGCTAGTTCACGCGCGACTCGTCTTATTGCCCTCAATGCCGGTGAGAAGGGTAAACTTAGTAGAATTTTGAACATGTTTTTGACACCCGTGACCCACCCTGCACTCCCATTCAAGGCTGCTCCTGGGCAGTTGACGGTGTCGGAAATTCACCGCGGCCTCTGGTTGATGGGGGAGATTGAGCGGAAGCAATTCTACCTCTTCGGAAAGCCAATTCAGCACTCTCGAAGTCCCGCCCTTCACAACCACCTATTCCAAGATATGGGACTTCCTCATCACTACCAAATCTTTGAGAACGATACCGTTGACGACGAGGCCACCCGAGCAATCCTCTACGCAGATGATTTCGGCGGTGCCAGTGTCACAATCCCACACAAGATCAACATTATGCCACTTCTCGATGAGATCACACCCGAGGCTCAGATGATTGGAGCTGTCAACACTGTTCTCCCCGTCCTTGTCAAAACTCGCGGGGAGACCAAGAGAAAGCTTGTTGGTTACAATTTCGACTGGGTCGGCATCAAGACCTCCCTATTTCAGGGAGGCATTCGTGATACTTACGATGACCCGGGCAGTGCACTTGTCGTCGGTGCGGGAGGCACATCTAGAGCGGCTATTTATGCTTTGCATGACATGCGCTACAGCACAATTTACATCATCAACCGTAGCGTCGCTAATATCCAGCCCATCATTGATGCATTCCCGGCCGAGTATAATATCGTCGCTGTCAAGACGCTCGAGGAGGCACAGGCTATCTCTATGAGGCCAGTCACTGCTGTTTCTACAGTCCCAGCTGATAAGCCCATTGATGCCGCGACCAAAGCAATTCTCACTGAGCTGTTGAAGGCGAACCCTGGCGATGGCGGGAAGGACAGAGTGTTGGCGGAAATGGCCTACAAGCCAAGGCACACCGAGGTTATGAAGCTTGCGGAGGAGGCTGGATGGAAGACAGTCCCAGGGTTGGAGGCACTGACTGGGCAGGGTGTGAAGCAATTTGAGGTATATCGAACTTCGTCGAGTGATGTATTATGATGCTAATGTATTTGATGCAGGTTTTCACTGGTGGAATCATTCCGGATTATGAGCAGGCTCGTCAAGCTGTCTTGGGAGATGAGAAGTACTAGTAGTGTTTATGGTATAAAATGGAGCTAGGATAAATTTCTGGGTTTCTTTGCATTCATTTTTTGTTTCCCTGTTTTTCATAGTTGATATTGCCATTCCCGAAAGTAAAAGGTATCGGGGCACGTGTTTGTTTTGTTTGTTCTTTTCCTGAAAATTGAAGATGGTTTCGGTTGGATCGTGGCCTATTTATCCTATAAATCGAACTCTAGGGGTTTTTGCGGAGAGATTTCAGCTTCATTTTCCGGTAACCTGATATCACCCTCGCCAACCGGTACATAACTACCTGTACGTGCATACACGTAAAATACCTAGAGCTCTTGTCCAAGTGCTCAAATCCTTATATGTGAGCCACATTTAGTGTCACTACGACGATCTTTCAACTCAAAGCCTATTTCCGAAGTGAAGTGCTTCAAGTGTCAGGTTAAATTAGCATGCCGCTTTTAGCACCACGGAGAAAATTGTCATAGCTGTAAGGCCGCATACAATTAATGAATTAGACATAAAAAAGCACCACGGAGAAAATACCAACAACAAACCAGGTTGTCGATCATTGGTAGTCTCACGTGACAGGCAGACAACCTTAATAGTAGTAAAGAAAACACAGTAAGAAATTGCTAACAAACAACATTAATAACAATGATATATACACAAGTACCCAACTTACTTAGTTACCGCTTAATCTGGTGCCAAACCGATTGTCGGATAACTTGGCCGAAGCTACGGCCAAGTATCGAGGCGCTACACAAATAAGCACCGGGAAGACTCCAAAAAGGTCTAGATACACTCCTGGTGATATTATAGTAAAGATGGTAGGGATGGTGAGCGAGAAGGTGGCTGAATTAGAGGCTTTTAGTTGGCCCCAACTTTCATTTTCATTCTTTCAAATCTGCGCCCAGCCCTGCAAAGCCAGACAATTTAGTACACGACAGGATATGTAGATCAATGAAATGTATTCTGAGAAGATTAAAACGACTAGCTACCTGTCTGCACTGTGGTCAGCTTCTGCCAAACGTGTTCTAGTGGTATCCATACTCATGATCTAGCTGAATACCAATGTCAATGAATGATTCAGGTGCTCGGTAGAGCAGTAGTTTTCTTACAAGATACCTTCATGAGAGGTGCTAGAGTGTAGAAGTTTCTTTTAGAGGATCTAAACATGTTATATAAAGAGTCAATCCCTTCCCTCCTAGCTCCCCCTTCCATCATCAATCAAGTCCCCACCGAGTAGTTTATGACATTTACGAGTCTTCCCCCTCTCAAACCCCTCCACCCCCTCCTCCATAATGCCTTTAGTCACTACCTCCAAAGATATCCGTATCGAGAACCGTGGTAGCCACACCTAGCTCACTGCTGAATGCACCACCTCAAATTGTGTTACAATGTACAGCGAAGTCGACCCCGACAAGTGTCTCGGGAGTGATAATGGTATGAGGTAATCTATCTGGTATTGATGTTTTATAAACACAAACCAACTCTTTCCCCTCTTCCTCTCTATTTTTGGGTGAATCCAAGTGGGGTAGTAACGGCTTCACCGCGAGTGCCCGCGACGTGCGCTTAAGCGTAGAGGGCCCGATCCCGATCCTGAAGGCCGAAATGGAAGCGCCCGGAAAGCTGAGACCTACCTATGTAGGCGAGAGGATTGGAAACATTAACGTCGGAAAGCTG
The DNA here is from genome assembly GCA_024713875.1 of Morchella sp. 2016-57. NCBI lineage: Eukaryota > Fungi > Ascomycota > Pezizomycetes > Pezizales > Morchellaceae > Morchella > Morchella sp. 2016-57. The sequence goes on from JAMGZE010000019.1 coordinate 936,968, forward strand.
ATCTTCCAGTATTAGAGCGTTTTAGCTGCAAGAGCTGGACAGAAAGTCGAGCCCACCCCCCCGCGAGAACTGATAGATTACGTGCTGCATGCCGCACAGACATACTTTAACTTTCAAGCCAATGTGTCAACGGGACAAGCTTTATGGCCCAGATGCCCCCGCCCTTTTTAACTGCAGATGGGGAGTAGACAATCGCGGTCAGTAGTCCTAATCGGTCCCATTCACCGAGGTATGTAGGTGGGGATTTCTGTGCGAGCGATGAGGTTCCTCATATATTTCCAGCTGCATGTAAGCTGTCTGTAGAGTATGTATATCGAAGCCGGTTGGACCGCCGGAGTACTCTACATACATCGTGGGTCTGTGCCAGGGTTAGGGGAGCAGTGCGGTGCTGATTGGTTGGTCCCGTATATATTTAAAACTCGACTGGGAAATCTAGAGAAGCAAGATGATGCATGATTCCTTAATGGGCGAATGAATGGCGGTGGGTTGAATGGGCTTTCAGCTGGATGCGTATTCCTCCGGTCATTGGATACATGTAGGACAGGGATCCCCTCTAGACTTGGCCCTATACATATCGGGGAAAACCGAAGACTACATGTAAGTAGGGCTGACTGCGTGGTATTGGTGAAGAATGATCGAGGGGGTGCTCACAAGCCTGATATCGGGGCTGGGGGTGCTCAATTGCAACAACAATCGACATTTGTTTTGTTAACCCAAAAGTAAGTAGCGATTTGCAGATAAGCTGTTCTACTGAAAGTATATTATGGTCATGTTTTACTAAACTAATATGTACTTTGATTAAGCTCGATGATATAGGCTGGAGGTTTCTACATCGGGGCCTACATAAAAAAAGAAAAAAGACCACCGACCCTACATCCCCAATACATGCAACTCAATAGAGTGCTTGAGTTGAACAGAGAGTCTGGCGGCTTGGACAAAAAGTCTGGCTGTTTTAGGAAGAAACTTGCAGTCGTTTAACCAATAAACATGTGGTCGAAGTGCTCGAGTGCCATACATGCCTGTATGTAGCTGCGGACTACTAGAGTAACGATGGGGGCTGTTTTTGTATGTAGTATGTACATGTATACAGCTATGTAAAGTACTTTACGACAAGAAAGTACGAGTTATTACCAACCCCTAACCCTACATAGTCCTACAATCCCGAATGACAACGGGTACACCGAGGGGCTCCTATTCACCTCAGGATAGGCCCTTATGGAGCACTCTACCTTGCGACGACGTGAACGACCCACTCTGCGTAGACCTACTATATTGCACCTGTAAGTAACAAACCAGCCAACCACCAATCGGATCACCAATTAATGATGTAAACAAAAAAAAAACAATCGGATCACAGAAAATCACTCGCACATCTAAATAGTGCAAACGCCACAATTTATCCTATCGTACACTCGTATTGAAAGAAAGAAAAAAAAAACTGTAACTTTTTCCCCTCCCCTCCTCTACACTCTACTTCTGCCCCTGCTGCCCCTGCTGCGCAGCCCTGCTGAGACTCAGCAGGTTCTGCAGCGCCCTAAACGCCTCCGGGTTCATGCCCTGACCCTGCTGCTGCTGTCCCTGTGGCGGTTGTGGTGGTTGTGGCATCGGTTGCTGGGGAGCCCACCCATGCTGCTGCTGGAAGAAGGCGGGATTGACGTGGGCGCCCTGTGGGAGCGCCGAGGGATAAAAGTTCTGGCCCTGTAGCTGTGGGTGGAACGAGGGGTAGGGAGTGTAGGGGCCCATGGGGGGTGTGGGCCATTGTTGCTGCTGTTGGGGCGGAAGGGGTGGGGAGAATTGGTATTGTTGCTGAGGGTGTGGGTGTGGGTACTGGGGAGGGTAGTGGGGCTGCTGTTGATTGTGTGGGTGGTAGTCGCGGCCGCTGTTTCCGGTATTATTACCACCGCGCCCTCGTTGTCCGCCCCGGTTGCCACGGTTATACTGATTCCAGCCCCCGCGCCCCCTTCCTTGCCCCTGCCCTTGCCCCTGCGGCGCCAGTCCCGCCGCCCCCGCCGCTAGCATCTCATGCAGATTCGCCGGCCGTGCCAACGGTACATAAGGCTCCTCTGTCGTAACCCCCTCCCCCGCCGCTGCCGCAGCAGCAGCCCTCCCGTCCGCTCTTCTCTTCTCGCCCGTCTTCGGCACAGCGCCCTTCACCTTCTTACCCCGTTTCGCCTCGGCCTCTTTCTCGTCGTCGCTGAACTCGCGGTCGGCCTCCGGCACCTCTTCGTCATACAGGTTGCTGGCATCACTCCCCTTCTGTGCGCGTAGCGGAGCGGTGAAGACGTATGTGCTGTGGTCGGGGACGTAGAAGACCTCGTCGCCAACTTTGACTCCCGTGGCGGCGAGCTCGGATGGGGTGTTGAAGCGGACGGTGTAGAGAGGCGACTCAACGCGGCCGAGGATATCGGAGATGGTGCCGAGGATCTCCCGCGTTGCAGTGCAGAGGAGGCTGGATTCTGAGAGGACGTGGTGGTCGCCGGAGGTGTTGGCGGCGATTAGGATAATGGGTGGGAGGATGGTTTGAATGTTGCCGAGGAGGGTGATGGGGGTAGTGGGGGTTATGGTGATTGTCGGGCGAGGAATGGGGAGCGAGGACTCGGGGATCTCGTGTTTAGTCTTGAGTGCGTGTTTTTCGGGGTTAGTCTCCGTGTCGGAGTGGTCGGAGGCTTCGTCCATGAGGAGGGCGGCGAGCGAGGACGGGTCGAGGAGGTCGTAGTCGGAGGAGCCGGCATCGGAGGACGAGTCGGAGTCGGATGAGTCGTCTGAAGAAGAAGCGTCAGAGTCGAGCTCCCATTCAGCGCCGGGCTGGGACTTGTTGGCGAGCGCAGCGGCCTGGAAGGCGGCATCGGGGTTGGCATCGGCATCGGCATCAGTAGTGGTGGTATCGTCGCCCATAGTTGTGTCCTCGGCATTCACAGGCGCAGGTTCCACCACCGCGGGGTGTAGCGCCGCCTCGGCCTCAGCGGGGCCAGTATCTTCCTCTCTTTCTTTTTTTCCTTCTCCCTCCTTCACGGCGGGCTTAGTGCTGGCATCTTCCTCTGCCTCCTGCATATAGCTGTCCTGTGTCTGCTCTTCCAGTCTTATATATATAGTCTTGTCCCCTTCAGACACAGCCATAGTTGTATCCTCGGTAGTTACAGGCGCAGGTTCCACCACCGCAGGGTATAGCGCTGCCTCGGCCTCAGCGGGGACAGTATCTTCCTCTTTTTCTTTTATTCCTTCTTCCTCCTTCACGGCGGGCTTAGTACTGGCGTCTTCCTGTGCCTCCTGCATATAGCTGTCCTGTGTCTGCTCCTCCAATTCTATATGTGTAATCTTGTCCTCTTTAGACACGGCTGCGTCGGCCCCGAGGGTAAACTTAGAACCATCCTTTGAGAGCGTAGGAGTACTGTTCTCAGCTGTAGTAGCGGCGGTGGTGGTAGTAGTAGTAGTGTCTGACGTTCCAATTGAGCCTTGGTTTACATCCTCAACACCGGGGGTCTTTTGCGCATCTGCCCCATTTGTATCCACCTCTCCAATTGTGCAATTGGCTGTAGTGGTGGTGGTGGTGGTAACATCATTAGTAGTAGCATTTGTAGTGGGGGTTGTAGCGGCATCCATCATGGTCAGCTCCTCCCCCGAGGAGGGTCCACTCAAGAGAAACAGACCGGGTATCCCCCCCCCAGAGGGCGAAGATTGGATTCTATCCATTTGGTAAAAAAAAAAAAAAAAAAAAATTAATTCTAGTTATGGGTGTTGTTGTAATGGTGGTGGTTAGAGTGGTGGTGGTGGTGGTGGTGATAGTTGTAAGTTACGAGACAGAAAAAAAAAGTTTTGGGGGAATTTTTGACAAGTGCAGGGATGAGACGACGCGGGGTGTGTCGCAGGGGTTAGGGGAGCCGCACTTGCATGCAGCAGCCGCAGTTTTGAGATTTGTGGCTACATGTACTTACTGAGGGAGTAGAGCAGAGCATATCATACTTACTTACTTACATGAGTGATGCCCAAATCGATTGATTTCCTGACGCGATTCCTTGATTGAGATTCGATTGACTGAGATTCGATTGATCTGCGTTGCGTGCGTGCGTGCGTGTGTCGTCGTCCGTCCTGCCACATCCCTGAGGCTCATCGTGGCCTTAGCTCATCTACACAACAACTGAATCACAATCTCAAGCTGTCCGTCCCTTCACCACTCCCGTAAATACTGCAAATACCACAAATACTGCAAATACTGCTATTCAGACCCTGCATTTATATATATAAACAATGTCAGACCTGCGGGCCCGTGTCCGTCCCGCATCTACGCCTGTCCCAGCACCTGAACCAGCCCCATCAATAATACCCACCAACCCCCGCCTCTCCAAGAAACTCTCAAAAACCACAAAAACTACAGCGTGAGCCATACTCTCCTTCAAGAGTAAGAGTACGAGTAAGGGTGACTAACACATATTCACCACTACCCAGTCCTCTTGTGACCCCCACAGCAACATTCGCCCTCCTCCTCCTCGCGCGATTGCTCTCCGCGCGTTACGCAACTATCCCCGACTGCGATGAAGTCTTCAATTTCTGGGAGCCAGCTCACTACCTCTCCCATTCCCATGGCCTGCAGACATGGGAGTACTCGCCCCTGTACGCGATCCGCTCGTGGGCATACGTGCTCCTGCACTCTGCGCTCTCGCGCCCAGTGTCGTTCCTTCCGGGATTGAGCAAGATCCATGAGTTCTATGTCCTGCGTGCCGTGTTTGCGGCGGCTTGTGCGTATGCGGAGACACGCTTGTACCGTGCGCTGGCAAGGAATGTGGATAGGAGGGTTGGTGCACTGTATCTGGTGTTTGCCGCCGGGAGTGCGGGTATGTTTCATGCCGCCGTGGCGTTCCTGCCGAGTACGTTTGCGATGTATACGGGTATGCTGGCGGCCGCGGCGTTCCTGGAGGGCGGCCTGGTGGAGGGTATAGTGTGGACGGCGGTCGGGGGCTTCTTGGGGTGGCCGTTCTGTTTGGTCATGTGTGTTCCGTGGCTGCTGGGGGCCTTGGCTGCCAGTGCGGTGGATGGGAGGGTGCTGGCCGTCGTTGTTGGGTGTATCAAGGGAGGGTTGTGGTCCGCAGGGCTGTTGGTAAGCTTTCCCCCCTGGGGTGGTGGTGCACGGAGACGGGTAGTAAGTGGTGGGCTAATGATCAATATGCATGTTTTCCATAGGCCATGATTGTCGCCATCGACTCCGCCTTCTACCGTAAACTCGAGATCGTTCCGCTCAATATTATCCTCTACAACGTCTTCAGCGACGCCTCGCGCGGGCCAAACATTTACGGAACGGAGCCATGGTACTTCTATATCCTCAACCTAACCCTCAACCACAACATCCTCCTACCACTCTCCCTCGCCGCCCTCCCAACCCTTACCCTATCAGCCCTCCTCAAGACCCCCACCACCCGCCGCGAGATAACAATGACTCTCCCGTACTACCTCTGGCTGGCAATCTTTACCCTCCAGCCGCACAAGGAGGAGCGCTTCATGTTCCTGGCCTACCCAATGCTCCTCGTCAACGCCGCAATCGCTCTCAACCATGCGCTCCACATCGTCGGCAAGGTTCTCCCGTCTAGAACGGTGACCAGGGTCTTTGCCACTGCTGCAGTAATCCTAACAACGCTACTATCGCTATCGCGAACCCTCGCGGTGACGACCTCCTACTCCGCCCCACTCAACATCTACGCCCACCTCTCGCCCGACGCCACCGGAAACCTCTGTCTGGGCGCCGAATGGTACCGCTTCCCGTCGCATTACTTTGTTCCCGCCGGGGTGCGCGCCAAGTGGAACCCGGCAGGATTCCACGGGTTGCTGCCAGGCGAGTTCCCGGAGGAGGGCGGGACATGGAAGATCCCGCTGGGAATGAACGATATGAACATTGAGGACGAGGGCAAATACGTCAAGAGAGGGGAATGCGACTACGTGGTTGGACTGGAGCAGGAGCGGCTGCAGGAGGTCGGGTGGGTGCTGAAGGCCAGAGAGAGGTTTTTGGAAAAGGACGCGACGGGATTCCTGGGAAGGGTGTTTTGGGCGCCGGCGTGGCTGGTGGGGGAGAGGAGGGTGTGGAGCTGGTATGAGTTGTGGGCTAGAGTGTAGGCGAGTGAGAAGTTGTGAAGAAGGGGGTGGGGGGGGGCAGATTTGTTGGCGTTTTTTTTTTTTTTTTATTTCCCCTCTTTGTTTTTTTCTGATTGTAGGGTTGTTTGGTGGATGGGCTTAGGTGAAGGTCAGGTGAAATAGTAGTGACAATATATTTCCAATGCCTCATACACGCTAATCTGCCCTGCTTTGAGTCATACGTTGAGTCGAAAGACAACAGATGAGCCATGTTAGTGGTCTCGTGCCCGGTTTTATTTCTCTTTACTTTTGGGTAGGCACATGCACGCACGCACATATTTCTTAAATACCAACAAAGCCGAGGGCGGACGCCGAACGCTGTAATATGGCATCCCGAATTGGCGGGATGCCCCAAGGCAGGAGCGGACCTACATACATGTACATACATACATGTATATGCTCTCTATGGTGGTACATATACATGTACTCTAGTTATGGAAGCCTTCGGCCCCAATTCCCATTCCTGCCAGTTGGACATTTCATATGGCGGCCTTCGGCCTCCCAATTCCCGCCAGTTTGACCTTTGGTTTTGATGCGTTGCCGCTCATAAACTACAGCGACACAAACGGAGGCATCGTGGCGTGGCCTAGTGGTAATACACTGGGCTTCGTCATATGACCACGACAGGTTCAAATCCTGGTGGGAGCAGTGATGAGAATGCCCAATATGGTAGCGACGCTCTTGAGGGATGAGTACTCACTCACGTAAGTCTTTTGTTGCCGGCTTGTTTTATTATTTGATTTTTTTTTTTTTTTGGCCTTGGGTGGTTCGGCGGGTGATGTGGAGGATGTGACAGAGACTGGGGTTACCACCGTGACCGCGAGTTGTGTAAGTTTTAATCCTCTCTCTACGTATGTAGTCTCGTACCTAGTTGTTTCCCAGATGGATGGATGGTGTTATAACTGGATGTGTAAATTCACGTGACAAACCCGGAGATGGAATTATGTTCTGCGTCATAATTATACTCGGACTGTCAATTTCCTAGTCCATAATTTTTCGAGTTTATGCCCCATGGCGCGCAGCCAGTTTGTTATGTTAACCAGCTTTAAAACCTGCCTGTCATGATCGCGGTTGAAACACCCGAGTTTGTGACGGGGGGAAACATACGCGGCCTCCAAACGATGCCCTACGTAATTAAGCGGGTATGACCAGGACGGCGGCGAATGTGTCGCCGGTGCCCGGCTGTACCCACCGGGCAGCACCCCACCATATCATACATACATGTATTGTAGTTTATATTTACTCAAGGCCCCCCCAAACCATCCATAGAAAGCCTGCCGAAACAAAAGTATAATACTCGAGACGCCTGAACTCACCCACCCATCCCTGCAAAGCACGTACACAGCCGAGTGAGCATCTATGACCAGCCTTACCATCCCCCCCTCGCGCAGTGCGGCTCAAGGAAGGCGCGTAGAAAATTCCGTCGGGGGGCTCGGCTAAAGGCAGGGGTTGCCTGAGTAAGGTTCGTGGGGGCTGCGTTTTGGCCTCCCCTTTTCTTTTTTCTTTTGTTGAAGGGGGGGGGCGGGGTTAGGGTTGTGCTGGGGGGCTTGGCTGGGTCATGGGCGAGCACTCGGTTTTGTATGTCTTGGCGTGGGCGGAGTGGCAAGAATGCAATGAATGACGTGATGAGTGGGTGAGGTGAGGATCCTGAATCCTGATGAAGGTAGTGGGGGCGGATGGAAAGGAAGTATGGGGACGGGCTACTGGATTGGGGATGAGTGAATGTGTGTTTTCAGTGATAGAATGTTAATTGTGACTGCAGGACGGCAGTTATACGCAGCGGGAGGCGGCAGAAGGCACGTTTGCAGGTTTCGAAGATAGCAGAAGCAGTTTGAGTGCGTTTCTGGCCCGCTCAGGACTTTTAGATATTTGGTTTTGGGGTGTGGGCTTTGGTTGTCACGCACGCGCACAACAATATCCTTGTCCGTCACCATAAGTTAAAACGCGATCACGATGAAGCATAGAATATGTAGTCCCAAAATTACAAGCAGCATATTAATGTTACAGAACAAAATAAGCGTACGAGGACAATCATTGTAATTTTAGAGCTCAGGAGAAGACCCCGCAAATGATAGAGCAAAAGCCTTCCCCCCAACCATCTCCATTCCTTCATTTAGAAAAGCTGGCTATTGTACAAAATCCTGGCAGAAAAAAGAGACACTATCAAATTCCCCCGCGAAGACTAAGGAGAAGAAAAGAGAAACAAAAAATTCCAGTTTAACCCGAACACCCGAAGAAAAATTGACATAATGTAACAACTGGGGAGAACGAACACGCTTAACCACCGAAACCGTAGAGAGTGCGGCCCTGGCGCTTGAGGGCGTAGACAACATCGAGGGAGGTGACGGTCTTCCTCTTGGCATGCTCGGTGTAGGTGACGGCGTCACGGATGACACCCTCGAGGAAGGTCTTAAGAACACCACGGGTCTCTTCGTAGATCACTGTAGGGTATACACGTCAGATATCTGTTTTGCGAGGAGGCCATATATTAAAGTTTAGAGGTAAACATACTGGCAGAGATACGCTTGACACCACCACGACGCGCGAGACGACGGATAGCGGGCTTGGTGATACCCTGGATGTTGTCACGGAGAATCTTCCTGTGACGCTTGGCGCCACCCTTTCCAAGACCCTTTCCTCCTTTTCCGCCTGTAGGAAAAAAAAAAACATGTTTAGCATATGGACGCGTTTATCCATGGAGTGGATACAAAAACTTACGTCCAGTCATTTTGAGTTTGTGTTGTTGGGGGGAGTTTGTTTAAAAAAAAAAAAGTAGTTGGTGTTTAAAACGCAGTAGTGTAGGATGAGTAGAAGAAAGTGCTTTCGAGGTGGGGAAACCACGCGGTATTTGAAGAGGCCCGTACCCGATTTGATTTTCAACATCAACCAGGCCAGACAGGAGGCACCGACCGCCCAAAAAAATTTGGGGGGGTGGACGACATCTTTGTGCTGCATGACTTGAAACCCTGGCCCTGACCCACGTTGGGCGAAACACGCTAAATAACTCTTACTCTACGATGCCAGATACACATTTACAGGGGTGTGTGTAGGCCCAAAAGAATTGAATGGGCGTACAAGGTGACGGTGATCTATGGGTTTTTTTTTTTGAGGATCCAGATTCCAGAAGGAGCCTGTATTGGGAGCGAGGTACGGCACGGATCTATGGAATGCGTGTTACATCAACCTACAGACCGACCTGTAACTCCTGCATCGGTTGGTCGGCCAGTCATTTTGCGATTCTATCTGAATGCAAAGCCCTTTTTCTTTTTCTGTCTGTAGCTTAGAAAAGAACACGGTAGATAGAATGAAAATGAGAAGATAGTCGGCCAATATCGAATACTCAAAAGCATGAAAAAGGTGGTGAGAAATACTGAAGATACTATGTCAACTGTGAAGCTCAATAAGAGTATCTGGAATGCCCATCTGCTATCCCACATGCGACATGACTCAAATCTCACTTCTTTGAGATTTTGGTGATGGCAATTCAGGTTGTTCCTTGCCTTAGTTAGTAGCAGCGGCTGAATGCGGAAAGTGGTGTGTGGTGCGTTGCAAGACCAACCAGGATGTGTGGACTCTAGCGTGATTTCGTTGCAACTCAGCCATTTTGCACCCAAATCCCCCATACAAATTTATGGTCGAAAAACACGCTGGAAAGGAGAACTTTTTTCGGGGTATTTCCGGTTGCAACGTACTCTGGATTTTTTTTCAAGAACCCCCAACCTCCCATTTCTATTCTTTTCCCTAACCCTGCCGGCGCCTCCTTGTCCTGTGTCCAGTTGATTCCGTGGCCCTTGACCCAGCGTATATAAGTACAGCCTTGCCGCCCTCCCCGATCCCATCTTCTTCTCTATTCCACTTCACAACATCAACACCAACAAAATATAAATCAGCCAAAAATCACTAAAAATGGCTCGCACCAAACAGGTAAGATATTCTCTGCATCTATTTATGACATGACGATAACCTATTGTCACGTCCTACCCTATCTCGCTTAAAGTGTTCCTGTGTTAACGCGTTTTGTTTATAGACCGCTCGTAAGTCCACTGGAGGAAAGGCTCCTCGCAAGCAGTTCGCCAACAAGGCTGCCCGTAAATCTGCACCATCCACTGGTAAGTCAGCAGAGCCCCACCCACCCTATACTCGATGCACTCGATGCCCAATAGAAACAGTTGCTGACTTCAGCAACAATAGGTGGTGTCAAGAAGCCCCACAGGTACAAGCCTGGTACCGTCGCTCTTCGTGAGATTCGTCGTTACCAGAAGTCCACCGAGCTTTTGATCCGCAAGCTTCCCTTCCAGAGGCTTGTTCGTGAAATCGCTCAGGACTTCAAGTCCGACCTCCGCTTCCAGTCCTCCGCCATCGGAGCTCTTCAGGAGTCAGTCGAGGCTTACCTCGTCTCTCTCTTTGAGGACACCAACCTTTGTGGTAAGTAACTATTACTTCTGTCGTTTAAAAAAAAGTATAATTGTTGACATGTATTTATAGCTATCCACGCCAAGCGTGTCACTATCCAGTCCAAGGATATCCAGCTCGCTCGCCGTCTCCGTGGCGAGCGCTCTTAGAGTATTACCATAACGATAATTTTTCGGCGATGGGTTAGTGTCTTTTAAATGAATTCAATGGTTCTTTGTTCCTGGGTTTCCTTTTTTTTGCTCGTATAGTACTGGGTGGGGTGTTAGCTTCCTGTTTTTACACCGCCAGAACGGTGGAGTTTGTTGTACTATAGTTTCTTCTCGTGATAACAACAAATGTAAGAGGGTCAGATCATGACCTTCCGGTTTAAAACATGCCTTCTCTCAATAGTTAACACTGCCATTCCAGCATGACTGTGAGGAAATAAAATGAAACATTTACACTACCTTGACTGCGAGCTTCTAGGTGATGCAAAATAAAAAAAGCAAAAATAGTTAACCACAACTTGTAAGTGGATGTAGATAAGTGGTGGTTGTAGACAAGTATGAGAGCGGCTTTATGTTCGTCACGTCTGATTGTAAACATCCTCGCTTCCGCCCTTCGGAGATTTTATTACTATTACGCCCTGTGCAACATCACGCGGAACCAAGACAAGACTTTCAAAAGAACATTCCCCTCACTTCTGACGAACAGAAGCCCAGGAGCTAGATTTCTTGGTTTTAACAGAAGACGGAACCTGCACCTAACGCGCCCTCCATGTATGTACTCCGCACTTGCTATCTTCAAAGACGAGAGTGCCAGGCAGGGAATGGACAGCTCGCCCCGGCAAAGCATCCACGAATAGCACGTCCCAAACATAAGGGTATAGGTACTACCAAATATATTACTATCCAAAACGATGACCCCTCAGCAAACGCCGTGCTCTCTCCCCTCCCCGCCAACAACAGATAGAATCTGTTTCATTGCTGCAGCGGGTCCTTTTTTGGGGGGGACGCTCGCCTGCGTGGATCCAGTTGGGACGAAACAGGTAAGATACCCATACAGGGGAGGGCGGTTGATCCTCTCGGATGGGGAGGCTCTAGTTGTCGAACCCGACCGACGTCCCTGCATGCAGCAGCGCGGTGCACCATCACCGAGCCAAACGCCGTCATTTCTGCCACGTTCGGCGCAATCGACAGGAGAATGATTGGTATTTTAGAGGTTAGGCAATGGAGGGGGTGGGTGGGGGAGGGCTCCTACGAGGGGAAAGGGGAGGGGGGGTGAGGGAAGGGGCGTCGGGTCGGGCTGGCCAAATGATTGAGGCTTGTGGATGCTTTTTTGGGGGGGTGGACAAGCCACCACTTGGGCCTAGTCACCTACAGCTAGAGTACTTCCTACTTGCTCTTCAACTGTACCTCCTGTCCTTCTCTTTGGCACCAATCTGCACCCAACTACATCTTACACCTTCGCTCTTTGGTCACTCCCCTGGTACAGCACAAGTGGTGAACCACAGGTCCAGCTGAGAGTATTAATACCATCACCTCCCCCCAGGGACTTCCGACACTTTACGGTCACTTGTTTTTTCCCCAATTTTCGCAACCCTTCGCCTTCACGCTCACTTTATCTCAACCAAACCAACCATCAGCATTAGAAGAAGAGGAAATATACAACCAAACACCCACAATGGCATCATTGCTCACCACCAGCTCAAGGCTCTTCTCGAAACGGGGCCACCCAACATCAAGCACCCTCCAGCAACTCCTCAAGGGCCCCCAGCGCCGGCGCGAGATCTTCACAACCCCCCGCCCTACACACCCAATCTTTGCGAAGCTCCCCACGAGGTTCACCCTGACGCTGAGAACGGCATATAACTACGGGACATACGCGGCTGCGCCGGTGGTGCGCACATTCGACCGGTATGGGCAGGCGCAGAGGAAGAGGCCGTATGTGACGCAGCTCCTGACGTCCATTGCCATCTATGCGCTGGGAGACCTGAATGCACAGTTCCTGTTTGGCGAGGAGGGCGTAGCCTACGACCCCGTGAGGACCGGGCGGAACATTGCCATTGGCGGTGTCTTCTCGATCCCAAGTTATCTTTGGTGAGTCAGCCTCTTCCTCCTAGTCTCTGCCCGTTTCATCCGGGCCAGCGAAGCATCCCACGGGTGAAACACCGGCTAACACATTGGTGCTACCAACCCAGGTTCAAATATCTCGGCGAGTCATTCAACTTCCGCAGCAAGCTGTTGTCCATATCAACCCGGGTCCTGGTCAACCAGATCTTCTTCACGCCCGTCTTCTTGGCCGCCTTCTTCACGATGCAGAGTGTCTTCTCATCCATGGGTACCGTCAGCACACGCGAAATGGTAGATACGCTCAAGAAGACTATCCCCACGGCATACATCAACTCCTGCAAGCTGTGGCCTGCCGTCACCGCCGTAAACTTCTGGTTCGTCCCACTTGAGTTCCGTGCCCTGTTTGGTGGGGCCATCGCGGTGGGGTGGAATGGTTACTTGAGCTTCTTGAGTCAGCGTGCAAACCGCGAGGATGCATTTGCGGCGATGGAGTTTGAGACACCAGCTGAAATTGCGGAGGTTGTTGCGGTGACGCCAGTCCCTGTTGTGGCTGCAGCTCCCGCTGTTGCCACGCCAGCGAAGAGGATCATGTTGGCGGTTGAGGCTGGCGTAACTATGGCGGTATAGACGTCGTGCCTCTATATTACCCACATTTCTCGGCGTTCTTATTCTTTTCGGCTACGGAAGGCTAGATTAGACCATAAACTATACATTTTTGGATGGTCTGTGACCCCTTTACACTCATTACTACTGATTATTTCCTTTGTCGGTTCTCCTTTGTTTAGGGATTTTTTTTATATAGAGAGTCTAGAAGGCTCCTAGATCTCGTTTTTTATTATTATTATTATATGCACATAGAGGCTTGTTTGTCTATATTTTTTTCTTTCGATTTGGTATTTTATTTGATACCATATAATCTCCTTCTTTTTGGATCTTTTTCTTTTTCTTGCTTACAGTAGTGGCTTTTTGAATCTTTTTGTTATATCGGATATGGGGGGTTTTGTGGTTTTTCTTTCTTTTTTTTCTAGCTACTTGTTCTTTTGGGAGAGGAGGACTGTATTTTGTTGGTATGATGTTGTACGGTCAGAACTGCCATACATTTCATCCATCCACCAGTTGGCAGGAAGAAGAAAGAGAATGGACTGTAGGATAGCTACGTGTAGCTATTCTGTGGCTTACTTCCTGAGGCGTGAATTTATATCATATTTTATTTAGAAGCCTTTTTTTTCTTTCTCTCTCTTTGGGCGGGCAGGGATGTGTTGATGCTAGACTAAGGTGCAAGATACATGGCTGGGGGGGAGCTCAAGTTTTGATAGACTGGATGGAGGGTTACGTTACGTTACGTTAGGTGTTATGAGGTTGTTTTCTTTGGTTGTTTAGTGTATTTGTAGCGGTGAAGACTTGGGGTGTTACTCCACTGGAGGTCGTCTGACACCATGGACTCGAGGGAATCAATTACAATTGGTATCTCTGCTGCACGAACAGAACAAGCATTTCCCAGCCATTGTGGCTGGCGGGCGGGCGGGATAGGGGATAGGCTCTGAAGTTCAGGCTCAGGCCGAGCTTGCCTGTCGTACCGCTGTAAATGATCGTTGGCGGGGCAAGGCAAGGCAAGGCAGGCAGGGCAGGGCAGGGGCAGGGCAGGGCGGAAAACCTTAACGGTACACAGATAGAGCTCAAACGGCCATGATCTATCTATCTGATCTGCCACATGCGCTTCGGGCAGCATGTTAGATCCAAAGTTGACGCGACCCCACACACCGTTCATCGCTTGCTTTTTCTGACGAATGAGGAGGGCGGCTTCTGGGCGCCTTACTTTACCTTTCCCGCCAGATTTAGGCCTCGAGGATAGCTTGGTGCTTTTGCTTGCATTACATCACATACCTACATGTTGAGGGGTTTGCAGGAGGGGTAGGTATTAATGGCACAATACGACTCCAGGTGGTAGGCGAAACATGAGTGAATCATCAAGCTGACTGGTCGCTTGAGCGCTCATCTGGTTGGCTACGGGAGCTCTAGCTAGCTAACTACATGTAGCTCTGAGGTGTTTTTCTCTACCTACCAACCTGCTTACTGCAACGAGAGAGCAAGTATATCGGGGATAGCTATCATAGGTATTTGAACCGATTAACCCACCATCCAGATAGCTACTTACTGACATGTATTTAATAGAACTATCCAGAAGTTCCAAGATGTTTTTCACTTCCCGTTTCCCCCTCTTGGTTATTTTACCCGGGGTGATTTGATCGATCGTCTATTCATAGCCTACAAAGAAGACAAACGGCCGGATACATACCGCCGGGGAAGAGAATAATAAGAAGGTGGAGAGAGATTGTTTTCCTTTTTTGCGTAGATGGATGCCAATATAGTTATCTCGCGGAAGCAGACAGACGCGGTCGAATTGGTTACTTCTGCCCTGACTAAGGAGCACACGTGGACGAGTGATATTGCATGACACATGCGGCCGATGGGAATTGATTGTCGTTATGCAGCTAATCAGATGCGTCCGATTGGGTCGAGGAAGGGGTGGGGGGGAGGAGGGAAGAAGTAAATGAATTATTTTGTCTATAGAGAACAAGAGAGAAGGGGAGGAGGGGATGAGGGGGAGGGGATGTGAGGGTAGCTACAGTTCCCAACTCAATCTCTCCGCCGGTGCCATCTCCTCTACCCATCTCCACCGTTATCCCCACCCCACCCCACCGCACCCCCACCATTACCACACCCATACCATACCACTAACGTCATGACCGCAACCACAACACCTCTCTTGACCGCCTGCACTACTGCAATCTCTACAATCCACTCTGATCTCACTACAGATAGTCCGTGCAATCCCCACACTACATACAGAACCTCACTAACACACACACACCCCGCAGCCGCCCTCAGCGACTGCGGCCTCGGTGCCCTCCAGCTCCACCGCTCACTTACTCTCGCTCTTTGGACACCCACCCCGCCGCCTCCGTCTGCTCTTGAGAGCGCCATTACACGTGCTACAGACCTGATACGTCTCTGCACAGACAAGCTGCACACCTACCCCTACCGTGATGTCCCTCTCTGCTGGCGCCGTCTCTACACAGACGCTAGTGTACTCAAGGCCGTCGCACAGATCCTGCTCTTGACGTTCTCAACCCCTACAGAACAGCTTAATGACAGCGACTCTGAGATCGTGCGTACCCTAGATATGGCTCTGATCATGGCTGGTGCGCCTGGGAACAACCGACGTGAGATCATTGAGGACCTGCTGGAGAAGGTGGATGTCTACGTCACTGCCACTTCTACAGAGCCTGCAACACCAACGAGTCACAATGACCTGATCACGGCAAACCCACCACCAGCGCCGAAGCTAGAATGTCCAATTACACGCGAGGCCGTGCCACTGTCGCTGGAGGAGTTTGCAAAGCATTTGATGGCGCAGAACACACCGCTGATAATGGCCGGAGTAGTGGACGACTGGCCTGCACTCACCACACGGCCCTGGGCCTCCTCCGCCTATCTTCTTAGTCGCACCCACGGTGGTAAGCGTCTGGTCCCAGTCGAGGTCGGACGTAGCTATACTACGCGCGATTGGGCGCAGCGTATAATGACCTTCCGGGCCTTTATGAACACCCACGTTCTCCCGCGCAACACAGTGCCCGCCTTCCAGGGGGCAGGGGCAGGCGGGGACAAGAGGGAGGGGGAGGAGGGGGAGGGGGAGGAGCAGCAGACAGGCTACCTCGCGCAACACACGCTCTTCCATCAGATTCCACCGTTACGTAACGACATCCTAATACCGGATTACTGCTACACGACACCACCGGCGCCGTCGGGAGTGGCGCCGCTGGAAGCCCCTCTGGTCAATGCGTGGTTTGGGCCCGCGGGGACTATCTCGCCGCTGCATACGGATCCGTATTCGAATATCCTGTGCCAGGTACTCGGTCGGAAGTATGTGCGCCTGTATGCGCCGAGTGAGACGGTAAAGCTGTTTCCAAGGGGCGTGGAAGACGGCGGCGTAGATATGTCGAATACAAGCTCGATTGATATCGAGCGGGTTGAGGCCGGCGAAGCGAAGAACGAGGAAGAGAAGGACAAATGGAAGGTCTTCAAGGAAGCCAAATATGTCGAGGGAGTGTTGGAGAGGGGCGAGGGTCTGTATATCCCTGCAGGATGGTGGCACTATGTCAGGAGTTTAGATACTAGCTTTAGTGTCAGCTTCTGGTGGAATTGAAAATGTGGGGCAAACAGGTAATTAGTTAGATAAATAGAGGGTTAGACTGAATAAAAGTTTTGTATTTCGGGAAGCTTGGGTTTGTGTTAGTGGGGGAGTGAGAACCTATGATGCAAGGAGAAATTATGGTTTGGGGGGCAAGCGGCCGAACTGGCTTCCAGTGATATATATTCAATATTTGGGTTAAAGTGTAAATACTTCAATCAAAACTACCTCCTTGAGCTCATACCACCCCTACATCCTATTGACGGACATTGCAATAAAGCGTGGGCAAAAGAAAACATGGCTAGCTTATCATAGATATCTAACGGTTTAGAGAATGAGCGAGCGCGTATGAGCGACTCGGGCCGGCTCCGGCCGGCTGAAACCGCTCCAAACATGTGGTAGATATGAAAACCGGCTGGCTATTGGTGCAGAAGGTTAATTGATGGAAGAAATACAAGTGGGTGATGATTATAACCACTGGAAGTCTTGACTTAGGATAGCTTATTAAATAGCTAGTAAGCTTTCACTAGTACCCTATCACCTCATATGTTTCTTCCACCATCTAAAGTACTCATATGAACTATAGGGTTTATCGTTTTGGGGGTCACCTAAACGTATGGATTTGTTTGTAGCAAAACAACCCTAACCCTGGTCTAGTCGATCCGCCTCCAATTTTTGGTTCGGAATAGTAAGATGATGCGCAAGGCCTTATCGACTCCAAGTTAGGTTTTCCTTGTGGGTCCTTATTCTAAATACCGAGCCCTCCTATAGAGATAATTATAATCCATTTGACGTTTTCTGAACCTTAAAAAAGGGATCTAGTATGTTGAGATTACTACTAGATTTACGTAATTAATAGAAAGCGTAAAAACTCGGTGATTCCTGTCGTCTAAGCTTAGGGCTTAACTGTTGGACTTTTATTTCCCATAATAAAATGCACTACTGTTGCTTATATACCCGCATTTCCCTATTGTAATAATACCATTTTACCCCCTGGAAAATGTTGTGCTGTGACTGCTCAACTGGTAAAAAGTACATGTGTCTCGCGGAGGAGAGGCCGTCAGACATTTGCTCGTGGGGGCTTTCACATATTTGCTATATAGGAGAGCCGTTCCCCACATAGATGAAATTCCTCTGCCTCCATGGGGGCGACAAGGGACGGAAATCTTTTGCTGATGGATCCAACAATAGTACATGTTAGATACGTAGTCAAATGTAAGTAGTTCTCGGGAGCTCGTTTTAAACCACTAAAACACTCATATATTAGTGTTGTACTACTGGCGGGGTAGGAAGGCTTTTATGTAGTACTACGGGGGTAGGAGAAAGTCTCTAGAACTAGGGCCTGCTGCAACCACGGTCGTAGTTTTGGAAGCTTTCCTCTACCCCTTTTCCCCTACACTCGTAGTACACTCATGTGAGCTTTACGGATCACTGAGGCTACACTTTGAACAATATAAGTGCATGCACCTTGTGCACTATACATGTAAGTATGGCCAGGGCATACCCTATTTTAGAAAATCTCCGAGCGCCTTGTACTACACATAAACAGTAACCACTCGTTTATAAGTTGGTCTAGGAATAGCATGGGTCTATGAAGTTCTTTAGGTGCATATTTCGTAAAGCTTAGCTTGCCACGGAATTGAATACATAGAAAAAACTCAACGCATTTACAGTAAATGCTCAATGCATTGGTGGCCGTACTATCTCTTACTGCTTGACATCCTTGATCCTACCCTCCAACTTTGGAGAAATCATTTGGGTCCACTCTGCGGCGTTGTCCCCAGTTCGGATGATCTTCCTACGCAGAATTTCCCACCTATGACCAATCTTTCCAACTCCCTCCTCGTCTTTTAGGTCGAGTTCGCCCCTTTCAGCTTGTAACCTCTTGAGATTATTAAAGGTCTTTTTGAACCCAGCGCCCATGACCTTTAGAGACAAGAAGTATTGGCGAAGGACAGTGCTGATTAGAACACCGTTGTCATCGTCGACAACGAATTCTGCTCCGCCATGTTTGGGTGTTAAGGCCTCGTATCCATCACTCCCACCCGTCATGTAACTCCTAGTAGCCATCGTATACTTTTTGTCTAGTACCAAATTTTCGCCGTTGATTTTGCAAGAGACGATACGACTTCCAACAGGTAATGAGGAGTCATATTCGAAGAATATGTTGCTCACATGCGGAAAACGTCCTTCGAGGGCAGGAAGCTTCGAGATGCCATTTTCAAGCGCATTTTTGATACTAGCGCCGGGGATTCGGATGACTACGAGTGGATCCACAAAAGGGAAACATTTGAGGATATCACCGAGCTTGAGAACACCTTTAGGATAAATTGCTTCCCCTCTCATTGTCCCCGCAACTATCATTGAACAGTCTGTCGAGTAATAAAATCTGATTAAATCGCATCTAAGTGTGACGGGTTAGCAGCGATCACCCGTTAGTAGTTTCTGTAAGAACTTACACGAAGTTTGCTATATTCGATTCTTTGGCTCGCAAAGTGCTAAATCGAGCATCTAAATCAACTGCCGTGTATCCAATAGGCTTTTCCCATTTCGCCTTTAGATCAGAAGTTAGTTTGTCAACGATTTGAACTGTCGGTAGGTCCTCCGGCCTAGGTTCCTATGGTCAGTCCAAAGTTTTGATACGTTGATGATAGAGACAATTCCGTACATGTCTTTCGTTATATCTCTTCGAACAATATCAAAATTCCACCCTGGCTCAGAACCGTCGTTGCTTTTTTTACGGGCCTCAATGTACGAAAGCTGCTTGAAATCACATCCCGATCTAATAATATGGCATCCATTGACGATTTGATGCGCATAATGGTGATCATGTCTACTTGGAATTAGCTCCGAAAGCTGCGTAGTTATTAGGCGTAGAAATTTTAAATACCCTCCAAGTATAATATCAATAAGGCCAGCAGGAATGTCATTAGCAAGTTTAATCTGTTAAATCTTAGCCTCCACGCAGGCGGAATATATTTGCCTAGATTAACCTACATCGTTCGGCTCTCTCTGGTGAGATACAGCGACTATAAGGTCGGCCCCATCATCTCTCAAGGCGGGCACCAAAGCCTTCGCGGCGTCAGAGGAATTTGTATACTTCAAGTTTGGTGGTAAAGAAGTAATCGTATCCAGCCAATCTTTCTCCACTAGACCAATCACTCCGACTTTCAAACCGTTGCTGTGATTCACCATAAAGGTTTTCGGCAAACCCCCAATGCTGACACCTTCACCAAGGGCGGGATCTTCGACGTTTGCTATGAGCCAAGGGAAATTGCACTTCCCAGCGAGGTGTTTGAGTTGATCCACACCAAAATCCAGGTCATGATTCCCCAGACAAGCGACATTTACCCCAACGGCATTTAGGATGGGAACCATATGCCCTCCTTTCGTGACAGTGGACTCCAAAGAGGGGTTGAAGGCGTCCCCAGAGAAAAAAGTCAATAGCCCTGGTTTGTCTTGAAACTCTGGAGCATCGCGGTAGTACTTTACTAAGGAGACAAACCTGGAAGCACCACCAACAGGTTCACGGGAGCTTCGTTTTTTTTGATTTATTAGTTGATCGAAGGTGCATGTATATTAGACTAGGGTGCGTTACCTAGCCTCGATTTGATAGACCTTGATGAGGGTATTGATGTCAGCAAATTCAGGAGTTTGCACGCTCAGTAATCAGATCTCTTACATCATTGAAATGTAATAAGCGTAAATCAACTTCACCAACGGCGCCAGAAGAGTAAGTGATACTGGAGTTAACGGTAGTCATGGCGGGGTAGTTAGGCAGGGTTAGGGTTTTTACAAGTGTTCGGATGAGGACAGTTCGGATGAGGACAGAATGATCGGGCAAAGGGGAATAGAGGGCAACTAAATCACTTTATAAGGAGGGTCTGTGCGGGAAAGGATAGTGCCGAAAAATCCATTCTTAGAGCAATTTGGCCAACAACCTCTGGATCTAGATATGTAGTTTTTGGCAGCGAAAATCCCGCCAAGAGCTCAAAATTAGAGAAAAAGATGGAGTTATCTCAAACATGTGATTTTTTACTATGTAAGCTTAACAGGCCTTGATCCGATGCTAAGGCCCATGGGAAACAAGAGACTTGGCAAAATTGGCAGCTTTATTAACAGTGTATGGGATAAGGTACAGTTGCCGATCAAGAATTTTATAGCTAAATCAAGTTAGTGACATACCAAATCCATCGCCTTATGGACAGTTTGATACATGTATGCACCTATGCACATGCACTAATAATGGCCTATATACCTTTTGAGGTACTTATTGTGCACCTAGAGCAGGGATATAAATAGGTAAGGGTGCGGTTAGATTTTTACAAACAGATACCGATACAGGTTAGTTAGGTCCTAATAAGGTGCATTAGAGGTTGGATAGAGCGAATGCTGGAGACTGGTGGTTGGTATACCAGCAAAGGCTGTGGGAAGTAATGTTGCATGTAGTAATTGATACCCTTCACATCGAAAATTGACTACACCGATGCGTAGAAACTTCTATTTATTAATGGTAGTCAGACTGAGCTAGAGCTAGAGAGCCGGAGCCGGAGCCAAGGTATTTTCTTTTGGCCACTCAAGGTTGTTCTGGCTCGATCCCAGCTTTCCAACCCACTTTTTGCCGGATGGAAAGTTGAGATGGAGCTGCAAACGCTTTGTCACCAACCATCAAATCGTTCTAACTATGGCTCCGGCCCGTTTCTGGCCCAGTCTGACTCCCATTAATATGTTGCGTAAACCAAGAATACGGCTTGCAATTGAGAAGGCCAGTTCCCCAATTGGCCGGGGCAAATCAGACCGAACAGAAAAGCTATGATAGTTTTGGAGAAGAGGGATCATCAGTTTTAAGAAGAATTAGAATTAAGACTGAACACTGGCAGATACTAAAGCAATCCAAAACGCAGAAATGAGTGATGAAAAGAACTCCGGTCCCTTAAACTCCTTATCTCATCATTGTCATCATTTTCGTCGTGAAAATTTTCGTCATTATCAACGCATACCGGTAGGGGGCCCCTGATATTCCTCTATCCCATCGATAACTGCACCGGACCCCGTATACCTAGCTCTCGTCACACTTCGAACATCATAAACTGAAACTTATGAAGTGATAAGTCTTGCTATAGAATCAGGTGGTTCCATAGCTAAGCAGAGACAACACCTGGTTGCATCTGTTGTTGAGGCGGGTAGCTGCCTAACTCGAGGATTTGTTTCAACAAAAACCCCTTCTCATCGATGAATTGTTCGTCCTCTGTAAAATATTCGATTAGAACATACTTTGGGATATGCAACCAGGGCAGCCTTACCTCTTCGATCATCATGAAACTTTGGTAAAAATGCGAGTAATTTCTCGCGATTTTTTAAAAGAATATCTTGAACAGGCTTTGACTTTTTGGGGTTTGCAACAAAAACCTTTTGATCTGTTTAGCAGCAATCCCAAAGTGATCATACATAGAGGCGAATACCTTGAAGACGTGGAACGCTTCATATTGGATATTTTTGCTCTTGTCTCTCAATAAGTTCATTGTTAGTTTCAAATGGTCTGGTGAGTCAACATATGCGAGCATTATGTTGTAATTGGCTCTGTCCAGCAATATCTCTCCAAGAAGTTTGATTGATTGTCGTTTTGTAACATAATTAGAGGAGATCAGGAGCGTATTGTATTTTTGAAAAAACTGATAGTAGTGGTTAGTAACTTCGAGCTATAGCATAGTGATGTTTGTGCAAAGGGGGGAGGAAAGAGAAGAGGAGGGACCACACATACTCGGGCATAGTTTTGGTTGAGGAATTGTGCAACCATCGGCTTATGTTTAGTTAAGAGTTCCTAGAATGATATATCAGCACACGAGATTTTTGAAGGTGTACAATCAACCTGGGAATCAAACACGAAAAGTGCCAAAAGCATCACTGGCGATGTCAAAGCTTCCGCCTTGTACATAATCGAAAAACCTCCAAAACCTCTCATCGCAGAGTACCACCTGTGCTAATGCTTGATGTTTAAAACTCTCTCGTAGAATAGTCCCACAGTTGTTGGCAACATCTTTATTTTCATAACCTTTAACAAGCGTAATGAGTGTGTCGGGCCGACTACTATGTAAGTATTCGACAGTGGGGAATCTGTTTATGGGCTGAGGGCAATATCGAAGAAGGCCGTTGAAAAGAGCAGTAACATCCTTCTTGGCCTATTTGGGCGAGCTTCAGTTAGCACAATGCTTTTGAAGCTCACGAAAAGGCTTGGTGGGAGTTTTGGAGGGCTAGTTAAAATATACATGGTACCCACCTCAAAGTCTAGCCTATGTAGATTGTTCGCAAGTAGGGGCAATAAATCGATTGCATAAACCTCTTGGGCAAGGACTTGTACCTGATCGGGAATGGGATCGGTTTCTATCCAAAAGGCCATCAACAGCGAAGCTCCAGTGAGATATCTCCGGGGTACCACTCGCAGCAGGGGACTGAGAAGAAATGAAAAGCAACAGACCTGCGTTTCCTTGTAGGACAACCTTCATCTGAGCCAATAGCCGCGATGCCTCTTCAGATGCCTACAAAAAGTATATTTAGTATTTACAAAGACCGCGAGGGTAATGGGAGATGGAATCGGGTTAGCTCACACGCCGTCTCTCCAGCGGGACATCCATGCGCGATATGGACTCCCGAACGGCACGAACAAGATCCTGTGGGGTTTTCTGACGGTTTCTGCTAAAAAGGAAAGACATGCTATGTGACTGATGTATTACAATAGACGGTGAGGTGATTTACGACAAGAGGAATTGTATGGGGCTGAATAGATGAGTTGGGGTAGCTATGTGGCGTATATAAACCGAAGCTTAACGACAGTTAGCAGGTGGGGAAGGAGGGCCACGGGAGGATGCTTACATGTTTGGTGTTCTCGTGTCAGTCGAGGGTTGAAGTAAGGGTAACAGCAAAATTGCCAGGTTGCAACCACCATCATGCAAGACACTGGAGCGGGTGAAAAATAACAGCTGCCAGAGGAATAACATCTTGGCGCAAGAAGTTTGGTATGCTTCAGAATGAATCCCCATCTGTATGGATTCCATTTTGGGATTACCGGAGTCAAAGGGATCAATAAAGATGTGGGTAATAGTGGACCGCTTTTCCATTCCTCTTTCTTTTCGCAACCTCGTTCTCAACACCGCCAAGACTTGGGGATAGTGGAGATCACCCTCTCCTAAAGACTTTTCTTAGGCTTTATTGTTTTTAAGAAAGTCAAAAACTTCTCTCTCTCCTCGACGTTCCATTCTCTATAGACGTTGGTGTTCCACCTCCCCACAAGCTGCCTCTGATAGTACCTACTCGCTTTCTTCCTTACAGGGGAAGATATAGTAAGTCGGGGATGTAACGAGCAGCATCAGCAAGACTTCATTTGTCTCCTGAGGTCTCCTGAGCCTCAGGAGACTCAAAAAATATCCAGGAGCCTCAGGAGGCTCTCGAGCCGGGAGGCGTTGGGAGGCTGCATCATGTAGTAGTTTCTTGATGAGAGGGCGCTAAGGGCGTGTTGCTACGTTAGCGCACGTGTTAACTACGTCGAGTTCAATCTAAATTCAATACCCTTCTTTTAGGCTTTTCTACAAATTTTATCTTCTCTCACAATGCTTTCTGCCTCAAAAACGGGAAAATTCTTTTTGCGGATCCCATTCTCGGATTGCAACCGGATCCCATCCTCGCCGATGGCGGCGTAGCGCCAGCGAAAAGACGATAGTGGTAGGAAGTTGTGAAACGCAGAAAAATCCAAAGCCATCCTCTTGGAATCGTTGTGTTTCGCTAAATTGCTTTCGGCATGCGGTGTTTGGGTAATGCGTATTCTTCTCTTTTATTATTAAATTGATTTGTTACGATTTTTTTTTGTCTGTCTTTATTGCGTTAGAAAAGACTGGTTGGGGATAGGTTTTGTTTATGCTATGGGGAGTCCTTGTATGCAATATTCTTATACCTAGAAACGAATGAAACTCTGAGTTAAAAAAAAAAGTGTACTGTTTTTCAAAAATACTAGAGAATTGGCTAAAATGTTCTCAAGGAAAGTCTAAAGACTCTATAAACTACTTGATAATATAGTTTCAGATAGTAATTTATTCTCTCATTTTAGCAATCTCTTATGGGCTTCAATAATTTGAAGTTGAAGATGTTTACTACTGCATTTTATCTTTAAATAGATAGTTAAAGAGAAAGTTTAATATGCCAGAAAAGGTTAAGCCCGATCGGGATATGCTCATATCATCACGTCATTCTTGGTGCAGTTTCTAGGTCTTAAGCACCTCCGCTACCGCCTCCACCTCCATTTTCGTCTCCACCTCCACCTCCACCTCCACCTCCACCTCCACCTCCACCTCCACCTCCACCTCCATCTCCACCTCCACCTCCACCTCCACCTCCATCTCCATCTCCACCTCTATCTCCAAATCCATATCATCTATCATCGCCAGCACATTTGTCTCGATGTCTCACAGCCTCAGGCTCAAAAAATATCCAGGCGCCGAGGCTCTCGGGAGCTGTTGGGAGGCTAGCACAAGTAGTAGTTCTTGATGTATCTTGAATATCTCGTGATTCGACATGCTAATGTCTATATAAGTCTTCACCCAAATCTACGAATCTACTACGCCACTGGGCGTCTGCGTCAGAAACTACTTGTATATGATCTCAGCTCTCCCAAGACTCGCGGATATTTTGAGTCTCCTGAGGCTCAGGAGATATCAGGAGACAAATGAAGTCTTGCTGATGTGAATCGATACCCAAGTCGATATTATTGACACGCCGAAATAGGCGTCATGAACACACTCCAATCGATTCCATAGATACGCCCAAATCAATGTTATAGAAACGTTGATCATTTCATGAATCACCCCAATCGACGCCATGGGCGACATCGCGAATTTCATGTCTTGCGAGGTCTCCCGGCTCGGAGAGTCAAATATTCAGGAGTCTCAGGAGATTCTCGGAGGCAGATGGGAGATCTGTAGTAGTAGTTCTTGATCTTCTTTGGGAGATTCCATACACAAATAGTAGTTCTTGATGAAAGACAACGCCTGCTACGTATTCTTCACCGCAGAGGTTAGGTAAGGAGAAAGAAATAGAACTTAGGATTAAGTCTCTAAATTACCATCAAATTCGTGAGGAATAAGCCCCAAGAATGAAGATAACGACGGATGAAGACACAGAATCGGAGGGCGATTAAGAACAAGCGGTATGGCAGAAAGGCCGCAGGTAAAAGCGAGGATCGTAGGTAAAGAGAGACGAGGTATGAGGCTGCAATGAAGCTTCATTTGTCTCACGATATCTCACGAGGCTCGGGAGGCTCAAAAAATATCAGGAAGTCTCGGAGGCATTAGAGATTGGGAGAGGCTAGTAGTAGTTTCTTTGATGTGAAAGTAGATGAAGGAAGAAAGCTATAGAGTCGTAGTAGTAGGACCTTCGGACGCCAAGAAAGAAGCGGGGTATGGATAGGATATAGATATATTCACGTATGCGAGAAAGCAGAGGCAGAGAAAAAAGAAAGAAAAGAAGCGAAATACTCTCTCTATTTAACACCTTCTTCCACCATTCTGACTCATCAACCCATGTGGCGTGAAAGTGTCACCACACCTCGTATTCCACCATCTCTTAAATCCTATTACCAATCCTCCCGCAATGAGCATTTTAGAAAGAAATAAGACAACATCTATTTGTGTATGGAGTCTCGCCTCTGAGTCTCACGAGTCACTCTGGATATTTTTTGACTTCTCCGGGGAGATATCGAGAGACAAACCAAGTCTTCTTGATGAACTCACACCATTTCACTTCCTTCACTTATCACTACCTCTTCGACCATAACAGCGCATTACTACTACACTCTGAACCCATTCAGACGCTCGAACAAATTCTAAACGCCATAAGATAAAATGTTATTCTGAAAGAGATAAGACTAAAGAGTTTACAAGCATGGCCAGCAAAAGAGAGATAAGATGAAGCTGAAGATGAGCGGGGTGGAGATGAAGGAAGGGCAGGGCCCATGATGAATCAATGAGCTGCTTGTTGTGTGTGATCTCAGGAGAGCTCAGATAGAGAGATAGAAGAGCTACTCGGGCTTTGGAGCTTGAATCTGAGAAGTAATAGTAAGGCAAAGACGATGAAGTGAGAATAACGTAGAAAGCGAAGAGCGAGAAGCGCGAGGAGTATAGGCGAAAAATAGTAGATAATGATTTGATCAATTTTCCAAGACACACACGTGACACAAAGAATGAAGAGAAATCTAAAAGAACATGAGAAACTAGAAACCCAAAGAGAAGGTTGATAACAGGAAGGTTGCGTAAGAAAGGAGGAAAGACCCATAGCCGAATATATATACTGTCCACATCCCTGTCACCCCATGACTCATATTCCGTGCAACGGAAACCCATGAAAACCCAAAGCCCCAAAAAGAAAATACTAATACTTCAAACCGTTCCGTAATATCCTTTCTTCCGCTGTCAGTTGTAGCACGCCGTGATAAATGTTTATGGACTACTCTTAAAAACAATGTATCTCAATATCACCTCTCCGGGCAGAGTCAAGAAAGTAAAGTGGAGGCTAAAAGGTTGATTAGGATGGAGTGGGAGCGGCTTCCTCTACAAACTATCAACATGCACTGCTCAAATGTAAGGAACAAGTTACTTCAAATTGCTGAGCATGGGGGAAATAATAATTTCCATGGTTAGGAGTTTCTAATTTGCTTATTTGTGGGCTTCTGTATGGCTTCGTGACACTCGTTGACGCCCGACCTCCATGCCGTCAAACCTCGTCACGTGATCTATATTAAACTCGGCATCGCTAGTAGCTCCTACGGCGAGCAGCAAGCTACTCCTACGACAATAGATGGTAGGCGGATAATGTCGAGAGACCGGCGAGGTTAACAAGTTTAGGTTTGGCGATCCGTGTTGAGCATTCTGAACTTACCTGTAGTAAACAAAAATGGTAGTTTGCTGTCTGTTTCCGACAAGTCAAGTTGGTTATCGTTAGATATACGTTATAGCAAGTACTGGCACAATTCATAACAGTTCACATCTTCCTGAGAAGTCTCTCGCCGCAAGCTGCATGCATGTTGGATTGGTATCTACTCTATGTCACCTAACCCAGATGCTTATACTGTCGAATCGCCCTATAATGGTACAAAAGTGGCGTGAAGCCGTACCCATATATACAGGGAGAGTTTGTGCCCGAGAACCCATACCCTTATAGGGCGATTGGGCTCTGCAGGGGGTTAAACGTCAGCTAGCTTTATGGAGCAACGCGTGTACACTGTTGGGCAGGGCGTTATTGGGTGAACCAGAATCTCGGAATTTCAGATAGTATGTCTGGGCTGTGCTAGGCAAGCAAACCCGCACATCCATCGTTCCTCATCTTCGGAGGCGCGTGGGTGTGAGAGTTGGGCGTTGCTGCCCTGTTGAAATTTCTGAACGGAGGTCATAATAATCCTACTGAGAAATTAGTTTACTCCACTACATAGGTGAAGAGTAAAACGGTTCATCCCAGCATCTCGGTTCATCGCTCGCTCCTCCTTTGGATGAGTCCTGCTCTTTCTCGCTCCCCGTTTCTAGCCAACCGGTAATTGGTAGACCGGATCAGTAGTTGGACAGGCCGAAAACAAAACAAAAATATACAAAACAAGAAATCAACACCGAAAACACGGAAACTAAAGGCAAACAAAAAAGCAAACTCAACCTCAACACATCTACTGGTAAAGTTTACTATACAACATACAACTATTCTAACCACCGCCGCTTCAAATCAAGCTAGCTACTCACGAACATACTCACATTTGTTCCTAGAATACTCGCACTCGCCCTCTTAGTCCGCAAGTCGAAGGTCTTCCCCACAGAACTGCCTATCGGTCTATCTAACCCAACCTCTGTTTGATCGCCCTTTCCCTGTGGACAGTTATGCTTTTTTGTCAAAATTCACGGTAGCCATTTCGGTCCCAGCTTCTTAAGAAATTAACCTTTTAGCTTCCGCAGTGCCCAGAGAGGTGACCTCTTCGCCGAGGCCACTCTCTGCCTCTGCTATCCCTTTTGCAAGGAGTCATTCTCCATCACTTGTTAGGACCACAAAACTTGACATCGATAACCGATTCTCTGTGTCTTAATTCGACTCCGAGAAAGGGTGCTCGTCGTTTGGAGCAAACTTGGCGATGGAAGGGCCTCTCTCCGAACTTTGCATTCAACCTTCTCCATCCCCGGCATTGTCGCAACGGAACCACACCCATGATCCTCGGCGAAGAGCTGATCGTAAATTTCCTACTTCGGCCGCTACCCCCGTGGAAAGCCCAGGACGAAAACGACATAATGCTATGGTTGATGGGGGACAGTCAAGTTTCGAGCCGCGGGTGAGAGACAAGTGTTATATGTCGAAATCAAATGTTCAGACGCATGCGAACCGTGGACAGCAGTTTACTGTAGGAGGTGTCAGTGGTGGTATGATATACCTTAGGTATCATTCTACATTTCTATTATCCATATCTCTTTCTTTGGTCAGGCAGCATATGGAGATATCAATAAATCATCATCTGTTAACCGTGGTTTGGAACGAGCACCTGTAAAATCAAAAGATATAATGGAAGCTGTCCAAAATACATTTCTTGCTGATTCGTATCATTCTATTTTTCTTGATAGACCTGTTATTCGACCAGCGCACGAACTGCAGCAGCAGCAATTCGTACTACCCCCAAACACTCCACCAAACTCTGCCGAAGAGAGAGACGGCAAGAGTTGGCAACAAGACCACGTAGATGTGGGCGATCGACAAGTTAGAAAGCAACTACCCCCAACACCACCCCCCAAAACACCTCCGGGGACGAGAAATGGGGAAGATGAGTCTAATTCACTCATTAAATCATCTCCGCCAATACCACGCACTAGAAACAACCGGGCACATTCTTATAGTACTCTCAATGACAACTGTCAATCTTTCAAGCCATCAGATCTGGGAGGGTTTCGAATGAAGGTGGATCAAATGGATGGCCCCAGTGGGGAGCGGATGAGGCCAAGAACAGCTGGCCACCCAAAGTCCTTTCAGACGCTTGATGTTCAGATTCCGCATTATAATTTGGGATCTCCCCATTTCTCGCCCAATGGCACGCCGTTTCTTTACGGTGCATCGAGTCTGCATATACCGTCGATCCAAGGTGAACTGGGCACGGCATCAACCGTTTCCCACCATGCAGATGTCCGGTGGCTTTGGCCAGGTGCTGATCCGAAATCACTCTTAGCCTCCGCCATTCCAAGCCCCATACCTTCGCCCTCCATTATATCGTCGCCAACATCCGATGTTCAAACCCCTCTCATGTCCTTGTCCTCTTTTATGCCGTCTACTCCACGCCGACGGATCAATCCTGATATTTATGACGACCTTTCCTTTCCACCAAGCTCAGAGGACCCATTGATAGTGCGATATGATTCGCGCCAAGAGATCAGTGCGGCCATCCCAGCACGGATAATCTCGCAAATAACATCTGCGAAATTTGTGGATTATCATCTTCTGTCCGATTTCTTCCTCACATTCCGCCTCTTTATGCCGCCATCAGATCTGGTCGCTTATCTAGTTACAAGATTACGCTGGGCTTTTAATCGAGATGATGATATTGGGAGAGTCGTGCGAGTACGGACATTTGTTGCCATTAGGCATTGGTTGTTGAACTACTTCGCTGATGATTTTGTTCCCTCATTACCTTTGAGAGAACAGTTTGTCAAAGTATTGAATGACCTGTCGGATGACATCCGTAGTGATGCGAATCCGTCGGATATGAAGATTATTCGAGAACTGAAAAGATGCTGGAGAAGGACCTGTGCCCTATACTGGGACAGTTCAATATGCCCGGAAATGAGCATTGACCAAGATATTGTTGCTGGGGGTTTGCCTGGGGTGAGAAGCGAGAGATCTGAGTCCGCACTAAGGCCGCGAACAGCAGCACCTAGACTAGAGTCATTACTGCCCGATCATAGCTCTGGGACTGATGCATTTATCAGGCAAGTCGTGGAGGCACCGACGGGGTGTAGAGGTGGGAGAGAAAAAACTCAACCCTTCACGCCCAGACCATACAGTAATTCCAGCGACGATCAAGTAAAAACGCCTTCTCTCCCATGTTTCGCCCCGGAACGTACATCGATTTCAGGTCGATATGCCCCAACAGCTCAGCCAGCTCAATTCCCCGTTAAGTCAAGATCGGCCAGGACACCTACCCCAGTAGGTACAATCAATACTGAGGAGTTAACCAGAAAATTACGGCC
Source organism: Morchella sp. 2016-57 (assembly GCA_024713875.1). Lineage (NCBI taxonomy): Eukaryota > Fungi > Ascomycota > Pezizomycetes > Pezizales > Morchellaceae > Morchella > Morchella sp. 2016-57. The sequence goes on from JAMGZE010000019.1 coordinate 967,987, forward strand.
GTCGCCTCATAAGCGATCCGGATCGTTTTCGGACGCACTGAGAGATACAAGACAACCTTTACCGCTACCAAAGTCTCTCGCACGGTCTACTCACTTACTCATGGCCTTCCCATATGCTGGATCACTGGTCCGAGGCAACTTGTTTCCTCCAACGCAAGCATATGTGGAGGTAATGGCTCCATCAACGCCGGCACCTGAATTGCCAAATTTTACTGCGCTCACGACACTAAATTCATCAAATAATGGTACAGTTGGAAGGCGAAACATTCAAAAAACCCAACATGAACAATATCTAGGACCAAGTAATAAAAATGCTAATAGTCCTGGAATGAAAAAATTTCTGGGCAGTGTTAGGAGAGCACTAAGCGGGAAGGTAGGTGGGAATTTTGCGGGTGGCACAATACACTCGCCGCCTGTCGGGTATAGAAGTTCACATCAAAAAAGGTCTCCGGGCGAAAACTCACCACATGGCTCATCTGTAGCAAGATTTATGACCGCCAATGCTCAAGAGGCGAATAGGGGAATGTCAGGCGATTCGAGGGCTGCGAGGATCGACCTATTGGGGGCGGGTGTGGTCGAGGCCTTTGAGAGGGCAATGCAAGAAGAGGCAACCCCGGTGGAAACTCAATGGGAAAAAGGAGATTTTGATGATAATGATGATAAGGCTATTTTACATAGCAGTGTGCAGTTAGACGAGGTAATGGACGGGCAAGCAGATGAAATGATAGAGGTGGGGAGTAATGTTAGTCAAGATGGGAGCGCATCACCGGATATCACAGATATTCCTTCATCAAAACCGACAAAGAGGCAATGCAGTATGTGTGAAGATGAACAGTCGCGCCGCAGCTTCGTATCTTTACAAGTAAGAAGGCCTCAGCGGAATGAGCTGGACGGGGAAATCAGGCAGCATCAGGGCAGATCTTCCTATGCCGAAACCAACTCAATCGCTTTCTCTAGGACCTCTCGGTTACCTCGAAGGAGTAAATCGTTTTCTTTCGAGAGCCTTCAGAAAAAACCCTATCTGTCACAAGTTGCTGGAGTTGATAGGTCTACACGCTCTGCAAGGTCTTTCTCATTAAAACGGTTCAACTCGGGTCTAAGTCAATATAGTGCTGGTATGGACGATATTTCTGAGACCTTTGGCAATTCAGGTTTTTCGGGGGGAAGGCTAGACCTTCAGCCTTCAAGGATGTTACGGCGTAGGCCGGGGGGGGACCTGAGAGCTGCAGCAACTCTAGGCGACGTGGATTTGCCTAGACCAAGATCCACAGGCTCTGTTGATACCGCAACATTTTCTATAGCAGACACATTTGGGATATCATTATACCATAGGCCAGCGTCTACAATAGCAACATCAAGAGCCGAATCGCCTCACCACCAATTTTTGGCTGGCGTGATTTCGCTCGGGGCAGTGGCGCAAGGCGTCTCATTACCAAGATCTTCTCGTAATTTGAGGCGCCATACGGTTGCTCGCTCATTGGGGTTGGATCCTAGACTTTCATTTGAAGTCGGCGTTCAGAAACTCCGAGATCTTCCAGATACCGAAAGTGACGACGGTGGTGTTGAGGTTGCATTGATGAAGCTAGAAGGCACGTATCAGAAGAAGAAGTCATCCGATACTTCCCCCACAGAGGACAAGAAAAATTTGACGTACTCTGAACAAAGTCCGCATGAATCCCGAGATTCGTCCATGATAACAGCCGAAGAATATGTATCGGAGTGCGCACTTCGACTGGATGGTAAAGACGAGGAAGATCAGTTAAGAAGAATGAAGCGAAGGCAAAGGCAGGTTTTCGACCAAGCCTCGTCAAAAAATGTGGCTTTTGGAGAAGGAAGCCCAGTCATGGAACAAGTAAACAGCGGCTCGGTGGGGATCGCAATAACTAGCGAAAGATTGGAGGAGATTAAGCCTGCGCTTGAACCAAGTCTGATACCTAATATATCTTACGCTCCCGAGAAAGGAGCGTCACATCAACCACTTGCCGCTATTGATGGTGCCGAGCTGTCTCATGATTCAACACCAATCACATATCGTACATTGTTGCAGCATCCTTCCTCTAATGATATCGCCTTAAGACGTATAGATTTAGGACTGGAGAAGCATCTAGCCAAGTCTAAAGAGTCAGTTACGGATGACATCAGCGAAATCTCATCAGAAATGTCATTCCAGCCGGCACAGCCCGAACAATCTGTCCCTTCAACATTTCCGCCAATACAACCTGGTACAATCATTTCAGAGCTTGGAATACCTTCGCATCCCCTCAGACATCCTCCGTCGCCTGCACCTAATGCTGAATCGACTATACCGCCGAGTCTCTCCCAGAGTATTCAAGCAACGCAAGAGCTGGTTGCTTCGAAATCTCAAACAGAAACGTTTCAATATATGATGTCTTCAGGGGATATCTCTTTAAATAAGGTTAAGGATAGGAGAAATACTGCTCCAGACCCAACGATCCAGCCTTCTTCAATCCATTTGCCATTTATCCTTGCCTATGATTCAGAGCTTCTCGCAAAGCAGTTTACATTAATAGAGAAAGATGCCTTGATGGAGGTTGATTGGAAGGAGCTTGTAGAATTGAGATGGAGCCAAACAAGCTCTAACGTCAGGGACTGGGTTGAGTTCTTGAATTCTAAAGATATTCGGGGGGTTGAAGTGGTTATTGCGAGATTCAATCTGGTTGGTGTGCCTTTGGCATATTGTTGAGTCAATGTTACTAACTGCGAATAGATGTGCAAATGGGCAAGATCTGAGGTTGTCATGACGAAAGACATCTACGAGCGAGCGAAGACAATTGTCAAACTAATCCATGTGGCTGCTCATGCTCGAAGACTTCAGAACTTTGCTACGATGTACCAATTAACAATCGCACTTTTAACCGCAGATGTAGCTCGTTTGCGGAAAACCTGGAGTGTCATTTCTGCTGCGGACATGAGCACTTTTAAAGAGATGGAGGCTCTGGTTCAGCCTGTACGGAATTTTCACAATCTCCGTACAGAAATGGATAAAGTTACTGGAGAATCGGGTTGCATACCGTTTGTTGGTACGGGATTCGCCCCAGCACTGACGGACACATTTGCTAATTTTATATATACATGTAGGTATCTTCACTCACGACTTGATTCTCAACGCCCAACGTGCTCTATTTATCGCTACATCCCCAACAACTGAATCACTTGTAAATTTCGAACGGCACCGAACTACAGCCGCGATTGTTAAGAGACTTCTTCGCCTAATAGAGGCCTCACACAAATATGATTTCAAGGCCGTTGATGGCGTCTGTGAACGGTGCCTCTGGATCGCCTCTCTATCAGATGAAGAGATACGGGACTTAAGTAAGGGCTTGGAGTAATCCCATTCCTAACTTTCTTTTAACTCGCGATTCCACCGCTTCCTTGTCTTCTTTGTCTTCTGGATTCTCGTATGTGGTAGATCGGGATATATAATCATCGTTTGGTAAAGAAGGGTGGAGTGAAGCTGTGGGGCTGTTGATTTTCTGCGTGGTCTGCATGATATCTCGACAAAAATGCTGTAGTAATACCGGGCCCTTTATTATTCTATTTTGAGGTACCTTTTTTGGCTTAGGCGTTTTATATACTTGATAGGTTTTATGCCCTTGGGTCAGGTTAGCCTTTTCCCCGTCTATTATGATCTCTTATGACTGTTTTATTTTTTCAACTTCATACCTATGATTCGGTGTATATTTTTGCTTTTTTATTGCTTGTATTCTCGTTCTTACACTCTGATTTATTATTTTCATAATTTCTCTTATAGAGGATTAGCTTCTGGGGCGCCGAGTATTGGTATATTATTCGCTTGCTCAAAGATCCTTTACACTATCCATTGGTCAATAACCTCATTGACTCATTAGTGGTCAAGATAGAACTTTGTATGCTATGTATATATTTGAAGGTCTTGGGGATGAATAGGATGAGGATAGCCCGTGATAATATTCTTAGGGTATAGTGTCTTCTGAGAAGTCAAAAATAGGCTCATTATGTTTGGCGGAATTATACATTGAGTTATGTTAGTTTTTCGTGGCTTGTTGGTTAACCTACATGGTCAGTACATTACATGTAAGTTTTGACTGTTACAGGATAGCCAGCCCGTTAGAGGAGGAGTTCGGGGCGGTGGTTAGGTGGGTGCAAAGGAAGACGAATAAAGGCGACGAGAAGAGCGTCAGAGGAGAGGGGGGGTAGTCAGGCTGCGAGGGGCTTGCAATATAATACTTTAACTTTGTTTTCTCTGCCTATTTGTTTGGTTGTTTTGCTCTATTTGTACGAGTTGGCGAGATTGAGAGATCGAGAGACAATGAGGAATATTGTAAAGCAGTGAACCTATATCATAATCTTTTTGGTGATGGCTTGTCAGGCCGAATTGGACCCAGAGGCACTCAAAAAATTTAGGTTAGACTCGCATTAAAAATTCCTTAAAAAGAGCCAATTTACACTCTTTACACTTCTTTTGATCATTCTAGCTAATGAATTCACTTTTCTAACTAATACACAATTTACACGGAGGCGGGCCTTCAAAAATATGCTGACTTGGAGAAGGATAAAGAAGAATGGGTTCGGGCTTTTTTTAGCAATGGGTTTACTAGGGTTCTGAATGGGGTTGAGGAGTTTAAGGTTGGGGCGCCTGGGGGGGTTTGGTTGTGGGTTGTGGGTTGGATTGTTTTTGAAGAAGCATGATTTCATCTCTGCTAAGAATAAGGAGAGTGTTACGGGGCGACAGGTAGTAAAAAGAAACTAGATATTAGGGTTGCTAAGATATACAACTGAGGCAAGGGAAGGGAGGCGTCGGGGGTTCTTCTAGGGTGTTAAGCCTAGGCACGAGGTGTGGTATTTTTGTCCTTTTGAAGTATATGGCGAGAGAAGTGGCATCAATGGTCGGAACTATTAGGTGGAGTTTTACCAAGAGGCAACGTAGCATCTTAGCTAGATAAAAGAGGGGAGGTGAAGGCAATGGAAAGAGCAGGCGTCTCCACTCATTTACTTCTTCACATCTCAAGAGAGTGCGTTATACGTGACAGAGAGAAAAACTTAAGTCGAGGGGCTATGGTATTGGGGTTCTATAGAAATTCCCATTGGTAATGCATACCAGGGGACCCAGTGACCTGAATAGTAGAGCGTAGTATTACTACCTCTTAAACAAGAAGGTTGCATTATGAATTATCAATCAACAAAACAACCAGAACTTGCATGCATGCAATTAACTGGGCGCAACTTACAACCCTAAGAAGTCCGAGTGATACAGCATGAATATAAATATATTTTCGCAACCGACAGCTACATGTTCCTCCTCATTTACTTATGCCTCTTTGCCATCCCCTTATGGAAGATGGCGGTCATTACCATCCCCAGGGCCGCAAAGCCTGCACCTAAGAACCATGCCGCTCTGAAACCTCTCAGTCTATTCCTCCCCCCGTCATTTGTAGCCGCCTCCAAATTCCCCGCCAGTGCCAGCCCCAGAGCAATACTATAGTTAACAATAGTATTAATAAAACTACCCGCCACACCCTGCTGCTCCTTTGGTAACTTATCACTTGCAATCAGGGAGGAGCATGCAAAAGACAGATCGGGTCCTGAACAAATGAGCATGAATGTTGGGAATGTCATCTGCCAATATGTCTGCTCCACGGGCGTGAGCGCCAGGAGTAGCTGTCCTAAGAAAAAACACAGCATTGAGATGCCAAAGATTACATAGCCTGGAACTCGTGGCAGCATAAAAACGGCCAGGCATGCAATTCCAACGCCAACGATTGCACATGGAAGGAATTGAAGGGACGTTTCCAGCTGGGAAAGCCCGCGGAACTCCATCAGGAAGTGCGGCGCGTAAAACTGGAACATTCCAAAGGACATCCAGCCAAGGCAGAGAGATATGGCGACGGCAACAAAGGTTGGGGACTGGAAGATTTTCATTGGGAGAATGGGGTGGGCAACCCAGGTCTCAATAAAGTAGAATCCAACAATAGACAGGAGGCCAACAGCAAGGAGGACGCCGCTTATAGGCATTTTCCAGCCGAACGTTGGACCACCACTAAGGTTTTGTTAGTTGATCCCGCGTAATTTGAGGGTCAATGATCAGGATACCTACTTCAAAGCGACAAAGATTAACACAAGTCCTGTGACACCCACAATGCTCCCGATCCAGTCCACATCCCCCTCACCCCTGATATTCATCCTACCGCCCCCCGGAATCACAAGCCACCCCATCACTGCAATCACCGCTGCCACAATCGCCATACTCCAAAAAATCCACTCCCACCGCCCACCACACTCCGTAATCACAGCACCAGTCGCGCATCCAATTACAAAACCAGCTGGTGCAATGGCGCCAAATATTGCAAACGCAAGGTTCTTCTTTCCTTGTTCGCACCAACCATTCGCCAGCAGTGCCGCTGCATTCGGCATCAATATTGACGGCCCAATGCCTGCCAATGCCCGGAAGATATCGAATGCGACCCCGTTAGGTGCGAAGCCACAAGCAAGAGACCATATGGAAAACCACACCCAACCGATTGTAAACATGTTTTTGAAGCCGTAAAGGTCACCAAAGCGGCCGGTAACTAGGACGAAGGCCCCAACGGTACAGGAGAAGCTTGCAATGAACCAACTTTGGCTGGCGGCGTCGTGTTCTCCCACACCGAGACCTCGTGAGATGTGGTATATGGGCATTATTGTATTTCCGAGATTTGCTTGCTATTTGAACTTAAATGAGCTTAAAAATGTTAAAACACAGTGCTGGGAGGCTTTACGGTGATTAATTGGGCGGACGTCACAATTACGATGAAGAGATATTCGTGCCAGCTGTTCTTGAACAAGCTTTTTGACATTCCTTCCGTATTTATACTTCCTGCGTGACCTCTTTCGAGTTTGATAGGCGCGGAGGTATCACTCGATCCTAAGTATTATTAGTATTTGCATTGGAGAATTGGTATCGTATTAGGGAGCCCACTCTCTAGATCTTCGCCACTACCCACGGTTTCTGGGTATTTTTTAACAACCGACGCCATTTTTAAGTCCCGTGCGTATTATACAGTATATTATTTTATACCTTTTGGAACAGTTTAGTGACAGTAGCGGGGCGTAGTGAATTCCGTTGAGTGTACTAAGGCGGGTCCTGGCTTCGTGGAATCTTGTAATGAATCGTACTGTGGGAGGGTTTAACTCCAGCAGTGGAAAAAAGGTCAAGAGAGAGAGGGTCTCGTTGAATTCCTTTAATTTCATTTCCATTCGGGGCAGGGCCCTTTAACTACATCCTAGCCTGGTCTATGAACAGTTCGAGTATATTTGCCGTAATGTTGGTTCCACCGCAGGTACTACCTTTGCTTCCTAAGAGCACCATTGTTGCGGGGGGTCCATCTGCAGTATTCCTTCACCCATTACTAAGGCCGGACCTTCTTTCTGAATAATGCTGATTCCTAAGGTGCAAGTAAGCGTACATACAACACAAGGGTGCGTGGTAGAAGAAGGTCGTTTCGTCTACCCAATATTACTGTCGGTTATTTCCGGGATTGCCGGAATAGTAGGGGGGATACCGACAAGTGCCCGAGTGTCGGTCATAGGAAGCCATTGGAGGGAGGGCAGATAATAGAGTGAGTAATGGATTACTGAGACAGGACTGCAACCTACTCGGTTCTTCAATAGACCTTTTAAGCCACCCTTGACTTTGGCCGAGAAAAAAGATCTGCGAAAAAAAAGATCAGCGCCCCACTACATAAATGATGTAACACGGAAAAAAACCAAACCATCCAGGACTATATCCAAACTCCACCTCAACGATGTCAAACCCTTTAGAACTATTAGACTCGGAAACAAAGAAAATCTTGGAACTTGGAACTCCGGAGGCTATTTTTTTTTACCTGACACAAACTTTTGCTTTTTATCAAGAGCCTCGTATCCGCATTAGTTTCACAACACTCTCAGATAAAAGATTTTATACATTTTGCTAGATTTTCTTCAAGTGATATACGAGAGGTGAGTTTTATTTAAGTGAGTACCTGGTACATAATTAATCAAGTAATAATAGATTGCATCACTCCTTGGTTTACCTACTCAGTTTCAAACTCCTGCTCGCGTACCTTTTACTGGGGAAGAAGCTCTATTCCTACTATGTGCCAGACTCGCTTGGCCAAATCGTCTCCAGACATTAGAGTTTCTCTTTGGATACTCATCTTCCTCAATCTCGGAATGTATAAACTGGATACTTAAGTTTATATTAGATAATTGGAGTTTTTTACTCAATGATTTTGAGTCTGGTCATTTGAGTAGAGACCGATTATCTCTATTTGCGAAAAAGATAAAAGAGCGAGGTGCACCATTAGACCACTGCTGGGGGTTTATTGATTGTACCATTCGCCAGATCTGTCGTCCAAAAAAATGGCAACGAGATGTTTACAATGGATACAAGCATATGCACGCACTCAAATATTCTGCTGTCAAGTCTCCTGATGGCATAATATACCACCTGTATGGCCCTATAACAGAGCCACAAGCGGTTAGGAGAATAGTTCTCACCCTACCGTTATAGCGCCGTAGTCATCGATAGAATTCAGCAGCTACAGCTGATAGGAAAAGTCAGTAGCTGGCGACCGCAACTCGCTACAAGTTGCATCTACCTTCTGACCGCAGTGCGAGATCTATTCACGAAAGGATACCGACTTTGCGCCACACATATCAGAGGCCGGCCAGAGAAAGCGCTCTAAGTCGTCTGACATCTCCAAGATCCTCTCACAAGAATAGCCCGCAGTGCGGCAGCTGCTATGCCCTAATAATCTATAACGAAGCATACCGCAGCCTATCTAGTGCACCATCCGAGCCGAGACTCATCTGACGCAGCCCGAGCGTGACAGCCAGGCTGCAGCGATCCTCGACTTCGCTAAGCTACTCTGTGACCGAACACCCACTAACGCCAGTGAGCGTAATGGAGGAATTGTTTCCGCCTCCAAAACAGAAGCTTTCACCGAACTTAAGAAGAGCGGAATGCAGGAAACAGAGAGATTTGAAAGATAAGATCATCTCCTGCTTCCGCCCATCTGTTCTGATTTTCTCATCATCACTTGTAATGGAAGAAGACCCCAAGATTATTCTGCCTACCCAAGAATCTTTACTCTCTAAACCTAAACTTCTATATTCTACTACTCTTGCTTCCTACACTCTGTTTAGTAGAGGCAGAGCTCACACAACTGGCGAAATACTATCTCCGCCACCAACCCTGCGTGAATTTCGCCTCAAAGACTCTATCTCCACAAGCATACGATCTAGCCCAACAACTTGAAGTCTTCACTCTAAAGTTTACCCAATCACGAATACTCCATTACGATCACTACTACTACGAGTGATGCTCACTTCGAGAAAGATTCTGGCTTGTTTTTTATCGATACTAGCTAAAATCATTCCATGCGCAAATCGATCCCAGATTTACAAGCCAATTGGAGCTGTCCACCTCAAAGAGATGTGCCATTCTCAAGATGCTACGAATGTTCACAACCCACATCTTTCTCCTTCTTCTTCTGCAGGCTTTGGGAAGGCCGTGAGAGGTGTCGGGAATCCTCCGGTCTTTCGCCTCTAGGAGCTCTATCAGGCACAATCTATGTGGTCGGCCCCTATCATCACGAAGCTTAAACAAAGCCTCTAATCGCCCTGGTAGGCGTCCTCCAAACACTCCCCAATGCTCTGAAGACGCTACTGAAACCCATGCCCAATCCTTTCTCGCTGCTCGCTTTCTGAACGCCGCTTCTCCCGTACATCGGAGATTGTGAATCTCATACATGTCCGGCTTTTGGAAAATAGGTATCGGAACTTGCAGGCAGGTAAATCTTTCCACACGGTATTCGCCAAAGTTCTCTAAGCTTCCGATAAAGCTCTGGGAGCAATTTTCATCCTCTGCATACTCCTTGACTAGATGATATAATGCCATTCGGTTCATCTTTAACTCATCGGCGATATCGTAAAGCTTTTGCGACCTAGCCGATGGATTACATAGTTTTCTGAAGGGTAGTTTAGCGTCAATTAAAGCCCGTTCGTCGTTTGTTGATTTTTTCCTGTCTTCGATTTTGAAAATGTGAAGCAGCTCCTTTAGGTTTTCACGATGATTCCAGAGGAGGTCGTCATTTCTCTCTGAGCATCCAACAATATCTTTGTTACGGGTACAGCTTCCGGTTCTGGATACTAAGTGCCTGGTGACTGGAAGCCGCCCTATCGTCACCAAACAAACTCCAATTGAGCTGCGATGCAGTCAGGAGCTGGAGGATTGGAAAAGGAATCGTATTCCTAGTCTCTACTACCCTAGGAGTGTCCTAGGGACAGGCGGTACGGCTAGTATGGCTAAGAAAGCGGAGTTGCAGAAACGCTAGCAAATGGATACGTTTTCGACCCAATAATAACCCCCGGAGCGTCAAAGCGCCGTCACGGCTGCTCAAGATACCGTGCGATACGAGGCAGTGGTCTTGTTGAGTCAATCGACTAAAACTCACCGAAGCATGGTGATAAGTCGAAGCGTGGAAAGATATACTGGCCACCGACGCCGTACGAAGAAATCCCGGCTCTGAGGTTATCACGAGTCAACGAGGTGATGGCAGAGGGAATAGATGGCAGCCGCAGGGGACACGCCTCCCGCCGACCGCGCGCCTGCAGACGGCGAAAGAGGATGACGGTATGAGGCACCAACCCCTGGAGTGAAAGGACGCTGCAGGCGCAGACGCGCGAGGTAGTATCCAAGATTGCCTGGCCCGCACTCCGCATGCAGGCGGCGCGATCACGCCTGGTCACGCCGCTGACATCTCGCGAGCTCCCTCGGCGGCGCCAAGCGAGGCGAACCGCGGCGCAAGCGCAAGCAGTATCGCCGCACCTACTGAAGGTCAGAACGCCCGACCCATCCGGATCGACCGCGATAGCGACGGCTTGGCTGGAAAGTTTGAACTCAAATTTATAGAGTCGTGAATGGACTTTAATTAGAACTGATGTTCGCTGGTGTCACCGCAGATATAGTTAGTAATGTTGGCTTACCGCAGATGATACCCGCGAGAAACGCTACCACTGATCTTCATCCATCATTACCGGCGTAAGAAAGAGCCTAATATTACGACGCAGATTGATAGCGCCAGCGGGCGCTTTAACGATACCTACGAAGTTTTTTACCCTTCCCATCGGGGTTTTTTTCTTGAAAGCCTTTATGCCCGGGTCGCCTACTCTGCCCGACGAATTCCTTTGAACGGCTCGCTCAGAGCAGGCTCGCAGGCCGACTCGGCTACTGCAGATATGAACGCGACCGATGAGACTTCTACCCACGGGCCTTTGCCACGGCCCCTAAACTCCAAGTTCTGCGCTGTTCTACGCCAAAAGCGATCCCCTAATAATCTTGAGGTTTAAGATTCGTGATCTCAGCCGCTAGTCGCCTCCCGCCGTAGCCTAAGATCTGCGCCTCCGACCTGCTCACGCCTCATACGCTTCTTCGACTGACGAACGCGAGCCAATTCACGACGCGAGAGAACATCGAACGCCGCCAAAGCGCCTACATGCTCTCCAGCACACATAAGGCACTGATGAAGTTGAAACGATCTTCACTGATCTCGCGAATCTCCGTCGCGGGTCATCGCTCGAGAAATTTCTGGGATTGCAACGCCTGTCCGATCTTTGCATCTTTCCGTCCCGCTTATACGCCGAAATTCTGCGAAGACGTTTCATGCCTACGGAAGTCTTTGAGATAGCTTCTCAGATATTCCAAAGTACTTCGCCGCATGACTCTGCGCCATCAAATGAGCAATCAAGGCCAGACACATTTCAACGCCTTTAGCAAAGCTCGCCCTTACAGCATTCGGCTGGTTTTTCAGAGCAACCGCGAAGTGCTCCTGCGACAATCCGCCAAGATTCTGCATCTCCTTACTCCCGCCATCGCGTTGTCGCCTCAGAAAGCCTTATTCTGGAGATCGCAAGCCTGCGATATAGCGCAATAGACCACTGCCCTCGGTTTAACTCGTCTAATCGATGATGCTTCTTAAGGAAATCTTGCATCCACTCCATCATGTGTTTCAATAAACAAGATATCGCGCAAGATATCCAAATTTGTTCGCGCTGCAAAGATTAACATTCGCACATGTCCCAAAAGCGTATCAAGAGTTGTTTTACAGACTTCGACACAAGGTATTCCACTGGCGAAGGATTCGCTGGACTATCGTTGAACTGCGGCACCATCTCCTGATAGGTCTCCTGATTACGCGGAGGGCTTCGTCCAATGCTTCCAAGGCTTTTGAAATCAACTTCGCACCTTGAACAGGCTTGCTTGCTGATATTCTGTAAGGAGGCATGTTCGGGTTGGTCGGCGATCCACCCGCACAACACAGGATAACATAATCGCTCATAACCATCGGCGCAATTGATAAGCTCGCCACCAGTGCTCCTGAAGCAAACGCTCTTAAGGTGCCATTTGACTTTGACGTCGCAGTATCGTATGGTCTGATGAGACTTAACTTCGGAGACTGCAATAGCCAGAGAGATAACGCCCCGGCGCTTGCTTTCACACGACTTGATATTGCCAATCGTTGCAGATACCGGCCAAGTCTTCTTGTCGCTACCGGTTCGTCCGACGTCGTCTGTCCGACGCGCATATAACGGCACCAAAGTGACTTCTGGAGTGAGTTCTACCCCTATATATTAGCCGCTCCCCAGTAGAATGCTAGAGCTCCCAGAGTAGCCGTTAGAGCTCACCTGTGTTTCCCACCACCAATCTGCTATATGCAGTTCCCCATACATCCGCTCACCAGATTCATTGTTTTCTACCACAGGCGCGTACACCAAAGACTCTGAACGCGCGTTGACCTAGAAGAAATTGCACAATAGTCATTGGGTCGCGATAGTAGTAGGGAACTTTCGTCCCGTCTATCTCAACTTCGGAATGCTGCCAGCTTGATTTTCTCAGGCAATCATTCATCTCTTCCAGCTTCCGTATAAACCCCCTGCCATTCCTGTAGGAGCTTTCGCGGTTGCCATCATGGGTGTGAAGGAAGAAGCTGTCAATGTCGCACTGTGATACCTTCGATAGTATGAAGTAACGTGCAATTCTAAATTCGTATACCGAGTTAAAAGGGTGCCACGGCTCCCTAAGAAGGCTCTCCGAGGTTTCCTCATAGTCCTCCAAGGCAAACAGGCGCTTTACGGCACCTTCGTAAATACTGGTTCTTTTCATGGATACAATGGACTGTGCGGGGTGGAAGGATTGAGACTGGACGGATTGGGATTATTGTGCGTTTGGGAAGAAGGATTTGTCAGATGAGATTCTATGAGGTTCTGTTACATGGAGGAATGAGTCATAGTGGGGTTACGCGGATAGTATGAGTCATGTCTAGTGAGGGGTTGTTGGATATATAAGAACGCCTACTTGTGTTGTTCTTTTCCTTTCTTTCTTCTCTACGCAACGTCTTCTGTATTTACCAATTTATTATAGTTTTCTCTTCCAGAAACTATCGCTGCCTCTATAATATAATTCATAACTTCGTTATACTATCGGAGTTATCGCTGCTACCCTACCCGTACCTTGCGGAACGAAGTCTATACCACACCACCGCCTTGAGATTACGTTGCGTCGTCATCCGCACCGTACACTACCATAATGGTAACAATACAACCACCACCCCCACCAACTACTAGGGTCGTTGATGGGGTCACTCTCGATGGAAATTATCAGATTCCCCAAACCTTTACCGAGTTCCGAGCCGTCGAAGATTTACACTATCACTATGTTCACTTACTTACACTTGTTTGGGAAGGAGATCGGTGGAAGACCGAACGAGATGCCCGCCGAGCACTACATACCACTACCCGGAACGAACTTGTCGCAGCAAGGGAACAACTGGAGGCAAGTAATAACCATACCCATGTCTTGGAATCACAGGTCCGTACCCTGGAATTCCAACTTACCACCGCACGAGCCGAACCACCACCACCACCACCACCACCCCCACCACCACCTCCATTAGCCAATCCCCCTCCCGCATTCCGCTCTGAAAAATTCCCAGATCCCCCGAAATTCAGTGGGACTAGGAAAGAGCTACCCGGGTTTCTTAACCTTCTTCGCACCAAACTCCGGGTTAACCATGACAGGTTCCTGAATGAGGAGGCCAAGGTTTTCTATGCAGTCAGTCGGCTGGAAGGGAAGGCGCTAGACCAGGTCATCCCCATGGCAACCGGAGACGCTCCACCCTTTCCCCGCCATTACCTCATTTAATTTTAAGCTTCGAGACCCAGACCGCGACACCGGGCCGCCAGTGAGGAGCTCAGAGCTCCGCTGCAGCCGAGACTGCCACCCACCTTATACAATTTTTCAGATCATGGGACGTGTTGAATCCATAAATGAAGCGGGCATGACGCTTCTGAAACGCAATATCCACGACCTGAAGGATGCAATGATTTACCAGGACACCGCAACAGAGGGGTTTGACGCCTACGTGAGGAGGCTGATGACTATGGACAACAGAATTAGAGCTAGGAAAGATGCCCACCGCTCCAACAGAAACCCCATGGGACAGTTTGCTGCTCAGCCTGCTGCCCCCCACCCGTCCTATACCCCCGGAGGCCTTGCGCCGATGGATCTATCCGCTCTACATGCCCGATCGACCCCACGTCCCCCACCAGAAGGAAGATATACCTTCGCCAATGGACGCCTCCAGACTTCCCCCGCGGAAAAGAAATGGAGGATGGAGAGCGGCCGTTGTGCCTATTGCGCTGCCCCCGATCATGTTTTTGCCCAATGCCTCCAAGGAAATCGCCCCCGCGGTCCTCCCCCTATGAGAGGCGCTGCCCTGACCGCCCCCCCTGTTGCTTCTACGCCTCCTGTTACTACTTCTTCTTCTTCTTCTTTGAGTACTTCTACGGATGTGGTTCTTTCTTCAAATGAGTCGGGTTTTCACTAGTCCCTGGTCAGTATTATGGCCCTCGCCAGGGACCCTCAAAGGAATTTTCTTTATCTGCATTTTCCATTTCAGGTTTTTCAGTTTCAGTTGTAGCAGAGGAGGAGTTAAATGGAGATCATTTAGTTGTTGCTTGTAACATTGTAAACAATAAAGACTCCATTTCTACTTATGCTATGATCGATACTGGGGCCTCGGGATTTGCATTTATTGACGAAACCTTTGCGCGCCATCATCAACTCCCTATTTCCTTACTTAAAACACCTAGAATCCTTGAGGTAATTGACGGACGACCTATATCCTCGGGACAAATTACTTCCATATGCCAGGTTCCTCTTCAGATTGGATCGCATTACGAACAAATTCCTCTCTTTGTTACTAAACTCGGACACCACCCCCTAGTTCTCGGTATACCATGGTTACAACATCACGATGCCACCCTAAAGTTTAAAGATAACACGGTTGCCTTTGAGTTGGATTTCTGCAAAAGGAACTGTAATACCAAACACGGCACCACCAAAATCCCCGGAATAAAACCTCAAGCATATATGATAGGACCGGTACCGTTTAGTCGCCTTGCCAGAAAAAAGAGACTACAAATCTATAGCGCATCCCTCCGCGACATCAAACAAACGCTAAACGAAGTCCTGGACGCGGAATGGAAGCATAAAATCCCCAAGCAATATCATCATGGGCTCAATATGTTTGACGAAGCCTTTGCTCAAGATCTCCCCCCGACGCCCCTACGACCACAAGATACCGCTGAAAGAAGGAAGGGAACCACCATTTGGCCCCCTTTACGGAATGTCTAGAGACGAGCTACTTGCGCTAAGAGACTATATTCGAGAAAATCTTTCCAAAGGATTTATCCGCGCCAGTTCCTCACCAGCCGGAGCCCCCGTATTATTTGTTAAGAAGGCCGATGGCTCACTACGTCTATGTGTGACGGGGGTCCTCTCTATAGCAGGAGAAGAGTAGGACAGATGGTCCAAAGCTTGTCTCTGATGTAGACGTGTGTTCTCAGAGCCCAGTAGATGACTTCGTCTACTTGCATAGAGGATTCTCTACCAAGGGATGATGCTTGGGAGAATGGACGGCCGTAGAGGATAGAAGTTTAGGTTTAGAGAGTAAAGATTCTTCTGGGTAGACTTAGAATAATCTTAAGGGTCTTCTTCCGCTTGTTACAACTGATGATGAGGAAAATCAGAACCGATGGGCGGAAACCGGAGATGAGTACTTATACTCCAAATCTCTCTGTTTCCTACATTCCACCGCTCTTACTAAGTCCCGGTGAAAACTCTGTTTTGGAGCGGAAAGAATTCCTCCGCTACCCCGCTTCTCTCAATGGGTGTTTCCGGTCCTAGAGTAAGCACTTAGCCAGGGTCATGGATCACCTGCAGCCTGGCTGTCACACAGCTCCGGCCTGCATCAGATGAGCCTCCGCTCAGGTGGTCTACCCTAGATGGCTGCAGAGCTGTAACTCCTTGTAGATTATTCCAGATAACCACTGCCGCCTGCAGCAGGCTATTCTGCACAGAGGATACTGGAGATGTCCAAGACTTAGAGACCTTTCTCTAGCCGGCCCTCTATTCATCGACAATGCCTGCACTCGCCAGCCTATCCTTTCATGAATAGATCTCCACCCTAGCGGTCAGAAGGTAGGTACACTTGTAGCAGGTTGCGGTCCTCACTACAGGTACTTTTCCTATCACTGTAACTGCTGAATTCTATCAATGACTCTGAGCCTATAACAGGCCGGGTGAGAACTATTCTCCTAACCACTTGTGGCTCTGTTACACCCGAGGATCCTCTAAGAGGCATGGGGATGCCTCACGAAGAGTAACGATTGATGTACCCGAGGATCATGTAGGCGATATAGTCAACACCGAACCGGAAGCAAACGCTGCAGAGGATGTTAACAGCAGCGGATCCGATTATGAATACCCTGCCCAGAGCGATCAGGAAAGCTCTGAAGACGATGAGGAGACTATGAATCCGACCCCATCACAGGGAAGCCAAATGGGTGGAAAGAAGCCGCCATCGGCGCCCACCAAAACTGCGAGAGCATTGGCAAAGGCCCTAAAGTAACCCACAGCGGCAGCTGCAGAAGCAATTGCCTCATCAGTTAATCTTCACGTAGTTGAGGTTCGTGAATGTGGCTTCTGTCCTCGATTTGATTGGTCCTGCTAATGCTTAGTGATAACGAGTCAGAAAGAAAATCGGCCGCCTGCCAAACCAATGCAAAAATGGGGGCGAACTTCCGCCAATGATGCAACAGAATCATCAACTGCTCCAGCAGCTTCCGCGGGTGCTTTCCGGGCACCGGAAACACCTCCTGTCTATACTATTGACTCCTCACCTATGCCTATCCAATTCTCTTCACCGGCCTATTGTGACCCACACGGAATGTTTCCTTCGTCACCATTGCCTAGTGGATATGGGGAAGATATGCCTCCGAGCTCTCCCCAAATCCCTCCGAGCACTCCCTATCCCCCCCCGAGTCAGCGTCGACTTTACCGACCTGCCCCGCTGAGTAGCCCCGCGCCTCACGAGCGGGCCTCTTCTGTCCCCGAGAGCGAAGACGATTACGTGCTCTCCCGGGTCTCCTCGCATATGCTCTCTCCGAGCACTCTCTACCCTTATCCAAGCGCTGACAATAGCTCTGGGAGCTCACAGAAAAACAAGTCAACCAAAGCGCAAAGTTCTAGGAGTGCTACTGTATTGTCCATTGACGATCAGAGAGTAGAACGGGAGTGCAGTCTCTTGATCGGAGAACATACGCTTCTCCGTGAACCGTTTCCTTGCGCGGCAAGGCTAACGGTTTTATCAATTACTATGTGGAGAAAGGCTAGTAACATTGTGGGGTGTAAAACAAATATTGATGAGACCGTCATTAAGCAGGCAAGTGCTCTAGCAACACCCCCTAATGCTCTAGCAGCACTTCCCGATGTTCTGAGAGATGTTAACCAAGCGTAGGTCAGAAGTCTTCACTCCCGAGTCCGTTCACACCTGATGCATGAAGTGAAAGGGCGGCTCGCCGACTCATCTCTTTATGGGTTTGCTAAGCTCCCAACATCGGGCGAACGGGCGAGCCGTGTCCAGTACCTTTTGAAGAATGACCGTTTTATCAGCCATCCGAATTACTACGAGGTGGGAATTCCACATACCCACCAGAGCATTGAGTATAACTCTCACAGCTATTAGGAGTATCGTTGCCGGTTCCTAGCACCGGAGATAGTTGATATTTTATATTATAAATTCTTCGAAGGTATCCGGATGCGAGGAGTCAGGGATCCCGAATTTCTCGAGCGAATAAACCCTACCCTGATCTGTTTGGTGGCTACTGCAATTTGGCATGGGTTGCGCGCCTGGTCGACGGGGGTTTACATGAAACCAGACCATTTTCAGTCCGGGAATGAGACGGTTGTGAGTAAGTAATGGCCACCGCCCAGGGAGCTATCGGGAATGCTCATACTGATGTGGTGTGTGCCCCAGAGACATTCACGAGAATGACAAACAAACGGAAAAGCCGAACACCAGAAAATCAGGCTGGAAGGTTAGAGTTGATTAAGGAGAATCTTCGGGATATTGTAGTTTTTGATACCAGAATGATATTGCCGAAACATACTGATTAACCTTGAAAATAAATATGAGAAAAGAAGGACGTTGTGCTGGAGGTAATACCAGTAGATGGTCTTAAGGAAGATGATGATGCTCTCGCTGCAGATCTGGCAGCATTCCGGAATTTTAGAAGGGGGACCACGGCGACTCCAGGGGCATCCCAGGGGACTAACTATGAGGACAGTCTTGATCCGGAGGTTGTTGGCGCCCAGCTGCGGGAAGTTCACGTGGATGTCTACGGAGAGACTGAGGAGGAAGAACAGGAGCTCCCGGTTGAGCCAGAGCAGGATGAACAGGATCTCGAGCGAGATGAATGAGGCGAGCAAGTCCCTACGAGATATCGTGATAGCTCTCTGAGCTTTTGAAAGCCAAGGCGCATGATGGGTACTACACGTTATTATTTCTTTTCTTATTTTTTTGTGATATTATTTAGTGTTTAGCAATTGGTGGACGTGGATGTATTATTAATAGCGGAATTTAATCACCAACAACTACCAGACGTATCGTGAGTACTATGAAAGCATTGTGCAATAGATATATTATTTCTGGGCGTGTAGAGTATGCTATTAGTTCAGGGTGACAGGTGAGAGCATCAGGAGGCTGCAGGCAATGTAGGCACCCTTCAGGTCGAGCCAGGGGAATCGATATATCTTCAGGAGCATCTATCAACACACCAGGAGGTATCAGGAGGACTAATTTAGTGCCAGGAGGAGGTGGTTGAAGCCAGAAAAGGCATGAAGTAATACCCTCGCCCAGGCGCGCCCTGAGATAGGCGGGAACCACCAGAGATGGAGTTTGTCTTCACAGCGCCGTGAGCGCCCTGAGCACCACAAACGTCTGAGAAGGGCACCCAGGTTTGCTGATGAAGAAGACTTGTATAGGTCGCTGTAGTAGGCAACCTTCGAGCTTTAGACACAAAGGGCGAGGACTATGGGCTGTGAATAGGATATATTCCTATCTATCGAGAAGACAGGATGACGAAACAGGGAGGACACAAGAAAAAGACAAAGGAGAGCTATTCTACTACATATTTATAGACCTCCATTACCAGTCCAGTATAACACATACATCAGCAAACTACTACTTGTGTATTCAGTCTCCCAACAGTCTCCCGTGTCTCCTGAGAGTCTCTTGAGGCTCCTGGATATTTTTTGAGTCTCCTGAAGCTTAGGAGACCTCAGGAGACAAATGAAGTCTCGCTGATGTACTTCACACAACGTGAACTCATAGAAACCCATTACGCAGCCACTGCACAGTCTCCTCCACCTATAAAGTTACCATTACGCAACTACTGCACAATCTCCTCTATCTATGACGCAACCATTACACAACTACTGCATAATCTCCTCCATCCATAACGCAACCACATTAGCAAACTACTACTTGTATATGCAGTCTCCCAACAGTCTCCTGCCATTACACAACCACTGCGCAGTCTCCCCCCTGCATAGTATTCCACCACAACGCTACCCCCACATCAGCAAGACTTCATTTGTCTCCTGAGGTCTCCTGAGCCTCAGGAGACTCAAAAAATATCCAGGGGTCTCAGGAGACTCTCAGGAGACCCGGGAGACTGTTGGGAGACTGCATACACAAGTAGTAGTTTGCTGATGCACGCTGGGACAGCTGAACATATAAGAGCACCAGCAACTTGAAGATTTTACCAGTCTCAGGAGATTACAAGGGTCTCAATAGACTCAGGAGATTCAGGAAACTCCAGTCACAAATGCTAAAGCTTGCTGATGTATGTTATAGTCCTTACCTTTATTGGGACTATCGCTGTCTATTACCCCACACCCTGTTGAACAAAGCTTACACCAGACTCTCTCTTTGAGACTATTCCCTTGATGTGACGGGGCTCTGCCTCTACTAAACAAGAGTGTAGGAAGCAAGAGGGCCGGTAGAAGATAGAAGTTTTAGGTTTAGAGAGTAAAGATTCTTCTGGGTAGACTTAGAATAATCTTAAGGGTCTTCTTCCGCTTGTTTACAACTGATGATGAGAAAAACAGAACAGATGGGCGGAAACCGGAGATGAGTACTTATACTCCAAATCTCACTGTTTCCTGCATTCCACCGTTCTTACTAAGTTCCGGTGAAAACTCTTTTTTTTTTTGGAGCGGAAACAATTCCTCCGCTACCCCGCTTCTCCCTAAGCGTTAGCGGGTGTTTCCGGTCCTAGAGTAAGCACCCTTAGCCAGGGTCAAGGATCACCTGCAGCCTGGCTGTCACACAGCTCCGGGCCTGCATCAGATGAGTCTCCGCTCAGGTGGTCTACCCTAGTTGGCTGCAGAGCTGTAGCTCATTGTAAGTTATTCCGGGCATAACCACTGCCGCCTGCAGCAGGGTTCTCTTTACACAGAGGGACACTAGAGATGCCCGGGCACTTAGAGACCTTTCTCTAGCCGGCCCTCTATTCACTGACAAGGCCTAGACTCGTCAGCCTATCCTTTCATGAATAGATCTCTACCCTAGCGGTCAGAAGGTAGGTACACTTGTAGCAGGTTGCGGTCCTCACTTCAGGTACTTTTCCTATCACTGTAACTGCTGAATTCTTATCAATGACTCTGAACCTATAACAGGCCCGGTGAGAACTATTCTCCTAACCGTTAGTGTGGCTCTGTTATACTTGATCTCTGTCTCTTCCCCAAGTAGGTCCAGCTCTCTATCCGTATCAGATTCAAGCCCAGGTAGTGGAAGATTAGTTAGTCTGGATTTAGATTTCTCGCCTTGATCTCCCCGAGCATCTCTGAGAGGTTCCAAATCAGCAAGACTTCATTTGTCTCCTGATGTCTCCTGAGCCTCAGGAGACTCAAAAAATATCCAGGAGCCTCAGGAGACCCTCAGGAGACCCGAGAAACTGTTGGGAGTCCGCATACACAAGTAGTAGTTTGCTGATGCAGAGCCTCCGCCAGAGCATCATTGTATAACGGAGCCATACCAAACTATATGGTGTATGAGTACACACGAGGCCTGTTATACTAGTATATAAAGAGTCATTGGTAGAAGCCAGTTCAAGTTGACATTGTAGTATTAATAGGAAAGTTTCCACAGTGAGGAATCACTACCTACTGCAAGAGATGCAGACCTCCTAGCCAACTAGGGCAAAAGAATCATTCATGGGAGGTCTTGACTGATGAGTCTACCACTTTGCCAGTGTCTAGATCGGAGGACTGGCTAGAGCTAGACTTTGGATGCCCAAGTATTTTTGACAGTTTCTCTGAGCGTGATGTTTACTGCTGCTAGTGGTGCTGACCTAGCCTGGGAAAGTCTAAAATGACTGATAGCTCTATCACAATATTGAGTAGATCATTTGAGCGGAGTCTCATTCAATGTATGCCCTAGTGCTAGGTGTAAGCCCAGGATGCAGGTGATCCTCGGCGCTGAGTAAGGATGCTTACTCGCGAGCCCGAACCTCCCATTAACATTTAGAAAGAAGTGGGGTAATGGAGGAATGGTTAGCTGCTCTGCAACATAGTTGTCATCAGAACTTACATTTGCAAACATCAGCAAACTACTACTTGTGTATGCAGTCTCCCAATAGTCTCCCGGGTCTCCTGAGAGTCTCCTGAGGCTGCTGGATATTTTTTGAGTCTCCTGAGGCTCAGGAGACATCAGGAGACAAATGAAGTCTTGCTGATGAAATTTCACCTGTCTCCTGAAATTATCTGGGTCTCAGGAGATTCAAGAGACTTTTAAGAGACCCAGGGGACTTAGGAGACTTCAGTTATATTTGGTAAAGCTTGCTGATGTAGTAGGATAGACAGAGGTATGATTCTGAAAGAATTGGAGTATAAGTACTCTCCTTCCATCTGAGTCAGCAAGCTTTACCATTTCTGACTGAAGTTTTCTTGTTCTCCTGATAGTCTCCTGAGTCTCCTGAGACCCTTGTAATCTCCTGAGACTTTACAAATCTTGCTGATGTTCCAGGAAATCTGAAGAGACAGGTGAAATCTTGCTGATGTCATTCCTGCATGTCTACTCTAACCATCATCTTCAGTTGAGGAATTAGAGTGGAAGAAGATTATTCTAAGTAAATATATAAAGAATTTTTCCATCTCTAATCCTGATTTATTCCTACGGCCCTTTGCTTCCTATACCTTCCTTTAGTAGAGGCAGAGCCCCGTCATACAACGAACAGAGATATAGCCTCATAATACCCTTCAATGACACCGAGACGCCATTTTCTGCTGAAAGGAATTCCAAGCCTGCGTGTCCTGCCTTAAGGCACTAGGCCCGCCAGGTAGAATAAATAGCGTGGATGTGAATAAGGATAAGTCAAGAGGAATGAACGACGCGAGTGGCGTGATTTCTTTCTACGGCGTCTGGTTCAAGCTTGCAAGCAGAGATGAGAACTACTGATGCGGCCATTTCTTTCTACGGCGCTTGATTGCAGGAGGACGGTGAATAGAATTATATGAATGTATGGAATACGGCGATGGTAATACTGATTCTACGGAATCTACCATGATGAAATGAGTGGATTGAAAGATGTTAAATAATGAAATGGAGTTCTTTCCTTTAGTTCTTTTCTTTCTTTCTTCTTTGTCTCATCTTTCTGCATTAGCAAGACTTCATTTGTCTCCTGATGTCTCCTGAGCCTCAGGAGACTCAAGAAATATCCAGGAGTCTTAGGAGACTCTCAGGAGACCCAGGAGACTGTTGGGAGACTGCATACACAAGTAGTAGTTTGCTGATGTGTTCTCTCGTACATAGGAATACATCTATTTCCTATCCATAGTCCTCGCTCTTCTCGCCTACTACTGCGACTTATACTCTTCTGTCCCGCTTTGCCCTTTATTGCCTCGTCTCCGCCGCTACCTACGGTCCTCACTTTCCCTGCCCTGCCTCTGGTCTTTGCTCGCCTTTACGCCCATTTGTCTCCTGCTGCCCCTCATTCTTGCCTCATGCCATCTTCATCCGTCCCTACGTAAGTATACATACATGGCGGCCTTAGCGACATGCGGTATCTCAAATTTACCAACAATCTTAGCCACCATCAGCAAACTACTACTTGTGAATGCAGTCTCCCAACAGTCTCCTGAGTCTCCTGAGAGTCTCCTGAGACTTCTGGATATTTTTTGAGTCTCCTGAGGCTCAGGAGACATCAGGAGACAAATGAAGTCTTGCTGATGACTCCAGCTGCCTGTGAACCAATGAGGGCCTTCGGTTCCAGCCACTTTACAGCTGAAAACCAAATCCTGGCTTTATGTTCGCATTATAGGAGTATAAATGGGTATAATACTGTTCCACTTCACCAAGTCTTGGCGCTTTTTACATACAAAATCAGCCAAATCCAATCTCTTATAACTTTTTAACAAGACAAGATATCAAAAATCTGTGAAATGAAAATCTCTATCATATCTATATCTACAATTTGATTTCACAAATTTTTGATATCTTGTCTGGTTAAAAAGTTATAAGCGATACAATTTATGTCACCTTTAACGTACGCGGCACCATACTCCGTTACACTGCGCCGCCATTGCAGCTAACAACCTAAAGTCACTTTATCAGAAATACGCAATGTAGTGTCTCCAGTCCTCAGTATTTCTCAACATCCAGCTGTAAGGTCTATCTCTATGCCATGTATATAGGATGGACTCTTGACTGCATGAATTTTCCTTTTACTCTGAAAACGGTTTGCAGGGTTGCATTGAAAGACTAAATAAACAAAGAGATTAGCTGGGGCCTAGTAGGTTACCCTGCCTGCGCTAACCAGCATGACAACAAGAAATAATATTACATCTAATTAGTACATGTAGCTATAGGTGACGAGCTGGGGTTAGATGATACCGTACCACTTACCTCCATTGATATATAATTCTAGCCTAGCCTATACGGATATGTGAATTATGTTAAGGGGAGTATTGGTGGTGGTCAAGTTGTAACTCGGTGTTTCCCGTTTCCGGACTTTGAATACCGTTAGTATCCTGCGTATGCGGAGGTAGATCGCGTTCAATTCAACCCACACTCAAACTCCAATAAAACTCCCAGAAAGCGAGTAAATCTACAGAGGAAAAGTTCAAACTAACAACGAGTAAAATCAGCGAAGTACACAAAAAACTCGCAACTGAGCCAAGTTAAAATCAACAAATATCCATTTCAGTCCTGAAGGAGATTATCAAGGGGGGCTAACAAATCGTACAAGGGCATGAAGCCAACGGCAATTATAAAACAAGAATACCAAATAAAGTCCAACCCACTATCTCTTACAAAACCTCTACTCCCCCAGCTACCCTCTCTTCAACCTCATTTAGTCAATTTTAATACTTCCGTAAATCTTCCTTACGAAAAACCAACTTGAGAAAAAACCAATTGACCCTGTGAGTATGAAGAACAAGAAGCCGATCAATGCGCTGTACCCTAGATACAGTACGTTACTTGTAAAACCTCCTAAGCTGAGTTTTGAGATCCAGTACAGGATTGCATTGAGGAAAATGTAGATCGCACTCGCACCGGCAGTGAAAAACGATCTCCATTGCCAGTGGTAGTTCTCCGAGCACAGTAGAAAATAGATAAGGAGGATTGTGACTGTGGAACACGTAATGATCTATTTCTATTGTTAACCACACCTGTCATAGGATGATTCTGTGGTGAAGGGTGCAAACCATAATTCCATAGCAAATGAATAGAAACCCGAACATGTAATAAACTTTATGAAACCAGATTGAGTTCATAATAAAGTATAACTCAACAAATATGGCCCCAAAGGGCAAAATTCCCACTAAAAGCATGCTTGGAATAGGCTTCAGGTATGTAGACTGCTGCGGGATCTGGCGGGGAATCTGATTGGTGCGAACAGGAGGTTGGAACGCCTAGCTCGGAAAACACATTAGCCTACAGTTTCTATTAGGAGTTAGAACAAAGGACGGGCGGGCTGGACTCACAGGAGCTCTGAACCCGACCCAACTGCCGCCGAAACTCAGTGGCACACTAAGTATGAACCAAATACCGACCAGAACCAACATTGTGGTTAAGGGTACAGCCCCAGAAGAGTTTTCGAAAATCAGGAAAAAGTTGAGGAGGAAAAATGCACCAAATACAATTCCGGGAATGAACACGGGGGTGAGTAGAATATTGCGCTTCCAAGCCTCGCCCCCAAATGACTTGTAAGTTCGCGCCGAGACGTAACCGCCGATGAACCCAAAAAGCGTATATAGAAGGATCATAACCGTCCCCAGAGAACCACGGTTAGATGGTGATAGAAATCCAAGAAGTGCGAAAACAATAGTCGCCCCAGTCATAAAGAACAGCTGTGCACCAGATCCCAAGAATATCGAAAGAAGCATAGGGTTTTTCGGGGGACGGAAAACATCTCCATGAACCAATTTCCATCCAGAATCATCTTGTACGTCCTCATTCAAATCCAATTGATTATAACGAGCGATATCCTTGCGCAGAGCCCTCAGGAGAACCATACCTACCATTCCGGTAAGGAAAATCACGATAATGGCAGAATTGACGAGTGAGAACCAGTGAATTCGGGGGTCAAAGACATGCAGATATTTATCCCATCTTGTAGCCCAAGCAGTAGGTGAATGCCTCCAGTATACGGAATATGTAAATAAGACCTCTGTTTCCTGGTCTTGCGATAGGATAACAGGCGACATATCAGAGCAGTCGGCGCCAAAGTCACCAGCACCCTCTTGAAGCTTAGAATTCCGGGAGGAGGGCTGGACAACAACGCCTACAACGCGATATTTCTTGGTCGAGCGTGATGCCAGTTCATGGTAGTCGATAAAGATATCATAGTGATTGTTGAACTCGGCAATAGGATTATCAGACTTCGGGTTCTTAATGTCCCCCAACGGGAAGCCTTGAGAATAAAACTCAACATTCTCCACCTCGTCCTTATTCAGAGTGGCAGCAGGCAATCCGTCGATCAGCCAATTAATGTTATAATTTTGCCAGATCCGCCTATTGACAAATTTTGCTTTCCGTGGATCAAATTTCTTGACCTCACAAAGTGGTTTACAGGTTTCGTTCTTGGCCATTTTAATATCAAAAGGCGAGTCGAGTATACGGTCCCCGAACAAAATGGACCCAAGCGACTCGGAAACTTTCTTGGGTCCATTTGGGGGTCGGCAGAAGTTGAAAGCAGTGTGGTAGTAGTCATAAGAAATGACAGATCGAAGCTGCTGATCAGACTGCGAGAGCGTTGGTGTAAGGCGATTGACATTTAGGGGAACCGTGCTTCCCTCAGTGTAATCTGTAGGAGCGACACCCGGGAGATAAAAGGCGGCAGAGAGTGATGAGAAAAGAGAAACTGCCCCAACCGCAGATACAAAGGGGTTTGGCAGAAGCATTGTGATGGATTTACTATACCAGAGCCCCACGTTCACTGGAATAGTGTTGGTGAAGTTATGGGGGTATGTAATCACAAGCTAACGTAGCCGGGCCACGGGTATTAAGAAGAGTGCGGTCACGAGCAAGTGGGAAGTCGGTATGTAAAGGTGAGAACTGCTTGGAGAGGATAAAAACCACACTGTCTTAGGTAGATGGTGATCCCGAGATAGTGATGTGAGCTAGTGTTGAATGCTCAGGTTTCCAAATTCGTAACTGGATGAGGCTGAGGACGAGCTCCTTGCCAAGGCCTACTCCCGCCCCTGACATTTCCGAACACGACTACAGCCGTGTCCCATAATTTTCCGGATGTCGCGCGTGCGCACATGGCAACGAACGACGAACCCGTGAACGAACACACTTGAACCACAACCCCGCAACCCCACGATGGCCACAAATCCCAGAATCAGAGGCTATAGCAGAGAGGATAGAAGGAGAGCTATTGTCACCCTTCATGATATTGACTATCCTCCCCCCAAGATCCATGAAGTTACAGGAATTCCTACCAGCACCATTCATGATGTCATCAAGAACTACAACAAGCGAGGCCATACTAGAGATATTCCCTACTCCGGCAGGCCACCCAAATTCTCTGATAAAGACATAAAGATTGTCAAAAACATTGTTGAAGATCAACCTACACGAAATCGCCTATACAGCCTCCCAGTTCAATATCCAGATTTCCGAGTCAAAAAAACTTACATCAGCAAACCTGCAGATTTCGCCGGGTGCTCCAGGCGCTCAGGGCGCTGAGGGCGCACCGGATAAAAACTCATTCTCCTGAGAACTTCGCCAAACCTCCGGGCGCTCTGGGCGAGGCTTTCAGCATCCTGAGCGCCCTGAACTAAATCCCAACCTCAATTAGCGCCAGGAGTTAGGTTTACTTTTAGGTAACTGTGACGGAGAAACTAAGACTACAAGGGAACATCAGCAAGATTGAAACTCTCTCCTGAGAATCGACTGAGTCTCCGGAGGCGGTTGCCAAGGAAACTACCCTCCCGTCTCTCCCAATGACCTCGTTAAGCATTTGTCGCCTCCCGAGCCTTTCTATGGCCTCTCGAGCCTTCCAGAGGGCCTCCTGAGCCTTTTGTTATCCTCCTTACCTCTCCTAACGCCTCTCCAATTGTTTGTAGTCTCCTGAGCCTTCCAGAGGACCTCCTGAGTCTTCTATTACTCTCCTTTATCTCTCCTGAACTACACTAAGTGTATGTAGCCTCCTGAGCCTTCTGTTACCACCCTTACCTCTCATAATACCCTCGCTAATTGTTTCTCGCCTACTAGAGGGCCTTTTGAGCCTTCTGTTACCCTCCTTACATCAGCAAACTACTACTTGTGTATGCAGTCTCCCAACAGTCTCCTGGGTCTCCTAAGAGTCTCCTGAGGCTGCTGGATATTTTTTGAGTCTCCTGAGGCTCAGGAGACGTCAGGAGACAAATGAAGTCTTGCTGATGTACCTATCCTAATACCCTCGCTAATTGTTTCTACATCAGCAAGACTTCATTTGTCTCCTGATGTGTCCTGAGCCTCATCAGCAAACTACTACTTGTGAATGCAATCTCACAACAGTTTCCTGTGTCTCCTGAGAGTCTCCTGAGACTCTTGGATAATTTTTGAGTCTCCTGAGGCTCAGGAGACATCAGGAGACAAATGAAGTCTTGCTTATGCTCAGGAGACTCAAAAAATATCCAGGAGTCTCAGGAGAGTCTCAGGAGACCTGGGAGACCGTTGGGAGACTACATATGCAAGTAGTAGTTTGGTGATGTATCATCGGATACTGGAATACTTTGTGTCCACGAACCTTCTGGACCGACGACAAACCCGATTGACTGAATTCTTCTCAAGGTTTAATTTTATTATTTTGCATTGACCCGGGAAGCAAGGGCGAAAGGTGGACCTTCTAACGAGGAGGCCTAAAGATCTACCAAAGAAAGAGGACAAACTGTGACGGAGCTTTGCCTCTACTAAACAAGAGTGTAGGAAGCAAGAGGGCCGATAGAAGATAGAAGTTAGGTTTAGAGAGTAAAGATTCTTTTCTAATAGACTTAGAATAATCTTAAGGGTGTTCTTCCGCTTGTTACAACTGATGATGAGAAAAAACAGAACAGATGGGCGGAAACCTGAGATGAGTACTTATACTCCAAATCTCTCTATTTCCTGCATTCCACCGCTCTTACTAAATTCTGATGAAAACTCTGTTTTGGAGCGGAAACTATTCCTCCGCTACCCCGCTTCTCCCTAAGCGTTAGCAGGTGTTTCCGGTCCTAGAGTAAGCACCCTTCGCCAGGGTCAAGGATCACCTGCAGCCTGGCTGTCACACAGCTCCGGGCCTGCATCAGATGAGTCTCCGCTCAGGTGGTCTACCCTAGATAGCTGCAGAGCTGTAACTCATTGTAGATTATTCCGGGCATAACCACCATCAGCAAGACTTCATTTGTCTCCTGATGTCTCCTGGGCCTCAGGAGACTCAAAAAATATCCAGGAGTATCAGGAGACTCTCAGGAGACTCAGGAGACTGTTGGGAGACTGCATTCACAAGTAGTAGTTTGCTGATGACTGCCGCCTGCAGCAGGGCTATTCTTGCACAGAGGGATACTGGAGATGTCCGGGCACTTAGAGACCTTTCTCTAGCCGGCCCTCTATTCACTGACAAGGCCTAGACTCGTCAAACTATCCTTTCATGAATAGATCTCCACCCTAGCGGTCAGAAGGTAGGTACACTTGTAGCAGGTTGCGGTCCTCACTACAGGTACTTTTCCTATCACTGTAACTGCTGAATTCTATCAATGACTCTGAGCCTATAACAGGCCGGGTGAGAACTATTCTCCTAACCGCTTGTGGCTCTGTTATACTACTCCCTTCTCTCAGCATCTTGGTCTCCAAGATTCAGTAACAAATTTTTTTTCAACCTATTTTACAGGAATTTCCGTGACTAGGTACAGATACAGAATTTCAAAGGAATTACTCCCTAGAGCCGCCTGTCTCTGGGTTTCTTAGGGTACCTCACGTGAAAATCCCGGAGGGCTTCCTCAGCGCTCTCCTGGAGATGTTCATAAGGTTCCCATGTAGCATCCTCATTCTCATATCCTTCCCACAGTACTAGATACTCCACTCTTCTTTTAAGCCTATTGACCCGGCTATCAGCTACTTCCCGGACCAGCCAGTTCTCTTCACCTGCAATCTCTTCTGGTTCCGGGGGGGGGAACTCTTCTCTCCGGATCTACTGGTGCTCTATAGGGTTCTAGGAGAGAGACATGAAAGACCGGGTAAATAACCATCTGAGGAGGAAGAGAGCATGTGCGAGTGCTATAACTTCAATGACCTTGAAAGGTCCCATCTTCTTCTGATCTAGCTTTCCCATCAGTCGCTTTGTTTGCGCGTTTGCGCCGGTCTGGCGATACTTCATCTCTGGCGATCTCGGAGAGTGCGGTGCGTATTTATCATTAGGCGAGCCCGTGCGATCCTGCGTTGCCCAAATTTTCTTGCGTCATTTGCCAGATAGATTCCATTGAGAGATCGTGACCCGTTGCTGGGTTGCTAACTTCAACGCCTTGAGAGCCGGCCAGTTGGTCGCAGGTTCGTAACCATAGTTGGCGTAAAAGCCGATCTTTGGTAGACTCAGAGACCCGCCCGAGTTGTAAGCATACTCTGGGAGGCAAGAGATCTGCTTTCAGTCATCCTGTTGGTATGAGCAATAAGCTCCATAAGTAATGCTCCAGGGTCAGTTAAGCTCTTTCTGTTTGGCCGTCTGTGCAGGGGTGGAAAGAAGTAGGCGTTTTCAACCAGCGTTGAGGCTCATGAGAGACTGCCAGAAATGAGAGAGAAACTTGCTATCTCTGTCCGAGACTATGTCATCAGGTAACCCATGGAGTCTCCAGACTTCCTTCAAGAACGTTCTAGCCAAATCTTCTGTCTTATTGAGTGTAGGGAGCGGGATGTAATGGGCCATCTTAGAGAAGCGGTCCACTATTACCCAGATCTTGGTAAATCCCTTAGACTCTGGCAATCCTACAATGAAGTCCATTGAAATGGAAGTCCATGGCCGATAGGGTATCTCCAAAGGTTGGAGCATACCAAACTTCTTGTGCTGAGATGTTTTGTTCCTCTAACAACTGTCACAGGAACGGACATACTCTTCCACATCTTGATCCATTTTAGGCCAAAAGAAGTTATTTTTCACCCGCTCTAGTGTCTTAAATTGACCATAATGTCCAGCCACTTTAGAGTCATGGGTATCGGTCAGGATATCCATCCGGAGCTTCTTGTCATTAGGAATATACCATCTATTCTTGAAGAAGATAAGGCCGTCCTTGACAGACAAGTTCTGGTCCAAATTAGGTTTCCCTTCAACCAGAGAGCGGTGCACTAACTGCCAATCTTTATCAAGCTTGACTGCCTCATACAAGCGGTTCAAGAATGAAGATTGCAACTGGTTGACTTTTACAGCCGCTAATCTAGCAGTGTCAAGAACCAATTGACCTGGCCTAAAAAACATCTGTGGCTCCGGCTGCAGTGGTTCACTCCCCTCTCCAAGGCGGTGATCCCAGCGCCTAGATAGCACATCGGGTTTGCTGTTCTTCTCTCCGGGCCTGTAGACAACTTTAAAATTGTACCCTGCTAGGTCCTCAGACCATCTAGCCTGCCGTCTAGTGAGAACCTTGGTAGAATTAAAATATTCCAAGTTTTTGTGGTCTGTGAAAACCGTGACTTCATGCTCAAAAGATTTCAGCATGTGCTCCCATTCCCGGAAAGAGGCTACAATAGCTCCCATTTCCTTATCATGGATGTCATAGTTGATCTCAGCAGGAGAGAACTTCTTAGAATAGAAAGCTACCGGATGTAGTTTCCCATCGTCTCCATACTGAGAGAGCACCGCTCCCTTAGCGAAGTCACTGGCATCAGTTTCAACCACCGTTCTCCTAGTAGGGTCAAAATGAGCAAGCACCGGAGCGCTAGTAAACTGGTCCTTCAGATCCTGAAAGGCCTGTACATAAGCTGCGGTCCAATGCCATTTCCTACCATCTTGAAGGAGATCAGTTAAGGGCTTGCAAATTCTACTGAAGCCTTCAATAAAGCGCCGGTAGAAGTTGGCAAATCCTAGAAATGCTTGGATCCCTTTAACATCTTTGGGTTCCGGCCACTCCCTAACTGCCTCAACCTTCTCTTCTGACATTGACACTCCCTGATTTGAGATGTGATAGCCCAGGTATTCTACCTCCGGAGCATGAAAGGAGGTCTTGTCAATGGATGCACATAGCTTATTCTCTGATAGCCGCTGCAAAACCTTATTGACAAGATCAACATGTTCTTCCATGGTCTCCGAGTAGATAAGGATATCATCAATATAGACAATCACTCCCTCATCCAGTAGTTCCCTTAACACGTCATTGATCATAGCCTGGAAGGCAGAAGGGGCATTGCATAGACCAAAGTGGCAAGATCACATCAGATCGACAGGCCATAGCGTATTCTGAAAGCTGGTTTTCCACTCATCTCCCTGGCTATCCCGATCAAATTGAAGCCATTCTTTAGGTCTATCTTTGAAGACCCGGCCTTGAACAACCTGTCTCTGAGCTTCACTCACGATAGGTATGGTACTTGTCTTTTACCGTAACCTTGTTCAAGCCTCTATAGTCAACACAGATTCTCAATTTGCCATCCTTCTTTGGTATGAACAATATGGGTGCCGCTGCCGGGCTATTAGATCTGGAGATCTTTCCTGTAGCCAATTCTTTGGTCAGGTACTCCTTGAGGGCCTTCAGTTCAGGAGCGGAACATGGGTATAGCGGGCCAAATGGGATTGTAGAGTCCGGCAGGATCTTGATCTTCAGATCATTAGCAGAATGCGGAGGTAACTCCTCTGCCTTCTCTCTGCTGAATACATGTGCCCATTGCCGGTGTGCTTCGGGAATTCTTACTTCCACATTCACACCATTCTCATCATGCCAAATGGCCGCTACTGTACACCTCTTCCTCTTCTAGCATTCGATAGATAGAGATGGGTTCCACAAGAATGGCCGCTGGGAGACAATTCTGCTTGCAGTAGTCACTCCTCCAGCTTATGGTATTGAGTTCCCAATTAATATCCGGGTTATGCTTCCTTGCCCAAGCAATTGGCAGGTAACCGGAGATTCCAGCTTCCAAAGAGGCTACCTCCCATCGGAGTGTCTCCTTATGATCTCCCATGCTCATGTGGACCGGGTGAGTATAGTACTCTCCGCTTCCCATCATGACATTTCCTTGAGCATCATACATTGTCAGTGGTTGATCCCTCCGCACTAAGGGTATTCCATTCTTTCTGACAAACTCTTGGTTCAGGATAGGTCCTGTACACCCGGTGTCTAGAAGGAATTTCTCTTGGGCGCCTTCAACCTTTCCTTTAATTGTCCAAGACAATTTGGCTTCTAGCACAGGTCTTTTGCCGTGCACTGGTAGGGGCGGAAGACTTGCTTCTTCCCTTCTCCGCTTGGAGGTTTTCTCAGGGGTTGTTTCTCTTGTTCTCTTTAAGCTTTGCATTATAGAGTAGATATGGCAAAATAGATATGAGTTCTTTCTTGAAGGTTCACTGATAATAGAGAAAGAATGCGGCAGCTGCTGCTCTCTTTATACTTTTCCAAGTAAAGAGGTAATGCTATGTAGCAATCCCTTTCTCTCTTATTCTTCGCAATTCCAGGAACATGATCAAGATAACAAAATTTATATTCCAAAAATAGAGAAACATAACCCGAACAATCATATGAAGAAATAATAGTATACATAGACTTTTCTAGACAGACACTACCAGATAATATCATCATCTGACCCTGCTCCGCTCAAAGACGTCATCTATCCCTTCCTAAGTACATTGAATGGTTGTTCTGCCGCTTACAGCAAAGAACCTTAGCTTTCTTTTCAGATGGTTCCTGGGTTTTATCCTGAGCCAGATCCTTTGTCCGCTTTGTACTTTCACAGCTGCCACCCGACAGTAAGAGGTTTCAGATCAACAAGTGGTCCATTTGTGTCTGGACTCGCCAGACTATCATGCACAAGTCTACGACTCTACCTCACAGGAGTACCGGAAGGTCTTACCTTCAAGATACTTCAGCTTTTCTTCTTTCTTCCAGAATATGCCCCGGGATACCCTTCAGTTCCACAGCCTTGTCCTTAGATCCAGTGGTTTCCTTTGGTGCAGAAGTCGCGCTTCTTTCTTTCCCTGATTGCCGCCTTAAGCATTGCTGGCTTCTTTCTGTCCTGGCCAGAGCTTTATCTGCTGCTGCCGCCAGCCACATACAGGCCCCAGCTCTCTCAGAGCTGATCCTTTCCATCAAGGTCCCCAGGCTTGGGATTAAAAAGTGCGCCTAACTTAAGCCTGGTTCCTATGAGTGAGCCTTGATCTTATCATCTACCAGCTGTCCTTCATAGCCGGTTCCACATCAACTGAATAATAGTATTCAGGAAGGAGTCTATTTCTTCCTTCTTGGGTAAGCAGATTCCATTGGCTACCGCCATCCCTAGAGATGGCCACTGGCTGCCCTAAAGGATTCCACAAAGGAATCCCACCGTTTCCAACGCTCATCTAACCTTACAGGCCTTCCAGCAATCCGGTTGGCAGAGGCTTTGGTCTACGGAGTGCGATGTTCTCATACCACTTGATTGCTGCCGCTGCCTTCCATGAGATTCCCAAAGATACCGATCTTAACCTCATCTGCCAGGAAGGACTGGTTTCAATGGAGAACACGCTCACATTGCCGGAGGAAGGTTTCCACCTGTTCTGCTTCACCCTTGAACTTGGTGGAGGGGCCTTAGGTTCTCGCCAGACTGGAGGAGGTGGATCGCCAAGAGTGGCCGATAATTGACTAAGAGAGCAAGCAGATCTCTGCTGTTTCGCTTCGGCGACTCCGCCAGGCTCTCCGGTCATTCCCTTCTGGCTCCGAGTCTGAGCTGTCTGGATCATTTCCGCAAGACCACCACCGGAGGAGGAGGATATATTGCTCCACTTCCACCTGCTATTACCGGAGGTGGGAAGGAGGAGGATCGGTACTCCGGGGTTCTGACCGACCACCGGTTTTCTGCGTGAGGCGCGAGATAGAGTGACTTCCTCCTCTTCAACTCCACGCCTTCCAAGCTGAGACCCGGCCTGAGGCGCTTCTCCTGGAGGAAGCGGTGAGGCCCCACCTGAGGCATGACCACCGGGACTATGGGCCTTGCTGGTGCCTGGGGGATGCAAACAGTGATCGTTGTCTTCTGTTCTGCTTCCTGTTGTGGAGATACCCGAGAGGGGGCCTGAGTCCCGCCTAGCTACCTGTAGCTTTCCTCATCACGGCCTTCTGATCTCTGCATGTAATTGGGAGGATGACCGGTTAGACCATTCAATTTCCACAGATCCGGCTAGGTCATCCTTCTCCACAAATCTCCCGCTTCTTCCTGAAGAGAGGTGACCTGATCCTCATGAAGGTCATGGCTTGCCTCATGAGTTCTGCCTCCGCTTGCTGCCACTGATAAGAACTAGAGCCTGAGCCTCCTCTTTTCAGTTCTTGTCAGCGCGCTTGGAGGTAGAGACCTGAGTTCTCAAGAACTGCTCATAGGTAATCGGGTCTGAGTCTTGCCAGACAGGCTCACAGCCAGTGAATGTAGGCCAGAGCCTGTCCGTGCTTCGACCAACTGTGCAGAGCCTCCAGTTGTAAGGTCCCGCTGCTATTCAATCTGAAGCTGCACTTCTGCTGGTAGGCGGACATCTTGTCTTGGAGAAGATAATCTCTAGTAAATGAAGCCTTTAAGATTATAATGCGACGGGCTCTGCCTCTACTAAACAAGAGCAGAGGCAAGAGGGCCAATAGAAGATAGAAGTTAGTTTAGAGAAAGAAAGATTCTTTTCTAATAGACTTAATAATCTTAAGGCCTTCTTCCGCTTGTTACAACCGATGATTTAGAAAATGAACAGATGGGCTGAAACCGAGATGAAGACTTATACTCCAAATCTCTGTGTTTCCTGCATTCCACCGCTTCTTACTAAATTCTCTAGAAACTCTGTTTTGGAGGAAACAATTCCTCCGCTACCCCGCTCTCCTCCGTTACAGCTGTTTCCGACGAGAAGACTTAGCCTGGGTCCATGATCACCTGCAGCCTGGCTGTCACACAGCTCCGGCCTGCATCAGACGAGTCTCCGCCGTGGTCTACCCTAGATGGCTGCAGAAAGCTGTAACTCATCAGATTATTCCGATAACCATCGCCGCCTGCAGCGCTTATTCTTGCACAGAGGATACTGAGATGTCCAAGACTTAGAGACCTTTCTCTAGCCGCCCTCTATTCACCGACAAGGCCTGACTGTCACCTATCCTTTCACGAATAGATCTCCACCCTAGCGGTCAGAAGGTAGGACACTTGTAGCAGGTTGCGGTCCTCACTACAGGTACTCTTCCTATCACTGTAACTCGCTGAATTCTATCAACGACTCAACCTATAACAGCCGGTAACTATTCTCCTAACCGCTCAGTATACAAACGACAATAAAGAAAGTCGAGTACTTAAAACGGTAATCTGATCCCAAGATAAGTTTGTTGACGGGTTCTTTGGCAAATGAACCTGCTGAAGGATCGTCTCTCGTTATAACGGAGCCATACCAGCGGTTAGGAGAATAGTTCTCACCGGCCCGCATCAGCAAACTACTACTGGTGTATGTAGTCTCCCAACAGTTTCCTGGGTCTCCTGAGAACCTCCTGAGGCTCCTGGATATTTTTTGAGTCTCCTGAGGCTCAGGAGACATCAGGAGACAAATGAAGTCTTGCTGATGCGTTATAGGCTCAGAGTTATTGATAGAATCCGGCAGTTACAGTGATAGGAAATGTACGTATAGAGAGGACCGCAACCTGCTACAAGTGTACTTACCTTCTAAACCGCTAGGGCGGAGATCTATTCATGAGAGGATCGGCTGACGAGTCTAGACCTTGTCAGTGGATAGAGGACCGGCTAGAGAAAGGTCTCTAATTGCCCAGACATCTCCAGTATCCCTCTGTGCAAGAATGACCCTACTATAAGCGGCAGTAACTATGCCCGGGAATAATCTACAATAAGTTACAGCTCTGCAACCATCTAGGGTAGATCACCTGAGTGGAGACTCATTTGATGCAGGCCCAAAGCTGTGTGAAAGCCAGGCTGCAGGTGATCCTTGACCCTGGCTAAGGGTGCTCACTCTAGGACCGGAAACACCCGCTAACGCTTATCGAGAAGCGGGGTAGTGGAGGAATTGTTTCCGTTCCAGAAACAGAGTTTTCACCGGAACATTAGAATATAGAGATCAATAGATTTTATATCGATAAGACTCTTTCTTCGTCGTCGATGATTTCAACAAAGTCTGAGAATGACAGCGTATTTATATCCCGCGCACATGTCATGTGGACTAACCATTATAATTACAATAATCTTATGTGAGACCCCGAAGATCCTGAAAACCTGTCAAGAACCCAAACGCCAATTCTATACACCCACTTCTAAATCCCAAAGGCCTATTTCCAAAAAATCCCTCACGTTACATCCCGCTGCTGCATGCACTCAGTCTTCGTCAGTGGTCATGAGGAGTTTCGGAGTCAGCCTAGTACCTGATAACCCCCTGGTACTAGGCTAGACTTCGCTCGCCAACCCTTTCCACGTAACGTTGTCTATCACTAAGGAGCGTAGCTCAACGTTAGAACTGTCAACAATCGGTACCGGAGGTGTCGGGTAGTCTTACCTTCCCCTGGGCGCCACCAGCGTCAGCTTCTTTGCAATCTTTGCCTTTCGATCAGTTTTGGTCCAATTGACTCCAAACTCTCACTGTTGCCCCCTCATATACCCACCGGTGTCCAGAGCGACTGCATTAGCAAGACTTCATTTGTCTCCTGATGTCTCCTGAGCCTCAGGAGGCTCAAAAAATATCCAGGAGCCTCAGGAAACCCTCAGGAGACCCGGGAGACTGTTGGGAGACTGCATACACAAGTAGTAGTTTGCTGATGTGTGCCGGCGCCTTGACGCTCTGGGGGTTATTTTCAGGGTCGAAAACTGGGTCATTTGCTAGGGATTCCGCAACTCCGCACTGGGCTCCATACTGACAGTACCGTACCTCTCTGGCGCGCCCAGTGGGTGATAGAGTGTTTCAGCAGTAGCGTAGGGAGGACTCCTCCTCTTCTCTTCGGGTTCCAGGTCTTATACCCGTAACAGTGTCATTCTCCGACTTTGTTTAAATCATCCGAGTCAGCGACAAAGAAAAAATCTTATCGATATAAAATCTATTTGATATTCTATACACATTTCTATCTTTATTTGAACTTAGTGATTCTTTCAAGGAACTCTACCTGAACTATTCTTCAAAATCGTATCTTTACCACCTTCGTGGACTAGTATCGGGCAATCGAGATTCCCAGTAGTGAATTGACTGAAGAGACTTCGTTCCTTCCTACCTTTGTAGTTAGCGCTTCGAACTCTGAGCTCTTTACGAGACTGCTCTGGTTGTCTGGTGCGACACCCTAATACTTACCTTCCTCGGGGCACCACCAGAATCAGCTTCTTCGTGGCCTTCGCCGTTGGATCAGCTTTGGTCCGATTGACTCCAAACTCGCACTATTGCCCCCTCATATACTACCCATTGGTGTCCACAGCGACTGTGCCGACGCTTTGATGCCCCGGGAGTTTTTTTCGGGTTCGAAAACAGGTTCGTTTACTAGGAATTCTGCAACTCCGCACTGAGCTCCATACTGGCACTATCGCGCCTCTCTGACGTGCCCAGTGGGTGATAGAGTGCTTTAGCAGCATAGGGAGGTCCCTCATCCTGCATCTTTGGGTCCCATTTGTTATGCCCGTAACAATCCGGTATAGATGAGGGTTCACTTGCAAATTTCCTAGTGAGTTGAAGCTTAATGATGGCACTTTGGCTGTATTCAGTATTGCTTTCGCGGGCTTTTAGTACTTCACTATAACAAAGCCATACCAGCGGTTAGGAGAATAGTTCTCACCGGGCCTGTTATATGCTCAGAATCATTGATAGAATTCAACAGTTACAGTGATAGGAAAATACCTGTAGTGAGGACCGCAACCTGCTATAAGTGTATCTACCTTCTGACCGCTAGCGCGGGGATTTCTTCATGAAAGGATAGGCTGACAGGTCTAGGCCTTGTCAGTGATTAAAGGACCAGCTAGGGAAAGGTCTTTAAGTGCCGGGCATCTCCAGTATCCTTCTGTGCAAATAACCATGCCGCAGGCGGCAGTGTTTATGCCCAGGAATAATCTACAATGAGTTACAGCTCTGCAGCCATCAAGGGTAGACCACCTGAGCAGAGACTCATCTGATGCAGGCCCGGAGCTGTGTGATAGCCAGGCTGCAGGTGATCGGTGACCCTAACTAAGAGTGTTTACTCTAGGACCGGAAACATCCGCTAACGCTTAGGGAGAAGCGGGGTAGCAGAGGAATTGCTTCCGCTCCAAAACAGAGTTTTTACCAGAACTTAGTAAGAGCGGTGGAATGCAGAAAAAGCAGAGAGATTTGGAGTATAACTACTCATCTTTAGTTTCCGCCCATCTGTTCTGATTTTCCTCATCATGAGTTGTAACAAGCGGAAGAAGACCCTTAAGATTATTCTAAGTCTATTAGAAAAGAATCTTTACTCTCTAAACCTAACTTCTATCTTCTACCGGCCCTCTTGCTTCCTACACTCTTGTTTAGGAGAGGCAGAGCTCCGTCACATTCACTGATGATAGTGCTTAAGGCAGTGGTGGCCTGTATTGAGTTCATAGCTAATTTCATGTCCTCCGCTGTGCTATTTATAAGAGCTTGTATCCAAGTGGGAGTAAATGGGTCCATTGGGGAAGGAGATTGTATCTTGGGGGTTCCTTGGAGGATGTGGCGGCATTATATTCTTCTTCTTTCAAACATTCAGACATGTTTGCCAGGAAAGGTTGGTTACTTTTAGGGATTCGGGGAGTGCATGTAGAAGGACATTTAGATAACATTGAGATAACCGGTAGGGGTAGAAAAGTAGGGAAGTAATTTGGATGGTAAGTAGTGATTCTCGATTTGTATTAATAGTCTCTGAATAGAGACAATTGGAACAGGATGCCCTGCCAGTTTTAATGTCTCTTATTGTACCTAAGGGGATTGGATTTGGTGATGCGTTCAGAGAAAGGTCTAGCCCTGGAGTTGGTTCTGCTGGATTGTGTTCTCCTTTCCGTCCTGTTGGGTTAGCTGCATCAGCAAAATTTCACCTGTCTCCTGAGATTTTCTGAATCTCACAAGTCTCAGGAGACTGTCAGAAGACTTCAGTTACAAATGATCAAGCTTGCTGATGTGGTAATGCGATCCGCTAGGCTTCTAAAGTCACTACAGACCTTAAAGGCCTCTATTGAAGAAGCCCCAGAATCTGCCCTTATTGTACTGGTTTCGGATGGGATTCAATCAGCAAGACTTCATTTGTCTCCTGAGGTCTCCTGAGCCTCAGGAGACTCAAAAAATATCTAGGAGCCTCAGGAGACTCTCAGAAGACCTGGGAGACTGTTGGGAGACTGCATACACAAGTGGTAGTTTGCTGATAAGTTGGCGGATTAGTGATATGAAAACTTAAGGCCCAACAGTGAGTGCTTGCAACCCCGTTCCCTGTTCCGCGAGTGGCCCGGGGTTCACGGTAATGAGATTGCTATATTTGCCAAGATCTAGGAGGAGGGAGAGTTGAAATGTTACTCTCTAGATCTGAGTCTGGTTGGATTGAGGAATCCTAGTGTAGGTTGATTGAGGGGTAATCTTGGTAGATAGTGGGGTTGTAATGGGGTTATTTGATTGGTTTTTGTGTTGAAAGTTCCTTCTTTTGTTAGTAGGTTGCTACAAGCTTGATTCCTTGTAATGGCCGGGCCAGTTCTATTACATGCAGCCTCCCCTGTGGTTGATTCCTGATGATGACCATGATAGAAGTCTTTTCCGATAGAGTGGAAAAAGGTTTCGTGTGGATTATAGTATTAAGGGATAGATACACCAAATTCTGGGCTGCTGGAAACTGATGCAGTGACTGTGTGTGATGATTGAGGTTGCTTGGAAAGTGCTTCAAATGCGGCAGTGCCTACAGAAATGATGGCTTGATGCCTGGAGTTGAGGTAACGTGAATCCCGCGGTTCGAGTAAATTGTGTGTAGCGGCATTTGCTAATGCTACTGTTCTAGCTTCCCTATTCCTTCTTCCTTGATTTCTGTGATTCCAGCGGAGATTATTGTCTATGTAGAATAAATAGAATAGACTAATAAGGGTACTTCGAGTGTTGGATAAGCAATGGACTGGAATAGCAGGATAGAATAGCAGGATAATGAATTCGTAGAAAAGAATGAGTGAGATTTTTTGTTTGTCTGTATTATATAGTAGGACGCAATGTAGTGATTACAGTAGGGTAATCTGATTATGATAAGAAAGTTCAATTGCTATTCAATTGAGTGAGTGTTGCTACTAATTGCTGTATGGATTTATTATATGTACAGTAACTTGAATTTTATAATGCGTCAGATAACTTTCTATTCATAAAGCCTTGAGGTCATATATCCGCATCAGCAAGATTTTACAAGTCTCAGGAGATTACAGGGGTCTCAGGAGACTCAGGAGACTCTAGTCACAAATGGTAAAGCTTGCTGATGCGGCGGGCAAAGATGGCCATACACGGGTCTGGCCGCAACACCCTATTGGACACTATGCAACCTGAGTTCTATCATGTACAGCCAATTTGGCATAACAGGACCAGAATAAAAACTCTCGTTTGATTGCCAGTGGTAGACGACATGATTCAGCAAACTACCATTTTTGTCTGCAGTCTTCTAACTGTCTCCTGAGTCTCCTGAAAGCCTCCTGAGACCTCTGGAATTTTTTTAATTCTACCGAGGCTATTAGGGCGTCGCACCAGACAACCAGCCTGAGAGCAGTCTTGTAAAGAGCTCGAAATTCGAAGCGCTAACTACATATGTAGAAAGAAATGAGATCTCCTTAGTCAAATCGCTACTGGAGTTCTCGGTTGTCTGATACTAATCCACGGAGATATTAGAGATAAAATCTAACAATATGAAGAATAGTTCAGGTAGAATTCTTGAGAATCACTAAGTGCGGATAGAGATAGAAAGCGTATAGAAGATTCAATAGATTTTATATCGGTAAAACTCTTTCTTCATCGCTGATGGTTTCAACAAAGTCGGAGAATGACACCGTATTTATATCCC
The DNA here is from genome assembly GCA_024713875.1 of Morchella sp. 2016-57. Lineage (NCBI taxonomy): Eukaryota > Fungi > Ascomycota > Pezizomycetes > Pezizales > Morchellaceae > Morchella > Morchella sp. 2016-57. The sequence goes on from JAMGZE010000019.1 coordinate 1,010,039, forward strand.
GCGCAAATGTAATGCAGACTAACAATTATAATTAGTACAACAACCATATACGAGACCCCGAAGACCCTGAAAAACTGCCAAGAACCCAAACACTAATTCTATACACCCACCATCTAAATTCCAAACGCCTTTGCCCATAAATCCTTTACGTTACATTCTATTGCTGTATGCACTCTGCCTTCATCAGTGATTATAGAGAGTCTCGGAGTTAGCCTTACCGGATAACACTCTGATACCAGGCTCGACTTCACTTACCAACTCTTTCCACACATCGTTATCTATCACTAAGGAGGATACTAGCTCAACGTTAGAACTGTTAACGATCAATACCGGAGGTGTCAAGTAGTCTTACCTTCCCCAGGCGCCACCAGCGTTAGCTTCCTCACGACCTTTGTCATTTGATCAGTTTTGGTCCGATTGACTCCAAACTCGCACTGTTGCCCCCTCATATACCCACTGGTGTCCACAGCGACTATGTCAGTGCCTTGATGTTCCCGGGGGTTATTTCCAGGGGCAAAAACAGGTTCATTTACTAGGGATTCTGCAACTCCGCACAGGACTCCATACTGGCACTACCATGCCTTTCTGACGCACCCATTAGTTGATAGAGTGTTCAGCAACAGTGTAGGGAGGCTTCCTCCTCTTGGTCTTTGGTTCTCATTTCCTATGCCCATCACAGTAACACTAACTAAGGATGTTATACTCGCGAGTCTACAATGCCTGTTCACTCTTAGAGAAAAGTAGGGTAACAGAGGAATTCAGTTCCACTCCGCAACAGAGTTTAAATCAGAACTTTGTAGAAAAAACAGAATTCGAGATCTGGGAAGCTTGAGTATAAGTACCTGCCTTCCCTCCTAGTATACTTCTTCTCTGACTATTATCTCCAGTTGAGGAATCAGAGTGGAAGAATTTTCTTAATATCATTATAACTGAATACATCAGCAAGATTTCACCTGTCTCCTGATATTTTCTGGATTTCAGGAGACTCGGGAGACTGTTAGGAAACTAAGGAGACTCCAATCACACATCAGCAAGCTACTACTTGTGTCTGCAGTCTCCCAATAGTCTCTTGAGTTTCCTGAGAGTCTCCTGAAACTCAAAAAATAACTGTTTGTAGATCCTTCATGTTTGCTGATATTAAGAGATATATATTTTACTTTAGGTTATACAATATTCCTTACAGGGTCATTCAGAAAAGATTATAATAACACCAAGCTCCTACTTTACCAGTTCACTTACAGTCCTACACCTAGCCGTTCTTTTCACTTGGGGCCAATTGCCCACGCTTTTTGGTCCCTCACTCAATATTTTTGTAATGATTATTACTCTATTTTCTGACCCTCTGCCAGATTTTATCGCTGTCCCAATGTGGTAGTGACTATGCAGCATATCGGTAAAAGGAGGAGATTGTGCAGTAGTTACATAGTGGTTGCATAGTGGTTGCATCATAGATAGAGAAGATTGTGTAGTGATTGCAACATGGATGGAGGAGACTGTGTAGTGGTTGCATAGTGGTGTGCATCAGCAAGACTTCATTTGTCTCCTGTGATATCTCCTGAGCCTCAGGAGACTCAAAAAATATCCAGGAGCCTCAGGAGCCTCTCAGGAGACCCAGGAGACTGTTGGGAGACTGCATATACATGTAGTAGTTTGCTGATGAGTGTTATGAGTTTCTATAAGTTTCCGTTACGTGAAGAATGAGTCATACTAGACTAGTGGGGGAGGTCTATAAATATGGGTAGAATAGTTCTTTTTACTCTTTTCTTTCTTTCCTCTCTATCTCGTCCTCCTGTCTTCTCGATAAATAAGAATCTACATCCCATCCATAGTTCATATTCTTCGCTCTTTACATCTAATCACGCGGATTGCCTACCACGGCCTCCTCTATACTAGTTCTTCTTGTACTTTACCTACGGTCCTTCATCAGCAACATCAGCAAGACTTCATTTGTCTCCTGATGTCTCCTGAGCCTCAGGAGACTCAAAAAATATCCAGGAGTCTCAGGAGACTCTCAGGAGACCCGGGAGAGAGTTGGGAGACTGCATACACAAGTAGTAGTTTGCTGATGAAGCCTATTCAACCCTACCGGAGGCCCGGGAGGTGTGGGAGACCTTCAGAGACACCCGTCACACTTTGGATCTCCAGGGGCTTACCCGCCTGTACGAGGGCCTCCTGAGCCTTTGCGGGAGCCTCCCGAGCCCTAAAGAAGGCTCAGAGGGCTCTCCTGACGCTAAGCGGCGCTCTCCTGGTGCCCTCTAGAGGCTTTGTCATCCTCTCTCAAGAGACTGCGAGATATCGCAGACCTCCACAATAGTAAGAGGTTTTCATTTTGTAGTCCTCACTAGCGTTCAGAGAGGCTTCGAAGATGCTCCGTTATAAGCCCACGGATAAATCTAGCCTTTGTAGGGCATTCTCCAGCAGGCTCCCCAAGTCCTCCTGGGCTCTCCTGAGGGCCCCCCAAGCCCTCCTGAGATCTCCGGAGACTCTTGAAGATTAAGCTAGATCTCCCATGCTCTCCTGTAATCCCTGCCAATCTCCTGGGCTCTAAAAATATCTCCGAGGAATTTTAAACTATTACTAATCTACTGATGCCTCAAAATCCACTTTGATTATTTATAGCATACATCTAGAAAATAGGAGTCCTCCCAAAATCACATATGCATGGGGCGGGAGGAGGCTCTTGAAATGCCTCTCCCAGTCTGCGTCTCAAACCACTTTTCTCCATCACTGGTGGTGCCTTCCTTTCTTCCCGCGCTGCAGCCGTGCGGCTATATCGCGGCTAATTGAACATCATCCTCCTCCAGGCCGACTTTGGATATAACCTCTTTAGGTCCTCTCAACTCATCGGCGCAAAAGACTTGTTAGTCACGTATAGTTAAGGAAGGCCCTTTGAGCCTTTTATTTACCTTCCGAATAGATTCGTGTACTTCCAATGTGCCCTCGCAGTTCTCCTTGCTTCTCTTTCCCATGTCTTAACGTTACTGTTGAAAGTAGCTGGAGGTATCGAAGTCAGCAGGAGCCTTTTAGAGGGCTTGGTGCGCCTTACTCATGATATCCGGATTCTGATTTGGATTGAAGTTAATTGAACTCTCCGTCGTCGTCGTATATGCCTGTTTTCCAAGATCGTAAGATAAACCAGATTGCGGTGCGAACTAGGCTAATAAACGGCTGAGATATATCATCAATGAAACCAGGATCCTCGCCGCGTCTTATCACCTTTGTAATACTTTAGAAATATTACTTCCACGATTTCCGGGCCCAAAAGTGAAGCAGCGCCTGTCTAATGGCAGTCGCAGCTGCAGCTCGTAGAATGGTGGAGAGCTCTTACAATATAATTATCAGGATCGCTTATAAAACGGTCATTCTCGAGGAGAAAGGACACCTTCTTACCCTTTTCCTCCGGTGCCTCCTCCTCGCTCAAGCCATACAAAAGACCCTTGACGTATAGTCGTAACTGCAAAAACAAGGTGCGATTTCACCCGCGAACAATTGATTTGAACCTAATGTGAACCGTTAGCGAAGGCTCACCAAGCCCTCCGAAAGGCGCGCGAGGCACTCACCTCGCTCCTAGCTGTCTTGGTCATTGGTAGACTTGTATTAAAATGGTCGTTTGCCTCACCCCAAAACCGACGGACGTTAATACTAAGAGCATCAGCTTGAGGCCAAGGCTCCTCGAGCAATGTATAACGTCCGAGAAGCTCTCCCGCATGCTTGATTACGGACTTGGTCTCTGCTGCGATTTCATTAATGGACTCAGGCTCTGGTGCTGGGGTCCCATACTGCGAAGGCGTTGGCGTTCCATACTGCGAAGGCGTTGGCGTTTCATACTGCGAAGGTGTTGGCGTTCCATGTGGAGATAGGGCTCTACGATATTTCTGTGAAGAGGAGGTAGGCATGCGAAAGGGTTGTGAATTTGAAGGGGTTGTCTCGTGCTCGCGGTCGAGCTCTTGTCGCAAGGAGCTGCCGGTCGAGCGAAATGAGGAACTTGTGTAGGCAAAGCTAGCCCTTTCGGAAGCTGCCCCGGCCTCCCGTGGAGTTTCCTGCCTTCGTGAATTAACGGCATGACGGTTTCCGTGCTCCATTATATCAGTGGTTTGGACTGAGGCGAGGATCTAAATATCAGCGTACTTGCGTCGTATTTCTGCAAAGAAGAAGGCAATTGCTTCTGCCGGCCAGTCCACTAGTGCTCGCCAGTGGCTGAAAGAGCGCGCAGGCTACGAGCCTCGCTTTGGTGTTTTCATTTCGCGACTCCCGGTTTGATGGTGGTCGTGGCAGTCGCCGTGGTGGTGGTGGTGGTTGTGGTGGTTGTGGTGGGGATGGTGGGGCTGGGGATATACTCCGTTCAGATAAAGGCATACGTTGGGGTGGCGGTGGTTCATTCTCATCTCCCAGCTCCTCATCCTCATAGTCATCCTCATGGATTTGAACGTAGTCTTCCTTCTCTGGATGATCATCAAAATCATTCCAGCTTTTTGGGCCCTGTAACCCTCCGCTTACCCCATCCGGAAAGCTCACACTTCTTTGGAGGTTGAGAGCCATAGTAATGTCGGGCTTTTCGTATCTGCTTGGTAGTTGCGCCAGAATTTGCACTGCTTATAGCACTTGAAATCTCATCCGCCAGGCGTTTATTAACGGAGGAGGAGACCGGGGCTTGCGTGCCTCAATGCACTTGTTGATTCTTCTTTCTGCAGGAAGCCATGATGGTGGTTTGTAAGGCTGGAAGAGAGCCTTCGTGAAGGCTCTCACCTCCACTATATATAGTTTGATTCAGCACCATGTCGTTTGCTTTTTCTCGGCAAGCAATTAGAGGTTTTTGGCGAGAAGCCTTCCGAACGGCTCGCTAAGACAAAATCAATTCTAAACAATACAACAAGATACCCAAATAGGCAACCATACCTTCCCAAACAGGCAAAATTGCAACTGCATCCAAAAAACAAAAAACAACGGCAGTCAACATCAAACCGCTTCAAGTTATCAAGCCTTCTAAGCACCAATCAAGTCTTCTAAGCACCAATCAAGCCTTCTAAGCTCTAATCAACCCTCCAAGCTCCGATCAGCACCTCTCGGGCCTTCTAAATTCACACTAGGTCGTCAGAGTCCTCGGAGATCTCACGATCGTTGGCGTCTCTGCCTTCACCATTGGTTTGCCTAAACAGGTGATTTCTCTCAGCGTGAGTCCAAATATGTTCACGATCATAGTGACAAGACTGAAAGGTAATGGCATTTGGGTAGAGCCTTTTATAATGCTCATTGAGCCTTCTTCCAATCCCCGCGTACCTCTCGAAACGCTCATGCACCACCGCCAGGACCATCTAGCCTTTCATTATCGATGCAGGCGTGGGGATATTCAAACCTGTTTTGGTCAGCCTTATTCCTAAGCGTTAGCATTTCCTCCTCAACATCGCTCTATTCCATCATTCTTGTTTGTGTTTGAGGTAGGCTCCAGTAACGAACGAAGAAGCTGGAAGGCAAGACGCACAGAGCCTTAAGGGTTTTGCCTCAGTGGCCCTGAGCCAACCTTCCAGCTCTTCAGAGTCTCCGATCTGCACATATTCCGGATTTGGGGGATAAGCTGCCTGCCCCCGGGGTGCCGAATTGGACAACGCCCCGTAGAAGGCTCGGAAAGTCCTCTCGCGCTCCTAGAGCTGGTGGAGCTCGCTTCATTGCGAGCCTTTCTAAATCTTTCATAGACAACCTCAAGAATGTTAATAGCGCATGCGCGTCCGCATCAATCATAGTGGCGGTATATATCGCTGGAGACGCCTGTTACCCTTTCTGGCCAATAATATGTATGGTTATTGCCGGCCTGCAGGGTATTCTAAGGCCTGCCAGACCTCCAATGTGGTCTGCAGTTCGCTTTGTCTTGGTGGGAGGTGTCCCGAGGTGGGTGTATCTTTGACTTCATCATCCGCGCCCCGTGCCCCGCCGCATTGTCCTGTTCCTCTTCTGTGATAGATCGATAATCAGGCGGAGGAGGGCTGCTTGGATCTTTATAGAGTCCTCTGAAGCCGTTGCTGACCATGTAGTCTTTAGCGCCTTGATTGCCTTGTGGTCCATGCAAAACTGACACAGATTGTTGAATAATTGTTCGCCCGAGGTGACCTTATTAACCCACCTTATTCTTACCATCTCGTCCCCGACCTCGCTACGGAAAGTCTTATAGAAAGCATCTTTTCCAGTCAATTGTACGATTTTCCGGCAGTCCTGGATTGTTGTGCACCTGTACATGCAGCTGCTGGTCTTCCGCGCGCATGGTTGGAGTCTTCCTTTGTGCGCTTTTGGAGGTTTTGGGGTAGGTGTTAATGGCTTGAATATAATCGTACCATCTTAAATACTGTATAGTAATTCAAGATCGTTTGAAAGGCCTAGAGTGACCAAGAATCGTGGTTTTGAAAGTGGCAGGTTTGAAAACATGAAAACGGGTGGGCGATGTTTATCGATGATCAAACCTCCCTACATCATATAGTGTCACATGATATCACTCGAATATTACATCAGGAGAGCAGGGGGCACCAAGCGCACTAATAAGGGCTTCTGAAGTCATCTGATAGGCTCGGGGGGCCTTCTGTATGGCTTGTCAAGACAAAGATAAATAATAGAAGTATTACTAAGACTTAAAAAGGTAACCGGGCTAAAAATAAGAACTGCATGTGCAAAAACAAAAACTCCAATTCCCTAATGAAGGCTCCTCAAGCCTTCTAAACTGCATACAGAGGTTTGGGAACCTATCATCTTCGTCGCTGGTTTTATACTCTGACCTGCAGGTGGTTTTCTCAGAATAATAAATTCTATAATGCCCATCTCGATAAGTTCATGGATAGTGATATCTGCACCTATGTTATCGCTTCCTCGTCCAAAGACTCTATATCATTAATATCTTCCTCAGTCAGGTAATTCCATCCTCTACTGGAGCGTGCCTTTAGAGCCTCCATTTACTGTCGAAGACTAAGATCAGAGCCTTAAAGGTTTTGCCTCAGTGGCCCTGAGCCAACCTTCCAGATCTTCAGAGTCCCCGATTGGTACATATTCCGGATCCGGGGGATAAGCTGCCTGCCCCCGGGGTGCCGAATTGGACAACGCCCCGTAGAAGGCTCGAACAGCTCTTCTGTAAAGGCCCTGAGCTGGCGACTTCAGCGAGAGGCCTGATAAATCACGCATAGACAGCACAGGGAGAATGCCAGTAAACGGCATAAGCGACGCAACCGCATATTCGCACAAATGATTGAATGAAGAATCGCCCGAGCTGGATTTATTCACCCACGATGTCCTTGTCATCTCATCGGCGAGCTCCTTGCATAGAGCCTTATAGACACCGTCTTTATCTAAGCGCAAGATTCTCCGGCAGTCGTATGTGGTCTGGCAAATGTACTTGGCGGGCTGTTTGTATCATGGTACTATTTCAGGGGCCTTCTTCTTAGTCTTTTGAACCAGCTTCCTGATTTGTGGAGACATCCTGGAGATTTGAGAACCTCGAGTCTTAGGGGTAGGTGTCATTGGAGGGGCGCTAGGAGCCATCGATAAGTCTTTTGGAGCCCTAGATCCTGAAGGCCCGGATCCTGAAGGCCCGGATCCTGAAGCGGGGGGGGGTTTGGTATGAGGAAGGCCCTAGAACGGAGCTTTTCGGAGACTTCTCAGACATTTTTGACTTTCCCTTATGGGTGCTCCGGGGTATCTCTTCCTCAGGCTCCTCGGACACTCTTGGCTTTTTCTTCAAGGCTCCAGATCTCTTCCTCCCACTCGACTCTACGAGGATACGGAGACACTACTGCTGCGACCGAGCTAAGGCTGAGTCCGAGCTCTCACTATCATGCACGTACTCACCCAGTGATTAATAATCCAACCTCCTGTTTTTGGACGAGCTTTTATCACTCGATGATACGCGGCTTTGTTTTTGGCCTTTTTGGGCTTGCCGCATTCAGAGTGTTGTCGTGTTTGGTGAGGGCTGTGGCTTGACGCCGACCTATAGAAAGAGGAAAAACTCCTGTATATACGCCAATTGCTTGAATATAGAGCAGAGAGATGATAAGGTACCATCTTATATCGCGTATTGTAAACTCTTGAAGGCTTCGAGACTTGGAGATAGTGTAGTAAGCTTGAGCCAGTGTATCGATCCTAGGGATAGAAGTAGGAGAAGAGGAGAACGCGGGGTAGCTTTGATCAAACTTCACTACGTCATATATTGGAGTATTAATTGAACATCACATTGAATCATATGATGTCACTCAAATATTGTGATCAGGGAGTTAGTGCGATAAGATATGATCTATCGGTGCACGGGCCCAATTAGAGTGCCAACCCCCGAAGCCTCCAAAGCTTAGGAGGCCACGGGGCCCCAGAGTCTCCAGAGTCTCCGAAGCCTCCAGAGCCTCTGAAGCCTCCACCAATATCGACTATCAGTAATGAGATCACGATGTCCATTTTGCATACGAAGCTACGCCAATGCTGGTAGTTTCGATCGACATCTCTTAAAAGTCCACCCAGCGCAGGCCCCCGAATGGTACGACAGGCGGCTTTCAAGACCTCCCGTTGAGGGCTCGCGTAGCCTTCCTGAAGACTTAGGGGGTCCCCACCTGGGTGGACGTTTGGACATACCACTGGCAGACGAAAACGAATCAGATACTGAATCAAATGATGAAGATCATACTTTGGGACCTACGCGGTTCAATCTCGCAACTACCATATACGAGGGTGCAGGGGAGCCTCTTTTCACCACAGCGGGATATGATGAAGGCTCCGAAAGCCTTTTGATCAACCCATGGCAGCCTTTCGAATCAGCAGAGGAATTTCGGTTATCGCGCTGGTTCCTACAATCGAATGTATCTCAGGGTCAAATAGACGATTTCTTCCGCACCGTACACCATCTAAAAGGCTCCTACAGCACTGGCAGAGGTAGACGCCGACGCCGAGATGTCGCCTATGGGCGTTAGGAAAAGAGAGCTGGATACACTCAGAGGTCGAAATGGGCGGGCAGATAATTCCTTACTACCACAGGAACCCTATGAATATAGTGCGTTTTCTTCTAGAACAACGTGCATTTAGAGAGTCCTTGGTGTATTCACCTACTATGGAATACAATGAAATGGGGGAGCGGATGTATGGGGAGATGCACACGGCAGACTGGTGGTGGGAGATGCAGGTTCGCAACGACACTTAGAAGGCTTAGGGAGCCCCCGCTAACCTCTCACAAATGTTACAGAATACCCTTCCAGAAGGATCAACGGTGGTGCCAGTAATATGTGCATCAGACGGAACACACCTCACTAATTTCAGTGGTGATAGGGAGGCTTGGCCAGTCTACCTAACGATTGGGAATATCACCTTGGACACACGAAATACACCCTCTAATTACGTGATCATACTCCTAGCTCTACTGCCAGTGCCACCAAAAGTTGGAGTGCGTACGAACGAACGCCGTTGGGAGAGCCAGATGGTCCTTCACCAGGTCCTCTCTGAGGTTCTCAAAGGCGTCCAGGGCCCTGCGGAAAGGGGTGAGCTTATAGCATGCGCTGATGGCTATGTGCACCTATGTTATCCGATACTATGTGCATGGATTGCGGATCAACCAGAACACGCCTCACTGCTAAACATCAACAATCAGGCCTGCCCTAGGTGCGAAGTTGATTTCAAAAGCCTGGGGAGCCTTCAAGAAAACCCGCCACGCATCCAGGAGCGATATATCGAAATGGTAGAGCGTTATAAGGAGGATACATCAGATACAGCGCCTGTTGATTACCTGGTGTCGAAGTCCTTCAAAACTCTTTACAACGCCATGGGCTGGCGCTCAGGTGTATGATCTTCACAAGCCAGATATGTTGCATAATATTTATCTCGCCTATTGAAACATATGATGGAATGGATTCAATTGTTTCTGAAAAACACAATCGCCAGAGAATTTTGATCGGTAAGGTCCGCGTTCCTTTATCCAGGGCTTGCTGTACCAAATAAGTCTTGTCGGGCAACTACTCAATGGCAAGGTAAAGAAATGCGCCATCTCGGCGGATAGTGCAGGAGCCTTTGCAGTGGCTCTTGAACCCCCAAAAGCTTCGCAGAAATGACTTCGAGATTGAAGTGTGTTCGGTCACTAATCGATTTCCACCTGATGGCACAGTACACTACGCATACAAAAGAAACACTAGACTATCTTCAAGGGTATCTCGAAGATTTTCACAAGTATAAGGATGTGTTTCTGGAATTTAGAGCCGATAAACGAACAAGGAAAGAGGCAAAGGATTGAATAAAGGCACTGCAAGGCTCGGGAAGCATTGACAGAGGCCTGGCGGAGCTTGAAAAAGTTCGCGAGGCTTCTCATTTCAACTGCACTAAAATGCATCTTCTTTCACACTTCCGGGAGCATGTAGAGCGATTTGGTAATATCCCAATGTTCTCAACCGATGTGAGCGAGTTAGCTCATAGGCAACAAATTAAGATTGACATGCAGCTCTAATAAGGCCGACGAACAGTTCAGATTCTTGATTACCACTCAAGGCAGATAGCTATAGAGATACGGGTCTTAAATCTAAAAGATATCGTTGTCAGTCCTTCCAGAACATTACGGCGCCTCCTGTCATCCAGAGAGCCTCCGGCGCATGTTGGAAGTATTCAAAAACGAGGACCCACAAAGGACAAACGAAAGATTCCTAGACGATGATAAACACCCGAAACCTAAAATGACGACCCCCTACGGTAGACCCCACATATTATCCGATATCGCCGATATGATTAAAATGAATAGAACAACACTAGCAAGAGCGGTGTCGGAATATGGTCAGGCCTGCTCGGGAGAACGCGCTTATTGAGCCTTTCTGAGTGCTCACAAAGGCTTCAAATGCCTACAGTACCAGTATCAATTTTTCAGAAGCCTGACAGTTACGAGATACACGATGCTCGTGATACTTTATGATTATTCAGGAAACAATGATTCAAATGATTGGGCATGATTGCTGGCCACAACAGAGCCGCGTGAGCCTTTCAGCGACTACCAGGGCTTGTACGAATAGTCAAGATACGCGACAAGATATCGGCGAAACATATCAACTTTGTCTTCAGAAACTACTGGAAGCCAAGGATAGTGCCTTCCGCACGGCTCACACGGTCTTCTTAGAGTTTCCGCGCCTCGCAAAGGTTTTAGTTAATATGGGTAGTGTTTTGGGAACGCCATTTGTTCGAAATGTACAAGGTCAACGGCGAACACGGCGATAGATTTAAGAACGTGGAATGATTTCTATATATAGTGAAGATATCCGTGGCCTGGGAAAGGTACGAGGCCTCAGAAAGCGCTCGAGTGGCTTCAGTTGGCAAAGATAGACGATTTAGAATAAAAATCTTTAATACGATAATAAACAAACGAGCATGATCTAGATCGGGACTCGAACATATGGCTCCAAACCCTTACAGCGCCGGTTCTCGAAAGTGGTGGGTAATAGCCTTCTGGTGGCCTCCAAAGTTACTAATCAAGGTTCGTACGCCTCAAGGCCTGAGGCAAGAAACAATTAGCCAGTGTCACGATAGATAAGGAGCAGAATAGCTTTGGCGCTGGGAATCGATACTCAGGAAGCCCTCTAGAAGGCCAAGAGGCTACAAACAATTAGCGGTGTGAGAGGTAAAGGAGGGTAACAGAAGGCTCAGGAGGCCCTCCTGGCGCCAGAGACTACAAACAATCAGCGAAAGGCCAGGAGAGGTAAGGAGGTGAACAGAAGGTCGGAGGGCCTCTAGAAGGCTCGAGGCCCTCTAAGGCTCTAAGGCCCTCTGAAGGCTCGAGGCCTCTAGAAGGCTGGAGGCCTCTACTCGGCGCCATCGAGACTCGGAGGCGACAACGCTTAGCGGCGCCATTGAGAGAGACGGGAGAGTTGCTGCTCAAGAACCGCCTCCGGAGACTCAGTCAATTCTCAGGAGAGAGTTTAAATCTTGCTGATGTTCATCCCCCTCTTTAAGCTGAATTTGATTATAACCCCATCGTAAATCAAGCTTGGTAAAGTAATTCTTGTTAGCTACGTTACCGCCCGAACGGATATGAATATCAGCCTGATTTGGAAACATAGAGTGGATACTAGCTTGATATATGCTTTATCTATAGGATATGCCATATTTCAGCCTGTTTAGGTGATAATCTTGATATTTGATGCCTAATTAGGGCCAAATAAAGCTCGATCAGGCTCTTTCTGGAGAATAAAGATACACAATAAAACAGACAAGAAAGGCTAGCATGACGACGGCTGTTTATGGATATGGAAGAGAAACCAAGACACAAGAGAGGAGGAGCCTTTCACGCTATTATCACCCATCACGGCCAGAGAGGCACGCGTGTAGTATGGGCCCATGGGAGCTGCAAAATCCCTAGTAAACGAACCTGTTTTCGACCAAAATAACCCCGAGCGCCAAGGCGCCGCACAGGCGCTCTGGACACCGGTGGGTATATGAGGGGCAACAGCGCGAGTTCGAGTCAATCTGACCAAAGTTCGATCGAACGGCAAAGATAACGGGTTCGACGTGGTGGCACCTGTGGCGTAAGATTACCCGACACCTCCGCACCGATCGCTATCAGGGCCCTAATGCCGAGCTACGCTTCGCGATAGATAACGATATGTGGAAAGAGTTGACGAAATGTCGAACCCGCATCCAGGGGTTATCAGGTAGGCCGATCCCGCAGACTTACGACCACCGACGAAGGCTGAGCATGCAGCAACGGACGTAACGCGAGGATTTAGAACGATGTTTGGAAATTAGAAATGTATAGAAATTGGCGTTGAGTTCTTGGCAGGTTTTCAGGGTCTTCGCCTCGCATACACAAATCAGATAATTGTAATAGTAGTCCGCGTGACATTTGCGCGGGATATAAATACGGTGTCATTCTCCGACTTTGTTGAAAGCATCAGCGACGAAGAAAGAGTCTTATCGATATAAAATCTATTGATCTATATACGCTTCTATATTAGTGATTCTTCGAAACAACTCTACCTGAACCATTCTTCGTACTATTTTTCGAGTTACCATTGTGGACTAGTAACGGGCGACCGAGAACCCCAGTAACGGATTGACTGAAGAGATCTCGTTCCTTTCTACCTTTGTAGTTAGCGCTTCGAACTCCAAGCTCATTACGAGACTGCTCGAGTTGTCTGTTGCGACACCCTAATCATCAGCAAACTACTACTTGTGTATACAGTCTCCCAACTGTCTCCTGGGTCTCCTGAGAGTCTCCTGAGACTCCTGGAGATTTTTTGAGTCTTCTGAGGCTCAGGAGACATCAGGAGATAAATGAAGTCTTGCTGATGATAACCGCCTTCAGGACTCGCTACGGTCATTTTGAATATACGGTTATGCCTTTTGGTCTTACCAATGCGCCAGCAGCCTTTCAACACTGGGTCAACGATAAGCTGCGTCCTCACCTTGATCATTTTGCCACGGCATACCTCGACGATATCCTGATCTATTCGGAAACACTCGAAGAACATAAAGACCACGTCGATAAGATACTTCAAATTCTGGAACGAAATCATGTACACCTGAAGCCCGAGAAATGCGAATGGCACATTAAAGAAACAATGTATCTTGGGTTTGTTCTTACATCCGAAGGCCTGAAGATGGACGAAAAGAAAGTCGCCACTATTCGAAATTGGGATACTCCGACCTGTCTGAAAGATGTACAGGAATTTTTAGGCTTCGCGAATTTCTATCGACGGTTCATCTATGCATACTCCAAAATGGTCTCCCCGTTGACAGCACTGACAAAGAAAGAAGTTAAATTCAAATGGGACGATAAAACGGAGAAAGCCTTCCAAGATTTCAAAAGAGCTTTTACCACTGCGCCGATACTAAGACACTTCGATCCTCATCGAGAAATTATCGTAGAAACAGATGCCTCAGACTACGTTTCAGCCGCTATTATGTCGCAAAGGGATGATGAATGGATATTGCACCCGGTAGCTTTCTTCTCTAAGAGACACATACCCGCGGAATGTAACTATGAAATCTACGATAAAGAACTTCTGGCGATTATAAGGGCATTTGAGGAATGGCGCTATTTTTTGGAAACATCAATGTACCCCATTAAAGTCCTAACCGACCATAGGAATCTTGAATATTTTATGTCAACCAAACTCTTGAATCAACGCCAGACTCGCTGGTCAGAATTTCTATCGCGATTTGATTTTGTTATTCAATTTAGACCAGGAAAACAAGGAGGTAAACCGGATGCATTGACCAGACGATCAGGGGATCTTCCTAAAGAGGGAGATGAACGCCTTACGTTTCAATATCAGACTGTGTTGAAGAAGGAAAATTTGGATTCTAAGCTAAGTTTGTTGGCGGGTTCTTTGGCAAATGAACCCGCTGAAGGAATGTCTACCGTTCAAGAGTTATTTTGAAGACTGCAAGAAGATAGTTTAGAATAAGGTTACTGGCGATGTTGAAAGGCGGGCAAGCGATCAAAGCAAATTTCCCTCGCAGAATGCGCAGAAAACGAGGATGGACTTTTCCTCTACCGTCGAAAACTCTTCGTACCGGAACATGAAGAGCTACAGTTGAGACTTCTCCAGGAATACCATGCCAAACCATCAGTGGGACACCCAGGCCGAGCAAAGATCTGAGCTACTCTTTCGATCGCAAATACTCTACTGGCCAAGCGTGCGGAGATATACGGACGTATGTAATGAATTGCCATACTTGCCCGAAGGAAGCGAGGCCAACGCGCTTGTGTGGAGTCCTGCGTCCTCTCAGTCACGGCCAATGGGCGGATGTCTCGATGGACTTAGTTCTGGATTACCCTTAGCAATGATAGTTCTGATACAATTTTGGTTGTTGTTGATCGCGCCGCAAAGATGAGGCACTTTATCCATGCAAGAAGAGTCGGGAGCCGAGATGTCGCCGAATGTCGCGGAAAGCGTCTGAAATTCTGCGGCCTCGAAAATAGTCTCCGATCGGGGGACTCAGTTTACTGCAGATTTTTGGAAATCTCTATGCGAACGCCTCGAGATTTCCCCCTGTTACTCTACCGCGTTTCATCCTCAAACCGATGGCCAAACAGAGAGAATTAATGCTATCATGGAACAATATCTTCGGAGCTATGTGGACTACCAACAAGATAACTGGGCTAGTTATTTACCCATGGCAGAGCTTGCGACGAATAACCATGTTTCCGAATCAACAAAGCTCTCACCCTTTGAAGCTAACTATGGATGACACCGTATGGCTTTGGCGCTACAACGTGGCGCGACTACAGCGAAGGCCGCGAACACGATGGCAGAGATATGTCGAAGTGTTTGACTTCCCGAGGGCAGAAATGTTAGAGCTCAGCGCATTTAAGAGGAAGCAAGCGCTAGTCGCGCCGTTATCTTATCGAGACAAAGTCGGTTATCAGCGGAATTTATTAAAACAACCTCGAAGAAACTGGACTGGAAACAGGTCGGACCTTACCCAATTTCACGTATTGTTAGTCCCTATGCCTATGAAACTGCTCTACTCTGTCGTCAATGAAGGTTCACCCCGTGTTCCATGTTTCATTATTGTCCCCGGCTGCCAATGATCCCGTACCAGGACAACTTCAGTCACCCCCTCCTCCGGTTGAGATTGAAGGTGAACAAGAATGGGAAGTTGATCTTGTATTCTGGATTACCAGGCGGCGGAAGACTAGAATCGTTCGATATCTGGGTATGATGAACCCGTGGCAACCCTGGCGGCGTGAATAGCTCAGAGTTAGTCGAGATTTTCATCGCAGCTACGTGGCGCAGAGGGCGTAGGCGCAGAGAGGGACCTAATATCTATCACGGCGTGGAACGTACGGGGCTGGTTGCGGGAAGAAGGATTAGTCAGGTGTTTCTGTTGAGTTCTACGGGTTTCTATTGCAGGGGTTTGATGAGTCAGTGGTATGCATGTATTTCTATTGAGAGGGTGTGCTTAGGTTTCTATGGGTTTCTATGTATGAGTCAGCGAAGAGATTTTTGGTCTATGTATAGGGAGCTCACTCGCCGACATGGATTCTCTTCTTTTTTTCTCTTGCATAGCCTTGTCGCTTTTAGTCAATACGATCTTTGGACCTTCGTTGTTTTTAGACGCCCGTCTTTCATTCGCCGTCTGGTGTCCCTGTTTTCTCCAGCGTCACTGTTGTGGCCGCGCCGTTTCTTGTTCCGTCCTGCCTCGGTTGTGTACTTTGGCACGCCTCGTCCTCATCCTTGCCTTGCCAAGCCTCCGTGATAGAGAGAAACTTTTACCTGCTCGGAAGTAAAAGGAAATCTCCTAGCCTTCCGGGTCCTTGAACTAACAAGATGCCCACCGCCCTTTTTGAAATTAATCAAGTCCTCAATATAGTCTTTAGTAAAAGGATATGGGCCTTACGCCCTTTTCCCTTTGCATGCTGGTCAAGCGCTCTGTCAGTTTTAATGCACGCATTCTTGACCGTGGCCTTCATCCGGCGCTACTGCAAAGGGTCTTGCATTCTCTAAATAGCTCTGAATGTGTAGAGCGATCAATAATGCGCCTCGTCCTCCAGGAGGGTAGATATCTTTCATCTCCAGGTATCTTAGGTCGCGTCACGGTTCAGTCGGTCGCGTAAGGTTGAGTCGCAGTCGCGTCACGTAATTGTATGGGGTCGCGGGGTCAGGATTGTGCAGGTCGAGGTCGCGAGAATTGGGTCGCGAGAATTGGGTCCTGCTTCAGTTCTATTATAGAACTCATGAGGAGAAACTGTTCCCAATAGATTAGAGACATTCATTTTGATGATATTGAATTAAGACTCACTAGTAGTTGTAGTAACATCAGCAAGACTTCATTTGTCTCCTGATGTCTCCTGAGCCTCAGGAGACTCAAAAAATATCAGAGTCTCAGGAGGCTCTCGGAGGCCGGGAGGCTGTTGGGAGGCTGCATCTGTAGTAGTAGTTTCTTTGATGAAGCTGTAGGCTGTGGTTGTTGATAGGGCGATACTTTCACTACCAGAGACTTTAGCGTACTGATGGTATAGTTTCTCATACGGTCGATCGTCATTTTCCGATCTTTTTCTAAAGTCGCGGTGGGCAAAAGGTCTATTATGTTCTCTTGGGAGTGGCATATGTACGCGTGAATGACGTCATTGCTATTTGGTTTTTTTTTATATGCCTATTTTCTTAAAGAAGCAAGAAAAATGGAAAAAGAAGGAGAGAAGAAGAGAATTCTGTGGGGACTAGCTGTGACGGGGCTCTGCCTTTACTAAACAAGAGTGTAGGAAGCAAGAGGGCCGGTAGAAGATAAAAATTAGGTTTAGAGAGTAAAGATTCTTCTGGGTAGACTTAGAATAATCTTAAGGGTCTTCTTATTACAAGATGATGAAATCGAGAACCGATGGGCGGAAGCGGAGATGAGTCTTATCTTTCCAAATCTCTCTGTTCCTGCGTTCGCTCTTCTTAAGTCGGTGAAAACTACTGTTTTGGAGCGGAAAGAATTCCTCCGACCTCTCTGGCGTTTAGCGGGTGTTCGATCACCAGAGTGGCCGCAGCGAGTCGAGATCGCGCTGCAGCTGGTGTCGCGCATTTCGAACTGCGTCGGATAGTCTCCATTTCGGGTGGTCTACGCAGATAGGCTGCGAGCTATGCTTCATTGTAGATTATTCGGGCATAAGTCAGCGTGAGCATTTGTCTCCGATGTCTCGCAGGCCTCAGGAGGCTCAAAAAATATCAGGAGTATCAGGAGACTCTCAGGAGGACTCAGGAGACTGTTGGGAGACTGCGTTCGCAAGTAGTAGTTTCTTGATGACTGCCGCGCAGCGAGTGCTATTCTTGCGAGAGGGATACTGGAGATGTCCGGGCACTTAGAGACCTTTCTCTAGCCGGCCCTCTATTCACTGACAAGGCCTAGACTCGTCAAACTATCCTTTCATGAATAGATCTCCACCCTAGCGGTCAGAAGGTAGGTACACTTGTAGCAGGTTGCGGTCCTCACTACAGGTACTTTTCCTATCACTGTAACTGCTGAATTCTATCAATGACTCTGAGCCTATAACAGGCCCGGTGAGAACTATTCTCCTAACCGCTAATGTGGCTCTGTTATACTAGCACCTGACTTTAAAGGCTACGTATGTTAAGCGCGTAATGCGATGATCTGGCAGACCACGGAGTCATTATGCGGTGGAGAATGACACATGTCCGGCGTTTAGCTAGACTATTTATACTCGGGACTTAAGTCTTCCTCGCTTTCCTTTATCATAGTACAATCTCAGAGGTATCAGCGATAAAGAATCTTTACTTTACGCGTGATCTCTCTCCTATCGACTTCCTACATTCTAGAATAAAGAACGTTCACGAGGCCTACACTGCGCAACCATACCTCATATGCAGACCATTTCACAAACGTCAGTAGAGGACTCGGCTCAGGACTTGGCGCAGGGCTCGGCGAAGATCGATCTTGATTTCTTAAAGAATTTAAAATACTTTAATATGGGAATCAGTACTTTTTTATAAAATCAATTTCCGGTTTTTCAAGTATGTGGGCATCTCCAGATGCCTCTTTATGCCATTATCCGTCCCGATTTTCACACAACTTTAGCGCAAAGATATTCACCAGGCTAGCTACTATTAGGGCTGTCACGCTACTAAAATAGTAAGATTATTCCCCAAAATAGAAAAGATCTGTTATGGAGGGTAACGAGTGTGACTTTTGGTAGATTTGCAAGAAAACTTACCTAACTGCTCCACGAAGACATTAAAAAGACCTACTTTTAAAGTGGCGATATTTCATGATGCAACGATATTATGTTCTCTATTATTTGCCACTAGAATGATATGACACCTCGCAGCCGTTCCGTGACTTTATCCTAGAGCCTTGTACATGTATGTTTGTCTCCCTTAGGATTATAAGGCTAGGGCTAAAGTAACTTGATTCAAACAACACTGGTTAGTTTGCGCTCACTTGTTGTGCAAAAAATCAAAGGTTCTTGTTGCCCTTATTAGCCATAAGGTTACACTGCCTGGAAATGATTAAAGTAATAATAACCCCCTGGTAAATTCCATTTTAAATATCAATCGCTACCCAACCCTCCAGAACTATCACTCCCAAGAACGTAGAAGAAAAAGAAGAGGAAAAAAGGAGTTGTAAAGGCCTTCACGGAGTTGCAAGGTTTTGGCTGTAGATGGAGTATTTTGGGGGCACAATAGGAAGGCGATTGTTACCCGGTCTCGTGAAGCCTCATTGTAAATATACATACAGGTAGGCAAATTCTAGCTCTCAGTCTTCTTCCGGATCATATAAATCGAGGCTCAACGAGAGTCCTGGAGGAGGTATTGGTTCCTTTGGCCTTTCATGATGTTGAGAATGAACTGCCACTGTTTCCACTCTAGTTGGAGCGTCTCTTGGAGGTTCAACATTTGGATTGGTAGCTTGTCCATTGGCACTTGAGTTGGAGAAGAAATCCGGGACAGGAAGACCTTTTGCACGCAGTTCCTCCTCGTACCCCATGTGAGAAAGAGCCCCACGCTTCATAACTTCTTCACTTGGCCAGGGTGTGAATGGCATCTGGGAGGATGGATCCAGAGCTGTTACATCTTCTTCCGAGAGACCAAGCGGAAGAGCGCGAGTTGATTGAGAGTCCGTATGTCCTGTGTCTCCGTTATTATTATTACGCAGAGAATCATTGGAGTTATCGGCTAAGCCCGATGTATGATCTGTTGAGGACGCTTGCGTGTACCGCGATGACTGCGGGGGGCGCGTATATTTCGAGATTTTGCGAGCGTATGTTAGAAGTTCGTCATAAGGCACCTCTGTCGATGGCGTTAGAGCTTTAGTTCCAAGACCAAGAACTAATGTAAAATACCATTAGACGGTGGAAATTTTGTCACGGGAACATTGAGAACTTCTTTCCGTGCTTCTGATAAAGTTTCAAGGAGCTCAGTAAGCTGCTTGTTGAGTGCTTCTGAGATTGTCCGAAGGGATAAAATTCTCTGATGATTCTGCTGGTGTTCACCCACTGGACAAATAATGTTAACTCGGAAAGACTGATACTGGCCAGATCCAGTGAGGTATGCAACATACATTGCTCAAGGCTCTCGGTAAGAGCATCATCGGCGTTTACAACCGCTATCGCAGCCGGGGGAGACGGGTTGTATGATGACACAGACTCAACCAGACTCTCCAGGGAAGTTTCGAGACTGTCGAAGGACCTTTGAACAATGGCGTTCATAGCTTGTGTATGTGACAATCCCGGTGAACCAGGTGGTTTTCGAAGGTTGTTGCTAGAGAGACACTGGCATTTAGTCAGCAGTGAACGCTTGATCACACTACGCGCGCCCATAACACGCATATGAGATTAAAATTACTATAAGTAGGCCTGATCTACGCCCTTCAACCAATCGTGAAGAGGTAGGTAAAGTCACTTTGGGGACAACGACGAAACTGGTTGAACGACGAACAGGGATTTTTGACGGACAAAGCACAGGCGCTCAGGCTGGTATCTAAATCCTGAAACCTGCGTTTTCGTCGTTGCCCCAGGTTCGTCGTTGCCCCCGAATTGACTTTAATCCCTGACTGGAGATAGCCAGTTTTTGCGGTACATTTATACATTTTACAAGTACGGTACATGGAAATAACTCTCCCATGTACCGGGTGTTGAGGGTAAATAGGAAGAATCTGCGTTTATCTTATCAGATTCTCGGTATTTATGTTTAACTTGTATAGTTACTCATACAAATACACATATTCGTGCAGTAGAAGGGTTCCTTCCACATGGTCGCAAGGCTGAGATAGAATACAAGGTAATTCAAATCACGTATGTACAGAAAAGTTTCAGATGGTCGGGATAGTCTCAGCTTTATATCACAAGGGTGATAAGGAATCAGGATGATAGTGTGATAATAATGTGATGGGCCCGAAACAAAGGCGGTGACGCCGGCGGAATTGACAATTACCCCTCCCCCTCATCCATCACTCCCTCTTTGAAAAACACCTGTACCTACATTTCCACATTTCCATCCTGTTTTGCCCCAGTCTCCCACCCACCCACCACTCCCTTCCTCAAACCTCTTCCATTATTGCAGTTGCCACATCTAAAACTTGCACCTTCCCTCTTCCATACCCCTCTATCCCCTCTGCCTAGGTACCTAGCTCCCCTTTGCCCGTGAGAGGTATTACGAAATCACATCTTCTTCGGCCTCCCCTTGAACTTTCAGTATTCATCGGCGGAGTTTCTTTCAGTCCAGTTCAGTAAAATTATTGTTCACCATCTATCTCATTCGATCCACCATTCCACTAAGGCGATATCTGGTACCGTACACCGTCTTATTTCGGCATGGGTAAAACGTGTGTTGCTAGATTCTTCTATTTCTCTGTGGCTCCACAATAAAGTCCACAGCAGAACTACCGAAGCCACAGCTGACACTTTTGATCATATATAGTCAGTCTAAACTTACGCAAGAGCAGCTTGCGGAGCTTCAAAAGGCGACATTATTCGAGCGCAAGGAGCTCCAGCAGTGGTACAAGGGTACGTTATCCCAGCCGCACGCCACAAAGCGAATGAGTTATTCTCCTTGCCATCCCGTGTATCATATATATATTCAGCTATAGCCGTTTGAGAATGGGTGCCAATAATTCAAGTAAGTTTTTACTGAATCGTAATTTCCTCGCTATAGGGTTCCTTAAGGACTGCCCGTCCGGTTCCTTGAACAAATCGGAGTTCCAGAAAATCTACAAGCAATTTTTCCCATTTGGAGACCCTACAACTTTTGCAGATTACGTTTTCAATGTCTTCGATGCCGATCGTTCTGGCACGATAGATTTTAAAGAGTTTATTGTCGCCTTAAGTGTTACTTCACGTGGTTCTTTGGAAGATAAGCTCAATTGGGCATTCCAACTTTATGACATCGACGGCGACGGCGAGATCAGTTATGATGAAATGCTTCAAATCGTTGAGGCCATTTACAAAATGGTATGCACGAGTGTCAAGACCTCAACCCATTCGAGAAGAAAGAAAACTAAATCTCTTTTCGCGGTAATCTAGGTTGGTTCGATGGTGAAACTCCCCGAGGACGAGGATACACCCCAAAAGAGGGTGGCTAAAATATTCAAAATGATGGACAAAGACGAGGTTGGCTTTCTTGATAATGTGCCAGTTTTAAGAAGCACACTAATCCCATCATTTAGAACGGATGCTTGACCTTAGATGAATTTCGCGAGGGTAGTCAAAAGGACGCCACTATTGTCTCGGCGCTGTCTCTCTACGATGGATTGGTTTAATTACCTCCCCTCATATTCTTCTCAGCTCCCTCATTTTCAGTTTCCTATGTTCGATATACCGCGAAACATTTTATCAAAAGGTGCAAGAGGTGTATCAGTAAAACTCATGGCTTTGGATTTGGAGACCTTAGTTCAAAACGAGGAATTTCGTTGATGGGTTGATAAAGAATGAAATATTGAGAGCCCAATAGAGTCGGTGGGCAAGATCATACGCGCAGCATCGAGGGCATTTTTCCTTCCACTTTTTCGTCGATATTTTTATTTTCCATGGCTTTTAAACTTCCCTGAAAGCCAATGCACGGAGTCGTCGGTGTTTCTCGTTTTCTACATTTCACCAGGGAAGTTGTATTCCTAATGGGGCTGATGGGTCTATTTTTCATGTTTTCATATCATTACCACACTTCCGTTTTTTTTGATTCTGCTGTTTTTTGGGGAACTCTGATTTACATTTGACTCCCTACTTTCCATCTTGAGTAAAATACTTCATTTATGGCAGATTTCCGATTGGGCAGTGTAAGTTACAATCTCACCCTTTATAGACTAGTTCTACAGCGAGTGATATGTGATGAAGTGTAATGGTGTAACCTAAACTTCAATATCGAAGGCCTCAGGGCTAATCTAAAGGGCTTTCGGGCTTATATATAGGGGTTTTCTTGTACTGATATTGATAAGGTACATTTAAGTACAGCTAAGTACCTACATGTATATGTATATATACATAGATGTACCTCCATGTATGAAATATAAGGTTTTAATCTTCCAATCGCTAGGGCGTAGGCTTACGTTGGGGGGTATCGGGAACTAGCATGACTGGGGTAAATCTGCGGGGTGCGCTCAAGAATTTGATATTAGTCGCGGTCCCCAACGTC
This sequence comes from Morchella sp. 2016-57, assembly GCA_024713875.1. Taxonomy (NCBI): domain Eukaryota; kingdom Fungi; phylum Ascomycota; class Pezizomycetes; order Pezizales; family Morchellaceae; genus Morchella; species Morchella sp. 2016-57. Next base: position 1,033,090 of record JAMGZE010000019.1, read on the forward strand.
TATGTCTACATGTATGTCTACATGTATGTTTACTTTGAGAATAGGTCCATCCACACGTCTACGTTTTCAATTCATTGCATGTACTTAGGTTTTCATTAGCGGATGCCTATCGTCGCTTCTACATAGGCCAATTAAGGCTCATGTACGTGTAGTTACAGAATATGGGGCATATGTGTAAGCATACCCTCAGTAGACTCAAATTACATGTGGTCGGAATCATGTAAGCGCAGTAATTTGGGCACAAATGGGCTCCAAATCCAAACTCTGGCAGAGCCCCGAGGGAAAGAGCGAGCCCCGTATAATGGGGGATGGTCTAATATAATCTATTTCCTTTCACAAGCACGAAATCTTCTACCGATGCCCGTGAGACGGACGTCCCGAGGTATCAACCTTGGATCCATAGTAAAACATTCACATTTACATATTTATTTATGTTATCGGTGTATGTAGTGTGGTACATATTAATTTATATGACACAGCGCCCACCTCTTCAGTACTGTTGGGAACCAAACCATGGTCGGCCACTCTCTTGTTAAATGGTAAGAGTAGGGCATGAATACCACCAATGTGAGAATTTCCCGCAGGGTGTTTCAATCACTCGGGTATCCGTTACTAGGCCATCTGTAATATAGGACACATGTATAAGTATTGTCGTGCTGTCGCCGTCCTATGTACCTATATTCCCAGAAGATGCGAATAATAGGTATATAAATATTTATGCAGATGCAAGGATGTGGCAGATTTGCAGTTTTCTGGAAACATGCTTGTTCGAACGGGGTACCTAGAGTGCTGTACGTCGGCGAGGGCACCATAGGAAGGTGGATCGTATGTAGGGGCATGTAGTTTTACGTACATGTAGGTAGTACGTAGTACGATGGTCACTTCACAGCCTTCTAGGGCTTCAGAACATGTGCTCGGGTTTGCACATGTGTATCTGTATCTGCCTTTATGAATTGTTGCGCTTTGATAAGTTAGTCAGGTGTATGCGCATGAACTTTGTTTGTAGGTGATGGTGCGAAAACTGCTGGTGCCTGACATGCAATCGATACGGATAACCGAATCGATATGGAGGTTCTTATGGAAATAAAAGCCGGGGAGAAAAAGCAAACAAAGGCCACTTAACAAAGCATATCCTTGATCACTGACCACTCAAGCAGTGAGGTGCGAATACACGTATTTTGGTGCAAACACTGGGTGCCAACTCATAATTCACATATCTCCCGATGTCGACTGTAACCAAACCCCTACCACCACCACTATCTTTTTCATGGCTACTGTCCAGGAGGGTCGAGACGAGGAAAGAAGAGGTGCGGCGTCAATAATCGAGGATCAGAAAGGAGAGGAACGTAATAAAAGAGGGAAAAAATGTGCATGCTGTTCTTAGCGATGGACACCTCTTGAAGGTACTGGCGCCTCAATCGAACTCGTTCCCCACGACATGCCCTCGTGCAACACATACATAGATATCTATACTTGAACTTACTCGGTGGTCCGACCGTCGTCAGCGTCTACCATCACGATCCCACTCAAAACCCACGAAGGGTGATACGAAAGTTGTGAAAGTGGTGAAATCGGTGGACCGCGTACACAAAGAGATCTGAGAACTTTCACGTTTAGCAAGTATCTTGTTCTTCCCTCTTTACCGCCATGAACAACCCAACACCATTCGAATTCTCAAACCAGATGGAACGCAAGCCGGACCTCAACCAACATCGCCTTCAACCTACAATAACACCAAGTTATACCCTACCATATCCATCGCCGCATCAACATGTATCCCCCACTAAGCATCTGCCACACCCTCCATCCTCTTCGAGTACATCACCAGGTAACGATGCATCCCCAATCCACTACGCCCCTTCATCACCACATTCGTACGCCCCCGGCCCGCCCTCTCTGAGTACATCCTCAATCTCGAGCTCCTCGTACGCCGGGAGCGCCGACGGTGAAAGCACAGATGGTACCGATTTGGTTGCTCTTCTGACTGAACGATTGGCGGGCGCCTTTGACCCGCTGCAACTAGATCGCAGCCTAGCTGTTCAAGCTCAAACGTGAATATTTCACTCAAAATACTATGTCTCAATATGGGGCTGAAATTCTGTTTTAGTTCGGGAATGCTCAACAGTAAAACGCGAGAACTAATTGCGTTACAAGAGGAAGCTCAAGCCCGGTTAGCAGAAACTAAACGGGCATTCTTGGATGGCATGAAAATTGCGAAGGAGGTCAAGTCAGACCTTGATTACGTTCACCGAAAAGTGAAGTATGCTTGATCTTGAAAATTCTGCTGTTGCCCGTTCTTATTACTTACTAGGACCTCCAATTAGGGTTTTGAAACAAAAAACAGAGCGGAAGTGAGTCTCCCAAACGCAATTATGCGAGTTACACTAATCGGGTTTATACAGATATCCTATTGAATACAATATGGCACGTGATCGTATACCACCCCCATCACAATGATACCTCCATCATCTTGGGTCAAACCAAGTTCATTTGAACACCCATAGTTTTAAAGTCTCTTCTTACCTGTGGGATTTTTAAATTTTCAATATTCACTTTTCGTTTCGGTGTCGGGCGTACGGGGAATGTTTTTCTTCTGTCTTTGAATCGTTTAGGTTATAGAGGTATTTGGAGCTGGCGGAAAGAAAATACGAGTGCACAGTTAGGGATTGAGAAGTCGTTTCGCCGACCTATGTAAAATACCCTTACGCTAGGCTAGGGAAGTTGTCTCAATTCTTGTATTCTACATCTACAACAATATGGTGTAATAAATCATAAATACCCGACGAAAATTGGTCGACAGAACAAATGTTAATGATTATAACGGTCCGGCCTTGACATAACTATACATTCATGTATCCTTCAAAGGAGCCCACTATCTAAAACCTTTTAAATGCCCCAATTCGTTGGCAACCATGCTACCGTGAGAGAAAGTGCTTAATTTCACCGAAAGTACCGTCAGTGAAAGCCCAGGTTCAAAGGTCAAATCTAAGCCGTCTGATTGGTTGCTTTACGTCTTGCGACTATCTATTGCTCTGCTCTTTTGCATTAAACCCGGGCTCTGATTTCGAGACTCAACGGTATACAGAACCAAAAAGCCGGTGTCTCATACCCTATAGGTAAAGTAGCTGAGATTCCGAATTTTTACTACTACATGTAGTATTGCCCTGAAGTTTTGGAGGGCTACTATACACACCAAGAGTCGTAAGCTTGGGTTCACGGCATAAGCCACAGAAAATGGTGTGGCTTACGCTGCGAACCTGCAAAAAGAGGTCTTACCCAACAGTGCGTGATGCCTTGAATCGCACTAGTCTGTGGAATAGTGGTTTGTTTACATGAATTAAGACTGTATCAATGGGTCTGTATCTCGTCCAGTACTACGGGCGTAGTACTCTACTACCTAGGTACATGTAGCTTGGCGGCTTAATCCCTGTGGGGAATGATTGATCATCAGGTGGCCAATGCATCGCATACGGGGCTGTGGAACGACCAAACCCTCTGCCTTTGGAATTATTACAACCCCCGTTTATAATTCACAGCGGTCAAGTGATGGAGGGAAAAAACGACTCTGATACCGAAACCAGCTCTCACTTAGAGGCTATGGGCTTTACTTCTTTTGGTCAACAACCGAAGCGACCTAAACACCGACACCAAGGGCGTTCAGGACCCCTCCAATCACCCCCAAAGACTGAAATCTCGAAGGAAGAAGTGCGAGTTGCCCGGTCAGTAGATGGGGTAGCGGTCGAAAATCAGACTAGGGAGTCAGAACAGCAACCATATATCGCATCTCGTTGCTATGACCAGGTGCGACTGTCCTCCTGCCTTCGATGCCTTTTTCTAATTGTTGTAATTTTAACAGAGGCAGAAACCTCAGTCTTGCACTAAACATGGTGAGAGACGTAATTCGAGGTCCTCATCTGAGCCATACCCCTTGAATAGTTTTACAGAAAATCCGTGGGAAAGATTAGAGCGGAAGATGGGAATACAAGTAGGATCGGAAAATTAATATATTTATTAGGATACATCTTGGTAGAGGGTATTGAAGAAGTTTCTCAGCCGGTGGTTGAATTAGGTTCGGCGGTGGGTCAGGTTGGGAGGTGGGATTTCGGGATAGAATATGATTGAAGGTCGAGGTCTAGATGGAGTATAAGGCATAAAGAAGCCATTGCTGGGCTCAAAAACGTTATTCCAAGTCCCGAAACGTGAAACGATGACTTTTCGATGAAATTCACATTAAGCTAAAGAAATTAAAAGATAGTTGAGCGACAATGCGAGTTTATAGTTTGGTGTGTGCTATGGTGTGCCATTTCTTAAAGGTGATATGCCGCGTTGTACTTGAGGTGAAATTGGATATTGTCCCAACCGCGCTGGCAATACCTAATTTCACCGCAAGTAGGCTTATGTGTGTAAATAGGGGGTTTTGATTGGTTTGGAGAGTTATAGTGGAAAAGTGAGAATAGATCTGCTAAGCCTAGCACGTGCTAACTGACTAAACGCCAAATGCATGTAATCAATATGCGCATCTGTATTAGTCAGCGAACTAGATGATTGGATGGCTGCGACGACGTCGGCCACAGCTCCATAGATATCGACTTCTATCAATTATCCCGGGCCATCACCAACACTGAGATATTTTACGAGCGGTGCATCCTAATAGCTACCGCGGTACAATCCAGTGAGTCTATTGGTTCTATAACAGCTCTATTAATCTCAACACACTACTTCTGTTTGCTCAAACACAAGGCTAATTGCTGCCCCTCCATTCTGCAGATAATCAAACCGCCCCACCTCGGAAACCCCACCACCAAGTATCAAGCTTTGGCAGGCAATGGCACCCCCAGAGTCACGACAGTTTCAGCGCAAGGACGCGATTGGCCTGGCCACAAAGGGGACGTTGATTTTCGGCGGAGCGGGTCTGTTCATGAGCGCTATCCAGAATACCCTCACGAAGCAGAATGTCGGCGCCTGGGGTGTCATCACAAAGACCGGAAGCACCGTGGGAATTGCTGGTAAGCCCAATCATATTAGCCATGATGGTGTTCTGCCATCAGCCATCAGCCATCCCCTCATTCACTCGTTATTCTAATAATGTATATAGCGGCCATGGGCGGTTCCTACATGTTTTTCCGCAACGCTGCAGCGAACCTGCGAGAGACCGATGATTACCTGAACTCGGCACTTGGAGGCCTTGTTGCGGGCACCATTATGGGGACCAAGTGTACGCAGTTACCTTCCCGTTACTCTAGTTTTGTCGTGTTTCGGTACTCATGCTAGCATTAGTTCGCACTATGCCTGCTGTCATGGGATACGGTGCGGGGTTAGCAGTTATCCTCGGTCTTTTTGACTACACCGGCGGCTCTCTGACTGGCCTGTTCAAAGACATGAACATGGACGAGGTTACTAGGAAAGAGATGCTCAGGGCTGGTCGTAGGCGGCCGTTGGATGATACTCTCGAAGACATCGGCGAGGGGCGAGGTAACTAGCTGCGCTGCCCATTATCGAACACAAAGGATCCAAAAGTGTAACAAGGTGTTAATTAGGAATTTACCCCGGTGGCTACGAAGACCGGAGGCGCGCCCGGTTGACCGAAAAATACGGTATTGACTTCACCAACGTTGAGAGGAGGTAGAGAAAGGGCGCTTCGTATGTTAATTAACCTATATATCCAAGATTTGGCGAAACCCTCCCTCTTTGCTTCATCTTCACCGATTTATTGTTGGAAAGGCTGATAGGCTATCAAGGCTGGCTGCAAAACTTTCCTAAAGCAAACATTGTTAAGTACAGGGAATTTGTATAGAAAATTGAAATTTCCAAATTTTAATAACTCTGTGTCCACTAATGATCCAGTGGCGGAGAGAAACCTGGATCTCCTCACTCTGCCAAAATTAAAATGCCGCTGACTTAATATTCGAGTATATCCCCCTTAAAAGAGGTATAGTCACTGATCTGCAGCCAATGCATATCTGTAGTCAAGGGTACCTAAGCAAGGGTGTCGTATACTAAACCCCAACTTTATCCAAACCCCAACCTTGCCCCCAGATGTTCTCAGATGCAGACAAGATGCAAGCTTTCTTTCAATAAAAGCTACTGCAGCAACAGCCTAACCAAATACAGCACCCTACACAATATGTAACCAAACGAAATCACCGAGATATCTGTATCATATTCCAGAAAACTCGTGCTACACCTGAAATGATTTACACTAGTGGCTAGATAGGTCCCTAAAGCCGCAAAATACAAAAATAAAAAGAACCAAAGATGTAGGAGCAACATAGAAGAAAAGGATGGACCCTGAAATAAGAAGACAAAAAAATAATAATAAAATAATAGTAATAAAAAACTATTCGCACTGATAAGTTCAGAGGCAAAGCGGTCATAGCCCTAGTCAAGGGTCTTTCCAAAAAGCAAACCTTTTTTTTTCATCCCTTTTTTTCCCTCGTTTCAGCATTTTTTTCCCCGTAGACTTCGCCTGTGAAAAAATCAAACGCCTGTCCTCCAATCCGCTGCCACTTACCCGACGCCATTTACCAAAAAAAAAAAAAAAAAAAAAAGAAGGAAAAGAAAAAGCCCGTCCAAAAAAGAAGGATGATATGGGAAGAGAAAGAATTACAATATCTTCATTTGCCTCGGCTTCTTTGGGAGAAGGGTGAATAGAGGCGCTGTCACTACTTCAGGATCACTATGTCTCGGAACCGCCGCTCCATTTGGAATAGTAATCCCAGTACCATCCACAGAGCTCTCAAGATCGAAGTAGCCGTCACTGTCGTCCTGATATTGGTAATCCTGATTGTTTTCTATATCCGCATCATCTTCAAAATCACTTCCATCTTCAACCTCTTCGCTATCGTTCATGAATCGTGTAGTCATTGATAGCGAGGGGCTGGGAGTGTGAAAACGGTCCGTTCCTTCGATAAGGGCTTTCCACCATTCAATCGACGCCCCGTGGAGATTTCCCCTTGGAACAATCCTGCTGATCAATGGGCCACTGGTTGTACACCAGGAGCAATCTACCTCTCCCGGTGTCCTAGTGAACATGTCGAACCATGCATGGAACCGCACAACCAAATCAGGCTTCAATCCGCACAGTTTCCAGAGGCTCTCGCATGTCCCGTTGACCTCGCTCTCGGCAAACCATGGCTGATGCATTGCCCCATCGCTACAACACAAACCTCGATTCCCGTTGTGGAAGCTTATATTAAGCGATTTGAGCTTTGGCCACTTGTGGTGCTCGAAGAGGCAGCGGCAAACATGCATATTGCGGAGAGTGAGCGTCTCCAGTCGCTCGCTATGTAGGGAGAGCCGCGGGCATATGTGATCTGTTGAAGGATCATGGGTATAGTGATTATAGAATCTCACATCAGGAGCAAAAAATGGCTCCCCAGTAGCTACTTCCATGTGGAGATGTTTTATTGTATCATGATTCGGGAGAGTTGCGTGCAGAACATTTGCGGCGGTTGCTGTTGTCGTCCGAGGACTGCATCAACACAGGTGCACTTTGATCGAAACCAACAAAATCAAAGAGATGGTTCAGTTACCTTTCGAGGGGGCGAGAACAGTTAATTTTTCTACCCCCAGAGCCTCTAGGTCGTATCGCATCCAGTCCTGGATGTACCATTCTGGAAATCTCGGCGGTCCTACATTCGCGTCAAGCATACCAGGTAGATTTGCAATTATCAGCACCAGGTTCCGGGTCCTCTTCCCTGAACAATTCCCAATCTTTTTTCGCTTTACATGACACGGAATATTTGTCTGGCTGTCGTAGAGGTTGAAGTCCCCAGTATGGAAAGACGGGTTTAGCCGACCCTTTCTTTTTTGGTCCTGTTCAGGGTAAGAATACCCACTAAGCGCGTTCAACTGGGCCATACTAGTGACCACAGTTGGATAAGTGAGCCTTGGCTCGAATAACGCGCGGGTAAACTTATTAACGCGTAGTAAATTTCGCAAAGTCCTATGCATATAAAGCTGGGTAAAGAAGTTGTGATTTATAAATCGCGGATCGCTGTGATCAATCAGATCAGGTGTAAGATTCGCGTAGCCGCCATCATGGAGAGCAAGTTCGAATATCTGCAACTGAAGGAAATGAGGCAGGGAATTAAAGTTCGTCTGGGGTTTACGGGGAACTGAAGCGTGCCTAGATGAGGATTGGAAAACATGGTGGGAGGGGGAGGTGCAGGAAGAAGAGGAAGAGGAGGATGTGGAGGTGGAGGAGGTAGTGGTGGAGGAGGTGATGGTTCCTGAGTGAATGGTAGTGTCCGGGTGAGTGGTATGAGAGCACAATTCATCATGTGTTGTTAAGACAGACGATACCGTCATGGACTCGGGTGTACTAGGGATACTAGTTACGTTCCCTGTCACAGTGGTGGAAACAAAAGATTCCGGGCTACCAACAAGGCTACCAGTGTTGGACATCTTGGGAGACGCGACTGGCGTTGGAGGAAATGCCGTTGCCATGATGGGGGGTGGTGACAAGATAATACAGATTATTCTTAACGGTGGCAGTGAGAGAACTGCTGGTTGTATGTAGGCTCGAATGATCGGGGGTGGGTGGGAGCGAGTAATGAGGTTGGTGGGGCTGCTGGAAGGTGGGGGAAGGTGAGAGGTGATATGCGGGTGCAGCACTCTCGCTAAGTAGGACCATGTACCGACGGCAAATTCGATGCTTTAAAGTGTAGGTAGGATAGGGAAATGAGGTGGTTGATTGGTTGATTGGTTGGGATAGACTGGTGGTGTGGGAGATAGTTCGAGGAAATAGTTCCAAGGGCGAGTAGCTAGAGTACTTCTTTCTGGTAGACCAGGGGGGAGGGGGGGGGGGGCGGGGATTTTGTAGACCCAATCAATAATGTAAGACTGGTTATCTACAGAAAGCAGTAATAGTAACAAAATCCAATTGTAAAAAATGTATGTATGTGTGCATGCACACGGCGATGAAGGGGAGTAAGCAGTAAGCAGGATAGTACCAGTGATATGAGTTCTAGTCTACTTGAGGAGTAGATTAGGTTATTTGATACCGAAATTAATACCGGAATTGATACTGACAGACGGTACGGTGTTATTACTGATTGATGGAATTCCTTCGGCCGTGATACTCGGATATTCGCTGGCTGGCCACTTTAATGGTGTTGATAACGCGGCATGCATGAATAAGATAAAGATAAAGGGAAACACAGGCGATGAGTGATTACCAGTAGATAAAAATTAGAGTAGGAAGTACATGTACATGTGTAGAACGTTTCAAAGGAAAGGGCGAGGTGACTACTAGAGGCAGCCTTGGAACGGGGGAGTGACACATGTATGTAAGCTCCTCTACTGTTGCATAGGTACCGGACATAGAGAGTAAAGTAACTAGGGAGTACTTGGCACTTGCGGCTCACAGTGCGTCAATTTGTAGGGTTACCAAGGATAAGATATCTGTTGAGTACGTAAGACTAGCTTGAGCCAATCAGCAACCTCTGCGTCAGCCCCCTTCTCTACACAAAGAAAAAAGGAAAGAAAGAAGCTTTTGTTCGCTTGAGTCACGGCGCCTTCCACAGAATACCCTTGCTTATTACCCGGTTCTACCGAGCAACAGAACCAACATACAGAAATCAATACCTAGTGGTTGACCGTTTCGCGTTACAAAAATGCAGACATGCTGTAGCTTACTACCGCAAAATCTCAGTTCGTTCGGACGGTTGCCAAGAGAGGTGTTTGCGATATTTTTCAGCTCCTCTGCAAAATTGTCCTCTTGGCAACCGTCCGAACGAACTGAGATTTTGCGGTATTTTACCTATAGAACTCCAGGTTATACATAACATCGATCTAAAAAGGGGGGGGCATTCGATGCCGAAAAATGCATGTCTTTGTTTTTCGCTACAATTCACATGCCCTCCTACCACAACCTGAACTCTTCTAGGAGCCAATGACATAATGGTGCTTCATTCCAGAGTGATAGGTCGAAATATTCTACTTTAGAGCTAGATGCAGCAGAGGTATCGTTCGCACTGTACACAAATCCTACATGAATGGTCCATCAAATATTGACCGGACTTGCAACAAAAGGACCGGAAAAATAGTAATAAGAAAAACAAGGAATCTACCTACTCCTTCGGACATGGCCGCATTCCAACCCTAGCCCCTCCAACCCCAATCCCACACCGCCTATAAAAAGGTAATAGAAAAGTAAAGCGGAAGGAAAACATCATGCATCATCACCGTCGTCACCGAAGCCCTTCAACGTTATAAAAACAAAAGAAAAAAAAATAAGATTCCTCATAAAACTTTCATTTCCATCTATTTATCTCGCAATTCCATCATTTTCTGTCGAAAAACCATGATGATCTCTTGGGTTGTTGGGTTTCTTGCTGGGCTGCAGAGCCTTGAACCCCAGACAGTACGGGAACTGAGCCGTTCGCGTCACCTCCTCCACCCCCTCGTAATGGCTTGGCAATACGGGAGCCTTGCAGACTGAAACTTGAAGCGTTGCCAAGCCCTCGAGTACCAACCTTGGCAGCTTCTAATCGCTCTTTGACAGCTGTGAGCTGGGCCTCGAACCTAGGGATCTCATCAGTTATATTCTCCTAGGCCTTCATCATTAGACAAACCTATGGTTGGCTGCCGTTAACTTCTCTTGAGAGTCTTGGAGAAGGCTTTCCAGGCTTTGTATCCGTTCATTGCGAGCAATGAGTTTCCTCTCGGCGATAGCGACCTCTTTCTTGAGACTGCTATTTTGTTCAACAAGCTGTCTTTGAACATGTGTGAGTTGCTCCAGGTTACGCTCTAAGAAAGCCATTTTCTTCTGCTGCGCGCGGTTATTTGATGATCGGAGCACGTTGTTATATTGCTCTCGCGTCTCGTCGAGACTAATTTCTAGCTCCACAACCTACTCAAAACTTTAGTATGATTCAAGACTCCTAAGCCTTCATAAAGTGATATACCCTCTCGCATCGGTTTTGAAGATCACGCATAAGTGACTTCTTCATCGTGTCGAATTCTGCGATCTGCTGTGCCACGGTTTTGCCGTTTGGAAGAGCCGAAGAACCATTTGGTGCCCCACCTGCCTTGGCTCTTCGTTGTAATTCCTCAACTGATGCCTTCAATTTTTCATTGTCCTCACTCTTCTTTGCCACCTCCCTCTTCAAGTCCTCTAGCATTTGCACCTCAACACTCTGCTTGCTGAGGTAAGCCTGCTCTAATTTACCTTTAACATCTGCAATGTCATCATCAGTTAGGTTTTTCTCAAGAAGCTCTTCATATTCCCTCTCAACTGCCAAAAGCCTCTTCTCTAACTCCTCTCTCCGTCTATGTGCTATTTCTTGCTCATCTGAGCGCTCGTTGAGTGAAAGCTCCGCCTGTCGTATGATACCTTGAGTCTCAAGAAGCTTGGCGCGCAATTCCTTTAAATCATCTCTTGTTATCTCCTCACCGGAAGCTGAGTTTTCTTCCAGGAGGTCTAATCTCTCGATTACTTCCCTGATCATCCGCTCTTTATCAGAAAAGACATCCCCGCCAAGATCAAAACCTGCCATCATCTTAGCCATTCTCTCGGCTTTCTTTTTCTCTTTCTCGTCTAGCATTGCCGACGTCTCTTTTGTCGACATCTTGACGTCCAGAAGATGTTGCTTGACATCATCCAACTCGGCGGTTAACTCGGCATTGGCCTCTTTCAGCCCATCCATGGTGATCTGAGCCTCTTTACTCTCAAAAGAGACTTTTTCCAATTGCATCTTTAGCTCATTGACCTCACCGGCCAACTTCTCATTATCTTTACCGGTCTTAGAGTCATGCTCCTTCAGAAACGCCAATTCCTCTTTAAGATCACTTAGTGTCTTATCAGTAGCCGCCAACTGAGATTCTTTGTCCGCTAATTGATCCTGCAATTCGTTTTCCCTTCTTAAAAACTCATCTCTCTCATCTTTATCAAGAGTTATCGGAGTAGAAGATCTAACATCAATACGGCTGTCAGGCCGTGATGGAGCTTGGGATTCTGAAGTAGCAAGCTTCGAAGGTGTATCCGGTCGTCCTGGGCGACCTTTAGCCTCTGCCCTCTTCGGCAGTTCTACCTTCAGTGGAGGAACCCATTTTTCTTTTGGGACCGCCTCCCCTTGCCGCCAGGTTATCACTTCACCCTCCAATGATTCGATATACTCTGTATAGGTAAGGTTTTGATGCTGTGCCTTTTTAAGTAAAGCTTTAAGCTCCGCCGGCGATAACTCCGCATTGATTTTCGCCTTGTTCTTAATGGATTTGGCTCGCATGCCGAAGCGAAGGGTTGACAGCGTTTCGTCGTCATTGTAAGAAGAAGGCGAGCAGTTGATAATGAGAGTAGTACGTGAATTACCACCCAAGGACTCTTGCAAAATTCGGGTAAGCTTCGAGTCACGATAGGGTACGTGAGTCGATCTTCCGTCCGTCAAAGCATTAATGACCATTCCTAAGGCTGATAGCGACTTGTTGATTTTCTTTGCCTCCTCAAGTGTCTGCCCGGAAGCACCTGTTTTCCCGACCTTTTCAGAACCCGCAAGGTCGACCAAGTAGAGGTAACCTGCTTTCTGCGATCCAGTCTCAACATTCTTCTGATTGATCTGAATAACGAAGATAGAATGTGATCGGGAAGATTCCTGGTTCATGTTCGTCGCCGCAACCGCTCTTGCTGAACCTCCCCGTCTCATGACTTCGTAAACCTCTTGGACACTGGAAACGTAAATCTCGAGTAATCCTTTCACATATACTCCTCGATTCTTCTCCTCATGCACAGGTAGATTATCGTTGACCGGATTCAGTAAATCACGAATTCTCTCCATATAGATTTCCATGTATGAGACTCGAACAGTATACTCAATGTTTCCCGGTGAGGTCAAAATAGACGCAAAAATCTGCTCCACAATACGCGGAATGATACCCTTCGAAACGTCATTGTCAATATCCCCGCCCATCATGGTATACGATTTTCCCGCACCCGTCTGCCCATAGGCAAAGACCGTCCCGTTGTAACCGTTTAAAATATCATCAACAGTATGTTTGATAGAGAACTCGAAGACATCACTTTGACGAGAGTTCATATCAAACACTCGGTCAAAAGTGAAAGCTCCGGAAGCTTCTTTACTCTAAAGATAATGGTTAGTAAAGATTGAGCTAGTCGCTTGAAAGGGATCAAGCTAAGCAGAAAGAGTGCCAGGATTGGATGACAACTCACAAGTAACTCGCATGTGTCTTCTGAAGGGAAAGTAACAATCGGCTCTCCACCTTCTCGGATTTCTACTTTGTTTTGCGGTCGGAATCGAGCCACCACTGGGGGAAGATAAAAAAACGCAGGTCAGTGGACATGTATTGGGATGCTGCATACGGGAGCGGCTGCGACATACCCTTGATGGTGTTGTAGCTCCCCGTGCTCCTGTTATCTAGTAGTTAGCAACTGTAGGCTCCATGTACCGCAGTAGAAAGTCGAAATAAATTAAAGAGGGGAGCGGAAGTGCATACGCCATAGTTACTGTTAGAAGAGAGTTAGGTGTTTCCACGTAAAGTTACCCAAGTCGCGCGCGGCAGGTCACGGATATGCGATGAGCTGGGCCCAGTAGTGGATTCTTGAAGGTCGATAGAAGACGAAGTGATGACCGTCCCGAGTTGAGGAAATGTGGCGGAGTGAGAGGCGTGGCAGATAACAGAACACGATGTTGAGCGAGGGGGTTGGAGGGGATAGGGAAGGGGCCGGGGGAAGAAGACGAAGAGGGGATAGTGAGGTTTCTCGCAGTGAATTCCCAAAAGGGGAAGAGGAAAAATCACGAGCAGGAGAGGTCCTTCTCTGTCAGCAACCTGAATATATATTGTCCGACAGCTGGACGCGCGAGTGGTAGTCAAGTTTTCTTTTTAATAATAATTGTCGCCCTCTTTCTTGTAAATTAATGTTGCTATGCGGTGGAGATGCCTACCCTTCAGGCCAGGCTCTTGGCCGTAGGCTTGCTTTGTTGGGTCAATGGCCACCATATCAGGGAATTTCATTTGCTTGACAACTGCCAGTATATCCCACCCAGGGATACTTTATTGTTTTTATGACCGCAATGACAACCCAGTCTAGGATTGTACTGATACCGAAGACTCCTTACCTTACTGTACCTACATTTACTGTACTTACCGGATATCACATGTAAAAAGGTAGTAGGTTTACAACTCATAATATCATGAAATAACATGAGCATGTATGTACTTCTTTAGGCCCACATTCCACCACTGGTTCCTTTTTACTTGCGCTCTTTTCCATAACGTCACCTTTTAAACGACTAAAAGAATGGTAGTCCGATTGAATGAATGAAGGAAGTAAAAAAGGGAGGAGAGGAAGAAACAAAGAAACAACAAAAAAAAAGTTTCCCTAGCAGAAAAACAGGCATCAATACAGCAAATGTTGAACGCATAAACAGTGATGATCCCTTGGGAACAAGACTTCCCAGTCAGACAGTATAGCCTAACTCTGCCAGTCCCCTGACATGTCGCTACCGCACTGCTCCTTTCAACTAGAACTTCCCTTGCCCTCAACCTTCCCAGCTCTTCTCCACAGTTTCACGAACACGTTTGACATATTCCCGCTTGTTGTCCTTGTATAGATTCGAGGCCTCGACGTTGGCAGGGCTCGAGGTATTCGGATCATTCAGCAGACTAGAGAGGTGAGTCAACAAAATGAGCTACAAGAGACCTAAGAGAAGCTCCAAACCTTTGTATGCTAGTCAATATTGCCGCAACATCGTACGTGGGACTCCATCTATTCTGAAGGATATCCAAACAAAGCTCTCCGGTGGCGTAGACATTGGGATGAAACATCTCGCTGATAAACTTGACTCCAGGAGGCTTGTTCGGATATTGCTCTTCAAAGTGCATTACAAGCCTAAAGGTACCGTCCTCAAAGGGTGTATCCACTGGCCCGATAATTACGGCATTCCTATACGAGTATAGTGTGAGCAAAGTAATTCAACAGACCATAGCAAAGATAAGAACGCTAACCATGTCATAACGTTATCGCTAATCGGAGAAGCACTGACGCCTGCTGGAGGATCGGTTTGCATCCGCTAAGGGTTAAAGACAATATGTCAGTTTGGAACGTGACATTCTCAAACGGAACTGCAACATTGTGCTCTGACAGCAGAATGGTCTGCGCACCTTAAAGTCTCGCATGAGACGACGACGAGCGGAGGTGGACATGGTCCCGTGTGTGATTAGACGAGTTCAGGGCCTTATCTTCCTTTCTTTCCACAAAGATTTTCCGATAAAGTCGTTTCTTGGTGATTATCGATAGCTAAGGAGTGGTGAGGGTTGGGGGGTAGATGGAGGGGAAAGGCTCCAGAGAGCTGACTAGTTGTGCAGGTCAGGAGCTTCTTCGTAGTCTTTGTCATCAATGCCAAGGGAACTGTAACACAAAGCTGAACCCACTACATGTATGTGACATACCTAAACGTATGTCTACAAGATGATTACTGCAAATTGGTTTGAGGTATCTCTTGTAGGCTATCAGATCAAAAGCATCTAGAATTACCGAGTAAAAAAGCAGGGATTATTTGTGTGGAGTAGCACCTCTTTATCATTCTAATTCCTACACCCGAGTATATAAGTTGACATCGGCGTGATAAAGGAAGCTGCACCAGCGAAAACCAAACCTTCCTCTAAGTTACCTGGCTACGTGTGTCACATCAGATCTATATGCATTCTTGCAAGCCTCAGAACTTACCTGCGCTGCTCACCTAGGTACATGTATCAATAATACATGTATCTAACTGCACTACATCTTATTACAAGGGCTTTGCTTTTTATTTGCCCACGACTAGAGTCCGGTATAGCCTCGGAAGTCGGGAACCAGGCACAAGTATGGACTGAAACACCGGGTAGTGGCGGCGTGATGTCCTGTGAGATAGCACGTGCAAGTCTTATAATAAGCTGGGAATCGGATCTTTAAAGTTCTCTATCAACGCCTATCAGTACCGAAGTACTTACTGTTCAGTACTCATCGGCTCAATACAACACCAATACCTACGTACGGCCTAATCATCTGCCATGCTTTCCTCAAAATGCTCCACAATTGCCAAATCTAGTTCAACGCGGTCCATAATGCTACAGCCGTCTCTGTCATTGAAATCTCCTACCAGTAACCAGAGACTTTCCCTTCTAAGTCGGCATCTCAGCACCTCCACACAACGTCTACTGCGAGATGCATACATCCTCTCAGCAGTCAGAACACCCACCGCAAAGGTAAGCTAAAGATAACCAGCTATCTCTATATTTATGTTATTTTGGACCTGCCTAACTCCCTTTGACCAGTTCAATGGAGGGTTCAAAGATGTACCTGCACCCAAACTTGGAGCCCATGCTGTGCGGGAGGCCATCGCCCGATCCGGTGTACCCGCCAGTGAGGTGACCAATGTGTATTTTGGAAACGTTCTCCAAGCTTCAGTCGGGCAATCTCCCGCACGACAGGTTGTCCTCTATGCGGGGCTTCCAGAGACTACGGAGGCGATCACGATTAATAAAGTATGTGCGTCTGGGCTTAAGGCGGTGTCCCTTGCTGCGCAGGACATACAGCTCGGGTTGGCCGAGGTTCAAGTCGCGGGTGGTATGGAGAACATGAGCAGAGTGCCATACTACTACCCTAGGTCAACACCCCCTTTTGGCCATATTCAGGCTGAAGATGGGCTGATCAAGGACGGGCTCTGGGATGTCTATGATCAAATTCAGTAAGTTCTCGTTAGTAATATTAAGTCTTTTCGAGTCCCAATGCTAACTCCATGCACGCAGCATGGGCAACTGCGCTGAAAACACTGCCAAGAAACTTTCTATAACCCGTGAAGATCAGGATGCATACACTGTCGAGTCATACAAGAGGGCCAAAGCAGCCTGGGATTCCAACTCTTTCGACGAAGAGGTCGTACCCGTTACCGTTAGCTCAAGGAAGGGCGATGTAGTTGTTTCCAAGGACGAGGAATATGAGGCCATCAAGATGGACAAGATCCCGACCCTGAAGCCGGCATTCCAAAAAGTCGGGGGAACAGTGACGGCTGCCAACTCCAGCACCTTCAGTGATGGAGCAAGCGCATTGGTGATTGGAAGCAAGGAGGTTGCTGAGAAATACGGGGGGAACAGCAGGGTTCTTGCCAAAATTGTTAGTTATGCGGACGCTGCGACAAAGCCTATCGATTTCCCTCTTGCGCCCACACTGGCGATTCCTAAAGCGCTTGAGAGGGCGGGGTTGGAGGTTAAAGATATTGCGAAGTGGGAGATCAATGAGGCTTTCGCTGCGGTAAGCAAGGCGAATGAAAAGGTAAGCCTAACAACCGAACCACTCTGGCAACCAAAACCTGTCCCCTGGGTACATAGATTAGGCTTTGGTACCCAGGAGATAGAATGCACCCTCCATTAAGCTATCAAGCTCCCCATTAATCCTTTTTTAACAATCACCAGATCCTAGGGCTAGACCCCTCCCGAGTAAACGTTAAGGGCGGCGCTATCGCTCTAGGACACGCACTGGGATCATCCGGGTCCAGGATTCTAACAACTCTACTCTACCTCCTCAGGCCGGGCGAGTACGGCGTAGCGGCCATCTGTAACGGTGGTGGCGGTGCCACAGCTATGGTTGTTCAGCGAATCGATAAGGTTTGAGGCAGGCAGTTGATGGCAGGGCTCTTGCTTTTTTCTTTCTTTTTTTTTTAAAAAGAAAAAAAGAAATTTGATTGTAGGCAATATATCCCCTAGTTTAATAAGATGTAGCGTTCAACTCGGCAGGGTTATGGAGATTGATGCTCAGAAATCGGAACAAAAATCTATGGTCTTTTGTTCCAAGGAATGGCTTTTGATTCCCGAGCAGGTATTTGAAATTCGTGCCTGGATTATCTAAAGAAGGCACATGGAGGCCCCCAGCCTCAAGTCACTGAAGACAGGTGAACAATACATAAAAATTCAACCACAATGCCCATCTAATTTCAACCACAGCTTAACCATCCGTAAGACACAACAAAATAAGAATTACCCCAGTATTTCTATCAGCCATGCATGCACCCATGGGGCAAAACCGAGTGATAGATTTGACTAAGTAATGGTCCTTAGATATAACCTACTAGGTGACTATTCAAGACTTTTCTAACGCGTGCCACAGCGATTATATACTAAGACCCTCCGCGAAACCTCTCTATCTATAAGTATTTTTTGCAATTTTAAGATAGCGCTTAAAGGTGGATGTTCTCCACCGGGGGAGGCCTCGCACCCCTTCCCACCATTAACCTCCACTAGATACCTGAATCGATCTATCCATTTCTCTTATGAAGTTCAGGAAATGATAGAGGATGCACTTTTGGGGCCTGAGGGTAGGGGGGGGGGGGGGTATCTTCGCCTATACGGTATGTGTATATCTTCTCCATAGTTTAGTATACATCTTTCCACGGCAGCGGATTCACTCAATAACAAAACAAACAAGGGCAGTGTGTTTCAATATCGAGTGATGAGTCATGACTAAGCCATCCGTTTGGGGGGGTTTTTGAATATGGAAGATTTTTTGTCATAAGTCACAGCCCCGCTCTCTCTGGGCCGGTACCTGAACCCTGAAGATCCAAGTCAGAGTAGAATTCACACGTAGACATCGTCGTCGCCGATATATCCCGGAAGTCAGGGTTAGGGGCGTCTCGTCACATGATTTGTCAGACAGACCTCTTGGCAGGCAGGGACTCGAAAGTCAACCCTGTCCAGATCCGTTCCTCAACTCGCCCCGAGATATCTTGAAGAACCTCTGCACACTCCACATCTTTCCTCCCCTTTCCTCCCCCCCTCCCCCTCCCCCTCCCTCTCCCCCTCTCCCCCCCTCTCCCCCCTCTCCCCTACCTCCGCATATACTGCTCCAAGAGCTCCAATGCAATGTCGTCCTTCACGCGCCCCAACAACCTCGCGCTTCTGACGCAATTCCTCCAGACAGTCTCCGATGCTCGCAGCTCCAGAAATGCCACCCTCATTGCCAATCTTCTCTGCGCAGACCCTACTTACATTCTCCAGAACGACCTCATGCACTCTCTCCGCTCTGAGCTCAGCGCCAACCCCTCTGCCCTGCAGTCCCGCGCTGAACAGCTGCTCGGTGACGACTGGCCTGGCTTCACCGATTGTGTCGTGGCGTACCTGAAGTACGTTGTCAACCTCGACCCGGCAATCCTCTACGACACGGGCACGTCACGGAATTGGCATGCGGCGCTGAAGAACTATATGGCTGCCATCAACCCAGCGTTTAATTCCCCGCAGGGTGGCGTGCTGATACAGCTTGTGAGGGAGACGGCAAAGCTTCTGACGAGTGCGGCGTTGAGGATCGATGCGCAGATTGGCGATCCGAGGTTTGGGTGCTCGCATGCGGCGATGAATGTGCTTTTGAGGACGTTCAACTCGACGTTGGGGGAGAGGACTCTGGCGTCGTCGGCGCCAACGATGCAGACGTTGGGAAAGAAGGCGGCGACTTTGAGTATTGCGAATCTGCTGTTTAAGTTGTACTTTAAGGTGTGGCCTTGCTCTCTCTCTCTCTCTTTATCCCCGTTGTATATAATCTCTACCATATGGTACTAACTACCCTTCCTCTGCCCCACAGTTGAACCAGATCCGCCTCTGCGCAACCATCCACACTAATATCAACGCCGCGTCCATCCCCACCTACCTGCACCTCTACCCCAAACCTGACCGCATCACCTACGCCTACTACCTCGGCCGCCACCACTTCTTCAACGCCCACTTCACCACCACCCTCACCACCCTCACCTCCGCCTACAACCTCACCCGCCCATCCGACCTCTCCCAGCGCCGCCTCCTCCTCATCTACATGATCGCCTCCGCCCTCATCCTCGGCAAGTTTCCGTCCGAACACCTCCTTGCGCGCCCAGAGGCTCACGGCCTCGCACAAATGTTCGTCCCCGTCTGCCGCGCCATACGCCTCGGCGACTTCCGCGGCTTCCGCCGTGCCCTCGGCGACGAGGGCTTGGAAACTTGGCGCCGCGCATGGTGGATACAACGCGAGCTATACCTAGCGCTACGGAACCGATGCCAGATCCTCCTGTGGAGGGGGTTGATCCGCCGCACGTGGCTAATCACGAGGGCACCGGCGCCGGTCACGGATGGGGTGAAGCAGGCCCCACCGACGGTCGGGATGGCGCAGATATTGGCGGCAGTGAGGTGGCTGCATGAGGCACCCAGAAAGGCTGGTGCAAACCCGCTGTTCCTGGGTGGAGAGGAGGAGGATACAGATGATGATGAAGATGATGTGGAAGAGGGGGGCTACTTTGGCCTCAAGGTCAATATGGTGGATGTCGAGAGCGCGGTCGTCAGCTTGTGCGATCAGGGCTTTGTGAAGGGTTATATTGCCAGGCAGGCGACGGGGCCGCTGGTGGTGCTGGGAAGGTCGGGGGCATTTCCGCCGGTGGCGGAGATATATAATAGCAGTAGGTGGAAGGCAGATGGGGAGGAGAGCGGGTCCGAGGAGGGCAATGGCGGGCCAGGAAATCCATTCGCGGCGATGGCGGCGGGTGGTGGGAGGGTGGTGAATTTGAGTGGGGTGAGGGCGGTGGGGCAGAAGGCATTTTAATGGAATGGACTAGTTGCTAGGTGTACTCTAGTTTTTCTTTTTCTTTTTCTATATAGTTTTTCTTTATTTCCCTTGAGTTCTTACCTTTCGTTTTCTACGTTTTTTTCGCGGGCGTTTTGGTGATATAGTTCTTGTGGGTTTTAATATTGTTCCCTTTCTTTTCGTTTTGTGGGTTTCTCGATCCTTCCTTCCTTTCTTTCTCTCTTGTCGTTTGCTTTAATTTGTATATCTACATACCTAACTAGAAGATGTATAAATGGTTTGGAGCAGTTTTATAGCTACTTAATAGGTTCTAGAGGACTTGATCTAACTATAAGAGCTGAGGATATGAAGTCGGAAATACTCCTCCTAGTTGATGTGATATTACCTCACAGTGTACTGGTACGACGAGTTCACTAATGCCATATTCTCCCATGCTAATCTCAGGCCACCATTAAAATCTTGTCTGGGCGATTCATCCATTGTTGCCCCAAAGGTACTGACAGGCACGGCGGGTCCTAGCAGGCTCGCCCATAGATAGTAAACAGGCATTCTTTCTTTTCTTTTCTTTTTTCTTTCGACATGAATCTCCTCGGGCTGGCTGGTGTCTATAGCCATCAAAAAGACATCAGAGATAATTTTCATAATAATTATATTGTGTAGTTGTTATTTTTGCCTGTGCCCATACGTGTGGGGAGAGAAGGGCCTCTCTTGATTCTCCCTCCCTTGGTCCAATCGGCAATTCTGCTGTATAATTTAAGGGCGGGGGACTGAGGGATAATAGACTATGATACCATAGCTATCATAGGAGATAGAGGCAGTAGATAATTATCACAATCATAACCAATATCACGCCCTAACTCCTCCTGGGCAAGTCATACCACTAAAGTATTTTATTATTGAGATAATCATGTCATCACCTCATGTCATATATGTACAGCGACAGGCAATAAGTGATGGAATGCCCTGAGAGTACAAACACTAAATGTTGGTACATTGACGCTTTACCAAAACAGGAATCACTGCGTTCCATCACTTATTACCTACCGCTGTACAGAAGCTAATGACTTGTAAGAAACGGGAGCTCACAACAGCTCAGGAAGACTATCAGTAACTATACGGCATCCGAATCAATTTCATGGCACTAAAAGTCCTTTACCAATAGTCAAAGCGAACTACCCCACCAGCTCTTCTCTGGAGCCTACCTCTGCTATCTACTGGGCCATCACCAGCGATTGCATTGAATCTGTCGTATATGCTGGAAACCACTTCATACATTTTCTTTTAGGGGGGATTATTCTTGAGGCACTAGGAATAATGTAGGCGGTGATACATATTATTGGCTTACCAATCGTTGTTGAGATGCATTTCTTGGATTTTTAAGGACCTATATTTGGGTCGCTAACGGTCCAGGGGATAAGAAAATTACCCTCATCCAAAAGTTGCACCTCGATCATTGACCCTCTCAGCACCTCAGGGTTAGGGTTCTGTCTATGACGTGCATGAGTCAACATGCAGAAGCAGCAGCAGGGCAGGGATAGAGAAGATAACCCCACACACTTTGCCCCTCCTCAGCTCTACCTTCATAGATAACCTTACCAGAAACTTACGTTCGAAAGAAAACAAAAAAATGCCAAAGAAGGTCCCCGAGATCTCCAAGAAGGCCGCCGGCCAGGCCCGTAAAGCAGACAAAGCAGCCGCCAAGGCCGGCGCCGAGAACGCGAAGAAGGCAGCAGTGGAAGACGAGGAGTGGTCGAAGGGGGCGAAGGATGCTGGAAAGAAGTACGTGGATCCTATTAGGGGTGCTGGGAAGAGTAACAAGAAGAAGATGATAGAAGAAGATGATAGAAGAAGAAGAAGTGTACACTGACATATTCTGGAATATAGAGAAGCCGCCGAAGCCAAGAAGCGCGAAGCCGCCGCCCGTAAAGCCGTTGCCGCCGCCGCCCTCGCCGAAGAAGAAGCCTCGCAACCCTCAAAGCCAAAGACAAAGTCCAAAGCCCCCGAGAAGCGTACCCGCGGTGGTGTGGACGGAGCGCTAGCGGCCTTGAACGCAAGTGGCATCGACGATGCGCTCGATGCGCTCTCGCTGACGAACGATGCGGCGAAGGTTGGCATTGACCGCCATCCCGAGAGGCGTTTCAAGGCGGCGTATGCTGCGTACGAGGAGCGAAGGCTGCCAGAGATGCGGGAGGAACACAAGGGGCTGAGGCTGAACCAGATGAAGGAGTTGATTAGGAAGGAGTTTGAGAAGCATCCCGACAACCCGTTTAATCAGACGGGAGTGATTGGGTATGATGCTACCAAGCAAGAGGTGGAAGAAGCTAAGAAGAAGGAGAAGGAGAGGATTGAGGCGAGGTTGGCGGAGAACTAGAGCTTGGAAAGGGGATTTGGGGGGGGGGGGTTTGCTCCTTTTATCTTTCTTCTTTCTTCTTCTTCTTTCTTTTTCTTTTTAGTATGTAGCTAGGTGAGTTCTGATTTCTGATTCGTGATGTGTTTTCTTGTCTGTGGGTGAGCGGGTGATAGTTGGTGATGCGGGCATTCTCTCTCTCTCTCTCTCTCTCTCTCTCTCTCTTGTAGGTTTCAGTGATTAATTGTAGCTCCTATTGTAGCTGCTTGGTTTAGGCATCGAAATAAAAAAAAAAGCATCAACGACCCTTGTCACCAGTTGGAAAAAATAAAATTAAAATAAAATAAAGTAAAATATAAAAAAAAAGAACTACATTTGCTTCCTTGATTCCTCCTCCTTCTTTTTCTTCTTTCCTCCTCCGCCCTGTTTCACCTCGGGCAGAAACCCCTCATTCAGGCCACAAAGAAGAGAGAGCATGTGAAATCCCCCCTCCCCCCAGGCATGAAGTATGAAACATTATTCTCGAAACAAACTCTAATTCCAAAACCTTTTGTCTACGGCCCTGTGGCGCTCCCGGTGGTCCGAATCTTTCTTTGTTGCGCTTGTTGGACCCTTCTTAACTGTCCCCCCGATCTGGGCGGCACAAACACACATGTATATATATAAATAAAACTAACAAAAATACAGGCTCTCTGTCCGGGAAGAGTTTTTTTCTTTCTTTTCTATTACTACTTCTCTTCTACTAACAACTCGCAGATACAACAATGGACGACAGCAGCAGCACTTCACCTGCTACCCAACAAGAGCCAATCTCGCCCGTCTCGCCCATTGTGGACTCGGGCCCTGACTATGGCGAGACACTCGGCGCACTCACGCCGCTGTTCAATCGCCGCCCATACTCGAACATGAGCTCAACCACGGGCATACGCAGGAGCTCGTCGCTCACAGCGTTCTCAGGGGCGCATTCGTTCACCACGGAGGATCTGTCGATCCCACCGCAGGAGGCGTCTGGCTTGGAGTTTAGGAATGTCGGCCCGGATATGATACAGATGGTTCTGGTGCCTGGTGCGGGGAAGGTGGAGGCGGTGGAGATGGCAGCAGCGGCAGTGGCAGCTGGGGAGAGGGGGAGGAAATGGGAGACGGAGGATGAGAGGGAGAATAGAAGGGAGAGTGTGATATCGAATGGGGAGGGGGGGGAGAAGAGAGAGAAGGAGAAGGAGAAGGAGGGTTTGGGCTATAATAAGCTATATTTTGGCAGAAAGGCCGGCACGGAGATATATGTTAATGGTGAGTTCATGTTGTAGTGACTGTAGCTCTTATTACTTCTTTCTGTAGCTGTAGTTATGATCTGCGTGCACTATACTGTACTATACTGTTTTTCCCTAGAAGCTGATACTGCCCTTTGTTTCCCTCCTTCTCTCTTTCTCTTTCTAATCCTCTCTCTCTCTCGCAGGAGAACTCTATATCCTCCACGCCGACGGTGTTCTTCGCCCAAAACCCCTCTCCGTCTCCAGCACCAACCAATTCGAAGGCTACGCCATCCGCTCAAACGGCATCTTCAAGCTCCTCGGTGGCAGTCCCGCTGCTATAGACATCAGCACTCTCTACCGCATCACTCCAACAGGAAAATACTCCCCCTCCACGCCCTCGAGCGACCCAAAGCCCCTCCACCGCATCAAGCCCGTCCAGCAGCTCCTCGAGCACGGCACAAACGGCGACGAGGAAAACATGTACGTCTACGACGTCGAGACTCAAGGCTTTGTGCCCACAAAGACAACAACTTGTTTCCTGCCGGAGGAGGCAACGCAGCACCCCGGGAACAGAAGGAGCTCCGGTTCAGAGAATGAGGAGGACTGCGAAGAGCTCTTTGCGTCGGCGGAAAGAGTGCTGAGAAAAGTAGAGAAGGCGGATGCTATTAAGAGGGGGAGGAAGGTCCCGTCAATTGCGGCACAGGCCGCACCAATGCCGTTTCAGCCATCCGCGAGCTCGCCGCTGGCGGGACCGGCGATCGATTTCCCGCTGACGGCCGCGGCGCCGGCTCAGGCGAAGTTGGCGAGGCAGGTATCGGATCAGTCAATGTCTACGACGTGTGGCCAGGGACAGAGCTCCTGGCTGAATATTGATCTGCCTCTGCAGCGGAGAGGCCTGCCTGCTCCCTCGGCGTTGGTCTCCAAGAAGGAGGAGTGTGAGCTCCCTCCAGTTCCTATGATTCCTGAAGCAGCCTACCACGCGGGTTCGGGCTCTACAATCCTGCCCAACGGGGCTGCGAATGTTTCTATTGCCTCAAGTATCGGCCAGTGGAGTACACGCTTCTCACCAAGAAACACAGTCAATCGTATTCTAGGTGGTGGGAGAAGCAGAACTCCCCAGCATGTGGACCTCTATGCTCCTGTTGCTCTCCAGCAGCTCGTTAATGAGTGTGTCCTGGTTCTCTGCGTCTACGGTAACAGAAAATCTCGAGACCCTCGAATCGCTCGCATGACTCTGCCGAATATCGTATCCGCCGACTTTGACGATATGGACCTCTTCCTTCAAATGCGTATCCGATATAACAATCTACGCGGGTTCTGGCGGCGGACACTCTCACTACGCGGGTTGCGACGTATCGCCGTTGTTGAGGTAAGTTTCGGTCCTCTCCCTCTCCCTCCTCTTCCTCCTCCTCCTCATCCTTCCCCTCCGGGGAAAATCATCTTAACCATAATACTCACTACTCATTCTCTGCAGTACCACCGCGCGGATCGCCATGTCTCCTCAAACTTCCAAGGCGCCAACTACTCACCCACCAAGCTCCTAGAGTGCTATATGCACCCTTACAAATGCTCTGGCGAGCGGTACTGGGTCGAATGGGCTCACCGTCTCAGCCTCGATGAGGACCGATATGCTCTCGAGTTCGTGGAGGAGTGGCGGTCGGATAAGGTGATCCTCGCGGCGATTATCCCACTGTCATTGAGCATAATTTCGGGTGTCGTATGGAGCTTGTATGGGCCAGACCAGAACCACCTGATTGCATTTGTGCTGGCGATTCTGGTCATTGTGATAGGGTGGTCAGTGGTGGCTCTGATGGCAGTGGTGAGTTATCTGGTTTAATCGGGGCCATTTCAGAGGGGGATTTATTCTGTATTTACATAGGTGTGCTTTGTTGGGGTTTAGTAGATTTCTTATGAATACTAGCGAGTTATCATCATCAATCATCAATCATCATCGCAAGGAGAAATAGTCCTCACAAATAGACCTTCCCATAAAATTATTTACCCGCTTATTCCACAGACTTTTACCTCTCTCCCTTCCCCACACACTCGTCCTCCCATCCACAAACCCCAATGGCAGCAGTAACTGATCTAATGAGCACCGAACCCAAACCCCCCGGCTCACAGCAGCAGCAGCTGGCAGTCCAGCAGATCACCGAGCTCGATCTTCCACACTCTGATGAGCTGGACCCCCCCACCACTGCCCAACGGCGGGACAAGATGCCTATAAATGTGGCGACCACGGCCTGTGGCGCTGGACTCTTCTCCAATGGCTACTTGAATGGAGTATTTTATATACCAAATCCCCTTAGAAATGAGGACCATAACCCTAACCCTGTGTGTGTGGAAATGATCAGATTATTGGTGCGGTAAACACAATCTTGGCCCCGACGCTACCCCGGACAGGTCGAGGATTGTTACTTCGGTATGTGCGAGATTGATCATTGACCCTCCTCAACCCGATCATTGACCCTACCCCGGCTTCCCTCTCCGTCTGTGTGCGTGTGTTTATGGAGCTGAGATATGGATGTAGATTGGATTCGCGAGGATTGTGCTGGGGTAGTTTTTGTTTGGGTTTATTGTGGATCGGTGGTCAAGGAAGCTAGGGATGCTTATCTCGAGCGGGTTCTTGATTGTCTGCAGCATCATGTCGGCCACGGCCATTGGGGTCACGCCGGGGCCTGTGGGAGTTGTGAGTTTATCCTGTTTCCCCTCTCCCCCTTTATCTTACTTCTTTTTCTTCTTTCTCTTTTTTGGAGAAAAGAGAGTTAATGCCTTGGTTTGTTGGTTCATTAATTTTCCCTCACATCCAGATCCAAGCCTTGATGATCTGGCGCTTTTTCCTCGGAATCGGCATTGGTGGTGAACACCCCTCTGGCTCCGTCGCTTGTGCTGAGTCCTCTGCCCAGTGGAAGAAGGGCCGTGACTTCATATTTATCATTTCATAAACATCCACATTGGGCTCGTAAGTTTTGTCTGCATCATGAACTATCACCCGCACCCGCACCCCCCGCACCTAACTAGTTATAACGCCATCTCTCATCTGGGCCAGGGCCTTCAACTCGCCGCAGTGATGTCTGTGACCCTGACCGCAGCCTACGGGACCGACCTCAACCGTGTGTGGTGTGTCGCATTGGGCCTCGGCGCGCTCTTCCCATCCCTTACCTTCTTCGTGCGCCTCTTGATCCCTGAGAGAGAACTCGCAGGCGCAGCGTAACGCGCTGCGGGAGAGGAAGGTGCCGATGAAGGTTGGGTGCGGTAATACTGGAGGCCGTTGGCGACGTGCAGTGGTGTGTGGTTCATCTACAATCTGAGCTCGTTCATTGTCAAGACGGTGCTGGGCGAGACGAGCTTGCTGGGGGTGTTTGGGCTCACGGCGTGTATTCAACTGTTTTTGATACCGGGAAGTGTGGCGGGGGCGTGGTGGAGTGAGAGGTTTGGGGCGCAGAGGGGGTTGGTGACGGGAGTGTTTGCGTAGGCGGCGGTCAGGGCGGTGATTGCGGCGGGGTGGTCGAAGTTGAAGGAGAATGCGGTAGGGTTGATTATACTTTAGGGGTAAGGGTTTTTTCTTATTTTTCTGATAATTCCTAGACGTGGTCGGTTTAGAGTAGTTATTTCACTCAAAGTATATAGGATCTCTCGTTAGAAGATAGCTAACAGAAATCCCACTATTGACGTTTCTAGACTATTCGTTTCTTTATGCGAATTTGGCCTGGAAACAACATTTAAAATCCCCCGCAACCTGTGTTCGCGGAAAGTTCTATGGCATTGCAGCAGCTTGTGGTAAATGTGGCGGGTTCATCGGAACCTATGACCTCAACTTGGTGATCGCAGCCTGCGGTGGGCTCGACAGTGATTGGGGCCTTAGGGTACCGTTTATATTATCATTACTGGGTGTTTGTGTATTATTGCTGGATTGCTTGCCCTATTTGCGTTGCCCAGGCAGCTGACAAAGGAGGCAATCCAGGAGGAGGATAAGAGGTTTAAGACCTATCTGGACTCGTTGTAGAATTGCGATTGAGGGCTTTTTTCTTAGCGGAGTCTTGGGGTGTTATTTTCCCTCTCTATGTTTGCTTAGATTTTTGTTCTCAGGCATTCCCAGAATCGCATAATGAAGGGTCAGAGTGAAGTGTGCCTTCGGACTCGAATATTCTTGCTTGAAATTTGAATAAAAGAAATATAGATCCGTATTTGAGATGGCTACGTGTTTTATCCTTTGTAGATGTAAACACTAAAAGCTGTGATCATTGGTAAGTAATCCTCTCAATCCTAAAGGTTACTTCAAGATGAGGGGATGACGAACCGGTTCATCAAACCCTGCCTCTATGGGCTCTACCACCTCCGCCTTAATGTAGACTACGCTATCCGAGGTAAAAGAAGCAGATTCAACAATGAAGCCTCCCTGAGGCGTTGAATTTCATTATCTTGGTTGCCAAATATGTGAGAAGGTCCCATCCCAACTTAAGCCATGGGGAGGGCTTTACAAAAAATCGCTGATCAATGTGGGAACCACAGAACCTCCGAAAAAAAAAAGGATTTCCGAGCAAATTCAGATCATGATCTACGGCTCGATGTCACGTGGCCAGCCCTAGCTAGTAAACAGGAGAGGTGGCTACGAAGACAGGTTCAGTTATTAATTCGTTTAGATTAAAACTAACCGCATCTCGAGGGTGATCCTCCTAGACAGCAAAATTTGCTTTTGTCAACCCCCTCTCCATCGAGTTCCATTCTAAAGTCACACCGCCCCACACCCATCAGCTCAGTAGGAGAGAGCAGCAAAGCTGCCCATCACAGTCCTCTTCAAGATATTCCCCTAAAGACCGCCAAATTATGAGCCAATAGATCAAGCCCGGTACCGAATTCTAGAGATATGATATTTCATAGTAGAGATCTAGAAATATAAGAGATCAGAGGTATGCTCATTCCAGACCCCAAGGGCAATAAGGTTGAATCATTATCGCATCATCTCACAGGTGTATTTTACTTCAAATCATCCCCAGTTTAAAAAAAAAAAAAAAAAACGTCTGAAGCAGTGACGTCGCTAAAAGGCCTTTGCGTACAATCAACAAACAAAATCGCTAAAAGACTGGCCAGTCCTTGATCATGAAGCGAGTGATATTCTGTGCGATGCGCATTGGTCTTTCCTTTCCTTTCCTTTTGCAGACCCAGCTGCGACGGTATCAAAATATAGGAAACACGGGTAATTGATCCGGGAGAAATTCATGCATATGTATCACCGCCACTCGTGAGCATGTTTCCCTCCTTGCAATTGTCCTTGTGCGGCACAGTTGTGTTATCCGGATAACAGCGGGCAGTTGATCCAGCGTAAGTTTCCTCCCCTTGTCTTGCGTGCCAGTCTATATACATTTCTTTGGATGTTATAACAAAATGCAAGTGAGACACGTGTTAAGCGAGATGTAGTTAGTCGATGAGTACAGCGGATGCACACTCGAACTGCATGCAATCAAAATTAACTGTTCTATCTGGTAGACACAAGGAAAATTTGCGACGTGAGATCGACCCGGAGTGCGCCCTTCTTTCGACCACGGGGCGGGTAAAGGGTTTGTTCAGCTCGTTTAGTCATGCTCCGAGTGATAGTTTATGAAACTATGAAACGCTATCGGAATCTCCATTAGGGGCACCTGATAACTTCTGGATCTTCTCAAGTGGTCAGCTGCAGCACATTTATTCCAAATCCCCTCGGCATATCACACGTTTGCCGTCGAGAGCTCCACGGGCGAAGTGCAATTATCGCGACATGTGTTTGAAGCTGGAACACCGAGGACCACGAATGAACTACGAAAAAGTATACATTCGCTAGAAACGATGAATATAGTCTGATATGACT
Source organism: Morchella sp. 2016-57 (assembly GCA_024713875.1). NCBI lineage: Eukaryota > Fungi > Ascomycota > Pezizomycetes > Pezizales > Morchellaceae > Morchella > Morchella sp. 2016-57. Next base: position 1,063,065 of record JAMGZE010000019.1, read on the forward strand.
CTTCTGGCTTACTTCTAGAGCGAGCGGCTCTATATCTTGAGATGGTCTTTCTGTACTACACAGAATCGAAAAAGGAAGATCGACATTAAGCTGCACAATGTAGATCCGGCTTCATTTATTCCTGCCTCTAGACGCTCTCACGAGGGTATGGCGACCACTGGTTTGTTTCCATCTAAAGGACAGCTAAATTCACAAGAATATCAGTTCGAAGAATCACATGAAGCTCGAACAACCTATAATCTTGAATTATATCCATTTGGAAGTCAGTTTTAGTACGTTTCGGCGTTGCAATAGAAATATCCGTGAGAGCGTCTACCCGTAAGCTTAGTTACGGTTACAGAGCTTTTCACCATTCCCGAGACACTTGGCTCCGCCCCAAATATACCGGTCCTTTGAGCAGCTTATCAACTAAGCGCTTCCTCCGTTAATGCTAAGTCCAACAGAAGATTAACAATCTCCGGGACGTGGAGAACGGGAAACCTAAATGTCAAAATGTACCCCGTATCAGAAGGCATGCGGTATTATTCGGGGGCGATAAGGCATTATATACAAGTAACCAGTGGTTCACCACATCCACGGTAGTGAAGAGATATGTTTCAATATGGTACCACATGTATAGACCGGAGATGATACATTTAACGCTTCATTATAATGATTGGTGGGAATCTCCGCAGGCGGGGTTGACCTATTCTTGTATGCGGGTGATACAGATGCGGTGCCCCTGGGAATTCGGAGCTCAAGCCTCCTTCTGTTCGGAAGCTCATGATGTAGGCCCCTCCTCCTAATACAGTTCCGCAGATATTCGGAGATTGTGACTGACGCTAGTCTTCAAATGATGAAAATTATTGTTATATGTGCCCTGTTATGTGTCGAATCGAAGTAAACACAATAATAACTACCGTTTAAATCGCGGCTAAACAATCCGTTTCACACTAAAGTCGATCTAGCTACATATTTACAACCTGAACTTGGTATGGAAAGTGCACCAAAAGTAAGACATCACCCCATTAATTGCGAAAGTTGTGACAACAGGCGGTAGAGAAGTCCTGTAATACATGCATCATAAACAAACCGTTCGTGGACACCTTGGAATCTTGTGGCAGAAGCTCGTAATTCTTCGAACAAAAACACTCACTTACTTGTCAGTGGCTGGACGAAGAGCTACAAAGACGCTGTAAGCAGATCATTTTGATAACTTAACTCGCAGAAATGTAGGTACCTAACAGACTAGAGTGCTATCCGTGCATGCGTATATATATATCAAATCAAAAAGTAGGAAACACGCCCTCCAAGCCCCCCGCCAAGTACCTGGTCCAGGGATGTTTGAGCAAAACAACAACAAAACAAAAAAAGAAATTCCGAACATTTCCGAAAGCCACGACTCCGTAGCCTTAGGCCCTTCGAGAGGACGGATGTCCTTATTTCCGGTAGGACTATTTCTTATCAGCTTCTAGAAGTAATTCATAACCCAAGACAACATGTGAAAGGGGTATATGCGCAAGCAGCCCAACTTTGATAAGAACTTTAAGCTGACGAGAATTCTAGAAGTGAGCAAGGGGAGTCTCAGGCTTGGTACGAGATTCCCATTCTCAGAACACCACTCATCGACTCTCAATGTCAGTGATTACAGAGAACCAACGGAAGTTATACGTCCAGCGGCGTCGACGTCAATTGGAAGAGCATCGGCCAGTCGGGCCACAAACCTGAGTCATGGGGTAGTGCTGAGCTGTGGCGAAACTGCTACTCGTGTTGTAGAGTGGGTTCGACATTCCTATCTTAATGATGTTCGTCTAGGATAAAAAAAACAAGCAAGTGTATTTATGAAACGTTGCTACCCCTTCGCCCATAGCTAGCTTTGCGGGTAAAGACACCGGTGGACCTAGCGCGACAGACGCCGACATCCCTAGCGGTCGCCAGGGGTCCAGGGTCCGAGGCGTGACCACTCTCAAGCAAGCTCGGTCCCGATTGATTCAGATAGAGGCTCAGATGGGGCGTTACTTATTCAGACGTGAGCCTAAGACACACTTTTTTCTTATTATACTGACAAAAAGCTCGAGCAATGTAGTGTAATGTAGAGCACCTATCTCACACAGAGCGTTTCGGACTTCCTTACACACCGAGGTGAAGATGGGAGACCCCAGTTTGCACCTCAGCCACCTCAATTCAATCTTTTTCAGCCATATCGGAAGGCGTTCAAAACGGTTGGTTAGAGCATTCTACTAACCCGGCAGACTATAATAGCGTGGAGTAATTAAATTGCTCGAGAAGGAAGCGGGAAGGGTTCCTTCCTAACAAAACTGCCTCTTAACAAAACTGCCGGCCGTTAGTGGACGTTTGACGTTAAGGATCATTAACCAGGCTACTCATTATTAAACTGATTAGCGCAGATCAGCCGTATTGAGGCTCTGCTGCTACCCGTTCGTCTTAGTTATTGGTGGTGGCTTTTGTCTCACTCCTGATTGGTGCTTTCTTTGAGACTTAAGCTTGGAGAAACTTTATTCACTTTGGTTTTAGGTTTGACGGCTGCCTGAGTGCAGATGAATCAATTCACGGATTCGAACAGCCATTACATATACCTCAAAATTTCATAAGAGCCGGGTTTAATGCAAAAGAACAGAGCAATAGGACCAATTAGACGGCTTAGATTTGGGCCTTGAACCCGGGCTGTTCTTTCGAGAACAGATGGTATCCTAAGAAAGGGGCTCGACTGTATGGACTCAGGGCAATTTATACAATTGTGGTGCCCCATATACGCTACTTAGTCTGCGAATTGTACAGCAATAGGAATGATAAATGGAAAAACAGGGGTGTCAAAATTGCATGGAGAAATATCTGTGAACCACATAACTGCTCTTTCTATAGATCACTCCTGTCGCTATACCTGTAGGTATACTCTACTCGCGATCTCATAACGTTTTTGAATATGACCAATATTGCATACACACAAAAAAGCCGCTAAGACTATGCGGTTGTGTTCAGAAACAATATGAAGTGGTGAACCCACACCGCACTACCTAGCACATAGACTGAGACATGATCCGAAATGTGTCTAGGAACCTGTGCATATCAACATTGATAGAGTACTATAGACCGTCTAGGTACGGACTATCGAGGATCTAGCTAGAGCATGTATGTGTAAACGTCATAATCTAGTGGACGGTGAGCCAAAGAACTCACATTTCGATCATTTCTACCCTCCCCTTTTAACACTCAACTACTATACTTTCTATATGCACGACAATCATCGGCCTGGCTAATAATATATGGCCGTCCGTGCAAGGAAACGGGCGCTTGGTAGCGAAAAAAAGTACCTGCTAGGTATATCCAGTCCGACTTGATAAATTGTTTCTGAGTCTCGGCCCCTGAAGCAAACACTACAATACCATGGATTTTCGGTTCAATCCCGTAGACCGAGCATGGTAAAATACAAGGAAGATTTCAGGCATCTGGACCAAGTAGGAAGGGGTGCCCTGGCAGGCAATGACGAGATGGGGGTAGTCCGTGCTACCCAGGTACAATCACTTTATCATGATAGTGTAACTCAACCCTTGCACCTACATCACGACTGACAACACCATCACAACTCTTTTTTCGTTTTTTCATTTCTTTCCATACTGTACCTATTGTAAACACCGCTTTTTGCGCTCCATATTCTATTACCGGTACGCAGCGAGTAAGTTGTGATATTACTCTCTTCAGGCATCCCTGTTCAAGATGCAGATAATCCTCTCCCACCACCACCACCACCACCACCACTATCACCAGCACCCTCCCCAGTCCCTTACCCTTCTCGCAAATGCAAAATACACATACAATTACTGTATGTAGAGCATCGCTGCTGCTGACAGAGAGTGCATTCCGTCGGTCTCCTTGCCGATTTTGTTGACTTCCCTTAATTCTCCTCCTGCAGCTGTTCCGTATCTTGGCCCTGTTTTATGATCTCTCGCATCGATGAGAGAGTGGTGTCCCGGCCGGATAGGTACCTACATGAAGAGGAATTGAGGAGTGCGTGGAGTGCGTGGTGTTGAGATTTACTGTTTAGAGGTATTTCTTTTTATCTACCCCGCCTTCCCTCCCATCTTTTTTGGTTTCCTCTTTTTTTTTTTTTTTTTGTGTTGTCTTCATATACCACCACCACCCACCACCCACCACCTCCCCTGTACCGCATTGCTGGGTATATTATTATTGTTATTGTTTTCTTTTGTACCGCCACGACCTACCCTTATATTCAGCCGGTGGTGCTTTTTATTCATTTATTCTCTTTATTGCCTGTCAATGCTAGCTAGCTACTAACTAGCCTTAAGTGCTGTTACATTCCTACGCCCCCTCGAGCGCCGGCAATCAAAACTCACTTACATGGTGACACTGCCAGCGCCAGATGCCTTTTGCTAGTCCTCGGCGTTCACGTTCACGTTCACGCCCACGTTCAATTACACATCCAGGTGGTAGTCCTCCCCCTCTTCTAAAGAAGAGTTACCCGAAATCGGAGCCAGCCACTACCATTAGTAGCATTGTGAAAAAACCGTCCATCCGCTACTGCTGTCTAGTCGATCTCTTTCGCGCTCAGAAACGCTCCAAAAAGAAGAAGAAGGTCGTGGTTGTGGTTGTGGGCGCGGTACACCGGCGGCGATTGTCTCCGACGCTTGTGGTGCGGGAACGGCGGCGGCGCGGTACCAGTAGTCCTGCTGCTAGGAAGAACAAGAGCGACCGTAGGACTATCAGCTATACAGAGTTAGGAACAGGAACAGGCACTGGTATCAGCACAGGAGGAGGAAGAGGAGGAGGAGGAGGAGTGGGAGAAGGACCAAGATCTAGGAATATCAAGAAAAGGTCCTCTAATAACACCACCACTTCTTTAAGGGCCTCCGGCGTAACATCTGTATATAACCCGACAGCTCCATTATCTCCCATACCGCAGAGGGGAGAAGGGACAGACAGCAGCTCGGACCAGGCAGAAGTAGAGGAAGTAGAAGATACACAGGCATCATGTCCTCCAGCAGCGCGGCATCCTCGTCAGTGTCCCCAAAAGTTATCGTACCGTCAGTCACGGTAATTGCACTTCTTGTTCTTATAACATTCATTGGTGCAGTGATCATCTTTGTCCGTGCGTATAAAAAGCGGCGACGGAACCAAGCGGGCGCCGAGAAACAAGATGAAGAGGCCGCGATGGTAGCGGCTGCCGTCGACGACGAGAATAGCAAAAATCGGAGGAGCGGCCGAAGCGGCGGCGGCGGCGGCGACGGCTTTCGTGATGCGGATATAATCAGCCCGGTACCTCGTGCGGCGCATTCCCACCAGGAGGTACGTGATATTGTCGAGCAGGGCTTCCATCGGAGCCGACGGTCTGGTGGTAGTGGGGATATTAGGGATGGGGGGGTTGAACGAGGTGTGGTATTTGGGCAGGGCTATAGTGTATGGAATGGAGGGGGACCTGGACAGCAACAGCAACAGCAACAAGAAAGTGCTGCGCCGGTCATTGGCAAGATTGAACGTATCATGGGAAATCCGCTATCAAATGACTTTTATAGTGAGCGAGCGAGCGGCAGTGGCCACTCGAGGACTAACAGTGCTGTAAAGGCAGCGAAGGAGAACAAAAGGGGATCTAAGAGACACAGCTACCCAGTGATTAACACCCGTAATGTACCTCTGAGGACCTCCTCCGCGAGACCGCCGACGGCGATGTTAGAGCTTGATACGAGTCTTTCTCCGGTATCGCCAGATGAAACAGAACTGTCAACTGCTCGGGATTTCTCGCCATATGGAGAAAATGGCTTATTCAAGGCATTATCACCACCCCCAGCTGCACCAGCTGCTGTTGCATTGAGGTATCCGAATGTGACGGCTTTGGTGAGGGCAAACATATCTGGAGAGACATCACCGAAGAGGTCTTCATATCGATCATCGTATAGAGCTTCGAATCGGTTCTCATATACTCAGCTACATGGTGGGACCAACCTTTCAGATCACATTTCATCGCAGTACAGTCGTATAAAAGAGCAGAAGTCGCCTTCTCCCGTCCATATCGAGAAAGTGATCACACCCGACCCTCTCCCAAGCCCACCTGCTTGGGCAGCATTTGGTGGCTTCAGCGCATCACGGAACTCGAAATCTTCGTCTTCACAACCATCTAGGATATCCGTAATATCCTCGGGCACCGAGAAGTCTGCAGAGGCACCTAGTGTCAAAAGCCAGGGACATGCTCATAGGATCTCTTGGAATGGGAGGAGCGTCTTAGATCTCGATCCTGCCCCACCTCCAGTCCCTTCAAAACGTTCGCCACCTCCACCTCCACCAGCTGCCTCCACCTCAGCGGTATCCCATCCACTGCGACGCAAGGATAAGAATATCCCAGTTGAACCCTCCTCACCACCAAACTCGCCACCAAAGTTTGCTACGGCCCCACGAATCCGTACATCTGCCTTCGGGCCATATCGGCAAAAGAACTACCCACAGCTCCCGCCGATCCCCCCGGGCCCAGAGGATATTGCAAGTGGGCCTGGTCAGCTGTTTTTGCCAACAATGATGACCAGGTCCGGATCAAACTCAAAGATGTCGGTCCTCTCAGTGCCATCTACAATCTCCTCGTTTAATACCATCCACACTATTACTCGCTCCACCGGGCTCTCGCCCACGCCTGCACGCCACACCCCACGTAATACGCCAGAACCGTATATGGCGGATAAATCTAGGGACAATAACAACAGGATGAGCGTGGGCTCCAGCACAATACTGACGGAAACCAGCGAGACGTCAAATATGACGGCCGCAGAACTGGAGCTAGAGATGAGGAAGATCAGAGAGAGGGCTAGGCGGGCATCAGAGGATAGGCGTGTCGGTCGGAAACGACATGATGAGAGTTGGCTGGCTGGGGAAGGGGCAGAGGAGCCTGTGATTGGGCCTAGTGGGGTTGGGCATCGGTTCTTCTGAGTACACGTACACACGACATTGGTTTTTCTCTTTTCCTTTTCCCTTTTTTTTTTTCCCCTTATCAAAATTTCTGGGGATTATTATGGACGATTATATCTGCATCTGTGGTAGCGGCACCGAGTGTTTTTTTTTTTTTCGTCTATTTTGTTTGCCTTTTTCTCCCTTCTTTTGTATATTCATGGCTGGGCTGGGTGGTTCATTACTTTCCTACTTTCAATTCTCTGTAAATATTTTTTTTCTTCCTCCTCTAGGGTACGTGCCCATCTATGATGGGCAGTTTATTTTTATTTCCTTAGTGGTTAGTGTTTATTTCTCTGTTGACGATTATCATGGTTAGGTTTTTTCTTTCTTTCTTTCCCCCATGGCCATGCTTCCTTGCAATTGCTCGATCGGATTCTATTTGTATGCATATGTATCACAGCGACCTGGTGTTTTTGTTTTGGACATTTGGGATTTTCAACCATGTTGTAGAATCGAACACTCATTTCTCTTCTATGTTTATCATCTATCGCAGGATCTTCACGAAGAAAGGTCCTATCTGATCTGTTGGTGATGGGGCGGTGGTGGTGGCGGTGAATACGGTGGGTGATTGGGTTGGCGGTGGGGGCGCCGGCTGGCCTGTGGTTGGTCTCTCCATACAGCTAGCCAGCTACATGCAGCCAGCACGTATCTTATAACTACCAGGGTCGAATAAGTAAAATAAATACTCTATACCTATCCCTAGCTACCCCGAACAGATGCCGGGACCAGGGTGCGCTCCTTGTGATTCGAAGCGACTTCGAAGACTATTTGGATCCGCAATTGCGTACGCCGATATCCCCTTCGGAATCCTGCCCCCGATTGAGCAGCCAAACAAAGCCAGAGATGAGCGTAGAAATAAATTCTCGAAAGCTAGAACACGGCCAGGACCGGCGGTATTTCCATTCGCGAATTCACGTGCGCCGTATATAGTTCTCTATTTATTTTTACTTCTAATTTTTCTTTCCTCTTTTGTGGTCGTCGTGTAGTTGTTGTCGTGTGGTAGATAAGCTGTGTTGTAGCAGGGTTGATTTGTGTTAGTAATCCAATCTACTTAGACGTCCCGGATTCCACGCGGCCCTTGCAAATACGGCATGCCAGGGGCTCGCTATATAAAACACAGCTTAGGGCCGTCCACCGTCGCGTATTCCAGTGGTCGGTGAAGGGAGTGAATTATGTACTTACTATGTATATGTACAGTATAGTATATAGATGATGCCGGGGGAGGTTGGGAGGTTAGCCTAGTGGGTACTTGTGGTCGTGCATCATGAGCCATCACTCGTGCAATGTTTCTGCATACGGGATAAGGGTGGGCGGTTTCCCGAGAGGAGGGGGGAAGGGAGTCGTGGAAGAAATAAATGCGTAATATCGTGTCAGCAGCTGGGCGTGTGGATAGGTGCTGTATGTGTGTGCGTGTGGAAAGAGGTGGGTATCCGAGAGGGAAGCCGAAAAGAAAGCCGAAAGGGGTATTTCAGTGTTGAGGAGGTAGGAAGGTGCTTCATGCTACTGCTGCTGTTGTTATTGTTTCTTTTGCTGCTGTTGCTGCTGCTGCCCCGCTTAGGGCTGGTGGGTGGGTCTTGTGCTCGCGGCTCAGGGGAGGGGGAACTTGCGGGAGGAGGAGGAGAGATGTAAGGGTCCTTCTGTCAGCCCTGAGGTTCTGGGATAGAGTTCGTGACGGGTGGGTGGGGAGATGGTGGAAGAGACTTTTTTGTAGAGTACATAGGGCTCCTGCGTAGGATCTGTAATTTCCGAGACGTTTGTTCATCCTGCATGGTCCCTGAAGGCGGGGGAATATGATGGGGATGCATTGATGAATAAATGTGTTGAGTAATTTTAATGTGGGTTGGGTCGTTGGAGACATCACAATTGGTTTGTACTGTGATTTACTGAGAGGGTTTATTTATCTTGGACCCACTCGAGAAAGTGCATGAGGAAATAACAGTTTTGGTGGCTACGATAATGGTGGATGGTGGTGGTGGTGGTGGGGGGGCTTGGCGCCGGCTGGTCAAGTAGCAATTTGGAAAGTTTTAAAATGTGGCGGATGGTGCAGTCGGCGAGCTGCACTGTCCGCAGACACCGCGTGGTACCTGAAGGCATCGGGTTCGACCCAGGGGTGGGAGTAGTTTCTAGGGTGAGTTTATCCGTGATCCCGAGGATGAAACAGTACTTTTTGACTTTTTGGAAAAGTTTTATCCAAAGGAAACTAAATAAAAAAATAGAGGGGAAATAGGAAAAGAATTTGGAGGAAAAGCCAACAGGTGGTTGATCGTCGGTGGTAATGCAGTCTGCTGGATAGCAGGAAGCAGGAAGTCTTAATCTCACCAATTACATTGGCTAATGAAAGAGGCTCGGCTACCGAGTGATACTCAATGATCCACGTGCCATGGCCACAAAAGGTTTATATCCCTACTTGAGCCTCCCCGCCAAGAAGGAAAAAAAAAGGGCAAAAAAATTCTGCATAAGCCGTGAGAAGTACTCCCAGAGCTGACGTTGCATGCCTGTATGGACACACCTAAGCCTATGCTAAAGAATCTCATAGAAGGCATCGACCCTATAGCAGCCCCTACACCAGTAACAAAACCTAAGCCTACATGTATACAGGGAAAGATCGAAGAGTGAACTGCGCCATTATTATGTCTGTGACATCAGCTTCTATATCAGCCTTCCATAACTGCCATAGTGGCTCTGTGTACGTGTGAAAGGCGGGCTTTGATCGGACGAGGTAATTGAGTATTTGACCAGTCTCTAAGATCTAAGCAGGGCTTGCCTCAGTTAAAGTCAGGCTAGGCTCGCACTTAGTTCTATCTAAACGTTGTCGCAGAATCCCCCCCCCCCCCTCCCGATCCTGTTTCATCTCCAGGAACCACTTGAGCGCCTCCCCACCATCGACAGTTGGTAGTTATACATCACCGATTTACCTTTGGTACTCTGATCTAGCTGGCGTGAACTTCTTCCCCGCCCACTGAGTTGTTGGCTCGCTCTTTCTAGGAGCTAAAATTAACGTGTGAGGGTAGGTGGTGATAAAAGCTTTCGCGGGGCAGAAATGGACACGAGTGCTCCGAAATGTTATGGGGCTGCCAGGCTGTGAAAGTGGTCTATATAACTACATGTAGTTCTTCCTGCTTTGCCCTACCTCCCCACAACACACACACACACACCACACAAATGTTCCTACCAACCAACACCCAATGAGCCGCTATAACGTTGGATGCACTAGATATCCGTTCACTCTTCAGGCCTACAGTGGGTTACCATAATCGTATCCGAAAAACTCTCTTATTTATTACAGGGAGAGCACGTAAGGAATCCGAAGGGGGATACACTCCAGAGACACAGACTCGCACCATTGAGATACATGGGCAACGTGGATTGAGGAGACACCGACCCGATAGCCATGGTCCACTGGCACTGGAACTCTGTGCTCTATGTTGTCGGGTGGGCACCGACAAAAACAGTACGATCCTACGCCCCTTCCCAACCGTATCCTAGAGCCTTGGCCTAGAACTGGAGATTCGGGATTTTTGGCGAGTTTGTACAGTAGGTCTTGGCCGAAAGAATTATAGAAAAGGCATATGAGTGGGCGGAGGAAAATTGTGTTAAGTTTGATGAAGAAAAGACAGACTGGATACGATTGCACGTGGATGCGAGAGAGGAACAGGAGGTGTTGAGATTGCCAAATGGTACGGAGAAGGAGGAGTTGAAGGTATTGAAATGGTTGGGGATATGGATTGATCAGAAGTGCACGTTTAAAATGCATGTGAGGGAGAAAACGGCGAGAGCAGCAAGAGCGGCACAGAATGTTATGAGATTATCGAGGGGAAGTCAAGGAATAGGAGTAGGAAATGGAAGAAAGATGTATATCGCATGCAGCAGGCAGATAGCGGAATACGGGGGAAAAGTATGGTGGAAGGGACAGAAAGGGTTAGCAGCGGAGATTGATAAGGTGAATATCAATGCGATGAGAAGGATCGGGGGGCATTATAGAACGGCCCCAACAGCAGCAATCGAAGTGGAAAACGATATGATTCCGACGGCACATAGATTGGAACATAAAACGAGAATGATGGGAGTAAATGCACTGAAGAGAGATCCCAAACATCCAGTATGGAAAGCGGCGAAAGCTGAGATAAGACGAGGAATGGAGAGCGAGGATGAATGGAACATGAAGGGAGAGGGAAAAAAGGGGGAAAAAGGAAAGAAAAGAGGAATGAGAGGGGCAATAGAAGGGTTGGGTAAATTGATAGGAAAGAAAGGAAAATGGGAGAAAATAGAAAACTGGAAGAAGTTGTATAAGAATGAAGAAAGATGGGAGAGGAGAGTCAGAGAAGAGATTCAGATCGAAATTAGGAAATTTGGAAAGGAAGAGAAAGAAAGACAAATTGCAAGAAAAGAAGAGAAGGACGAGGTTGTGATGTATAGTGATGGGAGCAGAACTCGGAAGGAAACTGCAGCCGGGATTCAGGCGGGAAAAGAGGAGGTGATTAAAAGAGAGGATACAGGCTGAGATAAATGGAAATTATGGATGCGGAAATGGTAGCGATGAAGAAAGCTATCGGCGTGGGAATGAAGGCGAGGAGTGAACGAAAGCATACTATTACGCGATAGCGATACCAAGAAGATTGAAGAAGAGGATAGAAGAAGAAGAGAGAGAAGAAATGGCATACAAAATCGGTGGTTGTGTGACGCGCGAAAACACAGAAAATGGAAGTAAGATTGGAGCGTGAAGGTGTTAAAGGAAACGAAGAAGCGGACAAGACGGCAAAGGCCGCAATCGGGAAGGGAGCAATTGATAAGGATGCATTTATATCATTTGCGTTCCTGCAACGAGAATCAAAGGATATGGTGATAAAGGAATGGGACAAAGAATGGAGGTTGAGGAGGAATGAGAAGAGAGCATTAGCGAGCCCGTATCAACGACACGAAATACGGTTTAAAGAAACAGATAGAACGAACCGAGTCCTAATCTCAAGATTACGAACGGGGCATATTCAATGCAACGAATATATGCACAGAATCGGGAAACGAGAATCGGCAGCATGCGAGTGCGGCGCAGGAAAACAGAACGTCGAACATATTCTGACAGCATGCCCACGAACGAGAAGAAGTCGAGAAGAAAAGAAAGGAAACAATACGATAAAGGAGTTGCTATGGACAAAAGAGGGAATAGAAAAGGCGATTGAAATATGGAAGCAGTGGAGGAGATTGAAAACAAAAGAAGGAGAGGAGGAAGAAGGAGAAAGAGAGAGGGAGAGAGAATTGAGACAAGGGTGGGGTGATTTGGGGGAGTAAGACAAGAAAAGAGCGGAGGGGTGTTAAATTGTTGAGTTTGTTTGTTTTGTTTTGTTTGATTTGTTTGATTTGGGGAGTTACTTGCACGGTGAATGATGAGGCTCGAGACAGCGAGCGCGCCGAGTTGGTTAGTGTTGAGGAGGTTGAGAAGGTGTTTTTCTTTTGTGTTTTTTGTTTGTAGTTGGCGGTGGAAGTTGCTAGTCTGCTGAATACCCTTTACTGGGCGTGGCCAGGGGCTGGCGGGGTTGTTCTGGGGGTTTGATATCGTCATAGCCTTAAGGCTGGATACGATTAATGATGTAAACAAAAAAAAAAAAACAGTAGGTCTTGCCGCCTCCTAGAAAGCTCGGCGCCGAGTGATAATCGGTGAAGATTAAATCCAGTCAGTTATACCCACGAACTAATGCCTAACATAGCCTTTTACGCGCGTCGGTTGAAGCGTCCATAAGTCCGGTGATGTTTAGTTGGTGAGGAGCTTTGTACCCGAGTAGGCTTTTAGGTCGATGCCACTCCATAAGCGTTTTGTTTCGGGTGTCCTGCGATTGAGGACCGAATCTATCCCGATAGAGGTGCCTAGATTGGCCTAGAGGATCTTCAACCGATCTATGAGCCCCATAAACCAAGACTAATGTCCTTAAAACTAGATTCGGCCATATGAAGCTATAATTCTGGGTTTCAACTTAAGCCATATGTTGTTTGAGGGAATACATGGCGCATGGCGCTTTGTTACGGAAACCTTCAAGGACCCCGTGGCCAGTGGAAACTTCCACAAGCTTCAAAGCCAAACTGGTACTTTGGCTACTTGAGACAAGAGTCGGCCAGAGGCAATCTTAGAGGAGCACCAGGGATCAAGTTAAGCAGGCTTCAAAAACCCGAAAGTTGTATCGAGAGTGAGTAGAACCTTCTTAACTGGTCTTTTCTCATGGCTTAAACTCTCAGATACCGAGTCACGGCTATCGCTTTTTAAGTATGGAAAGCCGCTTTGCCCATACCACGCACTAGTTTATCCATCTTGCATGTAATCGGGGGGGGGGGGGGGCAGGTCTGTCGATACAACATACGTGCATACATATAACTCTCTAGCTAGCTGGGAAATACTTGTTTCCATCTTCATATTAAAGCCCTAAAGCTAGTATACATATCAAAGAATGATATTTCGGCCGTGGAATCCCTCCAGGAAAGTGCTTTGATATGCGTATAAAACTAGGATCAACCCTATTTCTACTCCCAGTAAGTATGTACGTCTTTGACACCCAAAGCCGACCTACCTTGTTCTCTCATGATTTAATATGAACAAAACAAATCGTCTCCAATATCTCCCGGGCCCCATTCAGCATAATCATGCTTGGGTATTATTTTGAATAACGGGTGAGATGGCTAGCCAACTTGAACCATTCAAACAGAGACTGAAACCCTCCTCCGTTTACGATATCTCCTTAAGGCCGTTCTCCAGCTATGGTAAATGACTTCATTACAATATCCTAAAGAACGTGTGCGCGCTACTGTGGACCACCCCAGCTACGTACTACATGTAATTAATAATAACTCTTTAAACTCGAGTGTTTTTCCCAATTTCCTATGTACTCGAGCTGAGTATGATTAGCTTTTTTTTTTTTTTTTTTTTTTTTTTCAAAAAAGAAACCCCTTTTCTACATAGATTCCTCCCATGCAATTAATGAATTAGGCAAAAAACAAAAAAATTCTCAGGTGGAGTTTTCGTCACAATCACTCACTCGGAAGTTAGAGCCGCACGGCATAAAGGCACCAAAAGCCTAGTGAGTCCATGGATTGCAATAGTAGAGATACATACATGTATCTAGCCCGAGGAACCTCGTTCATAAATTACTAGCATTGATACGAAATGTTGACCTTGACCTAACGCTGGCTAAGTCACTACATACATGTACCTTTTTCATGACAAAAGCGCCCTACCCTACATGTATGCATCCACAAACCTGCGCCTGCTTTCCCAGCTGTATAATATAATGGTCGCATTTAAACCCTCGGTTAAGCAATCAACCACGGCGGTATCTGGAAAAACACAGCAAGCTCTGTAACTTACTATCCAGCCGGAGGGAAGGAGATTAGGCGTGAGCTGAGGCTTCCACCCAGGTTCAAGTAAGCTGGACTAACAACTGCGCGTTATGAGCCTAAGAACTGCTTTTCCGGTGGAGGAGGGGGGGGGGGGGGTTGTTCACGATGCATGCCGTTCGCACTGTGTGGGCCTCACGAGACTCGCTAGGGAAGAGAAGGGCTTACTGGTCCTGTTCCTACTCGCTCGACGCCCAGTGCAATGCAAGCCACCACCACCACACTAGACGCGCGACGCAGAATTCCAATAACACCATACGATCCTGGATCCCCAGCTTTGTGACCAACGATCATTGACCCCATATACACACACTCTCTCTCAGTCAGCGACGAGGGTCTCGACTGCCTGATATTAAATGGCTGGCCGAATTACGACTTTCAATGACATCTCCGTGTTACCGGCCTCCCCCGCACCCAGGAAAAAAAAGATCGATACCACAAACACAAACCGAAACCTTTTTTTTTTTGGACCCCTACATACTAGCTGGTGGTGTTCAGTTTTCAATTCGACTGACAAAACAAGCTGCGTGGGCCTCCATAGGGTATCTAGCAATCGGTGATAGGGTTGGCTTAGGCAGGGCATGCACTGCTGATCGGATGAAGTGCCTACGAAAAAAATGGAAAAGGGCAAATTTCACCGCAGACAAGACATCGATCCGTCACAAATAAACGAGAAAACAAAGCAAAAAAACAAATCGCGGGGAGCGGGGAAAAGCAAAAAAAATAAAAAATAAAAAAAAAGTGAGACAGCCGCTAGCTGCCCAAAGGTCAATGCGCATTTTTGCTTGGATGGGGAGAATTTAAGTCTTTGAATTTTAAGCAAAAAGGAATTATAAAGTTGTAATGAGGCAGGGCAGCTGTGTAGCAAGTTGGAAAGGGACGAGTGAAACGAGACAAAAAAGAAATAAAGGGGGATGAGGATGAAGTTGTATGGGTGAGACCCAAGACGCTGAGGTTGTTGGTTTGAAAATGTTTGAAGCAAGGAAACCCTAACCCTATGATCTTATGATACCCGTACGAACTAGCGCTTTCTTGAGGCTTCAAACAGCTAACAAGATACATGTAGCGACGCAAGCAAAAGAAAATACTTTTACGAAATCTGTAGGTATGGCGAAATTTCCTCGTGATTTACTTTGGAGAGAAAGAAAAAAAAAGAAAAAAAAAAGAGATGGCTTTTGAATTTTGCCGGGTTGAGGTAGGCTTCTTTTGCTGTGTCTTTTGAGGTATCGGAAATGATCGTGCCGTTGGACATTTTTCCACTCCTATTTCGAGAAGTTGGTTACCAACGGCTTGCAGTGGTACCTTACATACTGGTACGCAAAACACACAACACATGACTATTTTTCCCTGACACTTTTTTTTTTCTTCTTCCCAACTTTTCCTTTCTTTTTTGCCATTGACGCTCGCTATGATCTAACCCGGGGTTTTTTTTATTTAGAGCGGAAATCTACATATGGATTTTGTACCGCCGGGGTTAAGAGGTGTCATACATAAGTACATGTATGGATTGGGGGTTGGAAGGGTGAACATATGCGGGTTACAAATGTTCCATCGTGATTATATGTACTACCCAAGAGCCGATACCGTGGGCCGAGGGCCGGAAAAGTCACGATGTTTATTATGTGTGGTTTGACTTGTGCAATCGTGCATCCTAAAACCGTCCTTTATGTCCGGTGACGAATCTCAACCCACATTTCCGCTCTCACGGAGGAAAAGATTCCCTGCTTGTTGTCTGTCTGTGCTGCTTATATGGACTGTGGTTGTCTTGTGCCATTCATCTGGTAATAAATACATGTAGGAAGGAAGGCTTTGGGACATGGATGAATCAGAAAGAGGGGTCACATGCGTTATAAGCGAGGGCGGGGGGGCGTAGGCAGCGACAGAAAGGTTAGCAAGGGAAGGGAAGAAGGGAAGAAGGGAAGAGGTGTAGGGAAGGAAACGCTATGTTGCTGGTTAATTCAGGCATGTATGTAGTACGCGTTTCGATTCCCCGGTTATCAGCCAATTATCGGTTCCAGTCAAGATTGAGAGAGCAGCAGGTGTGCGGTGCATGGTGGAACATTGGCGGTGGTGATGGGCAGACAGAGCGATCTACAAACTGTAAATCTCAATTAGATTCTCCTCCTCCTGCTGCTACTGCTGCAATTTCCAGTTCAACAGTTGGCCTGTGGTTGCAGTTGCAGCTGTGGTTTTTGGTGGGGTGTTACAAGCACTTGGAGTAGTAGTACAACCCCTCCCCTCCCTCCCTCCCCATGCTACCTACCCGCCCCATGAGCCTTACCGTAAAACACCCGTGGAAGGGAAAGATTAGATACATGTAGGTATATTCAAGGGTACGGCGAGGTCGTGAAGGAGGAGAGGGGGGGGGGGAGGGGAGGTTACAGACGTGGGTTGTATGTAAGTACATGTATGCTGTGCAAGTGCCATATCGGTGTATCCGTGTATCGGTGTATCGGTGTATCGGTATATCGAAATATCGAAATATCGAAATAATCTACTTCACATACATAAATCTCCAATATGCAACTGAACAATTGCAGGCTGGAATCTGATCTGATCGATGTCATGCCAGCAAGGCGGTTGAAAAAACAGTTAATTTGTACCACACCCTTCTGTTTCCCCCGCATTACGAATCTACCGACCCTACATCCTTCCACACAGATCGAAACAAACCGACCCTTTCCCTTCCACACCAACCTGAAATGAGGAAACGAGGAAAAAACAAATAGTCAGGTCGAGACGGTACCGGTGCGCCCGCCACCCCTCCTCGCCTTAGAAATCTGGATGGACATGATGCTGTAGACTCGAAACGCAGGACAGCGTCATGTCATGCAGGTTTTCCTTGCAACCCACCCATCCATCCATCCCTCCTCTAACATCGATATCGCTTGGGTTAACTGCATGTGTGTGTGTGTGGTGTAAATTGTAGTTGTAGATGTGATTTGGTTCGATTCGATTTTCAGGTTTTTGCGATTTTCAAATTCCTGGCTATCGTTGAGCGCGCGGCAAGCTGTCCAGCAGCCCAAAGAACGGAATCAAATCAAATCAGACAAGTTGTTTTCACTTTTGCCTCCCCACCACCACCACATCCTACAAATTCACCACCTCCTCCTTTTCCCCCACCATATGGTTTTATTTTATTTTATTATTATTTTTTTTTTTTGTTCAGCCGGAAATGCTTCAGGGAGAGTCACGATAGTTTTGCCCATCGACCAGACCATCCAATCGGCAATCACTCAATCCAGCCTGAGGTATTCAAAAGTGCGTACAATACATGTAGTGAGCGAGGGTGACGAGAGATCAGTGAATGAATTCATGGTATTAGACCCAACGCCTTGCCCTGGTGTATTGTGTTGTGTGATGAGTGTATGACCCAGCAGAGCGCAGCCTTTCTACTCTACAGAACCTCTTATTCTATCACTACACCAGCTGCAGACCTCTACTTAGAATTAAAGCTTAGACGCCCCCCCCAATCCTACACCACCTCTTCCCTTCATCGACCCCAAGCTGCCCCGCATTCAATTCCTCACAAATAAACAAAGAAAGACAAAAGAATAAGAAAAGAAAGACCTATTAATTCACTTTTTTTTTTTTTGATCGTGTGCCCTCACTGCCTTCTCCTCTCTCTCTTTCTCCGCCTCCTCCTCCGCCTCTCCCACTCTTACCCACTCACGATACTCGACATCATCATCATCTGCTCGGCCTTCTAATTAATCCCTATCCCCATCCCGTATCTCCGTCCGACGTACGGAACCCTGCAGCTTGACCAGGCAGAAGATCTCCCTCCAGTCAAAGTCTTCCCTTTTTCCTTTCCCGCACGTCCTCCCATCCCCGCGGGAGTACCGGATCTGTAGCACTGCTGTGAGACGAGGCCTAGGGTCTTAATCTTTTTTGCCTTCAAGGGTCGGAATTCTCCGATTTGATCAACTCAACAAAAAAAAAATATTACCCTTACATACATAAGAAGGGATTCATAGGTATAAAACTGACCCGGAAGCCGAATTTCGAACTGGACGATTCAAGCACGTTTTTCTCTTTCTGGTGGTGGGTTGTTTACTTTTTCCCAGTAATTGCTGCTTACCGAGCCAGAGAGAGCCAGACTGAGCTGAGCCTAAAAAAGTAGTTGAATCGAAGGGGGGGCGCACAAATTCAATTACCTAGAAAAAGAGAAAGGGCAGTTTTTTTTGTTGTTGTTAAGGCTAGCTGGGGTGTGGATATAATTGTTTTTTTTTTGTTCTTTTCTTTTTTTGAAAGAACCCTTCCACTCGTAAAGTCCGAGGTTTCTTTTCTGCTGCTGCTGCTGCGGCGGTACCTACATCATCATCATCATCATCTTCTTCATCTTCATCTTCCTCACTCACTTTACCTTTTGTGTTGTGCGTGTTGTGAAAAAAAATACTGTGATCATTATTTTATGGGGAAATAGTCTCTCTTTCACAGAGTCTCTCTCCCTCTCTCCCTCTCTCTCAGCCTCATATCGTCACCGAGCACGTCTTCCCGCGCGGCCGCTTTTTTTTTTTTTTTTTTTTCTTGCTTTCTTTTTTTTTATTACTATTATTCCCTTTTTCTTTTTTCCCTCTCCCATTCATTACCAATTGCATTGATTGGCTAGGCGTGGACTTCGCCTTCGAGAAAGAAAGCTCAAATACGACCAAATCCCTCCTCCTCCTACTCCTTCTCCTCCTCCCCCCGCCCCAATTGAATAGAAAGAGAGAGAGAGAGAGAGAGATTGTTGGCCCTTCCTCGATCTCACCTTCTACGACTACTGCTAGGCCTATAGGCTTTATATATATCGACCCCATCATCATCCCCACCACCATCATCGACAGACCTCACCACCACTACTACCTACTATCACTACTACTACAACTGCAACTACTACTACCCCCCCCCCCCCACTATCACTACTGCTTCACAACCACCATCACCATCACCACCACAAACCACTCAAGGCCTCTCACGATGCCTTCATCTACCCCCACACATATCTTCATAGTTCGCCATGGTGCTCGCCTGGATATGGCCGATGCTCAATGGCAGCTCTCTTCTCCTACGCCCTATGATCCACCACTCACCTACGGTGGCTGGACGCAGACCCGTTCCCTGGGTTCCCGTATTGCCACGCTCATCGCCAGTAAGCTCAATACAAACGCTCCCGCATCTGCCACCGCCTCCCGCCCCGCCGGGAAACCCAAAAAGATCAGAGTCGTCATCCACTCGTCCCCCTTCCTACGGTGCATCCAGACAAGTGTCTCAATTGCCTCGGGGATCGCCCAGCACCACCACCAGGAAATCACAAATACCCATTACGTTCACGCTGACGGTGAGCTCACCGTAGACCCAGCGCCCCATGACCGCTCAGAACACCAGTTTGTAAAGCCGCTGTTACGTCTTGATGCTTGGTTGGGTGAATGGCTGGCCGAGGACTACTACACAGACATCACCCCGCCACCGCCCACGCCGCTGCTTGTAGGCTCCGCAAAGGCAGACTACATCCGCCCATCCTCCTCAGCACACACACATGTGCAGCACCACGTATCGCCACTCTACAACATGTCCTCGATCGCCGCCAGCCTTCCCCCCACTTTTACCGGCGGCTTCGTGGCTCCCACACCGACTTGGGCTACCTCGCCGAACGGCCAGATCCCGCGTGGCTACTTCTCGCACGCAAAGGAGTACGCCGAGTTCGATATCGGCTGGGACTCGACAAAGCTTGGCGGCGGTGGGGAGTACAAGGAGGAGTGGACGAGCATGCACAAGCGCTTCAAGAACGGGTGGAACAAGCTGCTGTGGTTCTATGCCACCGAGGACCAGCACATTGCTACCTCACCAACGCAATGGAAGCGCTGTGGCGCCAATGAGAGTAGGAATGAGAGTAGGTCTGCCACTCCCCGCCTCGCGAAGGAGTTTACGCCGCAGGCTACCGCCCCCGCTGCTGCAATCAATGGGAACCCCACCCCGCCACTCTCGGACTGCGGTGATGCCGACACTGAGGAAGACTCCGAGGATGACATCGAGACTGTCCTCATCCTCGTCACCCATGGCGCTGGCTGCAATGCCCTCATCGGCGCAATCACGCATCAACCCGTGCTCATCGATATTGGCATCGCCTCCGTGACCATGGCCGTCCGTCGGGATCTCGACCCCTCCTCTACTCACCACCATCACCATCATCACCATAGCCATTCCGCGCCGCCCAACCCCGCCGATATCCCCTCCGCTCCTCCCGTCAAATATGCCCTCCAGATCGTCGCAAACAACGAACACATCCGTACCGGCTCCACACCAAACTCCACGCCCCCAGTCAGCCCGAACCTCCGCTCTACAACCTCTAAGCGTACCACAACCATCGGCGGCTTCACGCTCGCCTCGTCGTCCGCCGCCGGTACTAGCATGACCATGTTTAGCCCTAGAACCCTGAACCGGAGCGCCAGCACGGCCAGCTCCAACCCCGCGCCCAAGGGCCTCTGGAGCCGTCCCGTCGACGGCGAAAGCAGCCGTCCGTCAAGCAAGGACGAGAGCGTGAGCAGCGGAATCTTCGGGAGCAGCAGCATGCTGTTTGGGAGTGCGATTGGCGACGGAAGCGACGATGAGAGCGGGAGCAGCACAACCGGCAGCATTGCGGAGGAGCCGGCGACCGGCGGGACGGGACTGTGGGGGAGTACGAGTGCGGTAAGGGGGAGCGGGTTGTGGGGAGATCATCAGGGGTGGGAGAGGAAAAGGAGGTGGACGGCGAGCACGAGGAGTGAGTTCCAGAGTTAGGCTGGGTTCTCTGCTTCGCTTTGCTTTTCTCCCCCCTGTGGGGGGTTTCTTTTTTAATTGTATCATATTAACATCTAGCTTCTATTGGGTGGTATCTTTGTTTTTTTGTTTTTTGTTTTTTTATCTTGCTTGTCCTTTTTTTCTACTTTACTTTCTTGCTTGTCTTGCTACTACCTTTTACGTACTTTTGTTGGAGTGGGCTCTTACCTTTTTTCTTGGGGTTTTTTTTCTGGCGTTTTCATGAAACCATCTCTCTCAGTCTCTCTTCTCCTCCCCTTCCCCCCTTTTTTTTGCATCAATTTACATACGGTGGTCTGCGATTTATTTTTTCACCTCTCATCTGCATATCAGTCTGATAATTCCTCCCTAACCCTCTGTCATTGTTCTTTTCTTCTTTCGTCATCTGTATTCTTACTGACTGCCCAACAACAACAACGGGGTTCTTGTTTCACTATCGAGGGAAAGTTAGGTCTGGGTCTGGTCTGGTCTGGTGGGCCGACGACTACACTGTACTTAACATATCAAATATAGCTACTTTACTTAGCTAACGAGCATATGGGGGAAATTATTATTATTTCAAGTCCGATGTTTAGTTCATGTTCTTCGTGATATCTACCTATGAGCAAGTGAGTGAGTCAATACCGCAAAATCTCGTTGTGCTGCAACAGGGTTACTCTTCTTGACGTGCAAATGCTGCCTCTGGTCGGTCAATATCCTACCCCTGCTGAAGCGCAACCTCGAGATTTTGCGGTATGTATTTACCCACTTGCGCGGGTAGAAGAATGTCATCACCTGGCCTAGCCCCAGCCCAGCCCAGCCCCAAACCCCACCAAGCCCAAGCCCAAGCCCAAGCCCAAGCCCAGCTGAGAGTAGAGTCAACCACCACCTCTACCTACCGAGGCTCCCGGACGGCGCGCAATCCGCAATCATTCGCCATCACTCGCCGCCCGCGCTGCAGAGTCTGTAGAAACCAGAGAGCGTAGGCGTGCGTATCAAGTCTGAAGTTCACCCACCCCGCACCAATCCATGGCCATCTTGTCACTTTCACGTGTAAAAAAAAAAAATTTAACATGCAGAATGCAGAATGCACTACTCTAGTTAAGCCTCTTCCAGTCTGTGCGGACTGTCTGTTGTGTCGTGTCGCCGTCCGCGACATGCAGGCAGGAACCGTTAGGATGAGGGCTTATGTATGCAGCACGTCAGCCAAGCAGGGCGTCTCGTCCCTAGAGTAGAGTAGGTACCATACACGAGTGACCGAAGATGATTATGATTTGTAGGTAAGTAAGTGTGTAGTAGGTACTGACTGACACCTTTTTGGGGGGGGCGCGGCTCGGGAGGTGGGCGAATGGTTGGATGGATACAACATCGTAGGTACTCAGGTGCCTACTACCTACCCCTCCCTACTCTAAGTCTGTCCTGTCCTGTCGGTAGAGGAGGAGAACTTACTGGGGTAGAAAAAGTCGTGCAAGGGGCTATCGACTATGTACATACTGGAAAGGTTGGTTGATGAGGTGGGGTACTTGCGAGAGAGAGAGGATGCAATTGCTTCTGGTGCATGAGATGCAGCGTAGTAGAGCAGAGTGTTGTAGGCAGAGTGGAGTAACCCGGTGCATGAAGCACGTAGTTACTCTGCGAGACGCGTTCGGGCGCGTAGAATATCGTCTAGTCAGCTCAGGTGTCGTGTTATAGCCCAATGAGTCTTCTTCTGTAACAAGATCAACGATGTATTCACTCGTCTAGATCAGCCAGGATTCGAACTGTGGAGGAGGAGAAGGAGGAGAGTCGAGATGGCCCAAGCGCCTGCTGGTACATAACTGTGGCATGACTGTAGCCTGTAGGTATGTAGGTACTTCTACCCTACTCTACTCGCCTCCCCCCTCACACCACAAACAACGCGCGGGTAGATATCGCATTGACTTAGGCTGATATCAATGCTCGTGCAGACAGGCATACATGTACCTACCTAATACATCGGATTCTCTTCCCTAGGCCTGGGGAATCTCATGATCCATCATCACCATATGCTTTGTCTCCGCAATGGTGTTGCTTTGTCTCCCTACCGGCAAGAGTAGGAGGGTCGCTCTAGAGATGGCGTGAAGGCGATATCAATATAATCTAATGGCTAAAACCCAGAGGGGAAGGGAGCCCTCCCCCTCCCAATATACTCACAAAGGTAAGAGCAAGATATATATGCCTATACGGAACTATTCAAACGACTGTTAGACCACAGGTGCTTTGCAATTGTATCTACAGGCCAGCTGACGAGGATGATAGGTCAGTAAGAAGAAGTTCCCATGGCCACATATGTATATGTATACAGCGTGACTCTCACCACAATAGATTGGTTGAGACATTCCCACAAGCTCGCCTTCTTATACTTCATAGTATATCACTCGGTGCCATCATTGCCTAGTCTCGAATCTGGTGTGGAGATCTACCTTATTATCGGAATGGGCACTCGAAAAAAAATTTAATCTAAGGCTTGGTTCGGTACCTATTCCTGGGACTTGTTTTGTGGGGTGGGGGGGGGGGGGGGTTTATCGAGCAAGGGTAGGCTATCGCCTAGTCTTGTTTGTGTGGGGGAGCAAATTGTGCGGGGATACTGTAGGCCTAACGGGAGGCCAGCAGGGCGGTCAGGAGATAAGTACATAAGCGAAGGGTCCGTCGCGCGCTACGCACCCTCATCCGCAAGTCTGACCTCCGTCGTATGCGACTCTAGTTTGAGGTGGGTAGTGGGATTTTCTCCGGCTCCGTCGGTGAGGCCTAGCTACAAGTGATGGAGAGAAACCTGGCAGCCGACCCCCCCCCCCCTCCGCTATTAATTTCCAGTGGCAAATGGTCGCCCTTGGCTTGGGGGTGCCGGTACAACCGCGCATTGGTGCTCCCTATTCCATGTACCGCCAGGAAATATGCACCTGCTGCTGTTTCTCGAGAACGGAGACTTGAGCGGACTAGCGATTCCGCTCAGCTGATAGCTTAGCTAATACGAGTGATATTCTATGATCCATTCCTAGCATATATCGTTATAATTGTTGCTGTTAAACCTAGCATGCATCTCATATCGAGATGCAAACAGTTCCCTCATATGTATTGCCTATGTTGAGTATGTGAGGAAATAGGGATTCCTCCCCGCTCTAATAATGCGTTTGGCTTTCCCAACGCCAGCTTGCTAAAGACAACCCGTAAAGAGGCCAAAATCACCACCCGTAACCCTGGTGTAGTTTATAACAGCTAAAACCATTTTATTAGTTACCCAGCTTGCTGGTTGGCGGTAGTGGTTTGGTCCCGTGGGCTTCTTTTCTTTGCAAAGTCGTCGGGTCGTTATTTCCATCATACGAGCAATACTCGGCGGGGGTAGATTTGTGAGTAGATTTCATATATGAAACTTTAGCTTGCGATACCTATAGGTCGAACCCCGGGGTGCATGGTGCCGTATGGAACGAGTAATGACTGATGGCTACAATTCGTACCACGGGCCGGATAAACGTACATGGTCCAATACAACATCAAAAAAGTTAGCCCAGTATAACACTTCGTCCATCACATCGCGGCGCGGTGCACAACCCCTATCCAACAAGCCGTATTGCTGCCGCACGAGCAAACGTGGCCTATAACCATTGTAATCACACTACAGATCCCCAAAACCAAAGATTATTAACTAAGGGCCTGTTCAGGAGCCTGCGCATGCAGGAGATACCGCTCTGCCTGATCCGTTAGCGGGGGGGGGGGGGTAGAGGGACTCTGGCTGGAGAGTGATGTACTGCTTGGAAGGCCGTGGATTAATGATTTGTTGCAACTGGGAGCTGATGCCATCTCAGAGCCGATGTCCATAGTGGGGTTGATGGTTAGGCCAGGTGTGCCAATGCAATGACGAGCACACGCCTATGGCGAGAGCTTTATTAATATAAGCCTCTAGGGCTCATTTTTGGCAGCGGACCTTTAGAGATATAAGATGCTCGCCACAGACACCTGCTCAACACAGGCGCAAACGGCTTATGCAACTATAGAAAAGGCAAGTCTGATTTACCTACCCTAAAAATTTTCATGTGGCTAACACCACCCTGGGATCGTAAAATGGGCTGCTAAACGCGCCTCGTTTTCTCAGAACGTAGCCCCCGGCCAGAACAGAGCCTTAAGCCACCAGAACAGAGCTTTGAACGGCCCTAAAACACCTCCACTGACTCTATGAATCGCGTCAAACGATAGTCAGAGCTACCGGCCTCAAGAGCCAGAAACACCCCACTCTCCGTTTTCACTGGAGTCGGTCGACGCCCTCATGAGGCATGGCCTTCGCGGGGGTATAGGTCGACACCCGAGAATGCCGAGGGGGTACCAACAAATAAACGAACGGATAAGGTCATCTGACTAGACTTTCTTCATGATTAAGAGAAGCCCCGTTGTCTAACGGCATCGTTAGTAGTGTTACTATTAGATGACTCGAGTCCACTCGATTCACCGCCTGGGCGGGGCCAAGTAGAACAGCGATGGGTTGGCCCTGCTTGAGCAAGTCCCATAAAACGACTCGAGTTCCTTGAGGTTTCGAAAGACAAGCATACCTCGGCCTTTGGCCGGAGTAGGAGGTGATATAGCTAAAATAGTACGCGTCTGTTTACCAACTTAAGACCGCAGAAGACCTAAGATACCCTGTGCGGCGCACATCTGAATTGTTTGATTGACTCAATAGATGCTGGAATATCAATCTCTACTGATTCAAAAAGATCCCCCCAGAAGGGGAAAGAAAACCTCTCAAACTCGGCCAATCATATTAGATACCAACTGGTTCGACATAATTTGACATATTGAAGGACTATACAAATTGTTTTTGATGTTGATTGAAGTGCTCGGGTTTCCTCACGGGCAGAGGTGGGAGTAAGCTTCTCAGTGGATGACCAGCTCGAGCTGATGGTAAATCTCAATTCGACTGGGCGGCATTAAGCCGTACTCAAGGCGTCTCCTGGCTACTTGGCAGACGCAGAGTAAGATACAAGATGGGTAAAATTCACTTCTTTATATCCCCCGACCCGGACGTGTGCTTTAGTGCCCACATTACAGAAAGTTCCATTTTAGGAAAGCCCGAATAGATACATGTAGGTACATGTAGGTACATTTACATAAGTTCACGAGCAAATTTTCGTGGCGCGGAAGATATCCGGTAAGGAACGCGGGGCAGCGCGGGGAATTATACCCCAGCTTTAGAAGATCGCTAAATTGATATTAACACGTGAATTACCATAGAACTCAATAAGAATCCCTTCATGACGTCCTCGAGGCATAATAAAGTTCTGTATAAGTAAACCCAGACCCCCCACTCAGGCTCAGAAAGATCGATCGATATGCCACATGCCTATGTTCCTTACCCGTGGGTTCCCATAACCCGAGAGCCACGAGTGACAGGCCGTGACCCCGAAATCAACCTTAGATGGATACAAATGTCCCCCCCTCTCCCCACACCAAGGAAGATTTCACATTCTATCTCGTCCTCTTTTCAATTTCCCCGCCAATCCCCATTCATCCGTCGCTCGTGAGGAGCTGATTTAATATTACACAACCGGACGAAAGGGTGAGTTTTGCATGTGAAAGTCACGTGCTTGGCGCGGGCGGGTGGCAGCTGGGTTGTGATTCGCACCGAGGCTCTACCAACCAAGGTAGTTCAGACGGATCCCCCCCACAGTACAATGAGGGACGGGACAGCTGAAGAATTCCCCGCAGGAACGCGTGGGAAGAAGATATTACAAATAGAGATCCTGATCTCATCTCGTCACTCACTCTGGCCGTGGATACATAAAACCTAGAAGTCCCCCCCAGCTCCTCAACTCTTCTCTACTCCACCTAAGATTAAGATCGAAGCCCCAAAGGTCCCAAGTGCCAGCCATTCCCTTTTGTCAACCATAGATACCACCTATAGATTAAAATGTCAAAATCAGTACCAATAGAACTGCCTGCCAAGGTCGAGGCAAAGATCGAGGAGGTTAAGGTAGAGGCTGTAGCAAAGTCCATGGCTGGACTGCGCTCGCTGGTCGCCGGGGGTGTTGGTGGTGTCTTTGCGGTGATCAGTGGTATGTTCGCGTTGATGCCACTACTCATGGTGAATGTGGGGCTGATCTTAAAACATAGGCCATCCCTTTGATCTAGTCAAGGTACGGCTTCAGACTGCAGAGAAGGGAGTGTACAGAGGTGCCTTCGATGTGGTCACCAAGACTGTGGCCAGGGAGGGTATGTTCAGGGTAGGTTCCAAGGGCACGGAATATCACGGAGGCGAGAATGTAGTAACCTTGTTTTAGGGACTGTACGCCGGTGTTTCTGCACCATTAATCGGTGTTACGCCAATGTTCGCCGTCTCCTTCTGGGGTTATGATGTTGGAAAGAACCTCGTTCGCCGTTTTTCCACCGTGGAGAACAATACCCTCAGCGTCGCCCAGATCTCAGCCGCCGGATTCTTCTCAGCCATCCCAATGACTGCCATCACCGCTCCATTCGAGCGTGTGAAAGTTCTTCTTCAGATCCAAGGTCAATCTGGCGGGGAGAAGAAGTATAAGGGTGGTCTCGATGTCGTCCGTCAGCTGTACAAAGAAGGCGGAGTCCGCTCAGTCTTCCGTGGGTCCGCTGCCACGCTTGCCCGTGATGGCCCCGGCTCAGCCGCTTACTTCGCGACCTATGAGATTCTGAAGAAGAAGCTCTCAGGAGGACAGGACCCGAGCATGGGTGCTGTTATGGTTGCCGGTGGCGCGGCTGGTATGGCTATGTGGCTCCTCATCTTCCCAATTGATACGGTGAAGAGTAGGCTGCAGAGCGCAGAGGGGAAGCCTACTATTGGGAGTGTCGTGAAGGAGATTAATGCACGTGGAGGGTACAAGGCATTCTTCCCGGGTCTTGGGCCGGCGCTGGCAAGGAGTGTACCGGCGAATGCGTTTACTTTCTTGGGTGTCGAGCTGGCGCACAAGGCCATGAACAGGATGTTCGATTAAACGAGCTCCTTGGGTAAAGGGAGGAAGTTGAGGGAGACTGGAGTGACTGGTTCTGTTCTTCTTTATCATTATCATGGCGTATGCTGAGCTTGGCTTCCTGACTTCTTTTTAGACGTTTGATAGACGTTCTGAATACTTTAGCGCTTTCTTTTTCTCTTCTTATTCTTTCTCTTCTTATGCTCTTATGTTTTTCTATTTCGATTGTAAAATATATCACTTGCTTGATTATTGTGTTATATAGAACCCGCTAGGGCGAATGATATTGACACTTTAAAAGACTGGATTCCCTCGAGAACTGTATAGATGAATTGTATTGTGGGCCGAGATTATTTGAACTCATGCATTCAAATTCCAATCAGTCCGGCGATGTTGTCGTCTACAGCGGTATAATCCAAAATGAGTTCAGGAACGCCATCTGGCCAGTGATGCAGTAAATATCCGGATATCTCGTAGATGGTAGTAGCAACGGTAGTCTCGCAGGCCAGACAGCAGGGAATAGGAGGAACCAGAACCGAAAGCGAATACATGTACCTATGGTCAGTGACTCTTGCGTTTCTTGAATATGTAATTGCACATAAAATTACATGCGCTTATTGGTTTATAAACCAGACTGGTTGGCTGGGCAAACATTCGCTAGGGGCAGGTTAGTCTAATCACCCTGCTTCCAGACCATAATAACTTTACTCTACCCCTATTCATGCGTGTATGAGGTATAAAATAAATAAATAAATAAATTGAAATAACGGCTTGGTTGATCGAGTGATTATCCATGATTATATTATCCGGGCGACCAGGTTCGCGAACACCCGTGCATGTAGTCTCACAGGCTTTCAGGAGCTGTAGAAGACGTGTCCCTATAGTACCACTATAAAGAGTTTGTCGAATCCGGGCCCTCACTATGAACGGTGGACCAGAGTTGGGCCTGGGGTACAGTGAGGGGAAATTTCAACATAACTGCCCTAGGGTGTAGCGTGGGGGATGTTCCTATCCTGTATAACACATTTACGGTGAGAGCTGTAAGATGCTGTCGTAATGTTTCCCTAGGATGGTGGGCGGGGTGATGAGGGGGGTGCGAGTAGACTGGGGTTTGCATCGAGGGTGTAAAGATATTAATTAAAGCGGGGATCTAAGTTGATACTAAAAGCGAGGGTAAATAGTGAAATGAGAAGGCGGTGGGACTCGTCAAAGTACCAGGACCCCATAAGTGTTTGTAGTTTCTTCTTTTATATTGTTGCTTTTACCAAGTTTGATTGCTCCGTTAAGAACTTGAGGCTAACCTTGTCTGAAAATGATAAAGCACATCGACTACAAGTTAGTATAGCTGATTATAATAAGTTAAAGAAGAGTGTGACGACACTGGGCGAGTGATATAATTGACGCCCAGTCCTCGATCAACATGATATCTGTAGACTGAGGAATTGCGCGGTAGATATCACGTCAATTCAAGGTCGTCGTGGGTTAAACTAGAGGTTTAGAATGCTTGCCTAGAGCTCATCCGCGGCTCATCGCTCCTGAATAGCCCTAACCCTACATTTAATAAGTAACCGACATTATTTTCTTGTTTAGCCAGTACATGAATCCAGCTCACCGACATTGCTCAAAAAGTCATGCAACGACCTTTTTATGACAGCGCATCATAATTGTTCATTGCAGCCGGCAGATGCAACTCAAATCACAATGAAGTTCCTGATATTTATCCGATATGGCCAATGGAAAACCAGCCTCGAACCCGTATAAAATAATCATCTTGCGCCAGATTCATCGGTCATCACTCGACAAAACCCGCTCTACTAGTGAGGTTCTTCGCGTGCCAAATACATACTGTAGTCTCCTACAGTGTAGGGTGGTCATACCATTGCCCCATCACCTCAAAAGAGTCCTAAAGCGCCACAGATCTTATTTGTTCCGTCAGATTCTCTGATATGGTATAAATAGGCGTGTCACATTCTTGAAAGAGGCCGTCGGTATGTAAATATGTATGTCTCCAAAGGTCAGGAAAATTGATATTGGTTATAAAATACCCACATAGTAGTATCGGGACTGCTACCCACCAAAAGCCTTAGCCCCGGAACAATGCTGGCCTTCAAGACCAAGATGTGCCCAAGTGTATGTAGGATTTTGTTGATTATTATTTTGAGATGGTGTTGCGTACCTACATGTCTATCCATCTGGACCCCACCCTGTTCCCTACCATGGTACATACAGATATTGCACTAATGCCACCGCCCATATACAAATATCTTCCCTCGCTTGTTTACTTGTTAACAAGATATCTCCGATTGGCCTGTCTTCAGCCTTAAGTACGTGTTGTAGTAGGGTAGAGTCGGTATGGTATCGGATTGTTGCACTTCAGGGGGGAAAACAAGTGACAAAACAGGGTGCAAGGGTTGTTTGCCTACCAACCTACCAACCAGACAGCCGCATACACCTGCTTAGTCCCGTTTGAAAGGCTATCAGGGATAAGATACTGAGAACTGTTTCGCGATGTGATAGATGTGATAAAAAACTTGAGTCTATCAATTCTCGTGCGATTGTTGTTTGGAAACGAGCTCGTGATAGGGTTATATGTAACTTCAATGGATTAACTATCGGATCTCCCCCGAGATTCAATGACCCGTGTGACCAATCAAAATGTAATTTCGAACTCATGATACAGTTATTTGTTGGCTTGATGAAACTTGTTGATATGTACATGTATGTATGATGGGGGCCTATGTAGGAAGGCATTTTGGTACTTCCGGGTGGTCTAAGACAGAATCAGTGTAACAAGAGTGAGTAAGAAGAGCAAGAGTAAGCTTAGAGTAGATTTGCTAGCTTTGACTTACTCTACTCACATTGTGGGCACGCAACAATGGTCAGCGGGACAGACCTATTAACAAGTTGGCCTTTAGACCCACCACACACAACCAGTCTTTGTTTCGGTCGCAGGAAAATACCATCCATCAGGACAGGGTATTTTCAGAGTGGAATTCTATGCCCCCCCTACATGTCATACTCAAAAGCTCACATAACATAAGCCTGGCTGGGGAAAAACTTCATCACTTACTTACTCTACCAAGTATTACATGTATGCATGTAGGTATGTATGGGAGCCTTTCGGGCCAATTTGAATTATTGCCGAAACCCCATCAAGTTAACAACCCTGTTATATTTAGAAGCCGGACAAGGCCTCTCCACAGCACCAGGTCAAGGAGACGATTTCAGCCTCAGGAGCAACGTTGCTATGCTGTGCAGCTTGCCGGTGTTGTCGGTTCGGGTCTTGGCTAGTCTGAGTGCAGCACGGCCGTTATGTTGCGTTATGCTACTGTGGGGGAACAATTGGCTTTGGTTGTGAGCCGTGATGGTAGTCTATACACTTCTCCAGGTTTGCGAGCAAGGGCAAAGAAAGGGAGAAAGAAAGGGGGAGGTGGATAGACGTTTGATGTTCCTCGTACAAGCGAAGCTGTTACAATTGCATATCGGCTTGTGACATCTAGGAAGCATGCCATTATAACGACTACCCTTGCAGAAAAACCAACGTTGCTGTTGGGAGTTACAACATGTAGGTACACCGGTACCTTCCTTCCTCCGATTCCCTTTATCTCCAGCATTTTGGAACTAATAATATAGATACTCAGTTGTGTTCACACGCTCGCACGCTGTTGGGTATTTTTTTTTCTCACACCTCATTCGCATGTCCAGAATGCGTCGGGCGTCAAAGCGTGAGTTGAAATTCATCATGCAGATTCGGACGGAATAGGTGTGTCGGGGCCGTTCTATCTGACACGATAAGAGAGAGGGTCAATCAATATCTATAACCTACTCTAGGCATTGATCAGCAGGGCTGTTTCTCACTAAATACCCTAGAGGGCACTAGCCTAAGGGCGCGATTACCTATTTTGGCCGATCTACTGTTCATATTAAATATATGCCCTGGAGGAGCAATCTATCGAGCAGTGATGGTAGTTTCTGAATTGGGCACACCCTTCTCCACACCCCCACTGAGGAGGCGTTGCTCTTCGAAAGATTAAACGAAGAGCAACATGCGCCTAGGTTAATAAACCATGGCAAGCGCAGCCCAGATTTCCAGAAGCTGTCAAGACCACAGTATGTACCTGCTCTACTTGCTCAGGCAAAGGCGCTCTAGAAGTAAAGTGAACTTGAGGATACGCATATTTTAGCAGCGTCCGACGTGGCCCTGGAAGAATCACGATTGCGTCTCCAGAGACACACAACCGGTCCACAAATCAGCAGGTGTGACGTTTATGCTCTTTTTTTCTAGATGCTACATACACGCATACATCCCTAGCATGAGAAAAAGAAAAAGGTGTCTGGGGTGATACTCTCGTCAAGACCATTATTGGTTCCTTTTACCGCCCAGTGAACCAGCCTCTCGGGTACAGTAACTAGCTGTCCACCACCACAATCCAACCCGGTCCAGGTCCACATTTGTAGGTGGACAGCCAGATATAACAAAATGGGGAAGTGTGACTTCTACTCTTTCGCTCCCCCCAGTCCCGGGCCCTTTACTCTCGTTCAACCACCTACGTACTGTTTCAGGGCGACGATATCAGTGTCCTAGCGACTCTACTCAGATCTGGAGGAGGGGTCGAAGAAAGATTGAAAAAAGAAGAGAAAGAAAAAAAGGATCAATGAGCGCAATGACTCGATTATGGGCCTTCCAATTCGGCCTTTTAATGATTTTTCTGTCATGCCTGGAGGTCTTCGGGGAAGAAACCGCATCAATGGTTGTATTCGATCTCAGCGCCAATACAAATGACCCTAGATCTCTCCCAGGAGCAATGACTATGTCTTTTGGCTCGCCACCGCAGGATATCAACGTTTTAGTCTCTTTTTACACGGGCGAGGCGGCGGCATATATACCAGCAGGCGCGCTATGCTCAACAAGTAGTACAAGCAATACGGGTACTGACTGGAACAAGATATTGGAGCCGTCTGAGGGGGATTTCGTACTATCTTCCAATGGAAGCGGATCGTTGGCGGGGGTGCAGCTGGTGCAATGGAAGGCTAGTACGGATGAAAATTCGAAGAAGGTTAATATTAGTTTGAGGAAGGGCCGCGGAGATGCTGCGGTAAATGTTACCGTGATCGAAAGTGGGTATATCTAGCTAGCTATATGTTATCGCGGTGTTTCGGTTTTAGCATTAGCCTTACCCCAAATCTCTTCTTTTTATAGATGCTAAACAGGTCTTGAATAGGTGGTGTCTCCAATGATGGTGAATACCCCTGGGATGCAGTCCAAACCTTCAACGATCAAGATCTCGAAGCAGCCTCCGACTACTCCCTGATGCTATGGGTAGAATCTCCGCCAAAGCGGTCAATATCGGGATACTTTTCTCTCGGTCTTTCTGGCAACAGTACTACCACTACCTCATCAAATCGGGACATAGCAGAGAGCACTGAAATCACAGAATGTTTAAATTCCCTCAGTTCAGAAGCTGGTGGGTATTATAATCAAACTGGGGATGTAGATTTCGCCGTAAACGTCCTGATCATGAATGGAATCAGTGATCCTGCCACCGATTTTCAGGTACAGAGTTTGGCAGTCGGGAGCACATCGTTGTCGTGGTCGACGACAAGTGAGATCACCACAGCAGTGTTTCAGTTGAAGGGAATGCCAGTAAATTTGGTGTGGCAGGATACATTGGGAATGGGAATGGTCGGGTTAAACGTGCTGCAGAGAGCCAGGAATTCGAAGGTCCCGGAAATGGATGTGGTGTCTTTGAATTTAGGGACAGGGGGGGAAACTGGATCAGTGGTTATGGGAGGATATGATGATGCATTGATTGACCATGACCAAAAAGTGGTGTTTTCCAGGACCAGTAGTAACAGCACAGGTGGGTTCCAGGTGGTCTTGTCTGATGTGACCTATATTGGCCCCAACAGTGAGGAAGTTGTTGTATCAAATGTTGGCACCTCCTCAGCAGAGTCTAAAATCGTATTGGCATACGATTCGCCTAATATTCAGCTTCCGGCAAAAGCTTTGGAGACCCTTCTCCCGCTTATCGGTGACCCGGTATTTGATGAGAACGTCAATGGGTACGTTTACTTGGACTCGGATTCACTGAGAACAGACTACTCCCTAAAATTCACCCTCAAGAATGGCAGTTCTTCAAGCACAATAATTGTGCCTGCATCATCTCTTGTTGGGACCGATGCATCCTTAGACAACCCGTTGACGTCTCGGACTGAGTCGGGGCAGACATATCTCCGCCTCTCCGCCAGCTCAGACCAACGCCCCGCATATCTTGGGCGCGTATTTCTGCAGCACGTGTACCTCGTAAATGGCCCTCCAACAATTAACAAGTTCCTCGTCAGCGCCATCCCCTCTCCTTTCCCGAGTGCAAAATCCCTAGTTCCCGCTTCCCGCACTTCGATAAAGATGTTCAACACTACCCCGGGAACAAGCGATAAGCCAGCCGTTGGGCCCATGGTAGGAGGAATACTTGGCGGCCTGGCAGTTATCTTTGGAGGAATCGCCGTGTGGATGTGGTTTCTGCGGCGCCGGCGAGATCACGTCCCTTCTTCCGAAGGGCCAGAGGGCGGGGACAAACCTACTATTCGTTTTACAGATGAGGGCCGTAAACCAGCCCCATTTTCGCCCCCTCCTGCTAGCAGCTATAGGTACGGCTATGAAAAAGAGCTCGATTTCACATCTGGGAAGAGCAGCAACCTCACTGGCTCCGGGTCCAAGACCGCAACCCCGAGTGTAAACTCGTTTTCACCTGAGCTCCCGGAAAAGGACCCCGAGTTCCTCCAGCGTCTCTCGCGGCAGTCTCAGCACCGCAGGCGGCAATCTGAGGGGTCGACAGTGGCCCGTGTTTACATGGGCCCGTACTCGCCGCAGGTCGACGATATCGAGGAGCTTCACCACGAGATGCAACTCCAGGGAACGGCCACGGTTGGACGGTTCATTTCGGGTGCTAATGCGGTGGCTACTGTCGATGGAGGGCCAAAGTCACCGGCTAAACCAGAGATGATCAAAATCAAGACAGCAAACTCGCACGTGAGGACCGCGAGTATCGGGCGTATATGTACACCAACGTCAATTGAATTCCCAGCGGGGAGCCGTCGAGGATCGATGCGGACTGTGGGGAGTGCGGATCTTCTCCGGGCGAGTGTGGACCTTCTCCGGGCGAGCGTGGATGGGTCAGGGATGGGTGGCTCTGAGGAGAAAATCAATATAGTCAAGGAAGAGAAAGGTGTGGGGAAGCAGGTGGTGTGGGAGAAAGATGACGATGATGGAAGCGATACATCGACGGTATTTGGGTTGGATGCTGTTGCGAAGGACGGGACGGAGTTTTTGAAAAATTCACGAAACACTTTGAGTCAGGGGGCTGGCTCTATAGAGGACGGCGATGGCAACGATACAAGCAGACCAACTACGACAGAAACCGCAGAGACAGGTACAACGGCAACTTCAGAAACAGACGCGGTTGAAAACACAAACCTGAGTATCAGGTTCAAGAATGCGCAGGTTGTGGATGTGATATAAATACTAGAGCTGTGTTCTATTGTTTCTATACGGGATTTAACTTTCTTTTGTATAATCCTTTCCGTTCTTTTCTTTTTCTTTTTGCTTTCTGGCTGGGGCGAAAGGGTGGAGTTAGATTTCTATTTTTATTTTCATGTTTTTCAACTTTGATAATGGGCCGAGTCATGACTCATGACTCAAAAACTACGAGGCAGGAACTTTTTTTTTCTTTTTGTATTTGTACCGGATAATGGTGCTAGGTTTGGAGATAAACGTTAGTGATGGGTTTTGATAGGGGCAGCGGGGCCATAAAGGCCTAACTATAGTTTATATTGATAGTGCACGTATAATGTACGTTTGTAGATATCGATACCAATATGGGATTTTGGTTCCAGATGTTTAAACCTGTTGTGAAGACTACGCGGCGCATTTATGAGTATGGTGTATATAATAATACACCGGGAAGACCTGAAAGGACAGCAGTCATGTATGACCACTGAACTTACAACTGGTATTTGTGAGAATCGATGGTTAGAGGCGGCTTCTGCAGAGGCCAGAAGTTGTATTGCATCGCAGCTTCTTTACTGAATGGCATAACCCAAGAACCACACACCATTGGACCCTCATCTTTTTTAGAATCTTCACTGCCAATCCATCAATTAAGCTATCTAACTGAGTCTCTTAATAGGTATAAATTATCCGTCTTAGAGATGCTCCACATTTTGACCCCGCAATACCTATCTAAATGCTTGCTTTGTCCCAGGATCTCGGGGAACAACTTTCTTCACCACAGATCCTGCCACTTCTAGAGATTGCGGGGAGTTGTGATCAGGTGCTCGGGTGGCCTTTGGGCATCAATAACGGCGCTGATACCTTATAGCTATCGTCAAGGCCGTGAAAGGAACCCGGTGCGCATGCGAACATCGGGTTTCCTGTTGAGAATGACCACTTAAACCACAGGCGTCGGTCATGTACGTATATACGCGCGTCCTGACTGCCGAAGCCGCTCTGACTGATAGGCCAATATACTGTTATCAACAACCATGGCAGTTTCAATTCGGTAACAAAAGTTGCACTTTCAGGCAAGCCCCCATACGGGTTTCAATACAGTATTTCCGCCTCAGCACGCGGATGGGGCCATCTACAGACAAGCCCCTCACGTGCTTCCCCCACTTATGGGGAGATGCGGTGATTGTACTGAGAAGATACCAAGAGGAAGGAGGGTAGGTAGGTACACACGCGGAGCACCTTCCGAAGAAGAGGAATGACAGCTGAATCTAGTGACAGCCCTATCACCATATCACCCGAAGAGAAAACGTTCTTGCGAGTCACCATTCGATGGGGACGATCAGCCAATGATCGCGGAGAAGGTTATATATGCTTTTGATCACTGCATAAAACAAGATTTCCAGAAACAGTTTCGCTTAGAGACTGTAACACTGTTATGGGAGAAAAACAGGAATTTGGCCGTACGATGGTGCTGACGAGGGGTTTCGTGCAGGTAGTTATGTACTACTGTTACGTACCCTACGTGGAGCTGAAAGCGGCTTCAGATTTTAGTTTTCGGTTTTAATGCAGTGGACACTGGGTGCCGTGGATGTTTGGTTGTAGTGTTACTCTCATCTATCCAAACTTCAGCAGCGGAGGCAGAGGCAGGAAACGTTTTTGGACTACTCAGCTGGCCATGGAAATAACCTGCACCCCGTAAACGGGGTTTGACCAGAAAGATTATTCTTGGGGATGCTTACTTCGAGGAAAGTCTTCCACCCAATCAAGATACCTTACATGGTATCTTCCTATGGACAAAGATGGGAACTCAGCTGGCCGTGGAGTTGAATTGTGCGTTCTTATAAATGGATTTTAATCAAGAGTATGATGAAAATTCATTGATAGGACAATGCAACTGCGAAAGCAAGGGGTGTAGGGTGTAGGGTGCGCCCAAGGAAAGTCCTTCCCCCACCAAGGCAGCAGAGTTTCCTGTGGGCTGCCCCCAACCTCCTCAAGGTTTGTAACAAAGTAGAGCAGGACTCTTTGCTAAGTGTCCTGAGTTAGTTTATTAGCCGCGCATCTTCAGAACGCGGTTATTACTAAAGCCAGCGCTTCCTTCGAAGCTTCTTGGTATCAGCCGTGGTAAAGTACATGTATTTGCTAACTATTCAAATACTAGCTAGTGAAAGATTCGTGTCAACTGGTTTCATACGGGATATATAAAAGCAAAAAAGTATTTTATCCCTTTTTCTCTCTTCTGCATGCTCTCATATCTGCATCTTATCGGTTGAGGTAGAGCCTTTTATCACAATCTTCAGACATGATCAGTACTCACAGTTCCAATCCTTCACTAGCTGAGAGGAGGTTGAAACAAGAACTGACACTAAACAAGCACACGCGGTTGGCGGATTTTAGCACCCTTCTTCCATCGATGCACTCGACCCTGGCTAGACTGGCCAGGTTAAATAACGTTGAGCGGCGAGCCCTGGCCCCATTCCAATTCCGGTACAGGATCCTCGGGAATTTTCCAACCTGTTGGGCAGCCTGCAGCGGCGGTAGAGTAGAAATTTTTCTTCCCTTCCCCAACCACGCACGACCAACGGCGCCCCTCCCCTCCCTCTCTTCCCACGGGTTGAGTTCGGCCGAAGAGGTGTTGTGGGAGTGGTGGGTTAGGGTTTTGTATATGGAGGTATCGTTGGTCATTGGCTGGAAGAGGACGACCAATGAGGTAGAAATGTCCCGGTGTTTTTTTTTTCCTTCCTCAAACCTCTTTTTGGGTACGCGGGCAGGTGAAGTTGCCCATTCGGCGACGACTTATTCGTTGTGATCAGAAGGGCGTACAGGTGCCACCTACTCTACGCCCCATGAAAAAGGTGATTGATATTTGTTGCACTGCAGTTCAAGTAACTATACTGATCTGGAGTAGCTACATTTGTTTCCTACATACGTTACAAGCACACATGACGTTTCCATATATTAAAATTCTACTTTATGGATATACCACCTACCAAACCTGGCCCCTAATTACTTGACACCATACGAGCGAGTCTGGGGCCCTATTGATGGATAGATGCAAGGCACCACGAAACTTGTTGAAAAAAATAAATCGAATGATGCAGGAACACCAGGCCAATTTATTCCCTGGGCTGGCTTACTGCTGCGTGGTGGGGGGGTGCATCAGTTGGTGTTTATTGGCTATGTTTCTTCTACTTCACTTTTTTTTTTCTTTTTCCAATTTCCGCCGCGGGAGGCGGGCAGGGAGGCAGAGGAGGGAGATGAGCCCTTGAGACTCGACATCTAACTCGTCCGGCCGCGTGACTGGGTAGAGGTGAGTCGGAGTGACAAACAAGTCATACCTATCACCGCATGCGGGGATGGAAGGAATGGGAAGGGGCCGTTGAAAAACTTGGCGGGGGGTCAGTGGTGGTTGTTTCTGTAATAGCATTTGGAAGGTTGTTTAAATTGGGGAGGTGTATTCCGGGCCGCCTCGGAATTCGGAAAGATCCGCTGGGTGGTTTTTTTTCACAGGGAAGGAAGGTTCAGGGTTGTCGTTGTCGTCGTCGTTAATGATGTCATAGGAACAGAGCCGCATGAGGAAAACGCAGGGACTCAATGTGACGGCGCACATGTTAAGTGTCTCTCTTTTTTTTTTTTTTTTTTTACCCCCTTCCTCTTTCTCTCCTTCTTGGTGTACCGTTGGAACAACAACCATACATACATCTCACTGAACAAATTTACCTAATTGAATCCGTGAATCTCGTGATATCAGTGTCAGATATTGTTGTCGTTGTCGTTGTCAGCGATTTTTGTGAAGAGAAGAATATTCGTACACGTGTTTCACATCCTCTAACTTCTAACTACAGCAGCATCACTCCCCATCGCAGATATATAAAATGATCAATCACATGATCCGAACGCGACCACCACCACCACCACCACCATCATCATC
Organism: Morchella sp. 2016-57; assembly: GCA_024713875.1. Classification (NCBI taxonomy): domain Eukaryota; kingdom Fungi; phylum Ascomycota; class Pezizomycetes; order Pezizales; family Morchellaceae; genus Morchella; species Morchella sp. 2016-57. The sequence goes on from JAMGZE010000019.1 coordinate 1,102,528, forward strand.
ATGATGGCTACTAGTCCATCACATCTAAAACACTTTCGTCGTCATTACAAATCCGCACTTGATCTAGAAGGAGCTGACAATCATCATCATAATCAGCAACAACTACCGAGACAGCTCAGTTAAATATAATGTCGTCAGGGCGCATATTGTCATACACTCTGGAAGAAAGCAAAAAAAAATAGCCAGAGTGAAGGGAAGAAGAATTTTTTTTATATATATACATATGTATCTACACCGTAGGGTTAAAGAGAGGAGAGAGGAAAAAAAAGCAAGAAAAGGATCTCCACCCCCACGCCCTCCGGGGGAACCCACCCGAGGCATCTGCACCCGCTCGCGGGCAGAATACCGTTGTGGGATGTGGTCGGAGGGAGGGGGGGGGGTGTGCACTTAACGGGCCGTGGGGGAGGGGTGAGGGTGAGACTGGAGCTCTGCGCAGGGGGGGATGGTTGTCTATGGTGGAGTTAGATGGCGCGCCGGATAAGCGATTTATGCTTCATCAAATATGTAAGGCATGAGGTCCACACCCCCCATGGACGCGCAGAGTACCTACATATAGGGCATGGATCATGTATGACGATGACGATATTAATATATACAGCACATAAATAATTATAGTTAATGGGGTGGTTATAGTTTTGTTTTAGGATAATAAATCCAGAGAGGAGGAGGAGGAGGAGGAGGGGAAGAGGAAGAGGAAGAGGACCTGGCTGCGATGAAGTTGATAGTTACATGTATATATGCTGTATGCTGTATGCTGTGATATTGTGGCTCGTAAGGCGGTCGTTTATATGTATGAATGTGTCTCTGAGGCCGGTTGGTGATGATAGTTGGTGTTGGTGTCAACGGTTCTGCGCGGGGATGTTTTAGAGAGAGGAGAGGAGAAGAGAAGAAGGGTAGTAGTTTTTTGAAGTATGGGATGAATGACATCATTAGGCAGGTTTCAAAATCTTCTTCTTCTTCTGTAAGTTCTGTTCCTCTCCTCTTCTTCTTCTTTATTGTAGTAGTAATTGTAATATTATATGCAGAGATGAATTGTTGTAGCCACGCCCCAGCCTCTTCTTCCATTTTCCCTTTTACCCCACAACAACGACAACAAACCCCGACACCTGCAGCTCAACTCCGCTAGTCCACATCGGATTGGTCCACAACGTCATCTATCAACAACAAAAAAACAAAACAACAACCACGCCCGCCATCCCCCCCCCCCCCCCCCCAACAACAACACCGCATCACAGAAACTCACTCACCCACTCACCAGCCATCACTCGTACCTCTCACCCCCCACCCCCCCAGGGAATAACACACAACACAAGATGCCCCTCCACCTCCTCCACCACAAGTCCTACCATGTCTACAACACCGAAAACATTGAGCGCGTCCGCCGCGACGAGGCCGCCGCGCGCGCCGCCGAGGAGGCCAAAGAGCAGCGAATGCAGGAGGCCGACGCAGAGTACCGCATTGCTGTGCTGCGAGCGCGCGCAGAGGGTCGGTCTCCTCCTCCTCCTCCTCCAGAAGAGGAGGAGGAGGTGGAGGCGGAGGCGGGGTCTACATTAGGGCATAGAAATAGGGAGGGCCGCACACGCGACTTTACCAGTGGTAGAGATGCAACTGCCACCACCGCCACCACTACTACTACTGCTACTACAGGTGCTACTACTACTACAGATACGGGCCACAGGCGGCGTAAAACCGCTGACGTGTCACTTACCGGCGCCGACGGCCACATTGACCTCTTCTCTGGGCACAAGGGGCGGGCGGGGAAGAACGCGGAGCGCGAGGCAGAGCGCAAAAAGAAGGAGCAGGAGGCGGGACAGCAGTATGTGAATGGGCTGGGCCGACCCGAGGACCAGGATAAGCGGGGGCCGTGGTACTCGTCGCTGGAAGGGACGGGGTCGAAGGAGAAGACGGAGAGGGAGGAGAAGCGTGAGGAGAGACGCAAGGATTGGGGGGATCCGTTGGCGGTTGTGAGGAAGGGGGTGATGGGGGTGAAGGCCGTGGAGGAGGAGAGGAGAGAGTGGAGAAGGGGACGGGAGGGCGTTTTGGCGGGTTTGGTGGGCGTGGAGAGGGAGAGGGTGGAGGGGAGGGAGAGGGGGGAGAGGAGGAGGGAGGGGAGAGGCAGGAGTAGAAGCCCTGAGGTGAGAAGGAGAAGTAGGAGCCCAGAGCGGGATAAAGGTAGGCATAGATATAGACATAGAAGCCATAGCCGTAGCCGTAGCCATAGTCGTAGCCGCACCCGCAACCGTAGCCGCAGTAAAGACCGAAGAAGCGGGCACCACAGGCGCCATTCCAGCCGCAGCCGCAGCCGCAGCCGAGACCGTCTAAACAAGCACCATCATCATCACTCACGCAGACATGACGACTCCTCCCGTCACCGCCGCACATCCCGCAACCGCCACCACCACCACCGTAGCCGCAGCCGCAGCCGCAGCAGGGAAGACACAATGGCGCGGCTGCGCCGTGAGCGCGACGCGCGCGAAGCCGCAGAGCGCAGGAAGGCCGAAGACATGCTGCGCAGGGAGAAGGAGTACCGCACGCCTGGGTGGACAGCCGCCGAGGGCGGGCGATACTCCAGCCAGTTTGGGGCTGGGGAGGTCAGGAGGCAGCGGCGCGCGGGGTGATGTGTGTCTTTGCTCTGCTCCTTGTTTTTTTTTTTCACTTTCTCTCACATGTGTTTTTTTTTTTTTTTTTTTGTGCTCTACTCTAGGATCCAGGGGTTGTTTTGTGAGTTGTGATTTTTGTAGGTTGGTGACTACTACATCATACGTGCGACTGACGCCATAGGGCAGGGGGGAAGTGGTGTGGGTTTTAGGTTTAGTTTTAGTTACTTTAAGGTACATGGGGGAATGGTAAAATACATAAGTATCTACATGTATCTATTTAATAAAAAAACAATTGCTTGGAATCTTTTTGCGACGATCAGTCGGGATCCCCGGGGCTAGCTAGGAGGTACTTGTTGGTACATATATGTAGGCAGGTACCTTGAAAGGATAGATTATAGAGACGGGCCCGGTCTGCTGGTACTCTTCTTATTGCGATTGCATTGGTGGACTGGGGACTGCTGCACTGCTGGTGGAGGAGGAAGGTACAGCAGACGTGTGGTGTTTGATTGTGGTTGTGATTGTGGTTGTGGTGGTTTGTGGCTAAAGTGAAGTGAGCATGAAGTTGAAGTGTGTGTATGGGGGGGGGGGGTGGATTCGAAGATAGCGATATAGATACCACTGCTGCTAGATAGTGCAATGTGCAGCTAGCGGATATATTTGTAGATAGATAGATATGTAGATACTCCAGAGAGAGAGGGGGGGGGGGAGGAGAGGGAGAGGGGGAAGAGGATACTGTACTGTACTAGCCAGTGTGATAGATACGAAAGCTTAAGATATATATGTATCGTATGTCATATATTATATTGCAAACAGCTTAATTCCCGGGAATGGTACCCCAGCGCAGCTCCATAGCTATCATTATCATCTATCTATGGATTGGTATCTCTGTCTAAGATTGGTATCTCTGTAGATTTGTTTGGGTTACTTCTCCCGCTCCCTGCCGACATGTTCAGTATCGATACCGTATCTTGATATATGATGCAGATGAGAGTTGATAGGTACCATATTGTAAGTACATGTATGTAGGTACATGTAGAAGTACATGAAGTATGCAGCAGCAAATAGTATTAATAGCCACAGTAAAAGCACCCACCCACACCCCAAACAATTTTCACTCACTCCCACAACCCACTGATTGTTCTTGGAGACTTTAACATTCACGCCCCCCAAGCCGACCCCCTTCGCTCCTTCTCCTCACAAGAACTCGCACTCTCAGGACCATATTTTACAGCCGCGTCCACCAGAGCGTTTACTCTCATCAATAACCCAGGAGTTTACACCAGAATATCTCCCACCCACCTAAGGCGTCACGGAGTCATTGACCTCGCGTTCGCCAATCCCAGAGCCAATTCTCTGATTCGTAAATGGCTCCCTCTCTCCGCAGACACTGGTTCGGACCACAGAGCCCTCGCCATTACCCTCGCGCTCCCTGACTCCGACCTCTCCCCATACTCAACTCCCAACTGGAGCTTAACAGACCTGACCTAACCTAACCAAAGACTAAAGACCACCACATCGAAACCCGACATCCGCAAATCTAACATGATATTCCTCGAGACGCCCCTGACGAACTTATAAGCGCCGCCTGCGCCACACACCATCTAAAACAATCTGCAAATTGGCCAAAACCACGCTGAACGCTAATCTTACCTAACTCCGCACAATTTTCCACTGCTCAAAGAAAGACGCAGAAATAAAAGCCCCTTCGAAGCAAAGGCAGCCAAAAACGCCTACTTCAACGCCATAAAACGCGCCAAACAACAACACTGGAACCACTCTGTGTCAAACGCGGACGTTAAAGACGTGTGGAAACTCAAAAAGATGGCCTCCAGAACCGAGGACCGTATACCGTCCCTCCCCAATTCCCCAACTCCCCTCTCTCTAAACGAGAACCTCGCGCGCTTTTTCCCGCCGGCATGCACTCCCGCCCTCTATTCAATACACACGACGCCCCGCCATTACCCCCGGCGAAATTCATAACGCCTCAAAACTACTAGTAACGCTTTCCGCCTGCGCCGACTCAATCCCCTACCCCGCTGGGGCGAATACACGCGCCAACCTCTTATTCTTACCCGCCTCCTCAACCCTCTCATCCACCCGCCACCACCCACTCTCCCCGAAAAGCGAACGGAGCGATCCCCAGAAACCAAACAAACCCGACTACTCCTCCCATCCGCCTACCGAATCATCAGATTTCTCCAAACAATCTCAAAGATCCCGAAAAGGACGACCTTACGCCGCAGCCATACCGTAAATACTACTTAATCCACCCACACCAAATACGGATCCGCTGCAGACTATCAACAATGGACGCAGCCACCACACTATCCGAACGGGTCAGAGCCGACGCAACACGCAGCCTCAAAGCCTCAACACTATCGCTAGATATTAGCGCTTCACCACGCCCTCAACAATCGCCCCAAAGACTAAAGATCGCCATACTCCCTACATTTACGAACCTGATTCATTCTTTCTGTCCGATCGGCACATCACACTCCTATTTAAAGGATCACCTAAAATCCCAACCCCAGTCCAAGTCGGAGTCCCTCAGGGCTCGCCCATTTCACCGCTCCTCTTCCTTATCTACGTTAACGTTCTCCACTCATGCGACCCATCCCCAGGGATCACACTGTCGTATGTTGATGACTTCGCCATCACGGTCGGAGCAAAGTCATACCAAGACAACATTAACACCCTCACCTCCCACTTTCAATCCCTCACTCAATTGGCAACCCCCAAGAACATCAACTTCTCAGTGGCTAAAACTGAATTTATTCATTGGAGAACCCCGCGAGATCACTCACCCAATTGCACAACCCCAATTACCCTCGAAGGTCACACCTTCCACCCCGCTCTCAAAGCTTAAACTGACGGCTTCTACCACCCAATCCTTCGACCCCAACGCACACTTTATCCACGCACTATCCGCCGCCTGCCTCATTCGCTTATCCAACGCTTCCTCCGCAAGCAGCGACTCTCCTCCGCCAATCGCCCAAGACTTGCACTCAAGCCCCACGCCATACACGGAAAGAACGGTATTCACCCCAACCTCCGCCACAAAACTCCTAAGAAAATTCTAACTCGTTCTACGCCACATGACGCCTGCATCAACCAACCTCAAAGCCCTCTATATTGAAGCCGCCTCCCTACAACTCTACTACTAATTTCACGACTAAATTCGCCATCCGAGCCTCATGCCTCACCCTACAATAACCTCACATGCAGGTGTTCTCACCCACCTTCCCCATCGCCTCAAGATACCGCTGCTACTCACACTCCGCCTTCCGAATGAAACCAAATCCTCAAGAAAACTGAACTCCAACGCCGTAAGCGCTCTCCTCCCCATCGAACGACTACGCGCCCACGCTGCACTTCTTATCAAGATGCATCCTCACCACAAGCCTCCGCGCTAAAAAGACTCTCCTAACGACCTGACCACCTCCTTCCCACCACCGTACTATAACTTCTCCTCCACCACACTCCCAAGCTCACGTAACTACATAATTTACCGCCCGTGATTCACCAACTCAGAGCCGCCAAAAGCCTACCTGAAAGCGCACAAATCCCTGATAAATATCAACGATCCGCAGACACTCGCCAAGATGCGCCGTGAACTCAAACTACACACCACGCAATCTTCTACCGCCCCAAAAAGAGCAGAACCCGTGAAGAAATCTGCTACCAAACACCTACTCGCTAGATGAAGTCTGGGATAACCTCCCCCTTACCCTCGCCCTCGCAGCCTTTATAACCGAAACAAAAACCAACTTTCCGGTTAAAACTCTTATCTCCCCCCTAAACTCAGGGTCAATAGATTCTTTCCTCAGTTCTCTCTCCTCTACCAGTTTATAGTCTCCACGAACATCTACGCACACACCAAAAGCCCTAATATTAGGCACCAAGTAGAAAGCTTGCGGAAATCGCTACGGAGGATTGTAAGCCAATGAGCGGTCTCCTTTGTAATTTTGTTTTTACTTCGTCTATGCATTACCTTTAAGAAAAGTTTCCTTTGTTATTTTGTGTTTGATTTTGTGTTTTCGGGGGGAGTTAGTTTGTATGTGTTTAGGGGATAGGTCTTTTATGCCATAGTCTACGACTGCACGCAACGTTTTGTACCTAGAAATAAAATGATATGATTAAAAAAAAAAAAAAAAAAAAAAGCACCCACCCACAACACATACAAATCAAATCAACAGCCACACGGATCACGAGATCCGGGGACGCTAATGTTTCTACTGCTGTTTCTGCTCATTACCGAGGTGCGAAACCAAGCCCATCAACGTCAGAGGCGCAACAGCAGCTGCGGGTGCTACATACGATATGAGGCTCTGTGACTTGCGGGGCGGCACATTGATCGATTGATTCGCCGTCCCGTCCATTTCTTTTATTTTTCTTTTTTTTTTCTTCGATCCCCTTGCTGGAGCCCTACGAATGCATACATACACGCATCGTTTTAGTAAGTACTCTACGTCTTTAATATGATGAGAAGGCCTGGGGGGGGGGGATGGGAGAGGAATACAGGCTCTGGGGGAACTCCCCCCCAGCCAGACAGCAACCCACACCACATACATAAAATAGGCTATGGAACGTGCATAATCAGGTAAAAAAAAAACCGATTTTTTTCTCTCTTTGTGGGCTAAGAGAAGAGAGTGGTAAGGTGAAAAAAGGAAAAAGGAAAAAGGAAAAAAGAAAAAAAGAAAAAAAATAGAGAGAGCCAGAGATGCTGGTACGGTAATATAATCTCTCGATCGATCATCGTGATCTCTCGTTTGACTATGGACGGACTACTATCAAAGGGGACAAGACAGAAGCGGGGAACGGTCGGGTGGAAACAGGTTCGACACTGTGATGAGACACAGGGCCGGGGGGGTGGTGGAAGTGCGGGGGAGGGAGTGAAGGGTCCTTTTTAATTCATTGCTGCTGGCGACGGCATCTCGAGGGAGGTTGTTTTTGTCTGGACGTCCTTTCCACATACTACATGTAGTAGAGTAGATAGTAGTAGGCAGAGTCTAAGAGGTACCTCGTGGCTACTATTCCTACGACTACTACTACCACCACTACTACATGTACTACTACTACTACTATCAGGTACACATGATGGTCTTTACGTCCACTTTGTAGGACAGTCAAAGCAGCAGCATCTTATTTTACTAGTATAGTTTCGACTAAGGTACGATATCTCCTCTTAGGCTGCTGGAATTGGCTGGAGATGTTATCCTTCCTTACTTCCTTCAGGCAGCGCCGCGGCATAAAACGATTCATCTCGAAACCCACCACCATGACAGGGCGGTGAGAGCGCAGTGCAGAAAATAAAATAATGTTAAGTTTTTTTTTTTTGACTTCAACCCCAGAGTCTCCTTTATAATAATATTCCCACCTCCCAATTATTGCACCGGGTCCCGACCCAATTAATCTGCAAATCCCCCCCCCAAAGCTTGACCATCCATATTCAAGGACAGGTGTTGTTGTTGTCTACCCTATGACGCTAGTAGTTACATGTATCTAAGGTATTTCTCAATCGAGCCGTCAGGTGGTTACCCTGCAAGTTTTGGCATCCCCTTCTTACTCCTTCCCCAGGGCCAATGGCGTGTTTTCCCACTAGGCACAAAATAGAGTAGGACCCTGCGGAATGACGTCGGGAATCCCTTCAATTTTTTTACTTTTTTTATTTTTTTTTCCTCACCCACCCACACCAACCCAACCCCCGGGCTGGATCTTGATGTGCATCCCTGCCCCGTTCCTGTTTGCCAGTCGCTCTCTCTCTCTAGCTAGCCTTTCCTCCCGTGTGGGCTCTTCCTTCGCAGAAATGGCTGGGCCATGATGGAAAGAAGCGTTAGCAGTAGCTGCGTAGTAACTGGTAGGTACTGTAGGTAGGGTTGTCATGTACTCGTAATTTTCTAACGTTTCCGAACTGGACTGGGTCTGCATATGGGCGTAAATCGTGCTTGGCAACCAGATTTTGGTGGTATGCAGACCCAGTCCAGTTCGGAAACGTTAGAAAACTACGAGTAGGCAGCGCAGAACAGAATTAAACGCTTTGCGGAGAGTTGCTACTTGCTACCATTGAGATTCCCGTCGTACATACCGTACCGCTCCGTTACTTAATGCCTATACTACACTTGCCTTGTGAAAGTGTGACTCTGGGTGCAGTCCGTACCTATCTGTTTACTATCTATCTACTCGCTCGCGATCAAGCTATCTATATACATGTACATACTGTCTGTACCTACGGGCGATGCATATTATACTATCTTTTCACAGCTCTACCGTATATTATTTGTCCACAAACCCAAAGAAGAAGAAGAAAGTTGAAATAGGGATCCTCAAGATCCTCAAGTATCCGCTCAGAACCTCTCTTTGTCTTGCTGCAGCTCTCTGGACCTATCTAGCTGCAACTCCTAGATCCTACCTATCAAGTAGCTAGCTCTCCACAAACCTGCACCCCCCCCCTTCCACTACCTCCACAACCTCATCGAGAGCTACATTGACTTGACAAGACGTCTCCTTGAATCCTTTCAACCGTATACCATCGTACTAGGTATACACCAACCCCCCCGACCCGATTCAATACCAAGACAAAGTCCCGGGGTGACATTTTCTTTTTGAATTTTTTACCTGGTAATTTTTTTTTTCATCATCCACCACCCCCTTCTTCCCTCTAGAGGTTTTCAGTAGCGCCCAAATCCCCTTCGTTTGGTCCCGTAGGTCCGTATTTGTTTTTTTCATCCGTCTGTCTAGCTGCCTAGTGTGCGTGCAAGTGCGTGCAGTGAGTGAAGAGGAAAAGAGTACTTCTCTCTCCTTCTCTCTTTTAATTTCTCTCCCTGTCTACTTCTTGCCAACCGTACCCCCCCCCCCCCCCCCTTCTCGCCGCTATTGAATTGCCCTTCTTTTCTTCCTTCTTTTTTGTTTTTTTTGTTCTCTCTGCGTTTATGCCGCGCGCTGGATCATCGGTCCGCACCAAACCCAACCCCATCTCTTGACATTCGACCCCTTGCTGTTTGATTGAGTGCGCGCGCACCACAACCACAACCAAGACCAAGTCGACCCCCCTCCCCCCCTCCAATCTACATACGTGTAAGCAAGTACTTAGCTCCTCGTACTCAACTTACTACTGCTTGTACTACTTACCTGCCTGCCTGCCTTACTACCACATACCATTACCATACAAATTACAATACCGACCATACCCGTCCCATCGATCCCTCTGTCTTTTTTTTTTTTTTTTTTTTTCTTTCTTTCTCTTCTCTACTATTCTTCTCTACCCGAGAGAAGAAGGAGGATTTCTTTCTTTCTTTCTTTCTTTTTTTTTTTTTTTTGAGGAAGGAAATAGCTACAATTCTTTTTTTTTCCCCCTGACCTTTTCTTCTCTCTTCCTTCTCTTCCATCGAAGGGAGTGCAAAGAAAAAACAAAAAGAACAAAAAAAAAGAACGAAAAAAAAAGGGGTCCCCAAAGGAAACAAATTAGGTACTGCGGATTAGTTGGGACTCGGAGCCTCGAAAAAAGTTGTTATACAAGGGAAAACAAACGGGCTTGACTGGTAAAAAAAATACACCCCCCTTCCTTCTATTTTCCTGCCTTCCTGCCTGTCCTCTTTTCTAGCCTCTCCCTTCCTAGCCTTTCTTTCTAGCCTTCCCTTTCCTTCCTTCCTTCTTTCCTTCCTTCCTTCCTCCTCCCTTCCTTCCTTCCTGCCTTGCCTTGCCGCAGCCTGCTGCCTTCCTTCTTATAATTGTATTTTCCATCTGTACAATTCCCTCCGTCCTCCTCCTCCCCAAACCCGCAAAAGGTATACCAGTTGAAAAAGAAAGAAAAAGAGTTGTAGCAAGAGCAAGAAGGGAGAGTAATAAAGAGGTTGAATTCGAAAGGAAAAAAGTAGAAACTCCTCGACAGTTCTTATATATTACTGCTGCCCACCAATCTTGCTTTGCTCCAATTCTTTTTTTTTTTTTTTTTTTTTTTCTTGTTGCCTTGCTTTTCTTGTTCCCGCCGCCGCGCGCCGCCGCCGCCCAGATATACTTTTATTTTATTCCCCGATACGATTAATACATACATCATCATATCCTACCCTAGCTTCATTTTAATTTTTGGGTTTCCTTTATCCTTCCCTCTCTCTCTCACACACACACACAAAAAAAAAAAGGCTTGCCACCCCCGTCATCATCGTCATCGCGGGCGGCCCCATCTTTCTCTCTGTCTGTGTCTCTGTTCTTCTCTCGAGGAAACCCCCCCCCCCCCATGTCAATACATACCCGTACCCATCATACCCTAGTTGCATAGTCACTCAGTCAGTCAATCAGTCAGTGCCCTTCCCCCAACGTTCTACTTCTAACTACCTACCCGTTGCACGGAACCTTTTTGCGGGAATTCTTTTTCTCTTCTCTTCCTTCTTTTCTTTTCTCCTTCTGCTTTCGTGCGTGCGTGTGTGTGTGCCTGTTTGTCCTTTTGCAAAAGTGACAGGAAGTACTGTTGGTAACCTGCGAAACTACTCTCTAGATACCTGTTTCCTGCTGCAACTGTCTGCTGCCACTGCCGCCCACTACCACTCTACCACTACGTACCTACCATCCACCTTTTTTCTTCTTTCTTCTCTCTTCCCTGGCTGGAGTGTTGTTCGTCACTACTACCAACACCACTACTACACTACTACTATCTACTATTACCTATACTACAAATCTACCCACTGCTTACTCCTTACTATTACTTACCCCCCCCTGTGCAGTAAAAAGGAAAAAGAAAAAAAAAAAAACTCCTGTCTTAATCACTATTCTGGGCCAGATTAAGGAAAGATAATAGCCAAAAAACCCGTCCTATCTATCTATTGTTTTTAATGTCGCTGTCAATCTGCCGGTAGTTACCGACGTCATATCTCCCCCCCCCCCTCAGAGAGAGAGAGAAAGAGAGAGAGAGAGAGCGAGACTCCGAACTTGCAGAGTAGCTGCAACAACAACACAGTCCGAACCCCCTTCTTCCCCCCCGTAAGGCAACAACTTCTCGGAGAAGAAAGAATAACGGAAAGGAAGCAAACAAAACAAAAAGGTAGAAGGAAAGAAACAAAAATAAAAAAAAAGAGGGGGGAAACCACCCGCCATGAGATCGCCGCCTGCGTCGCCACCCGCGTATCCAAAGACTGTGTTCCCACGAAACATCCAAACAAATGCCCAAAATTCAATGCAATCGTCTTCGTCGTCGAACAAAGCCGGCGGTGCGGGGAGTAGTAGCAGTCGAGATGCTAGAGGAGGGGTGATTGGTGGGGGTAATAATGGCGGTGGTGGGGATGCTGCCTCTGCTGCCAGTGGTGCTTTAGGTGGTGGTGGTTATGGCAACGGGAACAACGGACCTCAGGGTGCGCAGATCGAGAGCTTGAAAGAGGTATACCTCCTGCTGTCGAATCCTCCTCCTCCGGCAACCCTCCTGTTACTGCTGTTCTCATTGCTCACGGCCGGGTTGCTGGTCTCTCGATTGTTTGCGATGTTAATTTCTCGGAAGGCTGTGATACTTTCTCAGGCCCGAAATCGCAAGAAGAGCCGCCTCGACCAAACAATCACCGCTTCGTCACCAGGCTCGCCTCCAACGCCAAAAGAAAACAATATCAACAGAGACGTGGTCAAGCCTCCAGCTGGGACGAAGAGTAATAGCGCCGCGGCCGCAGCAGCAGCTACAAAGTCGAAACAGCAGGAATCCAGCATCTCAGCAACGTCTTCGTATCCATTCCCGCAGATGCCCAGGAGCCTTACGGGGAACAGTGTAGCGACGGCATTCAACACGACAATGTCCCCCGGGATGGGGCCGCATGATAGGATTCTTCCGTCCGGCACTACTACGCCGGCGTCGTTTGCTTTTCAGCCTCAAGGTACCCAACCAATCACCCCCATTGAAAATCCCGATTTCCCAACCCCAAACATGTACGAACTTGCCCTGTTGCTTCACTCTGAGGCCGGTATCGATGCCTTTTGGAGCAATATTGTAAAGATTGCCACGTCGTGCTATAAGGCAGAGAGAGTTACCCTTGCTGTGCCATCAGATTCTACAGATTTGGAAAATACCCCATGGGGGCAAAAAGCAACATTTAACGTAGCGGAAGACGACTGTTTGTCGTTGACATATATGGGCGATGAACGAGGGTTTGTGGGTGATCAGGAGGAGGTATCATTAGGAGAGGACAGCGACGGAAACCATGGTGTTCCGATACCAAAAGAGGGGAGAAACACAGTAGACATGAATGGGAGGATGATGGAGGGTTGCTTTTTTGGAGGGCTGTGTGACCCGGATGATGAAAGCACCGAGCCCATACAAATTGAGGGAAATGCAGATGAACCATTTGCGCCAGTTACTATTGGTCCATCAGACCCGCATAGCGAAGATGCGAACAATTCCGATTGGCTCTCAGAGACGAGCGGCCTTTCTCCATTAGAACCCCCACAACCACCACCATTGCCCCCGGAGTTTGGACGTCAGAAACAGAACATGGCATATGCCCAGGGAATAGAGGAAGATGAGCAGCGTGGGAGGGTGTTTCCGACTCTGCAGCCGCTGAACTATGAGGCGGATGCGTTACTGGATGGAACTGGTGTTAGTAGGGTTTTGCAGAGAGGGAAAGTTGTTGTTTTAGGGCGAGAATATAGAGATATCAAAACACACCTTGAAGAGAGGGACAAGCGCCGGCGAGAGGCAGAACTTATGGCTACTAACACTCCAAAGTCTTCCCCGTCCCGAGCATTTTCTAATGAGCAGCGCCCCAAACCAATGAGAGGGTCGATACCCGAGCAGGCATCGATTCAAGGGGTGGAAAAGCTGGATCTCAGCTCGATCAGTTCGCCGCTGCAGCTGTCCTCGCAGCCGCCAACACCGTTGTACTTTGTGGGGAAGGGAATGCGGCGGAAGAAGAAGAGCGTGCAGAAGGACGGGTATCGTACCCACAACCCTATGCTGCAATTATATTCCGCGCAACAACACTTGCAAAATGTTCAGTCTCACTCACAAGGTCTCGACAGGGCTTCCTCGTATGAAGAATATGAACAAGCCCTGACGTCGCCGTGGAGCCAATCCCCAGCTCCCTCGCCGGCGCCAAAGCAGGACCCCAGCGAGAACCCGTTCTTTGCCCCACCAAAGGTGGACGAGGAGACATTTAACCCACAGACCAATAGTCCGGTGTACTCGGCACAAGAACCCGTAAATGCAATCGGCTTTGAGAGCGCGTGGACAGTAATCCATATCCCACTTATTCACCCAAGCTTCTCAAAGTCTTTGAACCCCTCCGCTTCCGCGGCAGCAGGTGGAGGGACCACGTCCTCGACAATTGGGAACGATTCTCCGTTCAGGGGAAGCTTTGGTCTGCCAAATAACGATATCCTTTCTAGGCACAACATGGCAGGACATAAAAAATCCCCTATAGCGATATTGTCCATGTTAAGCCCCGTCATCCCTTACCCTAGAAATCTTATTCACTCATTGTCCCATTTTGCGCCTCTAGCGGCCACGGCCTTCTCACTAGCACAGAATCACTCGAACGTTGTGAACCAGTTAAGTCATTTGCAACATAGACGTCCTTTGAGGAGAAATGCTAGGGATATTGAGACTGGTTTGCATGCATCTCTAAGATATGGGCTGAAGTCACCAGATATCGTCGAGGGCGCCAGCGTTACGAGTCCCAGCGAGCTCAGCACAATCTCCAAAGATAGCACGTCAAGGGTCGCCAGCCCGGGCTGGGACATTGGGGGATTAGGAGGGCCGAGACAGCAAGGAAGTGATCAGGAGAGCATCAGGTCTCGGGGGAGTCAGGCTAGTACGCCTGTTAGCCCCGGGGGTGAAAATCTGGAAGGGTACTTTCAGCCTCCCCGCGAAAAGAGAAAGATTTTTAGTAGACAAAACAGTGGTAATGTTCCGACCTATGCTAGTATCCGAGCGGCAGCAGCAGCAGCGGTGGCAGCGACCAAAAATGAGGGCACAACGGTAAGCTTGGAAGTGCAATTGCAGACGGAGGAGGACGAAGGCGCTAGCTCGGCAGGGACGGTAAAGTTCATGAAGGGAGAATTGGGCACCCTGACGCACAAGAGGGAAATACCTAGGAGCTCACCATTGCCGGATCATGTCCTGAAGGATCTGGCGGACCCAGAGAAGACACCGGTGATGGAAGACCTTGGAAGCCAAAGTAGTGGAACTATTGATTCACCTTCAGTATCACCGGGGTCAGAGTCGGCACCGAATCGGCGTCGTTTTCCGAGGAAGAGGAAGCCTGCGCTCAAGATCGTGGGCCACAATTACCCCCATACGCTGCTGCACTCATATGGAGCAGATTACTCTGCCACTTTTCAGTCCTTGTCTGCTACCACCTCGTTACCTGGAACCCCGGTAGGATCAGGAAGGCGTGGGTCAACCAGAATGCCTACATCGGGCTCATCTTCGCAGAACCATCAGATGCCCCCTCCATCTAACAAGCTTCTTAGGACAATTATTGACTCAATACCCGTACATGTATTCACCGCAGCGCCTTACAGTGGTGAGACCACATGGGTGAATGCCAGGATGTTAGCCTACAGGGGTGCTACCGTTGACGAGTTCATGAAAGGACCATGGGAGGCCTTTCACCCAGATGATCGGGAGGACTACATTAAGCGGTGGGGGATCGCTGTGCGGAAGGGCGAGCCATTTTCGCATCAGGTTCGTGTCCGAAGATTTGATGGTGTCTACCGATGGTTCATGATTCGGGCAGTCCCGTTACGCGATTCCCGCGGGATCATTGTTCACTGGTTTGGTACAAATATGGATATCCATGATCAGCGTATAGCGGAGGTGGATGCTGCAAGGCAGGCTGAAATGGCAGAGTCGGAAAGTAAATATCGGTCCCTTGCCAACTCAAGTCCGCAGATCGTTTTTGCAGCCACCGCCGTTGACGGTATATCATATGCAAATACCCAGTGGCTAGGATATTCTGGACAGACCTTACAGCAAGCATTAAGATTGGGCTTTATGGAGCACGTCCACCCCAATGATAGATACAAGTGTGCGTTGCCGGGCTTGGGCGGTGGAGGTGCAGTAAGTCCACGGACAACAAGCCCTGGCAGTCCAGGTTTTGAGACTTCCGGGTTCTCGCCTAACTCTTACGGATCTTCCAGCTACGACGGAGGCTTTAAGAGTCCGCCGGGAGTGGATATTGAAGAGGAGAAACCCACATTCTCAACTGAGCTGCGGCTGAGGGATAAGCATGGAAACTATAGGTGGCATTTAGTGAGATGCGTTAGTGTTGAGACAAACTTTGGAACGGGAGAAGGCCAGTGGTTCGGTACCTGTACCGATATCAACGATCACAAGTTACTAGAGCAAAAACTGAAGGAGGCCAATGAAGCGGCACAAAAGACGATGGAGAGCAAAACTAGGTTCTTGGCCAATATGAGTCATGAAATCCGTGAGTATCATCCATATATGCAGCGGTCGGCCCGGCATTGCTGACAGTTTTGGATATGTAGGAACACCGCTTATTGGGATTTCGGGGATGGTCAACTTTTTGCTTGATACTACCTTGAATGGGGAGCAGTTAGACTACTGTCACACAATATCCCAGAGTTCTGACGGATTACTCAGCGTGATCAACGATATCCTAGATCTGTCAAAGGTCGAGGCGGGAATGATGCGGTTGAACCCGGAGTGGTTCAGGATCCACTCTTTGATAGAGGATGCCAATGAGCTTTTGAGTACCATGGCGATAGCGAAGGACCTAGAGTTGAACTTTATTGTTGAAGAGGATGTGCCGCCAGTTGTGTGCGGAGATCGTGTGCGGCTGAGACAAGTGCTTTTAAATGTCATTGGAGTAAGTTGGCACTGCCGCATTGGTTGGAATATGTTTGTGGTGCATGATTGGCTAACTATCCATGTGGCAATTTTAGAACGCTATTAAATTTACGTCTAAAGGCGAAGTATTCTCTAGGTGCTCTGTTATCCAAGATGATACCATCGGAGATGATGATGTAATGCTGCAGTTTGAGTGTCATGACACTGGTCCGGGGTTCGATAAGAAAGATGAAGAGTTGATGTTCAAGCCATTCAGCCAAATTGACGGGTCAAGTACTAGGGCACATGGCGGTAGTGGGTTAGGATTGGTCATTTCAAGACAGCTAGTCGAGCTTCACGGGGGGCGAATGTCTGCCAGTAGTGAGAAGGGCAAGGGATCGTATGTTGAGATCAAACCCTGGTTGATGCCTAATTTTCTGACTGTTAGTAGAACGTTCATCTGCAGCGCTAAATTTAAGCTGCCCCGAGAGAAGCCCCAAGGCGATTCTGCAGTTGCTACCCCAGATACTATCCCGCCTATCCCGCAAGGCCCCCCGCCGGGGATCACGCCCAATCTCGCTGCGCAGAGCAGACGCCAAGGCATTCTAGAGTCGGACACAATCTCAGAAAGAATTGCAGAATTCCATTCAGATACACCACCTGGTCTTACCTTTAGTGATGGACCACCCTCTGTCCCTGCATCTTCGGCAAGTTCGGATCCCTCGATAAGTTCGTTACGCTCAACTGGGTCCTCTATGTCAGCATTGGCTTACCTTCCGATGTCCTCATCTGCAGATCCTGCCTCAATGCGACTTTCTCTCCCCACGGAGGCCCAACAGAAATACAGAGCCTATACTCCTCCTGAATCTACTAACTCGTCTACGGAGACAGAGGCTCCTGTGAAGGGGAGGAAGCTCTCTGTGGATTTGCAACTTGGTCGTTCAGTAACCCCGCCAATGTTTTCAATCTTGATTGTGTCGGAACAACATTATTCCCGCATTGCTATAGCACATCACATCAAAATCACGTTGCCCAAAAACATCCCCAACCAGATTACTACGGCTTCCAAGTATGACGAGTGTAAAAAGATGATTAGTGGGGACGATCCGGTTGTGTTTACCCACATCGCTGTCAACCTACCAGACCACACAGAGATTATTGCACTCATAAATCAAATTCTGGGCAGCTCTTTTCATTCGCTGACAACTTTGCTTGTCTTGACTAACCCTACGCAACGGACAGCGATAATGCAGGGTGCAGCGCAGAACTGCGAGCATATGGGAACAAGGCTTCAGTTCATCTACAAGCCAATAAAACCTTCTCGTTTCGGAGTTGTCTTTGACCCGGCAAATGAGAGGGATGCATCAATGGATAGAAATCGGGACTCTGCACAACAGGTCGTCGAGACCCAGAAGAGGGTGTTTAGTCAGATGGAAAAGGAAGTTGGAAATCGGGGCCATCGAGTTCTACTTGTCGAGGATAACACGGTTAACCAGAAGGTTCTTCTACGATTCCTTGCAAGAGTTGGTCTGGAGGTCGACACGGCAGGCGATGGGGAGGAATGCGTGGAAAAGGTCTTTACTCAAAAACCTGGGCATTATGGCCTTATCCTGGTATGTTTCCACACCCGCGTTTAAATATATCTCCAAATGGTTCTAACGATACTATAGTGTGATCTGCACATGCCCAGAAAAGACGGTTTCCAAGCTACAATGGAGATTAGAGCTTGGGAACAGGGACATAACGCTCCAAGAGTGCCTATAGTTGCTTTGTCAGCAAATGTAATGTCAGATGTTGCAGACCGTTGCATTGCTGCAGGATTCTCGAGATACGTATCCAAGCCGGTCGATTTCAAAGAACTCAGCTCGACGATTAAAGACCTTTTGCTAGACCCTAGCCAGTCTGGACCGTTTTTGTAAAGGGCTTAATCTCTTTCCGTCTCTTGTTGGGGGAGCGTGTGGCATGATATGATATGGATTTCTGGTTTCCTTTTATTTTTCAAGGGTTTTTATCTGATAATAGTTCCTTGGGCTCTTATTTTCTTACCTATATAGTTTAGTTGGGCTGGAAAAACGGTCTTGCATTGCATTTTTGCACAACCACGGCGTTTATTGATATCTTTGTCTTTTATCTCTACCTACCTACTCATCATCTATCTCAATCGCGGCTGCGGGCTCTCCCAGTGTTTTTTCGGGGTTTCTCTTTCGGCTTTTTCATGGTTTGGCTTTGACTGTTTATAGCGTTATACAATGTGATTCCCCCCTTTTTATTATTATTATTACTATTATTATTCTTGGGTCTCTTCTTTTTTAACCTCTTGTACCCGATCTGCGCTTCAACTAGAAGAATGCAGGCGAGTAAAAGAAGACCGTGGCCTTTGAGGTTATGTTTACTTTTTTGGCACCTTTAGCCCATCCTTAGGGTTACTATATTCACAACTATGTTGTGCTGGATAATTCGGGCAGGTTCCTTTGCTTTCTGATGTCCCCCTCCCTGAAATTATGTAATCTATGCAATGGATGGATGAGATTTTCTTGTATCGGTCTTTGTTAACGTTGTGGGAGAGTAAAAAGATCGAATTGGGAACTTGGTTGGGCGACAGGAATCATCCGAGCCTTGACGGCCGGCAGGATCGATAAGGAATTCGACTTGTCCAGGCTTGGTAGAACGGTGGGTAGTTGACTGCCTAGGGATCGCTACGGTACTAGACCTCTTCACGGGGGGGTGTGGTTCTTACGGCGGGTATCAAGATTGACCACAGAGAGTACTCGGGTGTGTGGGTAAGTGATCAGAATTTGATAAGTGAATGTTGTAGTGAATGCGTGTGTTTGTCTTATTAGATTCTGATCACTTTTTGCAACACCCTAGTGCAAGGAAAATTGATAAAATTAGACACATAAATAGAATTCTCTATGCATAATAAGTATTTCTATTGATTTCCCTTAAATTCTATATGGCCGTTTTTAGGAAAAGAATCGTCTATCGCTACACTGGTGTGTTGAACAAACATGCCAAGAGGTACGGCATACCCCCGTAAGTGAGTCTAGGTCTAAAGTATATCGAGTGATTGCTTATGATTAATCTCTTACAATTGTTTCTCTCCTACCCAGGCTTTTAATCAGATTGGCTAAGGTTTATGTTTATGGGAGTGTGAGTTTGCGAAGTGAAACCCGTTTTTCTGCTGAAGGACAGGCCCTAAAAATGATCAATGCCTGATATCTGTCCTCGTAGTTAAACACAACCCCGATCGTCACGAGACACAGGTGTTACCCGAGGAGAGTTCTGCTCCCCCCCGGGATGTATCCATTTTTCATTACACTCTGCGTGGGATAGCTGTTAGTGTATTTTGGCTACGGGTTTTCACCACAGGTACTACTAATAAAAGGACACCGTGAGATACCAACTGAACTGGAAATATGGCACCAGAATATATCGTGGTATCCGCTGAAAACAACCCAGCTAAGACAGGCATGGCCCTCCATAGCAGACGAAATTTCCGGCCTGGAGAGTTAATCTTCACTGAGAAGCCTCTTATCATAGTCAAGAATCAGCCCCAAGCACAATTCATGAGAAATCTCTGGAGGAGGCTTGCAGACGAGTTAGGGAAGGAAAATGATGATGGCAAGTGGGAACATCCAATTGTTGGGGCTTTCAAGGCGTTGTCAGGGGAAGACCAAGAAGAGTTTTTACAGCTATACAATGCTCGACAGAGACTAGTTACACGGGCCGAGAGTTATATATGTGGTCGTCATGGGCTTCCTACTGAGTCGGTATCTACACTTGAGTTGTTAGGAATATACCTAACAAACCTACAATTTATCCATGATGACAGCACCGCGGTTTTTAAGAACATATCGAGGATAAACCATGACTGCGTCGCAAACGCGTATCTCAATTGGAACCAACAACGGGGATATATGGAAGTCATCGCTGCCCGAGATATCCCCATGTCTGGTGTAGCAATTACCATTGATTATTCAGAGGGGTTTACAAGCTTGATCTTCTCAAATGCAAAAGATGTCAGAGATCACTGTTATTATTTCTATGGTTTTTGGTGTAGGTGTCTGTTATGTTTGAAGAATATTTCCCAAGAGGATAGGGGCGCTGCTCCTGATCTAAAGCATCAAGCCGATGAAAAAACCCAGTTCTATCTGAATAAGGTCGAAGAAATAATAACCAAGAACAGAGGTGAGATTTTACTATATCAGTTAATCCTCAGTTGCGAAACGCTCCCCGGACGGGCAACTGAGGATATCCCATAATCACCTTAAAAAGTGTTAATAGAAAAACTGACACAATATCACTGGTGCTAGTATGTATTGACAAGATTGAACTCAATGCGACCAAGGAGGAGAAGAGGGTCCTATTTTCTTCGAAAAGACGGAGAGAGTTCATAAAGAAAATTAATGAATTGCCGTCGAGACTTGAGACGCTATTCTATAACTTTGGGATAAGCCGAAGAAATGATGGAGGGAATAGTGACTTAAGCCGAAGACTAGGATATCATACCGTAATGCCAGGACCAACTCCAAACCTGTCCCCTACAAGTGTCAATACCGATAAAAGTGTGGAAAAGGCACCAGTACCCGTTCAAGAAAATAAGACTACTGGACTCCCATGGTTACCAGAAACGGATGGACAAAGGAATGCCGAATTAGGGATTAACTCGGAGGTATTGATAGAAAACAATATTGAGGGAAATCTGTCTGTTGAACCGTTGGCGGGGTTCTTGAATATTGAAGATGAACGTAAAACTGGGCCTATAAAATTGTCGCAAATAACAAGAAGATTTTCTGGGGAAGCTTTAAACGAGCTCACGCCCCTTGTTCGTTCTGAAGTCATGAAACCCTTAGCACCGTACGGAACATTTAGCCCAAATCCTCTCGGTAGTAGGGTCTCAAGGGATCTTGTGGAGCGGCTTCCAAAGGATAGGCGCAGCCGCGAGTCATATTGGCATCCCCATCTCGTGGTACCACCCGCAAACAGAAACAGGGGAGACTATTCCCATGGGCAAAATATCTCATCTAGACCACAAGTGGATGGAGTTGGTTGTTTGAGCAACGTAACGCAGAATCTCCGCAAGTTTGGGAAAGGAACCAGCTCAGAAAACCAAACCGAGGAAAATCCCGTCGTTTACAAAGCGGAAACTTCAGCCGAAAGTGAGGCATTGGCCGCAAGGGTACGTGATATATTTGATCGGGCAGCCGCAAACCTAACGCAGACAATGAGAGGTGCGGGTGCGGAGCCTAAGACTGAACTCCCCTCTATAGAGCCTGTGGGAACCCTCGCATTCTCCTTAAATGGAGATCAAGGCCTTTGGTTATATTCTGGTATAGATGACGACCTGGGGGCTCGTGAAATATCTTCCCAGCAATTTTTTGATATAGAGAACCCTCAGCACCCCGGAGGAAGTGGTTATCCAAACTCAGGGGAAGGTTGCCAGGTGGAAGAGAGATGTCTAGTTGACACAGATAATAATGAAGTTGAGGATAAGACCTCCTAGCCGTGACCAGCTGAATTATTATTGGGGGAACTATGTTGATATGTGAGAGTAGAAGTGGGCTAGAAGGAGGAAAACCGACACCTAGTAAAGCTTCTAGAGATTGCGTTTAGGGTAGTAGATATGATTATTGATTACATTTGTGTAAACATCCCATATTGGTTTAAAGACTTGCCATTGAGCAATAGATAAAAGAGTACTGAGACTTGTTTTATACTCCTAGAGCCACTGATAAGGTACAAGACAAAGTCCCCCGTTCACTCACTATAAAATGGAATCGTTCTCCACTATATTAAGAGGAGAGATAAAATTCCGTAAATGCGAAACTAGAGTACATATATATTCTAAGGTAGACTTTACTAATTAAAAGGGTATGTAATTGGGAACTATTTAGAATAATATGCCGAATTCTAGAGTAGAATGTGTTAGACCTTATGTATTAACAATAGACCCAGGTGCCGCGGACATTATCCCTCGTCCATATGTTGTTGGGTAGTCGGCGCACGTGGGAATATAAAAGGATAAATTTGTCCTTTAACCGCTCTATCTCCCACCCTATCTGTAATAGGCCTTTTGTTCCCAGTCCCAGTTTTAAAGCATTTAAACATTTACCCTAGTGCTATATATCACATAGTTGCATCGAAATCCCATACATCATACAAAAAGAAGAGAAATAAATGTTTTACACGGCAGCATCGCCAAGTTCCTCTTTTATAATCTCATCGGTGACCATTTTTTCAGCTTCCACCTCCTCAGAACCCTGCAGAACCTCCTGCTTCAGGAGCTCAACCTCACGTTTGTCTTCTTTTTCTTTGACAATTTCTTTGATGTCACTCTCTTCAAGGACCTTTGAACTTGGCTCCTCGAAGACGCTCATAGTTACTGGTTCGCCCATTCCGGGTTCCTCTTCACCATAACCCTCGCCCTTCCATTCTTCGGCCTCGGCCATTTTTGTGTCGATTGAGGTGTCAGGGTTCTTGCGAGAGGTGTGACTGTTCTTGTTGGTTGAGTCGATGATTTCACTCTCATCGTTGAAGAGACGCATCAACATTGCCCTGCATAAATCAGTTGTTAGAAAATCGACCGTTACCGCAAAGATGACTAGGAAGAAAATAAAATAAGCCTACTTTCGTTCATCCTTGGGTAGCATAAGATTGCAGCTGTGGCGGCTTTTCCACAATGGTAGGACCATAGAGTCCGGGAATGATTCCTCTCCAGCACCCCCCTCCACCTTAAGGACACAGCATCCCATACTCAAGTTCCTAACCTGCCCTTCAATCTCAGTGATAGTGCTAGCATCGCCTTCATATCCCTCAGCATTAACCTTCGGGAAGAGCTCTTTGAGGAGACCTTTGACGGTGCTCTTCTGCTTGGCACGAACAACACGGCCCTCACCGATCCAGCCTTCAAGGATTGGGAGCCCCTCGTTCTGAATCCTCCACGGACATACATCAGGCTCTTGAACGTCCTGCTTAAAAAATGCTTTGACTCCGCAGTGGATGAACTTGATGTTCTTGCCCTCGTTCGTAGTGAGAATTGTTTTAGCCAGGCTGCACGTAAAGTAGATGGCGCGGCTGGGAATTCCCTCCGCGTTGCGGACAAGGAAGAAGTCTCGGGGGAATCGTGGTGATAAACCGTAAAATTCGAATACTTGCTTGATAGCTAGGTGATCTGGTGGAAGATACTTGAATGGTTCCTCGATTGGCTGGCCGCCATTCCTTCTACCCATCTTCTGAGGAGCATCTTGCTTCGTCTCTGCCTTCTCTGCCTTCTCTCCGGTCTTCTTTGAAGCCCATGGCTCAGAAGCCTCGCCCTTGGGCTCTAGTCCTTGGGTGTCATCTAGTCGTGTCTTCTTGGCTGCTGGAGGTGTAGGAACGGTGTCAACAGTCTCAATTTTACGTTTTGTAGGGGATTCCGGGGCTCCATGGGGTGTTGATTCTTCCACTGCAGGCGGGGTGACCGGCGCAAGTGTTTCTTCAGTCCCAACGTCGGCATCTTGAGCAGCCTCGCCAGTCTCCATAGCAGCCTCCTCGTCATCCTCTTTCCCTTCTGCTTGGGCCCTAGCCATGGCGGCCATCTTCTTTCTTCCGCCTACTTCAGGCTTGACCGCCCTGATCTCCTGCTTCTTTTCCAATACTGTGATGAAGAATCCACCTGTGTCTTGAAGATGGGGATAGACACGGATCGCCCTTTCAAGAGGTATTCTAGTTGGGTCATCAAGGTTCTTCTTATTCTCGCTGGGAAACATTTCCTTTGTAATCCTGCTCATTCGCTCAATTGATTTGGGATCCTTTTCTACCTCTTCCCAGGTAGAGAACCAGGTACCATCTCTGTCGCAGATTCTCCATTCTGACACACCGGGACGTCTTCTCAGCTCTGGCAGCCTACCACTGACGTCAACGATGCTCACCTTTTCTACACCACCACACCTATCAATAGCCGCGGCAAGTACTGCCTCGTTCTCGACAGGGTTCATAGAACAGGTCGAGTAAACGATTTTTCCGCCAACCTTCAGCATCTGCAACCCACGGACTAAAATTCGAACCTGTGTAAGATGCAGATTGAAGGCACCGTGGGGAGTCCAATCCCGCCAAACACCATAGTTCTTTCTTGATGTACCGTCACCAGTACATGGTACATCTGCTAGAATACGGTCGAACTTAAGGTACTCAGAAATTCCCTTCTCTTCCTTAAGCTTGATGCTAGGAAACCATGTAGCATCATGGTTGGTAACGATCAAGTTTGGAGAATTCAGACGTTTAGTCTGATGAATCAACATGTGACTCCTCTTGTAGTCTGCGTCATTTGCAATAACAAGACCAGTGGGCCTCCCATTATCATCAGGGACCCCTTCAGGCGCAGTGTTTCCCTGTGCAACAGCAGCCTCGACGCGTGATTCCTCGCCAGCATGAATAGCCTCGATTATCTGTGCAGTCTTTGATCCAGGGGCAGCACACATATCAAGGACAACGTGATGTGGTTCAATATCCATCAATAATGGCGGAATCATGGAGACTGCCTCTTGACGAGAAATGTTGCCAACGGTGGTTTCGGCGACAAGAAAGTTCTGGAATTTCTTGAAGGGGGCACAGCGGCGGATGACTGCCTTTCCAGCAGTCATTTGCCACGCTGGAGTTTGGTTTAGTGGAATTTCTAGGAACTTGAGACTAGAAGTACATACCGAGATTGTCAGGGAACCATGGGAGTGGAGTGGGAGGTACGACTGGTTGGCCTTCCCAGATGATTCCCGAGAGATGAGGGATGTGAACGTCTTGGAGTGCCTTCAGGACGTTCAGTGCATTTCTACATAAATTGCCAGTCAGCTTCATTTCGAGACGTAGCCATAGAACAAGAACGGAAAGGATGGATTTCTACCCCTTGCTTCCAGTGAATCTGAAGGTGGTTGGTAAAGTTCTCTTCAGCGTGCTCCAGAACTCCTCCCATTCTTCCTCGGGAATCAGGCCAGACTCCTTATAGAACTTCTCGTATTTCTCATTCTCTGTAGGAATTGAGACATACGCATCGCCGCGTGTGTCTGTGCCCTTCCCAAAGCCTTGTCTACCCTTATCCTTATTTTCTCTCCTAGACTGTGCCACAGGATTGATCAGTGAGTGGATCCTGTAGTTAGCCAGGAGAGTACGGGAAACATACGCGCCAGTTATTCCTACCCTTTCCCATTGTGAATTGCTCTTGGTTGTGGGGGAAATAGGATTAGAGATGACAGTAAGAGGTTCCTCCCTGAGTGGTGGGGTGTAGTTGCAATTGTGGTGGGAATTTTCGCCAAGGATCCTGACTGTCTAGGGTTGTGTTTCACAACGCTAATTTACGTATGCCAAGGGACATGGATACGGGTTCCATTAAACAGAGCTTCTCTAAAGCTCGGAGTAAACATACTTTGATAACTAGACCTCCTAAGCCTGAGAAAACATATTCTGATAAGTTGAAGAAGCCCAGACTTTTCAGCTCCGAGATTACAATACCAGAGCAGGCGCCAGTCCCCTTGTGGTATTTACATCTACATCCATAAAGCATGCACGATACATACATGTAGCCAACCCCCGGACCGGTCTGTTAGGGATTACAACATGGAGCCTATGGACTACTACATGTAGCTATGATATCATATATCACAGTCATTGGAAGCCAAGATCACACACAAAAAAAGATACCTAGAATTGATAGAAAAAAGAAATCCATTTTTTTAATTCCGTTTACCCTACTGCCTTCCAGAAATTTCCTACCGTTTAAAAGTAATGAAAAGGAAAAAGGCTGTATATGTTTGTTATCCCTATGGTTAATGTTAGTCAAGTGACAAATCATGAGAACCGGTTGCCATTATGTGTGGCAGGGGACATATTACTCCACGAAAACTATATGTAGTTAGCCTTGACAGCTAGCTACGGGTTTCGCTAGGATAGAATGTTGAAAACTTGTACAGGCACATATCATTAGCTACTCTAGACATCAAATAACATATATCATGCACACTTACCTGCTGCCTGGAAATCATTTCTTGAAACGCTCGAGGAGTTCCCTCAGGAAGCTTTTAGGTTTGCGGTTAGTTTCGGCCAACCTTAGCGCCAGTTGACGTAGGTTCTCCGACTGGAGTGCCTCTTCAGGAGTTTCTTGATGAAAAGGGGGGCGATCTCGCCACTCATTGAGGTCTTGGTGCCAGTACTGGTTGGCTCCGGGTTTGAGTCTACTATCACCACTCTTGGTACTATGGGCCTGAGGGGACACTGTCCCGAGGATAGTAGTGCCATCGCTGACCGTTCCAACGGTGGGTACGGGGCTGCTAGGCTCCGCACTTGACTGAGAACCCTGCCTTAGGGCCCGGATCCTATCCTTTCTCTCTTTGAAATATTGACCCCACTCGGTTGGTGGTGGTGTTGGTGATGCCTTGCCGAAACTCTCTTCCTCCGAGAATTTAATGTTGTATAGCGCTTCTATTCCAGAAGCGCGGTGGGATAGCTCTAAGAAGTTATTAGCACCGCTTCTCTCCCCATCCTTCTTTACTTTTTCAATCTATAGAGATAAGATAACACTTACTATCTGACGTGTTGGTATTACGAACAGCTAGCTTTTGTTTAATCCTTCCAGGGCACTCAGATATCCCATCACCATCTCCATTTTGGTTCTGGGGGTTTTGAGAGCAGCTATCGGGAACATCGTTTTTCTTCTTTTCATCTTGGTTATCTGTAGCAACGGGGGTTGGCTGAAGCACGAAGACAAACGTTAAGAGGGAGGACATAATACTCACGACCTGGCATGAAGCTAGTATAGTTAGATAGCTTCCGTTCCACTGCTTTCTGGCAGCCAGAAACTTCATAACCTTCTTTCATCTGGCTAGTTTCATGATGGCTTCCAGATGCGTCACTTTCACTATTTTTGGTTCGTTCCATTGCTAATAGGATTTAGCAAAAGCTCGAAGGCAGAGACTGGGAGTTTAAGCACTTTAACATACTTATCTATTGCTCGAGACTCGTTATTCCTCAACTCGAACTCAGTATAGCTGACGGTGCGGTGCTGGCACCTGCCCTATCGTCATATGGTGAACTCAAGCACAAAAACGGATGAATAGGAATTAGGAGCCAAAACCCATCACTTACCTTGGAGAGTCACAGGTAATCCTTTGACGATTAACTCTGCCTTGGGTTGATCTCGTCTCTAGTAAGACGCCTGGAGAATTGCAAGAAAATTGAAAAAAAGGATGAAAACTGAAAAAAAAGGATGAAAACGAGAGAGATGGGATGGAAAACAAGAGGGGCAACAGAGAGACGGGATGGAAATAAGAGGGGCAGCAGATACGGATGAAAAAATTTCAACTTAAATAATATGAAGCCCCCTTGACCTCGCTATCAGTGGGAATTGGAGGAAACGGGTTAGCCGCTGGCTATATCGGTCGACCGAATTCCCTCTTTGGGTTACCTTAAAATATTGTAAGTAGGCTCTTTACACGTTTCTAGTCATCTCTGGTAAAAAAAGGTACTATACGAAATTCTAGAGAGATTTAGCTTTAAGGGGTTGTTTGAGTTGGGGAAAGATCTTGTTTAAAGACTTATGTATCCTTATTCTCCTCTCAATTATCAAGAGCTTCGACGTTTCGCTCACGAGGGGAAATAGGAGGAGTCAATACATGTATGTATGTACATGTATGTATATCATGCCTTCTTCCTACGAAATACATGTAGTTAGACGTCCCCCACGACGGGACAGACCCCTGTAAACCTTATTTATTTATAACGGAGGGCGGCTCAGCCCGCCTTCTTAAATCTTATAAGGCCCTCCCACCATGTACATACATGTACTTACTTACATGTAGTTTTAGGGAGTAGCCTGTGGAGAACCTCACGGACCGAATCGGTTGTGGTCTGTGCTGGTACTCCTTGCAAGCGGTAATGCGGATCACAAGTTATCACTCGCTAACATGATTAACAACGGTGTTAGCTTGATTGGTTGATTGGTACTTCGTACGTGCAGCACGGTGTTATCTTGGCCCCTAATCAAGAAGTCTATAATTGGGGAAACTGTCTATGTCGTTTTATTTAGCTTAGAGTTTGAGAAAACGATCATAGTCTAGGATATCATGGTCCATGTTATGTCAAGGGTCACACGTTCTGGGAAGGGTACTTGGAACATATGGGTACTATAAATCGGGGAATGCGTCCTGCCTTTCTTCCAGTCAACAAATCTAAGTAATAAAGAGACCAACCACTCAAGATAGTAAAGATTATAACCAAACCTGAGCAGAAAATAGCCAGGCCTATAATAGGCCCACATGAGCTCACCGGCGTATTAAGATAGCAGAAATTACATAGAGTTATCTTCACTAATCGATTGAGGAATTTTATGGTGTATACTACATGTATTATCTTTACATCTCATTCTACTGTTAGGTTCAAATCCACTGAACCATCGGACAGAACATCCTAACCCTAACCCTCCTCGTTGTTATTAAGTCATTTCTTAAGACCCCGTGTTAAAGCTACATGTAGTTCGGCTACAAGGCCGGTCTTTAAACTCAAAGATGAGGGTTTATACACCAGCCCCTAGGCCCAGATTCAGCTCTGTCTATATACTTACATTTGAAATCAGCACGCATGAACTAGCTACAGCGATTATGTATCTCCTGTTTGCGATATCCTAACCGCATGCGCCTCTAATACTGAAGCGGGGTCAATGGATCCCGAATATACCAGCTGCGCCATCACCAACCTCCCACGGAGGGATAAAGACATCCCGAAGGCTATAGCTATATAGGAGGAATCCAAAGGCCGGCGCTATGGTATGCAGAACGGGTAAGAAATCGAGGGTGAGGGGGCGAAGGGGCTTGTGGGGGCGGGGGTGGGGTGGGTGGCTTGGGAGGGGAGGAGTAGAGATGGGGGGCCGTGTGCTGGACTGTTAGTTCGCCAGTTTGATGCTAAAAGTGCAGGAGTTAGTGAAGAGCAGGGTCGAAGTATGGTTGGGTATTGTCATAGTCGGCGGGCTGTACACAGCTAACGAATTAAACAAGAAAATATCTTCTATTTCTACATACAGCATACACTACATGTAGCTATTTCTGGCGAGTGATACCGCATGACTTGACCCCTCCAGCGAGGTGGACACCTCTACACAAGTCGAAAACTACGTTAGCGGACCCCACGGAAGCACCAGGACCTCAATAATACCTAGCCGCCGGGAGAGTAAGAAAAACACTACAATACAGGGGAAGTATCAGGCTGCAGCACCGGCCAGCCCAGAGCACAAAACCACAAAAGAACTATTCCCAGAGTCGAGTCTAAAGCCGGGCCTTCATCAACTGAGTCTCTAGAGGTGATATCTGCAATCTGGGGTACTCTTATGGAGGAGACATGGGCCTAAGCTTAGGAAGAGACATGGTCGTTTTTACGGGGAATAGTTTTTCCGAGGGGCAATTTGTATTAATAATTTGGCTTTGCAATCAATATTATTGTACCCACGAGCTGGATGGGTTATGGGAGTCTTCGCTTTAAATTAATGGCTGTGTTCTAAATGAGGCGTTTCTTCTGAACAGGTGGCCAGGAAATTAGCCAATCGACAAATAGGAACCACACTTGACACATTGTACATGATTGGTGAATATTATGTTTTTCGTTTGATCCATTCATTTTGGTACACATTAAACCAATCGGCTTTCTTCCCAAAGATTTCTATCAATTACTCAGTGAATTCCGGAACTAACGGTTCGTCAGACAAGGGTGGATGAGGACCGGGTGATAGGTATATCAGAATCTCTAGCAAGAGAGAGCCACGTCTCTGCTAAGTCCCCATTTTATTTAGGATACAGTCTAGACATTTTATCTTCTAATACAGGCACATATTTTAACGGATAGGTTGAAAAGAAAGCCAGAACATATCCGAATCTCATAAAATGAGAGCTATTTTCAAAGCTTGAAGAAGCAAGTAATAAGATAATGATAAACCCAACCGGCATTATCAGTCGCTAGGGTTGTGGGTTGTGAATAAAGATGAGGAGAGGGGGAAGGGAGATACAAGCTTAAAATCGTAAAAGCATCATAGAAATTCGTAAATAGGCATAAGGAAATATAGAAAACACAAACCCCGCTAAGAAAGAAGTGAGCCCCCCAGAAAACTGTAGATGATAGCTCATGAACCAAACATCTTTAGAAAGGCCCCATCAAACGATTTCAGAAAAACAATGCAGAAAAGGTATTGAAAAAACAACAAGAACGGCCCCAGATCCCGAACCTCCCAAATAATATTCGGATATCGATAGAAATAAATATAGCACAAACCCACTTATTTATCGTCAAGAAGAGCTTCAATCATTCCTCTCTTGGACCCTTCAACTGGCATCGAAATGAGCCTCTTATCAAGAGGAACACGGACGTGATGACCGTAGGCACCACATTTTATCCTGGTAACCACCGCGCTCGCAAAGCGTTTAACTCTCGACTTTTTCTTCAAGACCTGAACAGGCTCCGGTGCATTCCGAATCTCAACTTCAACAGGGAAAGGGCGCCACTCCTTTAAGTCCGGAAGATAATACAAATCCAGACCCTCTGGGTCGTTTGGTTCATGTTCGTTCAATCGAGAAACAATCAGTTTAGTGCCGATTGGTTTAGTTTCCCCCCATAATGGGCGGTGCTCAGCGGTAACATGCGTTACCCATGATGTTCGAGAAGAGGCGTCAGATGCAGTCAACCATTCGTCAGATTGGGATTGAGATAATTGAGAATGAGATTCACCAGGGCCGGGGTGCTCGAGCTCCCCACTCAGAGCGCTGATAGTTCTTTCAATGTACTGGACGCGATCCGATCGGTTATCACGGGGTTCCGAGAATTCGGGGCCGGTATCCCTTTCAGTGTAAAGGAAACTATCTGATTGGTCATCCTGCGGTTCTGGTAACTCGGGAATCATTTCGAGACTGGAAATGATTTCTTCCGCTTCCTGTACAGCGAGATCCCCAATTGGTTCCCAAGATGGATGCCCGAATCCAAGTGGAGGATCATGTCCTGGTGGAAGATCATTTCCTAGAGGGTTCAGATGCATAGGAGGAAGGCGATCTTCTCCCTTGTATAACACTTCTTCGTCTCCCCCGTACTCTCCTCTGTACTCCTCCCCGTACTCCTCTTCGTATTCTTCGTCCTCGATATATCTCTGATGCTCCTCCAGATCCTCCGCTCCACCAATTGCCTTCAAATCTTTGAAGAACGCCGTGTTCATGAATCGACATGTTGGTCTCCTGCGGATAATATGTGGCTGCTCCATCTCTTCCCGATCCAGCTCCTCTTGAGTTCTGATAACCACAGATGTTGATGTTTGGCTCACGATATAGGGGTTCCGAGGGATGTAGCAAGGATTGGAGCAAGGCTCAAAATCGAGATGGCTAGAGTTAGTATAGTGGTTGGTTTCGGCCCTCGAGGATTCCTCGGGGGTTATAATTAGAGCCATCATCGTGTATTGCTGATGGTTGAATAAAGATGGATGGATGCACAGGTACGGGATTGATGTACACAGGTTGTGTGATGGATAGATTTCCAGATACCGAGGGCACGTCACACTTTGAATTCCACCTTTAATTTACCTGCTGCAGCTGCAAATCTATTCGTAAGCCCGATGCAACCAAGCACTATTCAAATGAACTTACCGGAGCAGCGGAAGTCAGGCCTTTTTATGAAGAAGTCAGTTGTTCGTTTGAATTTATGATAGAGAGAGAGACTTGATGTGGAGAGGGAGGGGGCTTAGTTTTGTGGGTCACTGTGAGAGTTTCAAGAGTCCCCCTTCGTACCGTTTTTTTTCACTGAAGGAGGAGGGGGGAGCCGCTGGCTTAACACGTCATCATCTGCAAGGTGTCAGCCAATTGAATTCTGGCCCGCTGGAAAGGCATAAATATCGGCTGCTTTGACCGTTTCAATACAGTTTTATTCAGTCTCTAGGTATATGGAATTGCAAGTAGTGGTTCGGGCTTGAGAAAACTTGCATCTACATCTGTTGCCAAGGGCATGCGGGTATGTAGTACTAACCCCACGGGCTCGAGACGGAAGGAGGGGGGACCACACTATATATTCTTGATTTATAGCCGGTATACAGGGTCCTCTCGGGGCACGAGAGGCTCTGCTGTACTCGGTGAATTGTGTCGACCTCAAATTGGAGACGAGATAGGAAGATGAGGTCATTGGTCAACAGGTTATAGTCGATACTTAATACTTACTTCTCAGGGTTGTGATCTAGACTAGACACCTCTCCTTTCTGCGTGGATGAGACTTTGTCACGTATGCCCTCCACGAGCCCCCCTTGTATTCCCTTTTCTAGGGTGAACTCAAGAACGACGTAAGCCACAAGTGCTGTGGAAATTGGAACTCACCAATCAATCAATATATATCTCAAGTTGCAAAAGTGCGGACCGAGACGTTCGAGTTGTCGTATAAAGCTTGGCGAAGACAACACGCAGAATTAGTTGCTGCCTTGGCAAGTTAATTAAACCATTTCCGGAACAAATATTATTCTCTTCTACTTAGATCCGAACCGGGTATGATAAACTAGAAGATGATCTCGTTATCCCACACCCCCTCATAATTATCATACCATGCAGGGCTATTTCTAAAAGAACCCCTAGAAAGTGTGGGCGTACATACCAGCTCCACAGCATGTTGCAGGTGGTATGTAATTAAATACAACTCGTGGTTGAGTTAAGGTTACAGGGGTAGCGGGGAATTTCCCGAAAAAAGTCCGAAAGACAACGCGGAGGAACATCCGTTCCCGGTTCTGACCTTTTTCGTAAACCCTTGCCTGCACAGAAGATCATAGAGTCGGTGCTTGTGATATGCCCACTCGTTCATCCGAACAAACTTAGCCACAGCGAGGTGCACCCTTGCCGACTAAAAGGCCATGGTTTGGGGGCTGAAGATGGCATGGCACGGCACTTGGCGAGCCCCAAATTGTTCCGATATAAACTCACCGGACTGATTCGCTCTCATATCCATACACCGCATGGTGAAGGTCATGTGACGCAGGAGCATCGCCTACATAAGTAAGTAGTAGTGCATATCATCATGCGTTCTACTTTCATATGACACTCAAGGGCACAGGTACGTTGATACTTAGGTCGCAAGTACCAAGAACTACACACTCCATGGATCCCCTATTACCACACAAAACAGCACAAAGAGTAGCCCGTCTCCCGTTTATGTCCAGGAAGCCAGCTCTCTTCCTTCATGGTACACATTAACTAAGATCACGGTTTCCAAAGTTCCAAGAAGCTCACCCCGGAAACCCCGCCACAAAGTACCAGCACCCCCGATGGCGACCAACTGCCGCGGGAGGACGACCAATCAAAGCCAGATAACAAACCCGGGGAGGAGAGGAAAGGACAGCTTAATTTCTACTGGGGCCTTCGTCGGCGCTTTGCTGCTGGCGTTAATGGTGGACCCCGCAGTCTATGATGGTTGGTCCCCTCATCGGTTGTTTGACCGAAAACAGAGCACCAGGTTATGTTGCTTTCCACGGCGCCGGCGTCACTGTGGATCACTCGTCGCCGCGAAAAAGTGCAGAGAATGATGGTATGACCCTAACTTTCTACGGATGGTTTATGTATGTAGGTACATATATAAATATTTCCTGGGTAACTGAATAACTAACCTTTATAACCAAGCTAGCCCTCACGCGTGGATTTTTGAGTTCGTGCTGGCCTTGAGATAAAATTACCAATTCACTTGGCACTGTTGGTCCAAGATCTCAAGTAGCCTATATTGAAAAAAGCTCACAAGCCCCCCCACAAAATGCAAAGGATCCTCTAAGAATGAAAGAAATGAGAAAATAGAAAGCGGGTATCATTATCAATACAGTATCATACAGTCGTAATTGCTTTTGTGTTCCCCCTTACAACTTACTCTTTTTTTATTTTTATTTTACCCTTTCTTTTCCCCCCACCCACAAACTACAAAGGAAATTTTAATCATGAAATATCAACAGAAGCTCTCGTACCAAACATACAACCAGTAGAAATATTACTTCACACCCATGAACGACATAAATGAATAAAGATCATTTGATCCCACCGTCATAAATCCCCGAGAAGAGAAGGAGAAGAAAGAAAAAACTGTAAAGAAGGGAGACCGAGCATAAACCCAAACCACCAGGAACTCCAGATACCATCAATGCTAATGCCCTGCACCCCCGCCTCCAAAGAAAAACCCATCAAACAAATCCATGCCGCCTGGGTTACCGCTGCTACCACCGATCCCACCTGCAGCACTGCCACTATCACTCCAGCTGTCGCCTTCCCAATCCAGGGCTCCTAATCCGAACGTACCCATGTCCAGATTTCCCCACGGCATGCCGTCCATTGGGTACTGCAACTGCGGGTCTATCATTATTTCTTCGCCTTCGCTGACCAGCCCTGAACATGGCAAGCCAGGTCCTGCAAGGATGGGCGGAGATGAACCAGCTGGTGAGTGCGTTACATGGTTTTGGTGTTTATTCCATATATTCTGGTGCTGTTGTGGGTGGGGATGTGGAGAGTGCGGTAAATGTGGTGATATTTGCTCCGCACTGCTATATGACAATGGAGGATGGAAAGCCGTTTGTTGGATTGATTCAGCTTGATTTGTGGGTGATAAACCATATTGTTGCTGGGGAGAAGGCTGTTGGTGCTGCTGGGCATGCGGGTGAGCATTATTATTAGCATTTCTGCTATTATTGGAGTAACGAGCCCCTGCTGAAGCTGCAGTAAAAAGATCCCTGAACCCCTCGTCGAAATGTATCACCTCTCTCCGTCGTTGTTGGGCTAGGCTCTGTTGTTGCTGGGCCGTGGAATATCCGTTTCTGTTATGACGTTGGTGTGGATGTTGATGGTGCATCTGAGAAAATTCTGAAGAGTACTCGTTTTTGAACACCATCGAGCCTGTATCGGGAAATTTGATAT
Source organism: Morchella sp. 2016-57 (assembly GCA_024713875.1). NCBI lineage: Eukaryota > Fungi > Ascomycota > Pezizomycetes > Pezizales > Morchellaceae > Morchella > Morchella sp. 2016-57. The sequence goes on from JAMGZE010000019.1 coordinate 1,137,798, forward strand.
CTTCTCCCTGCTCTTCAATTTCTTCCATATCTTCACCTTCTCCATCTTCATGTTGAAACGGAGTCATCCCCTGTATTTTTGTCTGCATCCCAGCAGTCATTCCGGTTGCTCCTGATACACCTGTATGATGAGTCAATGTTCCTGAAGGCATGGTTTTATTTATTGGTCCTCTTTTCCCTGCTAAACACATCTGTACTGTAGCTCTCGACATTCGTTCAAACGCATCTCGGCAAGCTTCCGCGGGCGGGCATTTATTGACTAGGTCGCCCAAAACAGAAGTAGCGGCCAATATTGTAAAATCGACCTCATCCATGGAGAGTCGGGACCTGACCAGGGGCGAGTGCCATATAGCATAAAGAAATGAGATTCCTATTCTTATTAGTAACGCTTTAGGGTGTTAAGTGTACTTAGAGGTGGTCATTTACCAGCCATAAAAAGATGATGAGTAGCCAAAAACGTGTAGTTTACTTGATGTACTCTATGTAAGTGCCTGTAAAGTCTTAATACTTTGCTACCAGCCTCAGCGACAACAAGATAAACCCTTTCCTCTTCTTCTGCCCTCTCTACTCTATCCTTTTTACCACCTAGACCTCGTTCTGCCGCCCTTCCTCTAGCAGAACTTCCGCTCCCTCCTAGCTCGCCCGCAAGTAAGACAGGAACTGATAGGCACGGCCGATAAAGCATAATCTTCGTCTGCCAGTAATTCAATTCTAGGAATTCCAGAGAAAACGATACCCCCGTTTCATCTTTCGTTTTGGGTGAAGAATCCATCCATTCTTTTAGACGGCGGTCAATGTCTTTGTGCCAGCACTGAACCGTCTTGAACCCCCTTAAGTATGGCGTTTGGAGATGGTATGGATGATGTGCTGGGTAATCTTCGTTCTGTCTTAGTGGACTAGTTGGTAAGGGCGGGTTTACGCATGGATTCGCTGTTGCATTTGAAGAAGTGAATGAAAATGAATGGGATTGCTGTTGTAGAACCTGCAGTATCTCAGACTGTAAGAGACGCAGGCGGAAGTAATGATGTGCTATGAGCTTGTATGACGGCAACTCTTTACCGGGTGAAGGTGGGGTTATTCCTTTATTTGGATGAATATATTGATCGCCGAGTATCGAAGGGAACTAAACGTGACTCCAGGTCAACACAATTAACAATTTCAGTTAGGGGGAAGATGGCGTGTACCTTGGTGCTAATGACCTCATCCGCTATTCCAAAAGGTCTTCCAACACATGTGCTTACTAGCCTGTCCAGGCTATATACACACCACCATAGTCTTCGCCGTAACTCTCTTGACCATTCCCTCCTACCTTCTTTCCCGTCCTTTTTTACTTCCTTGGCATCTGAATCCTCATAATGCAACCCAAGATCCACCGCTAGACGCAAAGCAACTCCCACAATATACCACAGCCCAGGGGAAACTGGTCTTAATAGAGCATACCCAGCCAATAATAAAACTGCCTGAAGTTCTTCTAACCCGCCTTTACTTTGACTTAGGAAGGTTTCAAGATGGAGCACAGCTGCTGCATGGTATTGTTCTGGCTCGTAATATGTCTGTCCCTTTCTCCTATTCCCTGTTTCTGTCTTCACTTTGGGCGACCCATATCCGCCTTCGTCCTTCATTTCATCCTCCGACTCCTCCGCATCTGATAATTCATCAGGTCCTTTCAGAAATATCCCCGCGCCAATAGCACACACTATGTTAACCATATATTTCTCCTTAGGACTGCCTGCATAGGCACCTTCATTGGAACTATTATTGAGCTTTTTATCTCCCGTGCCGTATACCCTGTCTAAAACCCCATCAAACTCTCCTATATGTAATATAGGTATTTGAGGGTTTGCATACTCAAAATACCGATTGACCAGTCTCTGGGCTAATGCTCTGGTGGGAAATGGTGCAGGTGTAATAGTAGGTTTTGTGTGAAGCCCGAAAAAAGAATCCCTCATCTGCGTATCTTCATCATCATCTGCGTCCAAGTCTTCTTCTTTCCCAGAAGCTCCGGAAGCCCCAATCCCTAGTCCTCTCGCACCGCGAATTCTTGTGCTCGAACCAATTCTAGGTCTATTTCTTCTGGCTCCAGCCACACCATCGGCTGCTGTGCTAGTTTGGTCGTTGTTGCTATTACCTGTTGCACTGCTTTTTACTGCTGCAAATACCACTCTTGCAAACGAGATGCCGGAGACAGAGCCAAGGTATCTCGGGTCGCTCGCACCAGCGAACGATACAAGCCCGATATCAGAAACAAGGTTGTCTAGCTTCTTTTCCTCTAATGAATCTGGGTTTTGCGGTGATCTTTCGCGCTTGAGTTTTGGCTCTGGAACAGCGATTTGGGGGACCTCAATGTTGGTCAGGGCCGGATCGATGGGCGGCTGGGGTTGCTGAGGACATAGTGGGGGTGGAAACTCTGGGGCGGCAGTTGATGTCGCTGTAGTGGGAGTAGTTGTAGGCGGTGGGGGCGGGGCGAGATCTGGGAATGATTCCGCTGGAGAAAATGGAATGTTGTTCGCGGTCAACAATGACTCCAGGTATGCCGATCGGGTCTCAAGATAGTGCACGTAACTGCTCAGATCACCTCCGGGTTGGTTCAGCACGGGGGTCTCCGCAAATCCGCAATCAAGGGAAAAGTAGATACGAAACAATCGAATTCCCCGGATCATCAGGGGCATAATAATAATAGTAGAGTAAGAATACTACCCACCTTCGAGGTATCTCTCTCTTAGTAATCGGGTCGTACCCCACACATTTCACCCCGGCCTTTTCGCAGGACAGGCAAGCTGGAAGTCTCTGGTCGCAGCGATTCTTTCGCAGACGGCAACGATTACACGCACTCACGTTTCTGAACGAGGAGGACCCTCCGCCAGCACCGGAAGTGGTCGTCGGCGATGGCTTCTGAGCGGGGGCAGGTGGTGGCGAGGCGCTCGCTACGTGGGCATGGGCGCCATCGTCATTTGTTGCACGGCGACGGCGCTTGTGTACGCCGGAAGTGTTATTTGAGTTCGATGAGATGGACTTTGTAGTCATTGCGAACGTTTGTGAAGGCTGGTGGAGGAGGGGGTGAATTTTTTTTTATCGTTCCATAGGGCGTTTGAATGGGATCTCGAGGGGATACGGGAAAGTGCAGTAGAGATCAGCAGCTATCCGTATTGGACAAGATCGGATGAATAAAAGTGGAGGTAGATGCGAGGATGAGTAGAAGATGTAGACGACTAAGTGAAGAGAAGGGAAAGAAGAAAGAGAGGGAAAAGAAGAAGCAATTCTTTCTGAGTCCCAAAGTCAGCAGATTAGATATCACCGACGTTGCCTTTTGCAGGGGATTCGGTCAGACAGCTGGTCAATCGTTATGGTCTTGGAGCCTGCTTTCGAGTATGAACTCTCTTCTCGAGTTTGTGGTTCCTGGAACTGAAATCGTGGCGTTTCCTTTTTTCTCTTTCTTTTTTTCTTCTTCTTCCTCTTCTTTCTTTTTGCTATGAGATCGATTCAGGTCAGCTAGAGGGTATCTGATAGAGCCAACGAAAAGATATTTTGCTACCCCAAAGGCTGGAGGTTCTTCGCCTTTCAAGGGAAAGGATTATTCGTCTTCCCCCCTCTCAAGCACTCGTCTATTTTGACTACCTACGTCTAGCCTTACCTTTTTCTGTCCATGCACAGGCAGTGCAAGTGGTAGAATTCGCCGAGATTTCCACCCATCACTTTAACGATGATCCAATGATAAGAAACGTTATCGCTCAGAAGGGCAGGTAGTGGAACAGTTACGTAAGGGTTCTTTCAACTCTCATTCGCCAGTCTAATTGGTGATCCAGACTTTCTCTCCCATAACTCACTCTCTGTGAGCCTCAAATGTGTCAAGCTCAAATGGTTCTTACTGTCGGGTCCTAAGATTGCACCGTTTCATGCGTGGATATCTAGGAACCTATCGTTGATATACCCTTTAATTTCTGGATGACAAGATCTTCGTCCCCTATCCTCCTCTTCCGGGCTAAGTAATAAGCTTCATGGTCAGGTGCAGTGGGTACATGTAGCTTTGTAATTATTGACTGTTATGCGCTCAAAGTTGCCTGAAACTTGCGCTGTAAACTGCTTTTGTGACCTTTAGTCTCGTTTCGACTTCCCCTACGACAAGGCGTGCTTTGTTCATATCCTCAAATTCTTTAGGAGACGAGGGCGAAATGGCCTCTCCCATATTACCGAGATTTCGGGATAGTCCAAGATTTCAAGCAAAATCTAGTCGGGGTTTCAAGACCCAGCCGCACTTCGAGGACTATTTTTCTGGAACTAGTTAGCCATCCCGACAACTTGGTATTCCCGGCTGTCGGGCAGGGGGTAATATTTCCTCCCTCCAATCCGTCAAGTTGCAGCCTTGCAGGATCCTGATATCAGGCGTTGTATTTTTGTAGAACTCTTCGAGATTGACATTCTCCTTCCATCGAGATAAGCTTCTTCGATGACTCTTGAATTTGGAAGGTGCTTGTGAAGCCCATCTTTTTGTTTTCTCTTAGGGCCAATACTTCAGTGTGGGGGGGTGTTGGAAAATCCCCCACATTTACACCTACAAGAAACCCGACACCTTAAGTTTCCCGACCCTGCGTATGTAGAGCTCCTACTGGCACATATTCCATCCTCTTCCCAGAACCTGGTACTCCTCACTCTCGAAACGCATTCCCTACTGATGCTCTTTATTGGCTAAAGCTTTCCTTCCCTTTTTTTTTTTGCCCCACCCCAAGGGCTCCTCCTGTCAATCATCTGTTTATACAAGGCTGGTTTTGACTACGTATAACCTACAGTAATCGTACCTGACCAGATAGCCGCGGCTCTGTGTCGAGACCACGGCTATGTAGCAGGACCGCTGCACATTTCCTATTTTGTTTTGTTTCTCCGTAAGTACCCACATTTTTTGCTTTTGTTAAATATGTAGCTTTTATCCGGGGCACCGGGGTTGTTTGTTTCTTTTTGGGCAGCCGGGCTTGCCTTGTGGCAGCAAGCCGAGTTTAAAGCTCCAGTATTTAGGTCTTGGCACATGTGAAAACGAATCCAACTAGCCTCAGCTAGAATCAATCACTGCATAACAAACACCAGCACCAAGATGAGATGCGATGAGGTGGATACATACATACTTACACCAGCAATCACTATTAACATACGTCACAGGCTATATTAAGATCTTCGAATTGTTCAAGGCAGGCCAGTTGACAATCCCTCACTGGAGCCTTATTTCAGGATGTATATTACTTCTACGGTTGAAACGAACTGATTTAGATTGAATATATCGCTAGCATGACGCGGTAAATCTGGACTTGATCAATATCAGCCTTTCAGAGGTTGTGGATTGCCTATCTGCCAATGTTTGCCTGGGGTACATACCTGAGATCATTTACATACAGAGATCATTTACATACAGAGACTAAGTACAAGAAGGATAAGTATATTTATATATATACTCCATCCCCTGTCTCATTGGTTATTCCGGCAACAACATTTGGTGCTCGGGTGAATATAGATGTTCCTGAACCAAAGAACTAACCTCAGTGGGCCTAAGCAGTACCACAAAAGGCCCAAAGGCGCAACACCGGCCTTGGATGGATATTTCTTTTATTAACGGCTCGTTCAAAGATATTTGATTGATAGCCTACGGCAGCGCACGGATTTGATTTATCCTCCTTCATTATCATTGGCCCCCCAAATAAGTATGGTCACGGATATTTCACTCCTCGTTAGCTTCAAATTTCTCAAGGGCCGAATCTTTACCGAAGGTACAGCAACTGTAGTTAGAATTTCAGCGTCCAAGGTATAGATATATAAGCACATCCTGGGAGTATCTGCATTAAACCACTATATATTATCTGCTCCATGATTTTGAGATAATTGAGGAATAGTACCTCTTACGTAGGAGAAATTAGATCAAAAGGTAACCGCGATAGTATCATAGAGGGGCCCTAAATTACCAGATTAACAAACTTCACCCTCCTAGGGATTATGACCCTCAACAAAGTATATACAGCAATTTCTGGCTATAATTTGGATGTTACCAGACGTTTCAAGGAGCTCAATAGCTGAAATAATCAACATGGTGTATCTAACAACGTCCCTATTTAGGTATGTACTGTGCCTCCTATACCGCCCCCAGGAGTTAAATCCTCGGATGGAGGTGGCCTGACGACCCTCATCTAGCTGCGAAAACAAGATTATACGACAAATTCAGGAACCAAAACTTCCCCGCATTTCAACGCTGGCCGGATAGCATCGTTTTCCTTAGGTATATCATCCTTGTTAGACCGCCAGAAACTCTTACTGCGCCACATATGTTCAGTCTCGATCGTTCCTAGCTTCTACTGCCCTTGCAAAAAGCTTGATCACCCACGGTCATGGCCACTGTCGGGAGCGGGGAAGTTTAGAATTAGTGGGGGTTGAAGGGATGTACTATTGGCGATCGACCCAATGGGATTCTTTCCCAACAGTCAAAATAGGAAGCTAGACGGATACATAGCTTACTCGAGAGATCCAAGAGAAACCGTTGGCTGCATAGGAAGGAAATGGCTGGGGTTGCAAATATGGTGCATTGCCAAGCTTGGGGAACTGCTGGCTGCCAAAATTTCTGAACCACACATACATATATAAATCCTGAGTTTACCATTGCCGTGTTAGGTGCAGGATCAATTACAGTACAGTTCCTAGCTCATACGGACTCTACCACTACAAGCTCCACCGAGGAGAACCCAGCCAATTTTAGTAGATATGGTTGAATGTACTAGTCCTGATGACTATAGCTATACGGCTGTATCTATGGGGTCGTTGCGCCTAGCTAGTCTATTGCAATTGTCTTTCTGAGGCGAACTGACCAATCAACATGGCCCTCCGGCTAGATCAAGTTGTGTGTCTGATTTTTAACTCCGAAAAAAGCCTACCTGAGGGCATAAGTATGGGAAATCTCGTGATCATTTATATACCTTTCTACTACAATAGCTATCAAATCATGTGTACAAATTACACCATAGCTGATTGAAATGATAGTTATATAGCGGCCTAGTGACGTTGGTCCGATGACTTGCAATTGGGTCACTATATCTAAATGAAAGCTGACATAGCGCTGCATGACCCTACGACAAAGGCTACATGCATCAATCCCTGAAATATAATTATATAAAAGTACTGTCAGCTCTCAGAAGAACAGTCCAGGTTCAAAGGTGAAATCTAAGCCGTCTGATTGGTTGCTTTATAATTACGTCTTGCCACCATGACCTTTTGCATTAAACCCGGGCTCTTATTTCGAGACTCAACGGTATACCGTTTCAGATGAGCGATTATGTATTAGAGAACCGATATATCAAGGTAATATGACCTGATGTATTTTCTCTCACTTCACATTCTATAGAAAGAGGCACTACCAGACGCAATTAGGAAGTTGTTTAGCAGCGTTGCATGTACACACTAATCACAATCGTCTACTTCTAAGCCTTTATATGTGGGCAAAACATGAGCATATATACAGCTATATCTCGCTATAAGAAAACCTTCTTGTAAGAAACAATACACAGGATATATATACACTAAGAGTTCTGACCAAGATTGAAATCTCACTTACTATAAGAAGTTCTGTGGCCGGAGTTTACTATAAGGGGCGGGAACTGGCGTTTCTTCTAGTGAGGTGCAACTGTACTGTACCATATCTTTCACTGCAGGATGCTCTGGCGTCGTTACACAACCAAATTTCTCTTCTGCTGTATCTACATTTTAAATCTGAAGCTACGTGCGTACTCATTTTTAATTGTTATCGAGTAAAGAACGCCGAGACTTTGCCGGCATATTGGGGGCGCACTTCTGTGCTGGGGCAGTATTGGCAAGCTGCAAGCCCTAAGCTGGATCAACGCCACTGAGTTGCACCCTAGTGAAGAGTTGCCAGTCTTTGGCTTCGCAATATGCACAGCTTATCAGAATTTTTATCCACTAATGGTGACTTCTCGTAGAGGTCTGGATGCAATAAGATTATTTAGAAAGCGGCCTTCAAGGTCTAGTCTTGAATCTGAATTTGAGGGGGGGTAGGTTCAGATTTCTGCTCCTAAAATAGGAAAAGAGGTGCAGTTCGCCACGGGAATCTAAGGTGTCACACCCAGATCTAAAACCTACATACTTAGCTTTAGGGCCTATTGGAGTACAAGCCGGCGAGCTGAAACAGTACTCGCCAGCCACAATTTCTAAAAGGACGACGCCATGATTCTTGCTCTGGAGTGTGTGTCAACAACCTCGCCTTTTGGTGTGTAACAACAAGAGAGGCATAGCCGCTTCTAGGCGTCCCTGGTCGTACAGAGAAATATGACACCCAAATTTGAGAAATCGATATTATTACGACTAGCAATCGAGCAACATCAATTAACTTTTCGACTGATTCCAACATAGAACGGGAGCACTCGATCCGTGTGGGGGTAGAAGCTAAGTTTTGGGAGGTCAGGTCCGTGAATACTACGGATGCACCCAGCAACGTTTAGCTTAGGATGGGACACCCTTGACCCGTGAGCTGGTATTTATATCTTACGCCTTCATTTATGGTAGTACACTTCCGCCTTGGACACGATAGAATTTGCGTCACGCGCGATCACTCGTGAGTTTTAACCAAAAAGTTTGTTGGCGATTTACAGCAAATGGTTATTGCTGTACAAATGTTTTTGTACGCAGTGCTTCAAATTTAGGTGATCCAAATCGTCTTCAATATAACGTAATTTCGGATCATGATTCTCATATTTGCAGAGCGTCTAACATTCCTGAACCCAATTAAGTGCTCCCCCGTTTCCTTGGATCAGTTAATGATTATTTATTAGGCTCAATCCATAGATTGCAACCAATCTATGGATCTTTGTGTCAAACGAGCAGACCCTAAGTCTATTAACCACATATATCATTACCAAAGCCGGAAACGGAGTTTGGCTGTTCCCGAAAGACCAGGACATGTACAGACTACTGGCCGTACGATACCCGGACCTTTTCACTGAGGCTTTCCCAGGCTAGGCCGCATTCAACTTTGGGCCCGGGTTGGCCCATTTCCGTCCTCGGCCATTAATATTACCAGTCAATTAACCACATGTCCCAGAGGTGCTATAAATTTGAGCAGTGAAAGACAAACACGCATTCGATGAGATTAAAGTATGCTATAATATTTGCGGTAGAAGATGTAAGGGGATTCTTAATTGTAGATCTAAGGAATTCTTACCCAGCAAGTGTATATTCCTCGATAATGCATGCAGATAGAGAAACATTTACTGCCAAATTAAACAATCCATATGATGTAGAGTGAAGGCGCACCTCAAAAGGTAACAACTCGAGCCAGCAGTTGGATCCAATTGAAAATCAAACATCAGGCTAGTAGATATTTAAGTGTGTACAACGTACACGTGCCACAGCATCTACGACTATTCTAACAGAGCGGGCTCATAGGGCCTCGAGTAAGGAAATACCTCCCACATTTTTGCGGCGAACCACAAAAAAGCCGCTCCAATCTTGAACTCTGTTTTCTAAGCTCACCAAATCCAACCTATAGCAAATGGAAACCTTTCATGAAGGGATAGGTATTGGTATCGTTTTCTCCCTGTAGAAAGCTGGGCCGGGTGAACATATAATTAAGAGTCCCCCCTCTAAGTCAAGACCTTGATTCTTAGCCCCTACCCTTTAACTGAATCAGGAGTCTGGTATTTCACAGGTGGAATATCCCCTTACTGCTGGTAGGAAAAGTTATAGCTGTCAATTACTGTGGGTAGCGGGAGGCTTGGGATTGTGGTTTAGTAGGCACTGTAGGGCTTGAAAGGCCCGATAGTATACAAGAATTTTCTAGTACAATGGGAAGAGAAAATATGTCCGCAATGAAATCATCCAGGCTATATATATACTTATTTAGTAAAAGGCCGTGAAATTAATGCGATCGACGGGGCCCAGTGCGGAATGAAGTCGCAAGTACAGATCTCTGATTTTAACCCACAGCGTTATTAACAAGTATATACATCAAACCGGGAATGACAAGCTCTAATTACAAAGTTTTATAATAAACCAGTCAACTGCACCTCAAGTTGTGAATCCCGAGTGTTGAACCAATCATTTCCTTCGTTTATCTGCGTAGTTTTCACGATATTGACCTTCTGCTGAGCATCTGATCATGAGCACAAAAAGAAACAAAATAAAAAAATACAAAAGGAACCCTGTGGGGAGGAGTTGAACTAGTATCGTTGTCATTTGTTTTGTAGCGATCAACTCCACTCTATAAGTCTAATAAAATGGCGGTTTTACCATGCACTAGTACTACCACAGAGTACGAGTCACTAAACAGAATATACTATTTGTCTCACTGGGATTGACTGTGAATCGACTTGACATTGGGGCGCTAGAGGGGCGCTCCAACCCTTAGCTTGTATAAAACCCTACCACTCTACCTCACCTTACTACCCAGCGGGCTTACCAGTTGTAATTGACAAGTACATCGGGAACGAATACAGAAATCACAGTATGGGGTCAAGCAATAATCAGAAATCTTAACTATCATTAGGGGGAAATCACGCTTTCCCTCTTCTGAGATATGGTAATATATATATAACTAGAAGCAGTGGTATTTTAAACATCTCAATTCTAGGAGGACTCTCCTGTAGGCGAATCCGGGAGGATTGTATAAATTATGGGTAGTTAAATCCAGCTGTGTGGCCGTCGCCGGCTTTCTTGTGCTTCTTTACGTTTAATTGCCTATTCTTCTCAGGTCACAGTTTGCCCCCTTTTATTTGTTGCAACAAACACCCTGAGTTTACTTTGAATAGAGCGCTTGGCAGCCAATTTCTGAGTCTAAATTTTCAGTTCTTGGAGACCGGTTTTTGGTGTGGATAGCCCGCCAAGAGCTCGAAATTTGGGTGTTGCCAAAAGGCTCTAATATATGTTATCCTTCATTTTTCCCTGGTGATTATTCGGGTGCTGATGATCATGGGGAGATATCTACACCTACAAATGTAAATACCCGTTGGTTTGAATCTTGATCCGAGTGATATCTCATGACTCGATATCACAATGTTCAGAGTCAAATGCATGTATATAATCCCTATCTCATTTCTGACGGAAAGAATAAGGTGGCTTAACAACTGCTATTGGAGTATCTAGCTGCGCGAGTTGGACAGAAAGTCGAGCGCTTCGACAAAAAGTCCTGCACATCCCATTGATTGAACGGCTGCAAACCTCCTAAAGCAGCTAGGCTCCCTGTCCAACCTGCTGGACTTTCTGCTAAACTCGCGCAGCTAAACTGCTCTATCGTGCCATAGGTCCTAAAAAGGAATCAGAGGATGTTGAGTCTCGCTGGCACTGACGAATTAATAGCAAATCGATAGATATAGGACTAGGGTGGGGGGCCGATGAGGGGATGTTCAGTAAGTACTAAGTAAGTACATAAATAAGACCTAAGGACTTTGTAAGAAAAAGAGAATGCCGGAGTGGTACTGTGTATTTAAGCTTTCCGTGATTGGGCGCCCGGATCTTTCAGGAGGGCCCGTGAGCTGATGCATACATATAAATAAGTATGTGGGTTGGTATAAACTGACGCCGCCTTGCACCTAGGCCTTGCAGTGTCTAACATATTATTCCAACTGGTAGTCGAATGGGAGACCTCATAGGTGCCCGAAGTAGCCGCGGCGGTCGAGTGATTTGCTACCGACTCCAGGCATTCCGAAAATTCAGTTGTCACAACTACACTCTGCGAGTGATATTTCGTGAGCTATAACTGCCACTTGGTGCCAAGGCTTGCATAATTTTGTAAGCTAGTGCATTTATGTACTAGTAGCCAATGACACTAGCCTATATACGGTTAGTAAGCTCTATAGTCAACGACGCCAAGTTACGTCGGTCATTCCAGCTAAATGTAAAAACGCAAATAAAAAATTTCTTATCATGGCAGGATGGCCGAGTTGGTTATGGCGCCAGGTTAAGGTCTTAATCTTAACACTAATTCCTGGTTCGGAAACGAGCGTGGGTTCAAGTCCCACTTCTGTCACAAATCTTCTTATTTTGTTCTTTTGCTATCGCCCCCAAAGTAGTCAGAAAAATCAAGTTAAGCGGGGGACTTTTCTTTGCGGTTATATTTTCATTGGCCGCTGGCAAGTTCTTCCTCGACAGAACTGGCCCCTTATACTTTGATTAGGACAGCCTTCCCAGGCTCTACGAGTCCACTCTCAATAATACTATATGTATAATATCTTGTTATAGTTCTTAGATCCCTTAATTAAGCTGGTGGAATGAGGCTTGTGGTGTAGGTATAATATAGTTGTAGGTACTCGAACCATCTATAAACTACATGTACTACGGGTGTTGCAACAGGCCATCGTTCTAGAGACTTACCCCTACCCCCGTACGTAGTACATGTTGGGTCATTTTGGGGACAACGACGAAACTGGTTGAACGATGAACGCGGAAAAAGCACAGCAGGCGCTCAGGCTTGTATCTAATCGCTTGATCGACTGAAGCCTGTGTTTTCGCAGGTTCGTCGCTGCCCCCAAATTGACTTTACTTACATCATTAAGTATAATTGTATATACCGTCCTATAACTAGTACCGGTATTGTAATTATACCTGCCTCCATCCATAGATATATCGAATGGTTTCCTCCAGAGGTCAGTGAAATAACAACTCTCTATGAAAGTTGCGATTTCTAGGTGAATCTGGACATACTTATCCAACATCTATCTTTTAAACGCCTCTATTTCTAAGACACCCAGATTGGCAACCGGCAACCGTCTTGAATTAATTTGCGATAAACTCTACCCCTCATCATCGTCAATGTGACAGCGTGGCTGGAATGCAGGACTTGACCCGTTTGTTCTATATATGTAATTTTATATATCAACGCCATGCACCTAGCTAGAATGGTATAACAGTAGGTGGGCAATCAGTGAGCCATGTACTCTACAATCGCATCTCGTTACCTATATATGGCAGAATTCAATATTCCGGATCTTGCTATCCCGTACGGAATTCTGTTTTTCTTGCTGAAAAACTAACTTGCTATCCCAGATTCTCTGAGAATGTTTGCTATCCCGTTTAGGATTTGGTAGAGAGATATAGATGCGACTGCGCTACATGTAGTGCTACGGTGTTAAGGGTAAGTAAGTGAGTAGAACGTGGCGGTGTGGTTCGTGTTTTTGCATTCTACTCACCTACCCTTGATAATGTAGTACATTTCTTTCTAAGTAGTACGTATACAAATTCAAGTTTATAGATCATATCATATTTCTGGCCCAAGGGCATCGTCATAACTGACTCTTATCCGCTCTTGACAGACTCATCCCTCTGAACTAGCCCTTATCGATCGATATACTCTAACACGATCAAAAGCAAATATTCAATCAACACAATGCATGATGATGCACCCACCAGGCCTCTCGTTTCTCAACTACATGTGAATTTTGATAGAAATCCCCGGTTTGCAAGTGACTAAGCGTACGTGAGTAAGTCCCCATGACCAAATCCAACATGAACAAGGGTGCGGTAGCTCTCCGCGGAGCCTTTCTGCAGGTTATGCAGGGACTAATTCTTCACGCCATGGTAGTATCTTGGGCGCCCAGTACATGGATAACTAAAAAGGAAGGAGATATATCATGGGAACTTTCTCTGTCTCCTCCTTCAATGACAATAATATATAGGGAAATGATCGGCGGCCAAGAGCAGGAGAATAATTGAAGCCAGAAAAGGTGTGCTGTGAAACTCACTGTTGGAAGAGACTAAATTGCATCTTCTCTTCTTTAGGCTTTCTTCTTCTCTTGTTGGGCGTCTTATATTTATGATTGAATGTTTCAGGTCACATGACATAGCTCTGAAACACAAACGCTCACTCGCACCCTGTGTCACCATTGGGGGACCTCCAGCGCTAAGTCGACAACATGAGAGTATATATGTTCCCATAAAAATTTTAAAACAATTTAGCTACTACTACCAGCGTATATCTTCTTCTGTTTATGACAGTCTATTGAATATATGAACCCCCTAATCCGTTACCAACACCCCGAACCCAAAAGCACACAAATCATCAGGCATCAATCGGAAAACTCCTCATTACAACTTCGCTTTTTCCGCACCAAACCACCCAGCTCTCATGGATCCATTAAGTTCATTGCCGCCCCCCTTCCTTTCTTCTTCGGGCTGAGCTTCCCGCTCGACAACCACAGCCTGGTCACCCATCGCCACTAAAACCCTCCTCAGAATCTTTCCGCTTGGGTTCCTAGGTAGCTCCTCCAGAAAGACAACTCCGCCACGCAGCCACTTTGGCCTATACTTCTTCGCTCTCACCATCCTAATAAGCTGTCTTCCAACCTCGTTAACGCTTGTCTCACCCTTCGCTTTGGCCTCCTCCTTGAGCACTACAAAGGCGCGTGGGGCCTCTCCTGATGCCGGATCCGGGACACCCACAACCGCACACTCTTCGACTGCCGAATGCTCCATCAACACTTCCTCAATTTCTGCCGGAGATACAGATATGCCTTTCACTTTTACTAGGTCTTTGATCCTGCCCGTGATGGTAAGAGTGCCCTCCTCATCCATGCACCCCAGGTCCCCTGTCCTCAACCATCCATCCTCCATAAACGTATTTTTGGTTGCCTCCGGAGCATTCAGGTACCCCATTGTGACCTGAGGCCCTTTACACCAAATCTCGCCCTGTCGGTGCGGGCCTAGCTCCTCACCACGCTCCCCCATAATTCGTACTGACGTGCTACGTAGTAACTTTCCGACTGTGTACGCATTCTCATAACCATAGCCAGTAATGGGAGTGACGGTGACGCCACCACAGTTCTCAGTGAGGCCGTAGCCATGTTTGACACCGGCCCAGGGGAAGCGGCGGGCAAGCTCGCGGATGAGGTCACGGGAGAGTGGGGCAGCGCCGGTGTGCCACCGGCGGACGCAAGCCAGATTGTAAGAGCGCACAATAGGATCGCGAGTAAGACGGAGGAGGATAGGAGGTGCGAGAGTTACTTCCGGGATGCTGTAGGCCTCTATAGTTGCCAGGAAGCTGGGGAAAGCAAAGGCACGCATGAGTACGAGATCGCAGTTTTGGACAATGGGAAGATGAAGGGAGAAAGCAAGGCCGACAACTAAAGAAGAAGGCTTGTTAGATCATAATTGTATCATATTAATAAATCCATTGCGAAAAATACATACTGTGGAAAAAGGGCAATGCCGCAATCAATTTATCGACATCTGGTGCCTTCTCAGAGGCCACCTGGACCAGCTGAGCAATCATATTCCTGTGGGAAATCATGACCTAAAGCATCACACCGCCATCGTTAGTACAAATATTAATGCGTCATACCACAAAGAAGAGCAAGGACCTACAGCTTTTGGCAACCCCGTGGTCCCACTACTAAAGCTCAGATACGCACACACCTCCCCACTATCCCTCCCCCCCAAATCAAACGCTGGCACCTGTGTTTGTTCTCTGCGTCCTGCTTCTACCAGCTCTTCCAACGTCTTGTATCCGCTCCGAATACCCTCTAACAAAAATATCTTGTCTTTTGAAATACCAGAACGGGCCGCCGCCGCTACCGCAATCTCAACTGACCCAGGGACAGTAAAGATATATTTTGCACTGACAGTTTTCAGAGCAAATGTCATCTCGTCCTCTGTATACGATGGTGATGCTCCCGAGATAACACCTCCAGAGCGTAACGCGGCGAACATGGCAACGGGATACCAGATGGTATTGTGCGAGAAGAAGCAGACAGTTTCACCGGGCTGTAGACCGTGATGGAGGGAGAGTGCCGTTGAGACATATGTAGAGAGTTCAGCAACGTCGATGTAGTTGAGTTTTTTATGGGTTGTTGAGTCAATGAAGCTACAGATCTTAGAAGGTGGGTATGTGGTGAGTGTAGAGGCAGGTGAATCAAACAACCATGTCCAGATGGGCATAGTAGTAGGGTCTTGGTTTAGGGATCGCAAGTTAGCATATGCTCTGGTTGACATTTGAAAGAAAAATTTGGGGATTTACAGTCAATGGGTGGCTTCCCAGACTCGAAAAGCATATTGATGAGCTGTTTGTAGGTGCTAATTGGCTAGCTTTGATATTGTGATAGGTAAAGATTTATGTAAAGTGTAAAATCGAAGCAGCGAGTTTGGTATTCTTCACTTTCTCCGTGTAATAGGTATAATGCGGCTTGAATAGAAAAGGTCATGAGAACCTCCGAGGAGGCAGATATCAAAGAATATATAGAAAGTAGAGGCACAGACCAACAAGCTACACCTTGCCTATGTATAGTATAACAGGCCAGTGTCAGATGAGGTTGGAAATTGGGCTTTGAAACAACTAACAAGCAGTGACAGGACCAGGTACCATGATTGCGAAACTAGCTAGTATCCAAGAGAAAAAAGATAGGATATTGAAAAGACGTAAAGAGAGATAGAAAGCAAAGGATATGCATTTAGTCCGCGGCGCCCTCCAGGGCCGGGCTAAAGGTACAACGAAGGTACATCGAGAGTACCCGTAGCTACATATCTCGGGTAAGTAGGATTAATAGAGTAAGGGAAAGTTACGTTTTAAATCGGGCAGTTTACCTCTAACAAGGCTATTTAATTGGTTCTGGATTCCTCTTTTTCTACTAACTTCACAGCGATATATTACACCTATATTGAGCCGTTATGCTGCATAAATAATACCCACACACAAACAAACCACAAAAGTGCTCCTCGGGCCGGCCTCGCTTGGATGGATTCTTCTTGGCCTCAATGGGTGTAAAGTAAAAAAGTATGTACATGCATGCACCATTCTCCTATTGCCTGCGAAAATCTCCGGCGGAGCTTCCCGCGAAAAAGGTCAAACCCAACCCCCAACATGGTAATGGGACATAACCCCCCCCCCCCCCAAATGCTTATCGGCCTCCGTTCCTTCATCCAAACATCTTCCCTTGCTTGTTTTGCCCCTACGGTTATTGCTCTTGATGAAAGGATCACCTAGTAGCTATGTAGGTCCCACCCCCTCCCCTCCCCCCACACCAGCACAACCTGGTTGAGTTGTCGAACAAGTCACAGCTGTGGCAAGCCATCCGATCCAAAGTTAGATCTTCTACTACGGTACTACTTGGGAAGGATACAACATTTAACGTTGCTCTCAGACTGCCTCCGACCGGTTCCCCTGCAATATTTCGTTGTCGCCGCGCCTAGAAGTCCGTCAAAAGGGAGCAGGCGGTCAAGATATCAGAATTCTCGAGCCGATCTTACGAGACCTTTCTATGGTTATGTATTAGTCTTCTTTTCGGTCTTTATTCGGTGCTTCTCACGCATATTTTTCTTCACCTTTGTGCTAGGATTCAAGGTTGGCGCAAGGCATGCCATACATACGTGATCCTCATGCCTTATGTACACGCTTACCAGCATAAGAACCAGAAAATGCGGTTGCTCAGGGCAGGGATTATTTGTATGGAGTGGCGCCGTTCTCTCATACAAATAATCCCTGGTTCCGTTACTTGCATTTCCTGGTTCTTTTGCTGGTAAGCGTGTATATACATGCCCTCTTTTTCCCGGTTTTGTATCTTGCATCTGACGCTTTTGCGGCGCTAAGCTTTAAAAGTGTCTCAAGTCCGCTGCCGCTGCCGCTGCCCTGCATATGGAGTTCTAACGGCCTTCCGTCAACTTTGTTTTTCTTTTTCACGGGTAGGTTACCGCAGGTAATTTTCGATCTCCTACTGACAAAAGAAAAAAAAAAACATAGTAGAAATGGGGGGGGGGGGGGGGGAAATCGGCTGCTATTCATACCGTGGAACAAGCTCAGAGTGTTGTAGGACATGGATCACCCCAAACTATCAACCCCAAACCCACTCCAGAGACTATTCCGGAATCTTCAGCACCGTTGAGCCAGCAGGGTCTGGGGTATCCGAGCAAAGTCTAATCACAAATACCTCTAAACAGCAACCTAGTCCAAGCTTGTGAACACGTCAAACAGACTGTGTTCTCCGCCGGGGCTGCCCTGTTCCGTACCGAGGAATCCGAGGCATCGTAGGGTCGGTATCTCCCATACCTTTTTGGCCGATGGGAAAACTAGCTAGGAGAATATGGTACTCTATTCTACTCTCAAAGGTGCCAGTCTACCATAACTAGACAGAAACAGCTACTTTATCCGAAGTAGAATACCGGTTCCGCTCCAACTTGGTTCTCGAAACTTCAGTGCAAATTACCGAGGAGGAAATCCTAAATGCATTCGAAAAAGAACGACCCGGAATACAAAACAAACTCATCCACCCCCCCCCCCCACCTCCGGGACATCCACACGCAAAGATGAAAGAAGAAAACTGCTTTTTTTCTCCCTACGTCCTCTAAATGGTCTAAAATCATACAATTGCTTTTTAATATGTGCCTTCAGATTGGCAAGTCGAATAGCACCTCATATAGTGCTCTAGGTGGGTCTGGATGTGTGGATATGAAATCCACTTAATATCCGCAACCCCCGTACCAAAATTGGGCTGATACTGCGTGTATATCCGTGCATGTGTGTACTACCGCACAGGATAGGTAAATGATAGCTTACCAAGCCCTCGCTTGTGATAAGAAAAACGTATGTAGTACGTACCATACAAACCCTAACCCCGTGGGGAGTTTCGTGATTAATTGATTGTCCTAAGCAGATGAGGCGGAGATCACAGTAGGTAGTACATTCGCGTACGCCGGTAGTTATAAGTCCCCAATGGCGGAGTATAAGAGCTTGAGGTTTAATGGATTCGCGAATCGAGTATTTATCAGGAAACTGGAGGTACATTGCAGTCGTGGGGGAGGATTTCAACTGGTCAAGCACGCGCAGCAACATATATTCTCCTCGATAACGGCCCCCACTCTTCCAGGATCCTTGGAAGGTATGGGTCTCTCGTTACCTACAAGGCTTTAGACATTCTACACGTTTACTCCCGCAAGACATCCACTGGCCATAGGTTAGTCAACAAGACGAACCTCCAAGAGCACTTTTTGTTCCCTTGCGACGTGCTCATCTCGATCACTCACACCTGGTAGATGATGTGCATGCTGCGGACCGGTGCCCGTCTGTATCTCTACATGTATAGGTATATCTACATGTATGGGTATATGTAGGTACGTCCTGGTTTGCTGAAACCTAACCCTGGCCTGGTCACTAAGTGGTGGTATGGTGGGGAAGGGGAAAAAACGCTTGACCCACACACCGACCCGCCTTAGTACATATTCGCAGGGGCTCTAAACGGAGGAAGAGCCGGATGTAAAAAAGAGAAGGAGTGATTTACATGTAGGTATGCTCCATTTTAATCTATGCGTGTGGTCATACCCAGGCTTAAATTTTTACAATGCGCCCTGAGAAACGGGTATCGGGTTCAAAGAAGAATGTTTGCATATCTGCATACATGTACACACCCGAGAACTTGTTTCCCCTCGATGTTTCAGGGGTGGCGCTGGTAGAGTGCTGGCTGTGCCTGCAATTGGTTAGAATATTGAAATATACACTCACAATTAAACCTAACCCTATATTAATAATCAGCCTACTTATTGCAAGCCAATGATCAGGATCGAAGGGACGAAAACTTTTTCAATAAATTAAAAATTCAGGCGAGATCTTAACCCCGAGTAGGAGCTTCACTCCAGCCGAGAAACTCAGGAAAATATCACGCTAGAGTATTGCTTTCCTTTCATTACAGGACTCTCTGCAAATATTGAACCCCATATATCGAGCCAAAGACAGCTACAGTGTTGCGTCACATAAACCTCCCAGCATATCTAATTATCCGAAATGCCGTATATAATTCCAGAGGTATATTCTAATCGCATCTAGCTAACTAGTTGGATGGTTGGTGGGCTCTAGATCTAACTCAAGTGTGTTTTTTCACCTTACCCGGTGTTAGTGTGCCATATCATCGCCCTGCCCATCGCGAGACAAAATCAGCTGCGGACAAAAATGCACACATAACACGTGCTTTAATTACTTTGCAAATCTGCACATAATAGGGCCGTCATTGACCCATACGTCAGATAGAGTATTGACAGGGGGAACCCCCTGGTCTTACTGGATAAATGGGTGAATATACCCACATAAAGTCCCTTTTTACCCCAATCATTTGTGACCAGGCTCAAGGGATAGGGTTTATCTTTTTAGTTCCGCTTCTGTATGGGCCACCGGTGAGAGCCAGCTGAACTTCACAGGGAAAAAAATGTGACTTCATCAATGGTCATAAAGAACAACTCCTATGGAAGCGGCAAATGTTCGCTCACCGCAAGCCTAGGTGGAGTAAAAACCAAAGTCTGTCAAATCAACGACTAGAGCTCTATAAAAAGGCCACGACGTGGAATTCAAACCCTGGTACGCACTGTTCTCGCTTATGATAAGATAGATACTTCACAGTGTCGGAATACCCCATATGTACGTACTCTATGCTACATCTGCAACATGTGAAGACCCACAAAATCCACAAAAGGGTTATAGGTCAAAGGCCAACCCAGCTGCATCTCGATCGAGATGAGAACGAAGGGAAAAAAATTTCCTCTCAATTCTTGGTTCTTATTGACTCGATACCCGCGGACGTGTACCGGTACTTGACTTTCTGGCAGCAGCAGCAGCTAGTAGCTAGAACTATAGTTTCTGGCTGGCTGGCTGATTGCATTCCTATTCCCATGCTCAGACGACCACCTACTCCAGGACTCGTCATTGAGTCCGCCCCACCCCACCCAGCTGCTTGTTGTTTTCTCAGTTAAAGATCAACAGATGGTTTTTAAAGTGCTGACATGGTAAGGCTTATCGTGGGTAAATAAGGAAGTCTCAGGAGTGCGTAATAAGGGAATGCATGAAGCAATTCTGTGGATCATCGGATCATTGGATCATTGGATCATTGGTACCAGGCCAGGGTTAGGGTTTGCACGAATATATTGTTCGCTGTCGTGATGCGCAGACCGCAAGGATTATAGCAAATTCTTTGACCAATACGCTAAGAGGTCTTATCGGAACATCTAGGGAGAGAAAGGATGCGCGGCGCTCTACTCAGGTGGCAATTGAGGCCTAGATCTTTCGCGAAGTCCAATAAGTACGGAGTTAATACTCCGAGCAAAGCCCTCAATAGCTGTCACCGACACATCATCTGTCGATCGTGTATGGACAAAGTGTTGAATACCAGTTTTTGGGCAATGGTGGTTAGAGTGTATCGAATCTTTGTGATATAACATAGAAATGAGGTGCCGTTTTCCGAGTACTAATAAAGTCGACTTTGCACGTACCCATTTTTTATATTAACAGCTGTGATCCGTATCCTGAACTAGAAGCTTCATGCTGAGGATCTTCTGAGTCTTTTTCTGTTACTGTAAGTATTGCTTCTAATCGACGAGAATCGCGGATCGATTTTGTTTTTGAGATGTTGGGCCACTTTGGGTTGTATGCCTTTTAAACTTCCGCGGCAGGATGGCCGAGCTGGTTTTGGCGCCAGGTTAGGGTCTTAAAATCTTAACATCGATAACCTGGTTCGGAAACGAGCGTGGGTCCAAGTCCCACTTCTGCTCCTCCACTTGCTCTCTTAGAGATGAACGATATGAAAGAGCGCAATAATCATTTCTTCTGTGCTCGTGCCCAGGTTTGGAGTTTTTTCCATTGGTGGAATACGCCAGGGGGCTAACGGAGGAAAATTCAACCCTTTGCCCCGCAGCCCAACCATTAGCCATTAGCTTTCATTTGGGTTTTTTTTGAGTTTTATAGAGTCCCTCAGTCTTACGGGAGGTAAGTATATTGGTACTAAGTGTACCTATGTACATCCACGGGTAATAAGTGATGGAACGTCCTAGGAGTACAAACACTAAATGCTGGTGGCGTTTTACCAAAACAGGCATCACTGCGTTCAGTCACTTATTACCTACCGCTGTACTTGTGTGCTCACTTGTACTCAAAGACATGTACTTATTTGTACCGCCCGCACACATATCGGTATGAGGATTATGTAATAGGCCCTTTGCGCAAAAGACTCCGGAGTCTTTTTCTGCTTGTATGATTGGTTGATGGGACTAGGATAGGCACCAATAAGGTTACCGAAAAAAGACTCTGGAGTCTTTTGCGCAAAGGGCCTAATGACTCCGTAACCATCGATTAGCTATTATTTGACACTAAATTTTGGTATTTTTTATAATGTCCTTGAAATGCTATGATTTGATCGATTAGAGTTACAATGTATATCTAGCCTTAGTATATGTGATAATGCCTGCTTACTAAGTAATGGTAGTATATCTCCCGTGAGGAATCTGCGTCTCCAGCCGTACCGGTGCCTTACACGGCCACCATGTGAATGCATAAAAATACAAAAGCCTTGACCTCGAGTTCGGTATCTGGGATTCCCGGGCGATATGAAGTTTGTAGAGCGGACGGATGCCCCATTCTCTTTAAGGGAAGTGAAATTGGCGTGTTGTCCTAAACCAAATCTGTTAATTGCCTTAAGTTTACGAGTATAAATTAGTACTTGTCATTACGAGCTCTATAATCAATGGGTGACCTCTCCTCTCCTCTCCCCCGTTGGAGATGGTATTTTGAAAACATCCTTCTAGATAAAAAGGACAGGAGAGACATGAGGGGGGGGGGGGGGGATAGGAAGTAGCAAGGCGAAAAAAATAAGTGGCAAGAAGGCCTGTTTGCCTAGGTGTAAATCAGACTTAAAAATAAAACCAAGCTTTTTTGTTGATATACAAGCTAGTGTTGTCTTCGACAAAGTCTAAGTACATGTAGTACTTACAAAGTAAGTATGTATCTATGTATGTACAAAAAAAGAGAAAAGAATCAGAGCTATTCATGTCTTATCTGTAAAATTTTATATGAGTCTATCCAGGTTCTATGCCTCCTAGGTACTTTTTTCTATGAAATAGCCGTTACTTTTTAAGATTCCTTTTGAATTTGAGCCATAATTCTTTGCCCCCAAAGGCGGTACAGTACATAGTACATTTCCGAGAACGCTACATATACATATTAGCATGTACTGAGCCTCTTATAGCCCTTTTTTCCTTCGCAGGGCACAGCTACGTAACCAATTTAATTCCTCAAGAACCTTTTTTTTTTTAAGCTAATTTGCGCTATTGATCGTATATACATTGACACCATGTTCCAGCACTAGTCAATTTTGAGCACCCCCAACCACATTCCGTCGTGTTCGGTCATAGAATGAAGAAAATGGGGCATCCCGTCCGCTCTGCCATACCCAAGCTTCATATCGTCCGGTTAGTACTGCAGTGGGTGACCATGTGGGAATCCCGGATACCGAACTCAAGGCCTATTCTTTTGCTTTTTTTGGGTGGAGATCAAGGCCTATTCTTTTTCTTTTATTGGGTGAAGATAAAGTGTTCCCTTCACGTTCAATTGTGTGGGAGCCCTTCCCTACATGTATGTATGTTATCTTGTACGAACGTTGCAATACCTCAAATCGCCCGGCTAAGGTGCCCTTAGTTGTGTAGGACTGCCCCCAATTTCCACCCCCGCCGTAGATTTCGGAATAATAGGCATTGAATCCGATTAAGATTTGAGATATAAGCACAGCCCCGCTTCACATAGTATAGTCTAAGACCAAGATCTACTCCACACCGGATGGGAGAGTCGGCTTAGGATCCCCAGTACCTACAACCTCATGCTTGCATCGAGTGATATCCCATGATTGAGCTGACTGTGGTGTATATGAGCTTTCGCGTCTTAGACCACCCCCCACTCCGCCTTGTAATCTCCTTTCTACTCTAGGAGGAACCAATGGTCTAGTCGGGCCCTGGCCTGTCTGTTTGAATAGTAGATCTGATATAGGTAGTGAGTGGGTGGATGGGCGGGAGATGATCGCGATCGGTTGGTACATATTTGGGTTTTTTTCTTTTCTTTTTTTTGCTTTTATATCAGGGACGTGTTTCAGGATGATTTGGGTCCGGACTGGATGGAGGAGGTGAAGAAGCTTCTGTGTAATGAGGGCACGGCACAGTCGAGAAAATATGTAGTTAATAGAAGAAGTATGTATATATATATATATATACACCTCATGTAATATAATATCTAGCTAGTAGTTAAGGCGGAAAGAGTCTTATAACGTAAAAAAAATAAAGTAGTCGCTGTCATGACTGGCCCGCACGGCCCGCCCACCCCACACCCACCCCGCCCCCCACCCCAGTTTCATAAAATCAATAATAAAAGAACAAAATTCCCGCAGCACAGCTTTGTGAGCGCGGCATCAGGTCAATACATCAAAGGACAAAACACACACACACACACACCAAAAAAAAAAAAACGCAACTAAAACATAGGGGTCGGCATCCTCCTATGATTTGCGGGCCCCGGTTGCTGCGGCGGTGGTGGAGGGCGCAGGACTGGCTTCTCCCTCTCCTTGAAAGCAGGGTGCTGCTCTAGCGGGAAGTCCAGCTGGACCATGATCTCGCTGAGGTTTGTCTTGGAGTCCGACGAGTACCTTGCCAGTGACGAGCTCGACGCCAGTACGAACGGCGCTGTTGGCCTCTGCGGGTATGGGTGGTTTTCGAGGTCTTTGTCGTGGTCGTCCGTGATCTGGCGCTGGCTTTCGGAGCGGTTGATATCGGAGCGGTTTACGTGGGACATTGAAAGGAGCGCTGATGGGGTTGGTGTTGGTGGGTTCTGTCTTGACGAGGCTGCGGTTGAGCTGCGATTGGGTGAGCGGAGAGGTTGTAGCCAGGTTTTGACAAAGGGGGAGAGCGATGGGAGGTTGATGGCGATCAGGCCAATGTTGATCTCTACCATTTCCCAGATCAGCAAGTTGGAGGAGTCGTAGAGGACTTCATTAGTCCCATGGTAGCCGAATTCATAGAGGGTATGAACAGCGGCGGCGGCTACAGAGCTGGATAGAGTGATCTTCGTTAGTGTATTGATTCGTTGATATGCCTAGATATAGGAAGAGGTAACCAACAAAGAGGCGAGTACGAATACCCCGGAAATGGCGAGTTTTTCCCTCATTGACCGTCGGACACCATATATGACCATAAATACAGATAACAGGACGAAAAAGAGATCCATTGCTGTATTCATCGAAGCGTGTGCATTGGCAAACCCCCTCACTAATTTTCCGGGAATGCACTGTCCATTACCAGACTTGTCAAATATATATCTGGCAGGTCGACACTCGACCATAGCCGCAACCCAAAAAACAACTGAATATGAAGTCATGAGGACCATAGCAAAGTACAGCATGGTCTTGAGAAACTTTCGTGCCTGTTGTGGCGGTGTGCTAGCGACGACGAGGAGAGTGGTAAAAACGGCCATCTTGACGGCATAGGTAGCGGCGATGTACAGGAGCTTGGAAACCCAATAATACTAAACAATATCGTTAGCAAATGAACATTGGATGATATCACAATACGTACTTTGAGCCCTTGGGTGGTGTCATCTCCTGTTATCTGAAACATATGCCTACCTGCGCCAAACCGAACTGAGATGGCTACCGCAACTGATACCGCGACTGAGAACAGCTAAAAAAAAATTAAATACCCCGATTAGCAACTTGAAAAACTGTCCAAATACCCAGTCTTTTTTGGTTGACATACAGCAGCGAGTACATGCATCCAATCCTCTAATCGCACTGCCTTCAATCCCATCTTCAGTTTCAAGAAAATCCGCAGCACGACGACGATGATCATGGAAATCGTCAATATTGATGTGACTGCGAGCAGCTCTGGCACCCGTCCCATATCACCGGTTTGATCCACTGCCGCACCAGGTATATTGGTTCCGTTTCCTCCTCCTCCTCCTCCTCCTCCTGCTCCACTCATTACTGGTG
Organism: Morchella sp. 2016-57; assembly: GCA_024713875.1. NCBI lineage: Eukaryota > Fungi > Ascomycota > Pezizomycetes > Pezizales > Morchellaceae > Morchella > Morchella sp. 2016-57. The sequence continues at coordinate 1,163,533 of JAMGZE010000019.1, forward strand.
CTGCTGCACTACTTGTCGCCATTCTTTTTTTTCTTTTTTTTCTTCTTTTTTTTTCCTGCAATATTATCGAAGGAGTGTGCGTCGCAACGTCAGAATCTGATGATTTTCTCTCTTGGTGTTGTTAAAGTATTGATTGAAATGTGGGGAAGTCCACCGGGGGGATGGCCGGCGGGTGAATGAACTCGGATCAAATGGCGAGCCCGGATATAGTTATAGGTTGTAGAGTTTGCAATCAGTGAAGCCAAAGCAGAAGCCGGATGAATACGCGGAAAGGACAGACAGGTGATGTGTGTGAGCACCAAAAAGCTAAAAGAGTGTGGTGGAAAGGAAAATGAGTGGCCAGCACCCAGACAAGTAAAAATCCGTGTACGGGCAGAAATGTACCGGCAGAAAAGGAAGGGGAAACCCAACCAGACTCTAGTAAACAAGAAGCTGGGTGAATGCCTGATCAAAAAACAGAATCGAGATCTATGGAACGAGGTATATACCCACACCTCATCTCATCTCCCCTCCTCCTTTTTTCATTGCAGAATAGCACCCTAGTTAACCTAGGTAACACTTCCCAACCATTGCATAACCAAATGGCTTAGAATATAGAAAACTCCAGGGGGGAGGGCAGCTGTAGATCAGCTTTGGTGTCTCGGCTTTGCGGGGCTCTCCCTGTCAAGTTAAACGGCCCGCGCAGGGACATCCAGTTAGCAAGTTTTTTTTTTCTGCGCGAAATCTAGAATCACGAAGCTGCAATGTATGGTGCATACATGTAGGTACACTACATCTTAGTGTAAACATGTACTAATCGGCAGTACATCGGAAGATTCCCCGGGGTATCGTTTGTGTAAAAGTTCCTGCATGAGGGAGCGGTTTCTTGCCAGTTTGATCATGACCTTTCCTGAAACGGTGTTGAGGTTATACTACGAAACGTGGTTCCCGGCCAAGCGAGCTGTACAAAGACGTATTCGGTAATGATCCGTACGACGGCGCAGGCAAAATTCAATTTGAGGTGGGGGCGGGGGGTTTCGCCAAAGGAAACGCATACGAGCTGGAGTGTGTCTGCGGTACTTACATGTAGTATAGTATTGTCTTAGAAATCCCATTCCATTCTGAACTTATAATCAGAATGCCGCACTAGTTTCGTGAGGGAGGTGGAGTAGAGTATGTATGCACATATGCCATGCCGTAGTATAGCTGCATGTCTCCTTGATATTGAATTCCCTACAGTTCTCTATACGGAATGGTTAGTAGAAAGTTTGCATAATTAACTGCGTCAGTAGCAATCGCTTGCAGCGAGGAGAATCCCAGTGAAAGTCAAGTAAAGCGCTAGAGGACCCTAATTTAAATGTATGTAGAGAGGGGAACACGAGTTCACCAATTCCATAATCCTGGCTACAGTATCAACACTACATACAAGTCTTCCAGAGAATGTCTCAAGAACTTAGGCTACTGATATATATATATAAGTTTCACCATACTTGTTAGCTGAAACCAAGTAAGTGCACACAACATGAAAACCATTTGTTCTTTTTTCCTTCCATACTCCAGCTTCCTGTCTATTGGGAGGGTGAGAAAGGGGCAGCAGATCAACGCCGCCAAGTCTCACCCCGCACAGACTTCAATGCACCCCAGTCCGTTCTAGCTGAACAAGGGTCAACGACAGGGACGCGCCATCAGTCGATTCAAAGGCCTTGCACTTATTACATACAGAATTATTCCGAGTGGGGGCGGAGGAGATATCGTAGGGTAATTACAAGAAGAAGAACCTGGCTCTCATCGCTTCGCCAGTTCCTTTTCAGCAAAGCCATCCTCGGGACTCTGCGGCCGCCCGGCAGCGCGGTCATGATTGACACGCATACCAAAAGGAAGGCCTTCTTGCGGGGGGTCAGCTTTCCCATGTTTCTAGCTATGGACCTGGTACCTCCTCCTCTGCGATGACTGTTCGTGCCGAAATAGATTACCCAGAGGCACTCTATATCTGTGAAATCTGATCGCACGTGGGTTCTGTATGAGATTAAAACCGAGCTGGGGATATCAGGCTATTTGTTCACTATCATGATGATCGAAGCTAGAGGCCTCAAGAGCGGGTGTCAGCATCGAGGTCTCGACTTCTGTACCATTGGGGTAGAATTTATTTCGATTATGCATGTTGGTTATGCTCTTCGTCACTTCTGTATTGTAGGTAATATACAACCATAACCAAGTCCAGTACTACCCCGCAAGCTAGTCCCGGTAGCATACAATAACGGGGAAATTTGGCCCTTTCTAACCAGAACAGAGGCAATTTAGGTTCTCCAGTCGGAGCGCGTGGATCGTTCACCCCGTGCAGAAGAACCCCGGAAACGTCGGACACTGAGCGAGTGATCGCTTGTGATTACTGGGCCAATACACGGCCCGTGCTGTAATTAAGATTTGCAGAAGACTGAGGGTTTGCGGGTTGGTGATCGGCCAATTGTCTGGCTGGAATATGGCAGGATGCTGTGGGTGCTATTTTCCTTGTTTTGGCCACGCTGTTTTGCAAAAATGGCAGGACGGCCGGGAGCCCTTGTTTGGACCATTTCCCTCGTCGGACAAAGTTCCTAAAACCATTAATAACGTGCTGAAAATTTTGAGATGAGCGTTTGGGTTTGATGGTATTGTGACATGGTACTGATACTTTCCATCTCGAGACTCAATATCTCTGAAATCTGCGAGTATCTAGGAATTGACTCACACTGCGCGCGCGCGCCTACTCTCCCTTGGAGCCCGGAACTGCATAATCCTCAAGCACTCTCTCCAACCATGGTATAAACCTGCTTGAAAACCGATGCCCGGGTAGCTGGTGGAAAGAGTCGACGAGAGAAGAAATACTTCTTACAAGAGATGCAGCAAGCATCGATGGATACTAAGGATACATCATATCATCTAAGCATGTTTCAACCTTTTATTTAAAAGTAAGTTGTATGTATAGCCGTTTATATTTAATGTGAATATCGAGTGATGTTGTTTTTGTTATAGCCTGATCCCCATCTAAGTCTACCCAAGCTATACATGTAGTCTCGAATGCGAAGGGCTCTTATGTTTCAAAAAGTGTAGAGTTTCGGCCCTGTTTTGATCAGACGAATTTTTTTACCCGTTCTGGCAGTAGTGGATCTAGGTACTCTTGTAGCATCCGGCCCGGGTACCTGCATAAAGACAACCTCACGGCAAGCAGGTGATAACCCCATATTCAGCTAAAAAAAAACAGATGGTTTCCGCCACTAGGAAGTAAGTATTTTTTTTTATTTACATCATTAATTGTATCCAGCCTAAGGCTATGACAATATCGCACTTCCCCCAGAGCTGTCCTCTCTTCCACCACCATCTTCAATAAAGGAAAATTATAACACACAAAGAACGAACACCTAACATCATCACCCACCACCCCGCCCTTCCCTTACTCCCTCTCAAGGTCTCCCCACCCCTGATTCAGCTCTCTTTCCCTCGCCTTCTCCTCTTCGTTGACCTCCCCTCTCCTTCTGCTGTATTCCCCCCCATAGTTTCCATATCTCGATAGCTTTCTCGATCCCTTTTTCGGTCCACGGTAGCTGTCTGATCGTGTTGAGATCCGCCTTTCTGTCTGCTCTCCCTTGTATGCGGGCATATGGTGAATATGTTCGACGTTTTGCTTCTCTGCCCCACACTCGCGCCCAGCAGTTTGTCTTTTTCCTATTCGGTGCATGTACTCGTTGCATTTAATATGTCCCTGTCTCCGTATACAATGCTATTGCCAAGGAATCACAACGTGGGATGTCCTCCATATCATAAATGATACGGTGTGTCTGGAGCGGCATCGGTCCCAGACAACACGATGAGCTACGACCCTCATTTTAGATTCATAGGCCGAGGGCGGCCTTGACCCTGTTAGGGTTTCCCACTCACGTTTTACATACTGCGTTTCACTGCGAACGCTCGTGATTGAGGATACCAGGGCCGGCTGTACGAAGTCCGGCCCGTCTACACTTAATGTGTGGCACGTAGTGATATGGGGCCAGTTTCTCATGGGCGAGGAACCTTATACATCATCGGAATTGTTTCTTCACGGCGTTCGGCTATTCAGCTCGTAGGAAGACTTTCCGAACTCTCCCGGTCGCAACGTGGGGATCTCAGAAGCTCTGGAAAACCCCTACTCCACCCAAACTGCGACCGTACGAAGAAATTTACCTCCAGATGCAAAGTGATGATTTTTACCAAAATATAGAGATAAAAAGATAGCCCTGGGGCTGCTGATTCTGGATGTGCTATTCTCTTGTCCTCTTTCTTTGTGGCTGTCGAGTTATTTCCAAAAACGTCGTTCTTCGGTGTTGTTCTCTAGGAAGTAAGGGTATTTGGCTCTAGTAAATGAGCCGAGGGGAAGGTCTCTGGTTAGGTGGTAGAGTGATTAGAATCCTGAAATTGTTACCCCCTTCTGGGTTTCCGTCCCGGTACGTTGGCCATGGGGCGTGCGTGTGGTGGGGTGAAACCCGAGTGAGACTCCATGACCCACAAATCCGCCCACAACCGTCCCTCCCCAGGCCCCGAGTGACAAATGTACTTGGCACAAACAGCCAATGCTCTGCATCCCCAGGCTCTTGTAAAAACCTATGGTGCCGGTCGCGATAAACCTCCCTCAACATGCCCTCCACACCAGCTCACCTATAACGCACCCCAAAATTTTAGATATAGAAAAATTTTAAAACATGGATTAGATAACTCTGGTGACTATCTACAGAGTGGCTGTTTTGAATTTCTGGATTTGTTAATTTGAATGTGGGTTGATAGGTTTCTTAACTGGGTAGTTTTGGTGTAAGAGGTCTTCATTAATGTCCGCTATGAAAAGTGCCCCAAATTGAGTCAATATCATAGGGTTAGGGGGCTGGGAGTCTAAGAAGGCAGGAAAACAGTTTATATGACCAAAAAAAACTATTTTTTGGTCCTGGGCTAATGTAAGATTCGGCGATTACCAAATCGCGCCAAGACACTAGCAAATTTTGAGGGCCACTAACTCTATCCCACCGTGTTCGGTCATAGAATGAAGAAAATGGGGCATCCCGTCCGCTCTGCCATACCCAAGCTTCATATCGTCCGGTTAGTACTGCAGTGGGTGACCATGTGGGAATCCCGGATACCGAACTCGAAGGCCTATTCTTTTGTATTTTTTTTGGTTGGCATGGCACGGTTTGAGGATTAGCGCCGGAGCGTATGGTATGCCTTGTTTTGCAAAGACCACAATATCAGGCCCCTTTGTTGTTATGACTCGTGGCAGAAGGAGGGGATTTAATCGTTCCAAGAATTCTGTTAACCTTTTCCTGAATCATTCGTCAGTGTGGTCTACGATGGCGAAGTAGGCGCCTCGAGCTAATACGATGTACTGGTACCCTTCCATGAACCAGAGTACCCGATATATGGTATCTCTTGACTCGAGTAGGCTCGAGTCTTAATATGTACTTAGTTACTTACTCCTCAAAATGCTAGAGTATATATAGATACTTCCTACTCGTGTATTATAGATCTCGGGTGATCGAACCAGATACTTAAGAACAAGTACTTGAGTACTTTTCTGAACCCACTGCCAAGACCTACTTCTTACCTCGATCGAAGAAACCCAAAGCAGATCTCACTAGAGGGATAGGCAACTCGATATACGCTGTAGCTGTCTTCTTCGCCTAGGCGCGCTTCGTGGACCACACTGCCGTTGGTTCTTGGTAGTAAGTAAGTAGATAGGGTGTTTCTCGATATAAACCCCTGATAAGCTGTGAAGCCTACGGGTTGGATCTCCCTCGTATTTGGGGTTATTTGCATAGTACCGCCAGAGGTTGAACGTACTTATATTATATATATATGGTCAAAACATACCTAACTTATGTGCATGAGTAGGCTAACAAGAGGCTTGCGTTGAAATATAAAGGTTATAAGACTATTGTACAGCGGTGGATAATAGGTCATCGGACAAATACGCGTTTGTAGGCAAAATTTTGGCTAGGTCGTCCGATGACTTATTACCCACCGCTGCACCTCGGGCCTCAAAGGGAGGCTAGTTTTATGAATATGGGCGGTATACTTGGTAGCAAGGTCTTTATAGAACTGAAAGAATTTAAATTTTATAACCGGGGTGTGTGAAGAAACGTATCGGTCGGGACGTTATGACATCCGTACTATAAATTTATTACTCCTATGATGATCTATGTCTTTGTCTGTTCCCGCGATTTACAGCCTTTTGCCGAAGATGGTGATATAACGATACTCTTGCTATTCGCCATCACTCTTGTGTACTTCTACAAGTGGGCCTCTCACCGCCGATAGCCGTTCTTAGCTCGGTAGGGTCTGGTTTTTTTTTATGGTGGGTTACAGATTGCCACAGGCCCTAAACATTGAGACGAAGTCATTACGGGAAATCGGTATGCCGATGTTCTCGTCCGCCGGGTGGCGGAGGGCCGCAACCGACTCACCACCGATTTACACTAATCCGGCGACAAAATAAGGCGTTAAGTGCGCTTATATTTGGTTATTCACTCAAGGCAGGATGGCCGAGTTGGTTATGGCGCCAGGTTAAGGTCTTAATCTTAACACTAATTCCTGGTTCGGAAACGAGCGTGGGTTCAAGTCCCACTCCTGTCATTTTTTTTCCCCCTCCACCTAGTCGGGGTGGAGGGCAATGTTTGTTGCCGGTCGCAACGTTTCACAAGGCGTTTGTGGGTGGATAAGACGGATACGCACTTTGGGTCAGGTTGGGCACAGAGTCGCTGGTTGTTTGAGCATCTGCCAAGAATCGCTAGTGTGTGGATGCCAACTGTTTATTGGCAGAGGTGAGTAGCATATTATTTATTAATGTCTCAGTTTTGTGTTACGGCCAATCATGTATTACAACGCGTGGTAGAACACTTGAAATCTTGGATAGATCATGGCTGTAGCAACCGAAGTCCTATTGATAAAGATTTGGCAAATAGATCTAGACGGATCGTGACCGTTGTGATTGCTGTAAGAAACCAATACGGCCAATAGGGCCATAGTAAATTTTGGGGTGCTCTAGAACCCCCGGTTGTATCAATATCCTTCTCTATACGGCCTGCGGACGAGATGGTTCAAACCAACTAGGCTATCGTTGCTCGAGTATTTTCTCTGCTTGATACCGTATACTAGACTTGGAGTTGACTGATACCGTAGATCATGCTTGACAGTCCTGGCGGAGCCATGCTTTGGGCCGGGTGCCTGAGGGAGAAGCTTACATGTACTCTCGCGTTCCTTCGCTTTGTCTCGTCTGCTCCAAGATTGCAAAGAACCACTCCATCCTTACCGATATATCCGTGATACCATGGCCAGGAACCCCGGGAGAGAGTCCGCACTACATATAGGCTCTAGGAACTGCCAGATGTTATGACCTAAGTACACGCTCTAATCGCTATTCGGACCTAGAAGCTAGGCAGAAGACTGCAACCGCCCCACATACACAGGGCCCAATTCGATTCACGAGGGCACTAACTTCGGGTTCAGCGGCTAACCTGGAACCTCTTTATAATACATTGGGAGACAGAGCCTAGTCCAGATAAATTATAGGTTAAAGCTTATGTAATTGATATAGGATTACACCCAGACTACCGTAGAAGATCAGATCTAGCTGACCTTCATAAAGTGCCAGGCGGTATTAATAAAAGCCAACAAAACATCTGGCCCGGAACGTAGTCCTAGGTTCTAAGCCTCGCTCGTTTTCCCATTACTTCCTCGCTGTGGGAAGCTAGTAGCTGGCCACGGCTCGTGCGGAGTCTCAGGAATGGCGTACTGTGGAGTAAGAACAGCTCACGCGGGCATACGTGAAGTTGTGGCTCTCGTAATCTTAGGGTTAAGGGTCCTCCAAGGTTTTAGCCCGCAAATATGTTGGTGTTAAAAGTGCATGCATGTAGGTTGTGGGTCTTGATAGGAAGTACAAACTTCGTGATAGGAAGTACATGTCAATCCTGCACGGCCCGAACGCATATATTCCTATCCCTTAGTCTGTCAATACTGGCCCCCATGGAAGCTCCGTTATTTGATAAGGGAAATAGTAGGATCTGTTATATAGTAAAGCTACATAAGATTTACTTCTTCTTGAAAAATATAGCTATATAACTTAGTTCGACCATTCAGGAGGTTCCTTTATAATTATAATTATCTACATGTAGTATACTGTACATGTATACGTATTCTGGGTAGTCCCAAGTGATGTGAGATGATCCTGGAGTGGTGAGGTTGCCCTAGGATAGGCGCGCGGTGTCGGAGGCAATTTTCGGGTTATTGGTAAGGTATTTGATCAATGGGAAATGAATTGGTAGTCTCATAGGCTTAAAACCAAAAGATCTAAGTTGTCTCGAATCAGACCCAATTCGGCTTAGTGTGGTTGATAAACAAAAAGGTTTATTGATTATCCTAGGCACGTGACCCACCCAGCGTCTGGTTCGAGGCAAAGATCTACATGTAGTTATAGAAGCATGTAGGCATTACTGGTCTATATTTTATTAATATGTTGATGCTCAACTATCAGCATTTTCAAGTCGTCTCGAGAGACAGTTACATGTAGTCTTATCGAAACTAATCTTACATACATTGAAACATTGCAGATAGTAGAAATGGATGACCAAATAGCTTTCCAGGAGTGTTCTAGTTAAGTACATGTAATTCCATGATATGATCCAGGCCCCTACCTTGAACTGTGACCCTTCGATGGTAATATCTTGTACAGAGTCTGGTGAATTATTGTGAAAGTGGGTTTTCCGTGATCCGATAGTCTCGTTGGCTCCTGAAAGGACTTTTGCTGTGAGCACGGACCAAGAAACCCACTCCTTGAGTGTTGACTTTCTACCAGACTCTGTAAGTAAGTGGGTGGGTGGTTACCCGGTAATAGAGTGACCTGTTTTTCGTTCTTGGCGGGATTTTCACACAAAATCTATCGCCAAGAAGTAAATATTTAGATTCAGAGGGTGTTGGCTAAGTTACTCTAATGAGCGGGTAACAGTGAAATAAGTTTACCGTCCAAAAAGATTTCGAGGAAGTAAATCTTACCGACTCCAACCCCTCTGCTCTTGTTACCTCTTTCTCTCATCAAAGCTAGAACTATTGTCTGTGGAGCATCAAGTTACCGGTCAAATCAATAAAATCCCCATCTCAACTCTACCTCTCGACAGCTAGTTGCACCCGGCCTGACAAAGAAACGCAGCCTCTCCCCCTCAGAAACCTCTTTTTCCTCTCTTGCTCTTCTTCTTCTCCTTCCTTTACCTCCATCGGTGGTAGACTGCACTTCCTCTACTTCCTCGCAAGAAACGCAGCCTCTCCCCCTCAGAAACCTAAAGTTTTTACCAGTTGTAAAAGCCTCTTTTTCCCCTCTTGCTCTTCTTCTTTTTTTTTTTTTTACCTCCATCGGTGGTAGACTGCGCTTCCTCTACTTCCTCGCAAGAAAGCCACACCAGACACCCCCTTAACCCATCCAATCCAATCTTCCGCTACCCACCAAAACAACCCCTTAAAGTTAAAAAAAATGGCCTACCAACAACAACAACAGCAGCAGCAGCAGCAGCAGCAACAGGTCCAGCAATACCACCCTCAGAATCAGGATCAAGGCAACCCCTTCTTCAACTATCAACCAGCTTTCTTCGTGAAGGAAACAAACCTAGACATCCCAAGCGGGGCCCATCCAAGAACCGTCCGCAATTATTACAAGCTCTTAGGGCTAGATTATGGTCAACAGGCGGACGAGCATGTAATCCGGGAAAAGATAGCGGTGCTAGAGGACCAGATTTACAACACAGCTAGGGATAACCTGATATTTGTGAGTATATATAAATAAATTGCTTCGTTTGAAGGTATACTGAATGTGTGTTTGGATATATAGTTGAGAGAAGCTCGCATGGAGCTCCAGGATCCGGTGCGCAGGCAGCGTCATTATCAGATGGCTACACAGGTCGGAACCTATGACGTGATGCTTCATGATCGTGAGTATTTTCTATATTTTTATATTTATACACCTTTCCTCCCCCTCGTCGCATATAATTGTTGAAGTAGAATTCCGTCCTCCCTGATTCGGAATTGATGGCTAACTTATAATATCCATACAGTCCCACGGGTCAAAGATTTCCACGACTCGAACTCCCGGGATGCATACCAGGAATACAATTGCAACCGTGAAAAGGGCATACATTATTACGCCCAGGAGCGTTCTCGTTATGTCCAAACAATTGAAGAAAAAGATGAGCGAGCCTTCCAACTCGTTCTCCAGCTTGACAGTTCCAATACTGCCTGCCGTCAGAGAGAAAGGGCGTTGTGCGCAGAAAAAGAGGCCGCGGAGCAGGCTCTCCGCGATGAAAAGGCCCGTGCCGATAATGCAAAGAAATCCGCCGATCGGATAGCCAAAAATGATCTCGACGCGCTGAAACTCCGTAAGCAGCAGGCGGTTGCCGCCGCGCGGTGGGCCATCGAGCAGGTGAAGGAAGCTTCTGACGCGCATTACTTCGCCGAACTGGCGGAGGCAGAGGCGCAGGAGGCGATGATTATGGCAAAGGCACAAAACGACCCCCTGTTCCCAGTTCGTGACGCCGAATATTTGGCCGCCGTTGCTGCCAGAAAGACCGTTGCCAGTTCGCAGGCGGTCCTCGAGCAAATACTGAATGGCATCTTGTTCACTGCCAATGATTTCGGGTTCGGGCTCGGCATAGACGGGCAAGGGGTCAAAAATGCAATCAACTTTGCTGCCGCGGCGCGCAAGAAGATGAGGGAGGAGAAATTGGAAAAGGCTCGGGTGAACAGGGAGGCCGAGGAAGCGGCCCGCGTCGCCAGGGAGCAGCAAGATGCCCGCAAGAAGTCCGCCCAGAGAGAGAGGAGGGAGCGCCGCAAACAGAAGCCCGCCGATACGCGTCGTGCCAGCCCAGTCAACCAAACAAACAAGGTCACTAAGTCGAAATCTAAGTCTAGACCTCTAAGCAGAGACGCTCAAAAACTAGCAGAAGCCCTATTGGAGGCGCTGGCAGGCAAGAGAAGTTCCCGGGGAGCGGTCAAAGAGGAGGAGAAGGAGGAGGAGGAGGAGGAGGAGGAGGGGGAGGGGGAGGAGGAGGAGGAGGAGGAGGAGGAGGAGGAGGAGGAGGAAGGAAGCTCGGGTAACTCCAGTGGGGGGGGCCAGAGTCCGGTGCCTATTAAGGCAGAGTCTCCTTAATTTTTCGACTTGTGTATTTTTTCCCCTGTGTTTCCCCCCCTGTTTTTTTTTTTTTTTTTTATAATATTCTTAGTGCCTTTGTTTTTGCTTTAGTTGTTTTGTTTGTTTTTTGTTTCCTGTAATTAGTCTTAGCTATAAATTGATTTGGTTTTACTGGTGAACCCTAGGTCTTGTGTGCATGATGTGGTTCTCGTTCAGTGACTTGAAATCGTCTATTACCTACGAATCTGCTAGTTAATAGTATAACAGATATTCCTTGCGCTCTGACCATCCCTGTACACATTGGGGAAAGTAGTTTGGAAAGGCTTGGGCTGTGACTTTACCTCCTTGTAGCGTTTCACACAGACCATGTAGTCAAACATAATATATCACTCGATGCCAAGACAGCTGGATAGGATTCCTTCGTGTAGACAGTTTTGATTGCTGGCTAGTAGTAACTGCACCCGTAACATCGCCTCCCCCCCCTAGCTGTGCCAACAGGTGGGATAAGAGACTATGTCAACGGTATCGATCCGTCGTTTAGACCAGTCGGTCGTGATGAGTGGGGACAGGGGCGCTGGCACGTGGTAATCAATTCCTTTGCTGCGGAGAGTATACATAGTCGCAAAGGAACACGAGAATGAGAGTTTCGAGGGGGTGGTTTGAGGAGGCGAGTGGTTGATGTATCCCTTTGGTTGTCCTGCGTTTTTCACGACTTTGATCAGCAAGAGCCTTAACCAAGGGAGGCAAAACGGACCTAAGATACCTGGATATTTTAACTGCACATGAAGATTCCTCCCTGAATTGGAAAGCTCCCTTATTAGCCACAGGCGCTGAATACAACCAAAGGGATGTACTTGATAGGCACGTGATACTTATAATTGTGTCCTTTTTCTATGTGGATATCTTACACGGTGGCTTTTTTGGCCGCCATGATATGATATATAGGCGCCCACGGGGCGAAGGGCGGATCCTGTCTAATGGCGGTCAGGGATCTGATGCTAATAACAGAGTCAGGACGTTATGGAACAAACGGGATCGGCCGTCAATAGGCGAGCGACTGTACCTACAGTACCAAAAAAGCGGGTGTATCTAGTACCTTATCTGTCAGAATACCACGACACTCCGGTACTTCTACAGCATTGCTATGTTATAATGGCCAAAATCCCGATTTAATTCGGAAGTTTTTCACGATATCGTATTGCTATGGTATCTATTACATCCCTTTTTTGGTACTGTATGGCCACCACGAACATGCATACCTGTTGGGGGTGCATCCGGTATGAGTGATCGAACGATCGTGCAGTTATGTGATAAGACAGAGATAACAGTTAAGAAGCAAAAGCCACCAACTTTTGCTTTTTTCTGGGAGGGGGGGGGGGGGGCAATGGGGGAGCATAGCAAGGGATGATACATGTAACTACATGTACGTACATATACTCAATAGAGAATAGAGATATAGATCAACAATCAACAAAACATGTACTTGAAAAGAAAAAAATGAGAGACACAGTACTACATGTAACCATCCTTCTTGAACTATCCCCGGGCTGGTGAGACTCGCGGAATCCAGGACCCCCTGTTCGGGCTGTGGCAAAGTCACTGAGCCCGTCACTTTCTGTGGGTGTTTGCCAGAGATTTTGGCGTTTGTTAGCAAAAAGTGGGACTATTATTACCGAAATAGGAAGTCGTAGATTCTGCAAGTTTCAACAGCCCAGGGAATAACTACCGGTTTGTCTTGACGCAGGAATTCGCCAAGTCGTTACATGTCGGCGAATCACAACGTGTCAGTCTCCATCAAATCTGGCCGATACATACTCGGTCGCGATATTACTACTCATAGAAAATCACTCGTCCGAGTGATCGCTGTGAAGACGAGGGGACGATATATATATATATATATCCAAGATCCACCAACACCAAAAATCACCAATAACTCTCTACAGTATCTATACTACCCCTCACTACTCTCCTTTGGAGACTATACATTTTCCACTCTTTGACTCTCCACCATCCCAAAAAGCGGCTACCCCCGTTGCAGATTTACCCGAATGGTACATACAGCGGCACACCTGCTCGCTGTTGGTGCTGCTGCTGTCTTGGCCCTTGTCAGTTAAGGGCTCCCCCATGCCCATATGTACCCTTATTTCAAAAGTACCCTGCAACAAAAAGAAAGAAAAAAAGGAAAAGAGCGGGGAGCGATCTGTGTGACCCAAGAAAAGGCGCCAACTGAACAAGACAGCATGACATTCCTCATCATCTTCCCCCCCCACCATCACCACCCCCACCACCCACCCAACCTTCTTCTCTTCCTCCTCTTCTCCTCTTCTCCCTTCTCTCCCTTCTGTCTCCCTTGAATTGCCTCTCTCTGGGGTAGACAGTTTCATTGAAACTACATCATCTGTAGTCTATCGTTCAATGAGAAGGAGCCCTCACATAATTGTCTCCCACTGAAATTTTTTTTTTTAGCGATTTTCTAAATCTAGAGCTAGCACTCTAACCACCCCCTTCCCCTCCTCCCAAATCTGCTTTTTTTCACATCTAACACTCTAACACTGTCTATCTGTCTTCTAACAATAAAATACAACGAAAAATACCTCACCTCTAATAAACGAAAACGAAGCAAACATTACCCCACACACAGGAAACTAAATAATGGTATCTTTAACCCTGGTAATTACTGTTCAATACTCGCTGACACCTTAGGCGACCCCCCGCTCCCTCCGTTCCTTCTTCGACTTCACCTCTCCCGATCTCCTCGATGCCGACTTCTCCAGTCTGATGCTCCTTTCCCGTGCCAACCATGAGTCCCTGCAGTCAGAACTCGTCGCCCTCCGTGCCCAGATCGTCGAGAAGGATGCCCTCCTCTCAACAATGTTCATACAGCAGCAGCACGGCGCCGCCGCCATAGAGTCCAAGTCTCCCGCCACCAACTCTACACCGCCAGAGTCGCAGATAGACTTTGGCATCCGCGAGGCGCAGGTCGAGTCGCTGACGGCAAAGGTCGAAGCCCTGATCGAGCAGAAGCGGAAGCTGACGCTTGCGCTTGAGACCTCCCAGGCAAAGTCGCGCGCGCTCACGGCAGAGGTAAAGAATGTGCGGGACCGGCAGGCGCGTGAGGAGCACGAGAAGAAGTATGCGGCGCTCGAGGCGCAGTACAGAGCAGTTGCCTCGGAGCTGGAGGCTCGTAGAGCCGAGAATGATAGCTTTGCGCTGGAGCGGACGACGCTGACGGCGAAGGTTAGGGCGCTGGAGGCGGCGGTTGCTGCAGCGCCGCCGGTGGCAAATGTTGAGGGTATGGGTCTGGAGGCGCTAAAGACAGATAATGAGAGGTTGATGGCGAGGCTCAAGTCATTTGAGGATGGAAATGCGGCTCTGAATAAGAATATCGTCGCGCAGAACAAGACGATTGGTGTGTTGAGGACTGTTGCGAAGACTAACGAACAGAGTAACGTTGACCTACAGAAAAAGAATCTGGACCTGATGGCTGAGATTAACGCGATGGAAACGCAATACGAGCAGACGACAAAGAAGAATATCGCATTGGAAACTAAGATTGGAAAGCTGGAGGAGGAGAAGACTTCACTTGAAGCCCAACTGAAGAGATTGGCAGATAAGACTGAGTCTATAGCTCAGGTGGATACACAGCAGATAGAGTCATGGAAGAAGAAGTTTGAGGAGTCGGAAAGAACGCTTCAGACAAAGATAAAGCAATTGGGGGACGACATAAATCGTCAAGGGGCTAGCATCAAGCAGTATCAAGAGAAAAACCAATACCTAATAGAAAACAATACTAGGTTTCTTGATGCCAGAAAGGCGATTGAGAAAAAGCTACAGTCTGCACAGAGCGAGCGGACCCGTCTTGATAACGAATTGTCCGAGATTCGCATCAAGCTCTTTAGAGCAGAAAAGTCTGCAGCTACAACTACGCGAAGCCTGGACCTCG
This sequence comes from Morchella sp. 2016-57, assembly GCA_024713875.1. Taxonomy (NCBI): domain Eukaryota; kingdom Fungi; phylum Ascomycota; class Pezizomycetes; order Pezizales; family Morchellaceae; genus Morchella; species Morchella sp. 2016-57. Next base: position 1,178,619 of record JAMGZE010000019.1, read on the forward strand.
AGGCTGCAAATAAGAAGCTTGTTGAGCAGAACCAGTACCTCTCCCGCAGAATGGAAAGCCAAACACAAACGCACCAGGGCCTCAAAAATGAGGTGGAAGCCTTGGAGGAGCGCTCGAGGCGTATGTTGAGCGAAATACACACCCTCCGGCAGGAAAAATCCCGTCTCAATGATGATATCGACAATCTCGTGAGCCAGCTCAATGCTCGACGAGGTTCTGCAGACAGAAACGATCATGCTAAACAATTTCCTACAAAGTCGAACGAGACTAGCACCTCCAACGGCCCAGCGACAAAACCCCAGACGCCCGTATCGCCCAAGACCGCCCGCGGTACCAAGCGTACCGCCGAGGACCAAGACGACACGACCCAAACCCCAACAGCATCCCGCAACAATTTCACCATCCGGGCCCTCGCTGACACTCCCAAACCCGCACAAACCACGCAACCAATCCCTACACACCCACCCCCCTCCCCACCGGGCCAGCGTTCGCTCTTCGACCGCGTCACACAGCCCCTACAACACCAACAGCCCTCCGACCCCCGCTCCCTCTTCGACCGCATCAACACCACGACCTCCATCGATCACGAAATCGACACTCTCATCACCGCCTCCAAAGACTCCCCCCGTGGCATCTTTTGTCGCTTCCGCGGCCCCCCACTCGGCGTCGCAGACCTCCTCGACCTCATTTCCGGCGGCCCTCTCGAGTCCGTCCGCATTGCCCTCGAAAAGGACGTCGCCTTCCTCTGGTTCCTGCGCCCGCGCGATGCTGCTGCATTCATGGCGCACGCGGGGGCAAACAAGCTGCCCAACTTCGACTTCGCCTGGAACGAGAAGCCTGTGCGGACGCTGGATCGGGATCTGGCAACTCATGTCGTGAGGTATGGAGCTAGCCGCGTGTTTGCGCTCCATTGCGTGCCAAATGATGTGCCGTTGCAGCGGATTGCGTCGGATGTCGGTGGCAAGAGGATCGCGTTTTGGCTGTGCGAGGGCGCTGGAGGGAGAGTCGCAGCGGATGGCAGGACGAAGGGACGGGAGGTGGTAATTGAGTTTACGGAGCTGAGGGATGCGGTGGAGGCGAGGAAGAGGCTGGCGGGCGACTTTTGGTGCGAGGCGAGCTGGATGAGGGAGGGGTGTGATCGAGCGGTGAGGGAGGGGGGAGCGGCAGCGGTGGGTAGATAGTAGTGCGTTAGGTAGTTGTAGGTAGTGTAGGTAGCTTTTTTTTAGGCCTTTTTATGGCGGTGTGTGTGGTGTGATGGGCAGTAGTGGAGGATAAAGCGGTCTTTAAATGGCCTTTTGTCTTTTTTTTTTAAGTGCTTTGTGAAGATTGCATTGGCGGTAAATATCGCTTGGTTTTTTTCTGTTTTATCTCTGTTTGCGTTATCTACATAGATACGTAGCGGCTTTTCTGCTTCTTTCTTTTTACTTGGAGTATTTGAATGGGCATGGTATAGCATTGGATTGAATTATGGACGTGACGTGAGCGGAAAGGAAGGGCTGGGAGGAGTATGGTGGGGTGGAAACCGGTAGCATAATCATTGGTTGTGCGTGCGCACGTGCACGTATAAAGTGCGAAGGAGAAACGGCAACATATATATAAGGAAAACGAATAAATAAATCTGGGGGGATTCACATTGGTTTACGCGGTATGATGATTGGGGCCTAGGTGAACAAAAAAAAAAGAAAATAGCGTGTACTACATTTTGTGTGCAAAGGACATCATAGAGTATCTGGATCAGCTACTTAGTTGAGTAGAATAGTCCTTTGAAAGACGCGGTTTTGGCCGGCTTCTTGTGGCTACTTAGTATACTAGTCGGATTATCATATACGTATATGTTAAGTAGTTGGGCTGGGGTAGGTACATGTAGGTATGTACATATACATGTAAGTATAAGTAAAGGGTTTTCGAAGTAGGTCTGGCCATGTACTAATGCAAGTACGTGTATCTACGTACTATGTAAAGTCGCTAGGTGGAACCAGGCTCCAAGTGAAGCATCACAACACAATTAATTATAATGATGAACAGGGGGGAAATATTTTGACCCTTGGGGAAGCCGTTTGCACATTTTTGAACTGCTAAAAGAGAGTGGTACCTGAGATATAATAAAATACTCTAGTGGAGAACCCCGTTAATGCTAGGTAGATTTGTATGGGTTTCACCACTCAACTGCTTTCAGGCTTTCACGGAAGCTTTTTGGTAGGGGCCTTACTTATGGATATCAGAGTCGTTGCGTTACGCTACCACAGGTAGCTGGCAGTACTAGCTGATTTTAGGAGAGGACAAGATAAGTCTTCATTCCTAGGCCTCTAGGGATATGGGCCAAAATGTGGCACCTGCGCCGGAGCGAAGGGGGGGAGGAAACGTCGGTACATTGATATGTGTACCCCCCCCCCCCCGCGAGGAGTACCGATAGGTACCTCCTGTACGTATAGGGCCGTTTTAAAGGTCCTCTAGAGTTATTACCCGTGCTTGTGGGGATCATGAGTACTTAATAGCCAGGGGCCTAGCCTAGGAGATCAAACTTGGAGGATACAAGTACTACTACTTCTTTTTTTTTTTCTGCAGAGTTATACTAGTACTTTACCGCCCACATGAGGGTGTTTCTATAAACCCAATTCCAGCACTTAGTCAAAAGGTTGGTCTGATAAAGGACTTATAGAAAATAGGAAAGAAAAGAAAGAAAAAACCTCTTTTCAGCTGCAACTTAAGGACTCTATGTTTCAAAAGAGGTTTTTTTCTTTTTCTTTTTCGGTAAGATCTTTATTAGGCTAACCTTTTGCTAGGCAATTTTTACAGCTGAAGTTAGGCTTACAACAATATCCATGCGGGCGGTATTGTATTTACTGGTGCGAGCAGGTCTTGATCTGGGGGAAACGGTGGGGCCTCCGGTAAGCGGGCGTCTCTGGTACTTTTTTCTTTCTTGTGACGAGGTCTGTCACTAGAGCCCTAGACTGTGTGCTAATAATCTACCTGATATCATACCTTTCGCTCTTGGTGTTGAGGAGTTCAACCCACCCACCACCGTTGATGGGAGAAATTCAAGGAATCTTGATCATTGACCGCAGCCAGCTAGCTGAAAACCCAAGAATTATCGGGCTGACCTGGCACTTTGACAACTGGCGTCCCGGCCCTGGCGTCTGTTACAGCTCTCAACGGGTTGCCACTGCGGTTGCCTGGTGGTTGGTGAGGCATCAAACAGCCAACCAATCATTCGGTTGATTGAGGCACAGCAACATAGCCCTCGGGTTTCAAAACGGCCTGTGCCTTACCACAGCATATTCTGCTCGCCTTTTCTAGATGGATGTTTATCCAATCATCATTAGGCATCGAAGGCTGCTCCTTGAGTCTTCAGTAGAGAATTCAGATAGCGCGAGTGACAGTCGGTGATTCCGGGCCTTGGAAGCTGCGGAGAGATATTATTGTGGTAGTGGAAAGCCCAAAAAGAAATATGTGGGCTGTTCATGTTAGTCAAATGTGAGAAATAGGGAAGGTCGGTGTTGGTGTGTGCGGCGCGGCGGTGGTTGTGAGGGGGCCCAAGGAAACCATACCTATAGGCTAGGCTGTATGGACCGGCGATGGGGTTATGGGGCCGGATTTGATGTAACAGAACATTCACTCCTATGCATGGCGGGGCTGGAAAGAGTCACTGGGTACCTTGGTACTAGTATTTTGTGGATACCTATGCGTTGGCGTCGAGTGATGGTAGGGAAGTCATATTCTGCCCACCAGACTCCTGAATCCGCCCCTGAAAGAATGGAAATTGCCCTAAATCTAAGCCGGTGCATATTCGAATGGGGAGATTGTCTCTGAAGGCATGATTCTCCGCCCCCGAGACACTGACGCACCGTGCTCTCTTGGGAGTATTGATCGAAATTCCGGGGTTCCACCTTAGTATCCACAGATAAAGAAGTCAGCCCTGCTATCTGGTGATGAGGTCAGGATGGAAGTGTTTAGGGTACTCAAGCTCTCCATTGTCATATCAATTCAATGTCATACTGGTTTGTGTAGACGCACAAGTCTTGTCGCAAGAACAACATCCAATCAGGGGAGATTATAACTTCTCAAAACGAAGACATGTTATATTAATATGTCGCGTTGACCTCGTGTCATCATTAACTTTTGCCATTGTGCCCTTTCCCAGCATTTACCTCCGTTTTTTCATATCCCCTGTCCTAGACATGTCGGCCCGGGGATAGGCAACGATAAGTTATCACCAGGATCTTTTTAGATGAAACGTAAATATCAATACATTCTTGCAAACTGAGGACTTGATCTGTGGGTGTCGTGAGGGTCCCTCGTGAGTTATGAGCTCGTCGCGCCGCATCAAAACGTCCGATCTCATATGCATACGAGTGGGAGCAACGGTAGTCCTATCACTAATAAAAGTGTCGGTGTGGTTACAGGAAGCTATTTATTGTCGCAGGGTTGTTAAGTGACAATATTTTCCTTTCCCTATCTGTTATCGGTTTTATGTTGGTAAAGTCACACTAAACTTGATACCTTTCCATGTAGCTAGAGTAACTATTTCTCAAGCCATCAGTAGATATACGGGCGTTCCCAGCCTTACCCTCGGATATGATGGTGAATAGACAAGACTTTGAAGTCAAGCTGGTGCTGGTGTTATGCCTTTCAGTAGTGGGGTATATATCATGAGAAGCGAAGAGAGTGTGCGTAAAGGGGGCAAGATGATTGATGAGGTGCATGCAGATTATATACCTCGTGGCAGCCTTAAGGTTTATGACTCGAAGTTGTTTTCCGTCATCTCAGGCTATGGACTAGGATATAGCTGGCTTGGCAAACTTGAGTAACGCGCACAATCGTTCTGCTGACCTGACATCTTTTACCAGCGCCTTTTTTTTTTTTGCTTGGATTCGCACACTGAGAAACCGCATCGCGACACCCCCAAATTGAAACGGCGTTGCTGTTAACTACAGGTATCACCAATTGAGACGGCTTTGCTAATGAAACGTGCATGAAATAAGGAAAGTAGCTGTATATGCTGTGGGCCAATTGGATAATACCAAATACATGTATAGTATAATACTGAATGTTAACATGGATACATGTAGGAAGTGTCTTCTTTAGAGTTTATACTGTCCTCCTGTCTCATTCTCAATCATATCGAATAGCGCTAATCCTGACAACCTTCCGTACATAGTTGATCCCATCACATTGTGGCTACATGTGTCTTAGGTCAGCACATATCATCCATTACCAATTAGATGCAGAACATACGTTGTCGCTGCTTCCTCATCAGCAATTTTGATCGGGCTTCCACCTCTCCCAGCACAGGCTGCATCAGCCATAAGTTGAGTGTGGCAGCATTTCTCCATCGAGATAAACCAGAAGACGGCTTCTTCGATTGTTTTACCCGTACTTAGGATCCCGTGGTTTTGGAGCAGAGCAACCTATTTCCACGGGAGAGTCAGATTAGCCAGGGGAACGAGAATGGAGGAATACCTTCTTGTCTCCAAGGGCATTTGCAATATTGATTCCCTCCTCTTCTTCGAGAACAACGCCCTTAAAGTTCCTATAAATGACGTGGTCCTGCCGCGCAGGCTTATTAGAACATTTCGCGAGAGACAGGATATGGAGGGGCTACATTATAGAACGAGCAGCTATCCTGCGTAATCATATCTAGTTCCCTTCCCAAAGTGGAAAAGGTCCTGCCATAAATCGAGTGCGAGTGACAGGCACAAACCACATCAGGTCTCGCCTCGTGAATCGCTGAATGGATGGCGAAGGCTGCTTGGTTTAAGCGGCGGTTGGTACCACCGGCAATTACTTTTCCTTTTGCATCTACCTGAATGAGGTCGCTTGCCTTAATGAGGGAAAAATGGAGGCCAAGTGGGTTCACCTGAGCTCATGTCATATTAGGCGAAATCCACCTGTGAAGAGCAGCTATTCAAGTGTATACTTACCCAGAATGTGGTTTTATCGATCGGATCCTGCTTGCAGGGTACATGGTTAAATATTCTAGAACAAGGCGGGGGAGGATCAGCCCTACCCGTAAAGAGATATGACCCGCTAAAGAGGAAAAGTTCGAGAAGCAATCACGTTAGAAAGGTACAGCTAAGAAATAAGTTGCTATTATTGTCTCTGGCTCCGCCCATTCTCACTTCCCAGAGCCATGGTACGGGGAATATGCACATACCAACACCTTCGTCGAACCCGTACTTTGCAAATAACCTGAACGCCGCAGCAAGCCGTTCCTTCAAAATCTGACACTCCTGGGATTTGTCGGTGTAGGCTGTCGTTAGATCTTCCGGTCGCAGGCCGGATCGTGTTGGAAGGTCTGCAGCATCAATGGCGAGTACGGATGAGGGAGGCATTGTTCTTATCGATTGGTCCTTACAAGGAAGTGAAAGGTACATGTAGGTAAATATTCTAAGATCACGATTTATGAAGAACGCGGGGAGGGACTGGTTAACCGAGGATACAGGGATTATGTGATTAGAGCGACGTTGTACTACGGATATACATACAGCGAAAACATGTACTTCGGGTGTAGGGGTATGTGAGAAGACACCAAGCTGCCAAGTTTGCGTGAAGGATGTCTTCTCACACCCTACACTCGAAGTACGCCCTCGGCTGATTAGTAGGTAATGTTATCGCCGAATATTAATGATATAAAAGAATAAGAAGCCTGTCTCCTACCCAGATCTTGCCCCGCATAGAGTCTGGGGTAAACTACGCACAAGACTGAACGGAAACAACCGCACCGTCGGTAACTCTCTACCAAAGACCCGAAGTAGGTTTCTGGTATTCACTTTAATTCCTACGGTTACATTTTCGGGTATTCCTTAAAGATCTGGGTATCTACACGACCAATTGATCGTGAAAATTCTTCCTTCAAGTGCTCACCGGGGTTCCCCGAGGACTGTACCTACCCCTTCAACTCTCTATACCTGGCCTGTTGTGATGAGGATCACAACGACTCGGAGTTGCATGCTATGTGTGCTATATACTGCAATAAGCAAAGGTGGAGTAAATGACATTAGCATCGAAAGGGTTGGAACACTTATGAGCAGAGAATTGGGAATTCATGCAAAGATAGCGCATGCATTATAATTATGCCGGTAATAACTTAGTCGGCTTTAGTGAAAGATTCCTCAGGTTGACCCCGAACGTGGCACAAAGGCAACAGTATGAATAAGACTTGGTTGATGCTTACTCCAGCCACAATGAGGCTGGGAATATTACACCGCCGTTTAGGAGCATATAACTACATGCCTCCTTTGTCTCTACCGGGAGAATACACTAACGGCCTGGTAATTTGGCGAATCATATGAAAGAAACGCCCAGAACTGGAGTGACTCCTCACCTCAGCTACACGCGTCTGAGCTTTCACAAATCATCGAGAAACTTCTCGATAAGCCATTTTCTTAAATTCTATGCTATTATTCGTTTAATATCCGGAGCAGTTTACAACTCGCTTAACTTTACAAAGAAAAAGGCAGGATGAAGATGTTTATTTGGAAAGGGGTTAATCTAAATATTTTAAACGTGAATCTCTTTAGAGATAGAGGTACCTGCGCCTGTGAGTAAGCGCACTCAGGTTACTATAAGCTTTCTACCTCGATATACTGGATCCATGCAACACCAGAATACGACGCTTAAAGTGATATGTACCGAATTTAGAGACAATTAAAATTTAATTTCTTCTTTACGTTCCAATTTTGAACTATCAGTCAGTACGGGCCAGTTCCCGCCATAACGTTTCTCCTGCATGCATTACTTTGGGCCTTCACACAGCCCCATCGCGTCTCTAGGCCAACAGAGTACATGTAATTTCCGACAACTAGCAACAACGCTTACCATCATCATACGTCCTCGATTACCTAGAAAGGAGGCTTGTACTATGCTTGACATGCATATGGCTATAGCTAGGGTAGAGAATGATGGGAAGCATGGTATGGTAGTCAGAGTGTAAGTAAGTATGTACTTATGTGAGTATCTACGAAAATAACCCCGTGTTCGCATAACAACCTGGGAAGTAAACATTCTTACCAGTTCGTAAAGTCTCGCTCACTTCTTGTTGGTTGCTTCATGATTACGTGGTTATTTTAAACCCCATGCACTACAATTACGGATAGCCACTGCCTGGTTATCACGTAACTTCACCTCAGTACGACTAACCCACCTCCCCACCTCAACATCCACCACTTTATGGTATGGGAATCTTGCGAACTCGATGGCGCACCGCCCGGATGTTTAAGAAGTTCGCAAAGGACGCAATATAACCATTTTAGCACTTATGATGTGTGCAGAAATGATGTGTACCCTCCGGTAAAAAATCAAGCAATGCGTCACGGAGACATGAACAGAACTTCCTAGATGATTTCGACGGTCACACAAACATTTTTGAACTGAGTACTCAAGGGAATAAGTCGGATTCTGATTAGAGAGACTCTGTTGATTACCCACATCTGCTGGACTGAGGTAGAGTAGCTACGGTCAAAGAGGAGTGGACTATATTTGTTTTCTGATCGACCTTAGCCGGGATGCCAGAAAGCCGGTAAAGAGTGTTTGACATCTTGGGCCGGGAGGTTACCAATCGATCCCGCTGTACTGGGATGAAGTGATCCAGGGAGGCGAGTGAAGGAATGCGCACCACCGGAGTTTGCGTCTCAATCAGTAGATGCAGTTCGTGGGTTTATACCTGGTTTTAACTTGATTTGATCGCTGTGCGAACCACATATGCAAACCCAGGAGTTCGTTTAGAATTGTTGTACAAGGCTAACTAGCTTAGGAGCCAAGAGCACATGCGCCTCCAGGTTAGAGTTGAGAAGGATACTCTAGAGATAATAGCGAGGCAGACAGAGGCGCTATACCTTTTTCCTTCTACCTAATTTTTACTACAACTCCATTATGATGTAGAATATGCTGTTATGCCACGCCGCAAACATAGCTGCACGAAGAGGAGTGGAGAAAAGAAAAAACACCATTGCAGTACCGCCTTGCTGTTACTTCAGGACCAAAAGTAATACAGTAGGTGTTGCATCGACCGGTTTCTGTCCCGGTTCGACTGGCTACCCATAGAGTCATGTTTAAGCTATTCCAATCCTGATACACCTGCTAACAGACCTTAAGGCACACAACACTTTGCATGAGATCAACAGTATCTGTTTAGAATAAAAGGCGAACAAAGTCTCCGATAAAATTCTACATACATGCAGCAAGAAAGCAAGAAAACACATACAAATACCCATATATCGAAGAAAAAATAATTATCTCAATCATGAACTCGATGAACCATCCTGAGGCCGCTCAAGTCCTATCCCAGGCCTCATCACAACAAGCCTTATCTCCTACAACCAGAGAAAGAAAACGCCGTCACTTCAAATGGCCTGTCATTTGTGCCCATCTTGTTTATGACCTTTCATCTCCTGTTTTTTCTGCAGCAGAGATTGAAATGGTTTTCAGCGCGCCACCTGCAGAGGGCGAGACCAAGACGCCGGGCTCTGGAGGTAATGGCTGGGGTTCATTCTTAAACAGCCGGATGGAGCACATCACAAATCGACCCGCCTGTCAAAGACCGACAGCCATCTGTGTTGGAGAATACAGTTCTGCCTCAGTTGCCCACCCCTGCGAAGTTCATGGAGTGGGGCAGATATTTCACGGCTGGGACGATCACCCATCGGTAAAGAAATTCAAGCAGATGATAGCCTCCACACCCGTGATCCAGCCCTCCGGGAATGGTCCAGCTGATATTCTCAAAGGCTATCTCGATGAGTACGATGGGAATAGGTCACCGCTAGATGTCACTTGGGTCTTGAAATTCTTGTTGATGCCGGTCAAGAAACCCTCTCAAGGAGAAGCAGCAAAATGGTGGGAGTCGGAAGACTGGCAAGATCTTTGCAAGCCAAAGGATATCTCGGAGAAAGAGTTCCGGCCGGTGGCCCTCATATGCGTTAGGAACGACGGATTCCAGAAGGATGAGCTCTCCAGAAAGCTCATTGAGTTTGGGAAACTGTTTTCTGTTGAGGTTATGGTTGTTTCGAGTCTTGGCTGAGAATCATATTCCGAGCGATCCCCTATCTTTTTATCTGGGTTCTTATTTTTTTGAAAATGTGCTTTATATAACCTGTATTTCTTTCTCTTTCTTTTTCATCCGTCAAGGGGGGTACGGAGGGTTCAGTAAACGGAGTTTAGAGGTTTTTTGTTACTGTGTTTCCTTGTCATTTCTGCATATTTATCTAGAATTTCCTATAAATAGAGCTAGCTGGTATTCTCTATTTCATTCGCTTCTCTTTATGATATAATCCCTCTATAATGCTCTATTGTTAGAGATCTCCCAATATATTTATATATCTGAGGCCCGACGAGCTTCCTATAGGTATGCTCAGATGGAGAACCCGGAGTTTGTAGTACCCTGAATAATGACCTGCCTAGGTAGGAAATAGTTTACGCTGGGGATTAGGTGCTGGCCCGGATTTTATCACTAACCGGGGCACATGAAACAACTCTTCTTCGGTTTCTTTTTAGAAATTCGTCTTAGCTAGTCCTCCCATACTAGTAACTTTAACTCAGGGTTTATCATTTCTCACAGTGCCCCCCCGCCCCCGCCCCCCCTAATCATCTAAGTGAACCTAACTAATATTTCGTTTTCTTATCTTCATATATAGGTAGTGAGAGTCGTTATTAATCATAATCTTTCCAAAAGATTCGGATATTTATTATAATATGAGGTATAAAACCAATTATATTCCAATCGATGGTGGAGCAAGCTCAGAGATGGGTTGAGTTTTCGGGTGTTGGGCCGACTAGCGCCAGGTGTCTAATGGAACAACAGCGATAGGCAGTTGACTCTAGATCTATGCCACCTGCGGCACTGTTCCGTGAAGTTTCCTGGTGCCTTCCCTACCCGGGAAAGAGGGCAGTGCAAAAAAGAAATACAACCCTACTTGCATGTTGTACTTACTACGTAATTAACCGTATTCGGAATAAAACACCAAGCTTTTTGGGAGGTTACACACACAGTGACGGTTCTAGGGCAAATTGGGAACGACCGAGTGATACCCTATGAGTTACAGCTTACAGTTATGTAGGGCGGTTATTTTCCCTTTGGGGATCCCAGCTAGCTAGCTACATGTATGTAGCTGTGCACATCATAAACCAAAGGTGGGGTGAGTTCACGTGAGGCGCTAGTACTGTTTTTATCTCCACCAGCGCTAACGTGATAAAACAGCGCCGTGGACTCGAGTCATACCCGCGCACAGCTGTTCACCTAGGCAGAAATCTGATCATGAGGGCATTGGTCTCTGTTTGTTAAAAATCACTTGAAACATTGCTGCAGAACATCCAGGCACATGGGTATTAGCCATTCGATCTTTATAAGTACATGTATATGTGAATAGGTTCCCCAGAGGCTAAATCCTGGATTAAATACGTAATACACATACATAAATGCTGGACACCACTACTTACATAGTATGCGTCATTTACCGCCAACTTGGGCTGCACATGGGTGGAGTAGTTATGCATCACTATCATGGATATTTTCTATCCTATTGTCTCTTGGTCCTCAGGTGAATTGAAAGAAGGCTTAGACGTTTATTCATCCTTTGACAGGGATATGGTTGATATATCCCAGCATTTAATATATATGCAGGGACCATTGGGCGTTAATATGTTTCGAGGCTGTAGCCACGCGATGATCTACTTGCTACAAATTAGCGAGATGAATACATGTAGTATATTAAGAGGATGTCCAGAAAGGTTTCATGTCTTGGAGGTGCGGTCTCCCTCGCTTGAGGTCGCACCGCCGCCTCGGGGAAAACCATGTAGCTACCGTCGTTCACGGGGTAACGACGGATACTGGGTGTTGACGGATCCCACTAAAGAGAAACGGCCAAGCCAGGTTTGTTCGTTCTTATTGGGCAAAAAGCCCCTGTCCGTCGAAACCCAGTGTCCGTCAATACCCAGTGAGTGGCAGTACCATTAACCTGGCTAGAGGTTCTATCAAGGAAGTCCCAAACCCCGCGCAAATTAAGATATCATATTAAAAAATAACGTTATCATTCTTGTTCCACTAGAGCGATAAGCCATATGGCACGCATGTTAATTACTATGTGTATGGAATTCGTTCCTAGGAAATACGTCAAAGATTATAAATCTATATTAACGTAAACTTGCCCCGGCCCTGGGTATTGAACTGGAGGTGTTTTACATGGCGTACGTCCACCATATCAGGCGCACACACCCCGCACGAGTGATAGACAATGACTTGTGTCGTGCACGTGATCTGCTGACATCTAACTAGTGCATGTCTATTATATCATTATTATGAATAAGTAGAATACCCAATGGGAGTACAATGCTTTGCTTACTATGAAATGTGTGTTCCAGTATGTATCAGTGGAGTTAACGGCATCTCACCGGTCCTAGGAACGACCAAAAGCCTTGGGCTCGATAATATAATATCGGATGGTTTGTTCTAGAAACCGGACCCTCCCTACCGTAACAGGCCAATAAAAGACACCAGAGTCTTTTTCTACTTGAGTAAATATTGGTTGATGGAGGATAGGCACCAATCGGGTTACGTACTGGGAAAAGACTCTGTGGTCTTTTGCGCGGGGGGCCTAATGTAGGGCTTTTTTTTTTGTTTACATCATTAATTGTATGCCTAATGTAGGGCGAAAGCGGGCGCGGAACATATTGCTCATGATCAGGCAGTGATGATCAGCTATATAAGTGTAGATATATATTATATATCGATCTCTACCCCTGTGGTTCATGACTCACATCGAGTGGCTTACACCACGAAGGCGTTTACTTAAATCTCGAATAATTGGCTCAGTACAGTACGATAAACTATATTTTATATCTATAAATTGGCCAGTATACGTATTATATTATTAATAAAATTCTAAATAATTAAGACGAGTTTCATTTGTTTCGAAACTTCTCTGTGTGAAATTCTTTGTGAAAGGAGTACATATAAGTATATGTACTTTACATGTATTACGCCATAGCAGCACCAGCAGCCCTTGGACCGCCCGTACCTCTTTCTATCTGTCCTGACACCATATATATGATCTCATCAGTTACCGGCCCAAAACTCCCACAACCCCAAAATCGATACATAACATGTATGTGGAATGCTTATCACCATTACCCCCAGCAGTCCTCACTCAATCAAGCAGCGCAACCTGTTCACTAAGCTAAAGATGAGCGCTGAGAAAGGCGCTGCCAGGGCCTTAATGCATGAAGGAGGGGAAGCGCATCTGAGCAATGGGATCAAGCAGCTACATGTAGCTGGTTAGTCCAGATACAAGGCGTCTAAATATCAATTCCCAAACTGCCTGTATAATAGAGAAATGGGAGGTTCTCCGGCCTAGGCGTAAGAGAGATAAAGGAGACAAGGCAAAAAAAAGCGGCCAAACTGTCAAGGTCCTCTAGAGCTGTAACTCAATGATCTTCAAACTTCCAGGCGCGCATGTATGTAGTTGAGAAAGTATTGTCTGATCTTCATTCTTGGCATCCTTATTCTCTCTAAACCCTTGTCCGTCAGTACCCAGTGTCCACCAATACCCCGTAGTGCGTTTTGCTCGGCGGTAGATCCTCTGCCTCAATCGATGGCGGACAGGGCGAGCAATATCATTGGTCTTGGATCTACTTTCTACCAGGTATAGTTCGTCGACAGCCCTTATTCCGGATCCTATTAGGGCCAAGTACTGTCAACTACCGTTATCGGTATCGGAGAACAGGGTCAGTGTGGATAATGGATGATCATGAGTCGGGCATAGGTAGCTAAAAAAAAATCGTGTAACATTAATCCGTGATTATAATATGTACATGTGCTACAACTACAGAGATTGTGAGGCTGGCACAATCTCCGAACATCAAGCTAGGGCGGAGTCATGAAAACGGATAATATTTACTCTTAGCTAAATATATATACGACCTATCGGTAAATCGGGGATACTAGTCAGATCTTTCGACTCACATATCTCTACGTAGGTACACTCACCTATTATGCACCTTACTTCGCGATCGGCTCGATGGTGAGAGCTAGAGATGGTGGGCCGCGGGATATCGATAATATATCGCGATGACGTGAATAGCACACCCTCCTTCATGTATGGTCAATTCGCGTCTTCGGTGCGACCCAAAACGTATCTAAGGTGGCTGGTGTATGATTCAATTAGGGCCTAATATATTGCAATGCTGCTAGCCTTTGTAATAAACTTGTATGCTTTTATGCCATAGTCTACGACTGCATGCAACATTTGTACCTAGAAAGGAAATGAAATGATATAAAAAAAATAGCCTTTGTAATAAAAACTTTCTATATATGTGTCAGGGTATATCTATCATAAGACCGAGTACTCGTAGTTAGAGACGCCCCCGCTCCCATAAAAATGTGAGACCACTGTAAATTAATGATATAGACACATATATTAGAACGGGAGTGCGTACTAGTGACAGGGTTTCGGAGTAGAGAGCACAAAATTATACTTCACCTCTCTTTTGTCCATCCAGAATGCACATCATTTTCATAACTGGGTTATCCCTGGTGTATAACCAATTATCTGGTTTGTTTAGATTGCCAGTGTGATTTAGTAGCACATGCTAACTTCTTCATTAACATCCTCAACTTTTAATAGAGGCTTCGTGTCTCGGATCAACGTGGCCTGAACCCCTGACGCGGATACAAGTACATGCGCCGGCTGCAAAAGCTCTCTGTTAAGACCGCTCTATTTCCGTCAATAACTATCAGTCAGGAATGAAGGCGCGGGGGACGATAAGGTTGACTCTTGAGCACAAACGGGGAATATTTGGCCGATTCATGTGTCATTCGGGCTCCTTGACCCCCTCGTATAGGATATTGCAGATAAATCGGGAATTTAATCATCAAGTACGCTATATCATTTCATGAATTCTAATACCATGCCTTACTTTCTTACGTGTGTTTGACCTTGATAGGTCATCCGTAACTATCTAACCAGAGCCATTGCCTTCACTTGTACCTGCTTCTCTTGGCTGTTAACTGGGGGAGATAGGAGCTGCCTACTAGCTATCTCACCAACTAAAGACTTAGAAATATATATCGCCGCCGCGCGCCTATCTCCATTCCCAAGATTTATTCAAGCCTCTAGCTTGGCTTTGGCAGTAATTTTGATTATGTAGTTATAGTCCTTCTAGAACCTTGAGCGAATTCTAAATTTTCGTCTACAGTAAACCAATCAGTATACATTTGCCAAGGCTGGTGGCGCTTTGGGTGATCATGATTTAAGGCCCGTGAAACCTACCTACGTATGTTTTCGCCTCACTTGCAATTGATACAAGAGTTTGATTTTTGGGATCATGCCATCACGTTTTCAAATCCCGGAGGACTCTCCGTGATTTGTAATGCGGTCTCAGGCTTGTTTATTTTTCTTGACGGTGGCCATGGAGCAACCATTGGTTGGCCGCTTCTTGTTGAGTCAATTGTCAAGAGATTTCTGCAGGAACTCGGAGATGCCCGATCTTTCCAATCGTGCTTTGATTCAAGAGATTGCGGTGCTGCAGGGAAAAAATTTCCTAAATGAGGTGGATGTCTGACGTACTGGATGCTACTAATAGGTGTGTATATATGTGTGAGTCGACATGCTGCTTTAACCTGGTGTCCAATCTTGTTACAGCCGCACCGGCTTGTGAGTTACCGATCCCTTAACTTAATTCTGACGTACTATTGTATTGCTTGTTAATATGGTAGATCTAAACAGCAACAACGGAATTAAACTAGAGTTTCAAACAATTACCACATGAGGTTAATATTAGCTGAAAGAGGGAGGATTTGACAAGTTTTATCCGTCCAAGGATAAACTTGTGTGAGATTGACTACATGCTTATTCTACTGTTGGATCTGGGGAGGTACATATTACGTGCTATTAACAATAAAAAGATACAACAATAGTCCCTAATACTTTTTGAGTTATAGTTACGATCAGCCGGGGGAAATATCCTGAATAATAATTTTAGCAAATATCACCAGTACCGGTTACTTTCCAGGGCAAACACGGCTGCGCTGCTAAGCCCCCTGTATTATCTCAAGATATGACAAGTTTATTTTCCACAGGTATAGATCTCAGCTGGCGGGACGAGTGACAAACAGTGATGCACAAAAAGTAGAAACGAAATTTAGTGATATCACATATTTTCCATATCTCAGGGGACAAAGCTAATCCAATTGCTAAAGTGGAAATTTCTCAGAACGCCCATAGTGATTGAAAAAAAACTAGTGTTGATACATTACATCTTAAGGATTCCCAAAGCTTTTCAAATATCCGAACTAATAAGGTACTTAAATACATTGAGTAAAATATAAATGACAATTCGGTGAAGATCTCTACCCGATTCCCTCCTCAACTCAGTCAAACAATTTCATGTTTGTTTTTCATCTTCCCGATGCTTTTAGAATCTGAGTAATCAGACATGAGGGCTAAAACAATGGATTCAAGTTTAGTCTTTGATTCTGATGATGATGTACTTAATAGATATACTCACGTAAAGACTGCTTCATTTTTAAGTAACTAGGATTGTAAAGGGACGCCCCAAACCTCTGGGGGTAACGGATTCAAGTTGCTCCAAAGGACAAACGTATAAGTCTATAGATTTGGCTGCGCAATATCGCAGAGCCATGATTTGTGCTGGATGGTTGTTTTTTGCCATTATTAACCTCACCCCACTTGGGTAGTGGTCAGAGAGTAACGTCTCTACATTGCTGACATATATCCCATCCGGTCCATGTCTCGTGGATAAACCCTCCTTCACAAAAAAAGAAAAGATTTGGTGTGTTGATATGTCGATGTCTATAAATTGAGCATGACAAAGGTTTGCCAAGATTTTGTGTGGGGTGAGAAGTTCTTCGAATAATATTTCGGCTCCGTGACGACCACTAATTGACCAAGCGATAGATGAGATATCTGATCTCTCAGTAATGTAGAGACCCACGCTTATGTTCGTTTCCGTGAGATCACTTGGGGGGGTATTCGTCGGGGTATATCCGTGTACTCGACGAAATTTTGAGATTTCAGAGGAATAAGAGACCCTAGCGGTATCCGCTGCATCATAACCTGAGCTGAAGGATTTTAGGTAGGATATCGCCCGTTCATTAACAAAGATTCCCCCCTGTCCTACGAAAATAGACATCGCCTCTCTTACTCCCGGCGGGTTCGGTTCGAGAATTGTACCCATGATAACGAAAGTACCCCCGCTTACGATTCCCGTCGTGTTGGAATTCCCGGATTGGTTCAAGCCCAGACGACCTCCAAGTATATCAAATGCTAGCTCGTAAACTTCCCAAATCTCAAGAGTGTACGTCTTTAACACACCGCTCATAGTATTCAGGTTGAACCGACAACCAGTAGTGTAGCTCACTCCCCCTGGTGTATCCAGCTCAAAAGAATAAATGTACAGTTTCCACAAACAATCGAAAGCCGAGAACAACCCATTTGAACACTCCATCATCCAACTTGTCGTTCTACCGTCAAGACTAATAACATCTGTGCCTGGGACTAAGGTCGAGGTAAACACAAGCACCGTCCAGAGAGCTAGAACTCTCTTGAAAAGTCCAATGCAACGCTCGGCCCAGGGCCGGGATTCGCGCATTTGTTGTGTAGCAATATCTTGCAGCTTTGTGAATGAGACGAAGAAAGGGGCTCCAAAGATGTCTTCCAACTCTTCTTCAAATGTCCATTCCGGTAACAATTTGTTTTCACCCATAGCCTGCACCCCCCCCTTCACAGTAGATGATGCTGTTTCTGTCATCCACAAGTTTACAGAATGAGGATCGATCCCGAGTGATACAAGCGCAGCTTTTGCCTGGCCCCTATCAATGATGAATTTTGGGACCCCATATCTGCGCACTTGATGTATAGCAGGTTTTTGGGAAAGGTGGTGTGCTGCCTTACAGATACATTCCCTTGCCGAGCTTCGCTGCTCATCATCATAGAAGAAGTCCTCGAGCATTCTATCCACAACTAACTTGGGGTTTATCCTAAAAGTGGTTTGTACATCCCTATCCTGGCGTCGTAGGGTAATCTGAACGGACTTGAAAAGTTGAATTTGCGCACTGTCTCCCAGATCCTCTCCAATCACCAAGCGGAGGCTACCAACGGACCCTGGCATTAAGTAGTGTTTCCCCTGCTGTTCCCAAATGATATTATTACCAATCTCGAAAGAAACTCTTAATCCAACCACCTTGGAGGCAAAGGCGGCGAGCCAGGTTGGACTTGGCGCGGAGGATGATTTGAACCGCATAATAACACTCTCTCCTGGTTTTATTGCAGTTATGGTATGGATAGCCTTGGCTAGGTCTTGGGCATGAGGGGGAGCTACTATGCCCCTCGATAGACTTATTTGCTGCGACCCTGTACTTTTTGCGTATAAGCGTTCGAGCCCCCAGATTATATAGCCGATTTCCGGGTCCATAGGACAGCTAGCGACTTCATTACTGAGAGCTTGAAGCTGGTTTACTGATGGTAGTGACAGCTCCGACGGTCTCTCGAAAACACTCAACCATTCAGACAACACTCTCGCTGTGAAATGACCCTCGAAAGAGGCGCGAAGGGCCATGGTAACCGCAGCGAAGGCTACCCCACCTCTGGTTTTTGCCAATAGTGATGGAACTAGTGATATGCCAGTACCGACAAAAAGAGTATTGGCTGAAAACCCAAATTTTTTTGCCTGGAGGAGCCCTTTTTCAACACTTACAAGATAATCGGTCGGTAAGTCTATAAATTGCCCGTAAAATTTGACAAGTTCGAGGGTGTATGGATCTACTCCGGCTTGCGAGAGTCGGCTCAACAGAGTAATCGGTACGGATATTGTCATTGAGGTCAAGGATGTCCAGTCGACTGTCCCAGTTTGAGGAAACGATAATGCCATATTAACTAGGTTGGTTGTTTGAGAATCGTACGCGTAGCTACAAAATCCTTTCTTTTAACGAAATTAGTAACGTAACTCAGTCATAAGTCGAATAGCAACATAGGGAGTCGTACCAGTTGCGCTGCGCAGCAAAATTATGAATTAACCAGCTTGCGATGTATGAATAGCGAAGGATCCCCCCCCCTAGAGCCTACCTCTATTTGAGATGGTGCAGGCATATGCCGGGTATACATACAGTACTGTATGTGTAAAATTTCCCCGCTTCTGAGGCTCAAATAATCTTTGTGTGATTTGTTGAACCAAGGAGCGGATTAATTTGAAACACCGGGCTCCCCGCACGTACAGCAACGGGGAAAATTATTGTAGAAGTATGTTAAGAGTCCTATTGGCCGGGGCAGCCACCTAAACCCTGCCTTTATACCCTGTTTGTACAAGGCTCTGGGGTAAGATGAGTAAACAGATCCTCACCTACTTATCAACACCACATTTAGTTCACTCACTTTATCCTAGATAGAGCCTTGTACAATAATTTTCCCCATCGCTATACCGGGGTTAACCATAAATATCAAGAACCTGATAAGATAAACACACCTATTTCACAGCAAGATTCTCTTATCAGATTCTTCGTATTTACCCTCAACACCCAGTACATCGATGCGTAAAACTGCACCGTTGCAGTTGTGTTACCCTATATGCGCATGCACGCGTCTCAGTTAGCCCGTTTCGCTGCCCAGCGAGCGAGTCCTTAGAGTCTCATCCAAGCCAAAACTAGTTACAGAACCTGGCTACAGCAAAGGGATATCACCAAACGAACTACTTACATACCAGGTTAGTTCCCAGAAACATATTTTCCGATAGAGATCTTGATCTCGATATAATGAGTGGTACCAGATAAGGGCTGCAGTCGCTGATCACGATTGATACTCTATGTCGTGGGTGGATGAGACAGAGGACGAAATCTCTCGCATGCATAAGTGCCCAAAACCTGCTGTAAGGACGTCCGGGTAAGCAACTCTAGTCTCTAGAAGACTTAGATATGATACAAAGTTCGCAGGCCCATGCACGAGAGAGATTTCGCCCTCTGTCTCATCCACCCAGGCCATAGTGCGTGTGGACTATCAATTCTCCTCAAACCCAACCCTAGCCCTCGGTGATCACCTTAACAAGACTGGTAACAATTTAAGAGTCTGTGTGATTAGGCTAGCTCTATATACTCCGATTATCTGATTGGCAGACTTTGGGATCGGTACCAACCAGGTTACTGGGAAATGGAGCTGGCCCCCATTTATGTAAAGTCTTTACTATATATTATATTATGGCATAAATCTTTGCTTGTCCGTATGATTTAATTATTTTATTCTAACTTCAATCTCATCACTGTCAATCGGCATTTAATATTCCAACAGATTCTTATATTTCAATAACGATCATGACCAGTAGTATCGAGCTGAAGTGTGGCGGGGACATGGCAGAATTAAGATGTATGCACAAGCGCTGATTAGAAGTCTTATTCTTCAGACGTGCATGATGCACATTATATTAGGGAATCGATTTCTCAAATGCAGTAATTCAAAAGCCTACAAGGCTCTACAAATTCGCCAGAATAAGAAGTGTAGTTGATAAATATATCGGTTGTGATAATTCCCCCCCCCGACTACATGTAGCTTTGGATGTTTTTGAACCGCCCCAATCACTCTTTATCACTCGGTCCGCCAATATCCGTCTTGGCAACGATACTTCTTTAATTAATAAGACAATATTTTTCGCGTTTCCCATGGGTTTCTCCCTAACCTTTGTCCAAAACTGACTCTGTATTGATGTTTATGTGAGCTGACCCAACTGCCGCTGGCGCAATTGTAAACCACAATGGTTTTTATATCTCGCCCAAGTGTCCGATCGGGTTAATTGGCGATTTTGGACCACTCCCGAGCCCTTCGTCTATCCTATAGCTCAACACGTGTATATAAGTAGACATACTGAGGAGATGGACTCAGTTCTAACCAACGCTGGCACCCATCTATGCAATGGTGCTCATACGCTAGATTTCAACCAGTGAGGCATCCGGCTATTTCAGCGTGCTCATACACACTGGAGGGCTACTTTCCCGCAAGCTCCACCGCAGACCCTGGCCGGTCTTGATGTATCGAGCTTGCATGAAAGTAAGTGGTTTGTGTCTGAAAACCGTGCCAAAGGTCCAGAAAGTACCCCGACGGCAGGACTCTATTGTTACAAGCGTCTTATACCATTGAATACAGCAATCCTCAATGCGCACATAATGGCCGATTATGGGGGTGGTAGGACTTACACGCGATTCCCGTCTTTAGGGAGTGGTTTAGCTGCGCTGTGTCTGCCCTTTTTTGTCTCTACGCTTCTGAACATGCTTCAGGGAACTCGACCAAATTGGCCGTTGCGGCCTCCACACGAACGTATCAGTGTGCTTTCCCCTCTTTAGCGAGGTACTCAAGGGTTGTGTTAGGAAAAGCATGGATGTCCCACTTGTTGCAGG